>CM037887.1:13285086-14485086 GCA_021292165.1 Shinisaurus crocodilurus | reverse complement strand
AAGGTATATTCCCAAAGTGTAGCCTTTGTGTCTTTGTCTTTGGGTCATCGCATGGTTGCTGTTGGAGCAATGGCGGCAAGCCAAGCAGAGGCCCAAGCCTTCGGGTGGCCTCAGGATTCGACCCCAGGTAGCTCCTGGTGAAATTAGCAGCTGAATGAGGGCTTTGGCAAGGCAAGCCTTGTGGAGGGCTACCCATCTCGGACCTTCGGGTAGGTGAAGTTAAGTAGTCCCCCCGGGTGGCAAGGCTGTGCTGGATCCAACCCTGAAGAGAACTGACCCCCAGGTAACAGAGTGTGTGCCTGGGAGATATAAAGAATCAGGTTTTGTTATTTTTGCAGCTCTATTACTTTGTACCAAAGCGTCTCTCTAATTTTGTGTCCTTCCCTTATTTCCCTATTTTTGTTGTAAAATGCTACCTGAAATAAACCTTCTTGGTTTTTTACCCCACATGGTGTTTGTGGATTGCTCTGTGGTTCCAGCAACTAAATCCAGGTTACAGTCATAAAGGCAAGTCCCTGAACAGAGATTCAAGTAGGATTGCTTTGCAGTCTGGTACCTTGAGATCTCTGGGGGTCTTGGGTCCTTTGGGGTAGGAAAGGGTGGGTTGTGGCGGGTCAGCCAGCCCCCCCCCTTCCTCCACAAAAACGATAAAAGCAACAACATAAATTTTAAAACCAACAATAACACCATCAAGAAAACATTAAAAAAAAAAAAAAAAAGATGGCTAAAAACAATTTAAAAGGCCAAGTTTAAAAGCTATGAACCTGATCGTTCAGCAGAAGCACAGCCTTTTCCAGAACAGCATGAATCCCAATCCCCAAGCCTGATTCCTGGTAAACAATGGCACCACTGTCTTGTCAGGATTTAATATCAGCTTGTTCACTGTCATCCAGCCCATTATCACGTTCAGAGTATCAACTGCTTCCTGGCTGTTAGGTGACAAAGAGCAGCAGAGCTTGGTATATTGGTGGCATTTCACTCTAATTTTCTGAATCCCTCCTCCCAGTGGCTTCATGTAGATATCAAATAATGTAGGAGGCAAGATAGAACCCTATGGGACACCATAGTCCAAAGACCAAAGTGTAGAAGTGTAGGGCCCCAGCACCACTTTCTGGACCCAACCTGACAGAAAGGACCAGGACCACTGCAATTCAAGGGCCCCAAGGCTCAACCCCACTAGGCAGTGAAGAAAGATGCCACAGTCAATGAAAGGTACAAGAAAAATAATAGGGCTGAATCCCCCCCCCCTTCCATCCAATTTCTGGCCCAGGTCATCCACCAAGTGAACAAAGCAGTCTCAGTCTGACCTGGCAGAAAGACCAACTGAAGTAGTTCCAGATATACAGTAACATTCAGATGTGCCTGGAGTTGCAAAACCACCATAAACATTTTTAGTCAACCAACAAGGTACATAATGATTAAAGATGACTTTTAGAAAACAGCTAAATATAAGTATTAAGAATTTAAGAAGCACCACAAGTAAAATGGGATTCACACCCCTTGCTTCCTAGCCAGCATTCTCCTGGGATTGATGATACTTGTTATCTTTATCCTTGCTGGACCTTTCAGTGGCTTTTGATAACATCAACCATGGGAACCATTTGAGCTGTCTGATCGGGGCATGGTAGCACTGTTTTATAATAGTTCTGGTTCTACTTTGAGAACAGGGGTAAGAGCAGTGACTACCGTTTGGCCCGATGGCAGATCTGGCCACAGTCACATGTGCCTTGGTCACTTCCATGTTAGACAATTGCAATACAGTCCAGGTAGGGCTGCCTCTGAACAACATTTGGAAACTTCACTGCAGAATTCTATTTCCAGACTGCTGCCAGGAGTCCATTGTTTGGAGCATGTGCAGTGGAGGCTGGTGGCTCCAATGTCAGTGGGGCCGTATATTTTGGGGATAGGGATATGCACCGTGGATAACTGCTTAAAAGTTCAGAGTAAAATCCAGAGCAGATAGACAGCCCCACTGACTGAGCATGTGACTCCATTATTCAATCTGCACTGGCCCCTAGCTATTTTCCAAGTCCCTAGGTTGGTCAGTACTTGTATAGCCCCAAACCATTTTGGACCAGGGTACTTAAAGGACCATCTTCTTCCACATGAACCTGCCACTCCGCTGAGGTCATAAAAGGAGACCCTCATCTGTGTCCCATCAGTAGTTCATCGGGAGGCAGGGCCCATTGATGAAAGCAGTAAATTAAAGTGAACACAATCTAATGATCAGGAGTATGCTATTATACAGAGGTCTGTCATTTCACTGTTACACAATGAATGAACAAGTCTGAAGACTGAGGATGTTTGTGATCACATTATAGGCATCAAGCCTGTCTTACTGTACACAAAGAAGGAACATTTTAGAAGTTATTTTTCTGAAGTATTCCTCTTCTGACGTGGAAGTACTGAGGCATCAGACCCTTCTAACTGAGCAAGCTACAGAGTCATCTATAATCCTGACTCCAGGGCTCGGTGGGCCCTGGGCAGCCTGCCCTTGCCTCGGGGAGCCCTCCACCGTGGTCCATCCCTGACATGTATGAGTCAGCAGGCAGTCTGCCTATGATAGCAAGGCTGAGCAGAGCTCCAAATCTACAAGGCATGCCTGTACTTGCTGGCACCATCAACATACGGGCCTGTGGCTTACGCCGGCTCAGATTGTTTGAGCATGGAAAGCTAACCAGGGTCAACCCTGGTTATTACTTGGATGGAAGACCCCTCCTCTGGTTTCCTGCATTGAGCAGGGGGTTGGACTCGATGGCCTTGTAGGCTCCTTCCAACTCTATGATCTATGAATCTATGATGGGCTCTCCCCTGAAGTACAGACAATTAAGATGTGTAACTAATGCCAGCAAGTTCAGGAACATGGGCCTCGAGCTCTGTTCAGCACTGCCACCAGGGCCACCCCACAATTTCTGCTGGCTGTGCTGGCAAACTAAGACATGTCAAGGAGGCCCAGAGCTCCACTCAGAACCATTTCTCAGCCTGGCTGCCGCTCAGTTCTTGCCATTACACTCCTGAGCCACATCAGCAGTGGTGGTATTGGCAGCGGCAGCAGCTGTTGGACATGCCAGGACCCCAGGGACCTGATATGTGCTTGGGTGCTGGGTGGTCTTGTAATCCTCATTACCCTTATGAGATCCCCCTTCTCATAAAATGGCCCACCTTTTAGAACCTAAGTCTCTCTATATACAATAAGAGCTAAAGTAGGTTTAAAATGGTATCTGTTCTGAACAGTAATGAACCTGTGCAAGAGCCAAAGCATTTAACCACCACCATGACCACCATGGCCATCATCTGGGATAGGGAGTTCCAAGCAGATGGGTTGTGCTAAACTCCTAGCAGTGGGGATCCAGTTGTCAACAATAGTTTCAAAGTTCTGGAACTTTGCAGCCCTTCTCCAAATTGGTCCAGTTCATGTTGCTTCAGGTCTTATGTGTAACGACATGCACAACTCTAGCGTCCACAGCACCCTCTATGTTTTTATGTGGGTGGAAGTAGAGAAAATAATGACCGTATAGATTAAGGAGTTATTGAGAACCAAAATAGGGTTCAGTGTAGCATCAATCCTATTGATGCTCTGTCTAGCACTGAACGATTTGCTTTGAATTATAGAAGGGATAACTTGACAGTGTGATGTAGAGGCAGAATTCATGCTTACAAGAATATTTTTTTTAACACTTATTACCTAAAGCTGCATTTTCATGTAACACTAAATCACTAACTCATTGCTTAAATTAACTCTAGTCACCTGCTAAACAAGCCAGCTATACAACCCATGGTTTGTAGTAGGCTTGTTTGGCAATACACTAGAGTTTATTTTTAATAGTAATTCCTTGATGGCTCATAATAACAAGCCAGGTACTGGCCAAAGTGGAAATGAATGCTGGTTTATTCCTCCTTCCAGCCACACAGAAGGAGGAGAGGAGAAGGCGGAACATGTGAGCCAGAAACTATGAGAATAAAACAGGCAGAAATGAGTTTCATTTTTCTGTTTCTGTCACTTATGGATGAAGTAAATGATCAAATAGAAATAACAATACCTTCAAATAGCTCTGAGGATTATGTAAGCCGCCTTGGGTTCCTTGCAGGAAAAAAGGTGGGGTATAAATATAATAAATAAATAAATAAATAAATAAAATTTGGCTCAAGAAAAAGAAGAGAGAGAAAATCCAAAGGGAGAACTGACAGTATCTTAAGCAGCAGCAGATACTGAGGATTTCGCCATAGTATTGATAAGAGTGATTTATTTATTTTTTTTAGTAATGAAGAAGGTTATGTAATTAAGTTTCCTGAAGCATACAGTGTGAGCCATGTGCATTTACAGTATATTTTCACCCTTCTGAGACACAGAAGAGCTTCACTCCATTTCCAAAGGATCAATAGGATTAGTGGATTTGCAATCAATGCTTGTCCATTAACTATGGAGTGGGCTTTTGAGCCACTGTTAACGACTTCAGCTCAAAAGTTATAACTCCTTTCCTGATAGTTAACATAATCATTTCCCCCCCATTGAGACATTTTAAATAATAGAACAAACATAAATCCCTGGCTTAGATTTCCAAATCAGAATTTGAATGTTAACATATGCATACACTGTGTTATGCCAGCTTCGGTGGCTTTGTGGTTAGAGAATTGCTCTGTGGAGTGGGAGTTATATCTAGTCCTAACATGTCTATCTTTGAGAAGGAGCCATAGCTTGGTCATGGAGCACATGCTTTGAATATAGAAATTCCCAGGTGTAATCTGAAGATAAATGTAGAACTGAGCCAAAATGTCTAAGAAGCCATTTTCCTGAGAAGTTTTCTGAGACCTTTTTTCTTAGCCCCCTAGAAAAAATAAGCCCACGTTGCAGAATTTTATCTGAACTCTGCCCACCATGTTTTGTAGCAGCCAGCTAGTCTAATCTCTGGTCTTAAGCTGAAAGGTTTTTTTTTTTTTTTTTTTTTTAAATAATTGAATTTCCCTGGGTTTTGGAAAGGAAACTGATCATTATACTACTGCTGCCAATTGTTATAGTGTTGGCAATCCTGCCCTCTCTCCAATGCATTTAAATTTGCTTTCTTGCAAGTTGGCCTATATGCTACAAGGGATTATAAACACTTAACTAACACTTAACATTTCATGTCAACGTATGTACTTCACTTTTTCTTTTTTCCCCTTTTTTGTAGGAGTACAACTCATAAGAACATCAGAAGAGCCTTGCAGGATCAGACCAAGGGTCCATCTAGTCCAGCATTCTGTTCACACAGGGGCCACAAAGAAACAATAAATACAGTAACCATGTTTGATGGTGACGACGATGACGACGACAACAACAACAACAATGCGCAGTGCAATCCTATGAGGGTGCCTGCAACCCTCCGAACCCAGAGGATTACGGGTATCCTGTTGAGGTTGGGAGGAGCATGGTGGATGGGATATCCCTCGCCCTCAGAAACATTTCGGCTGTCTAGATGTTTTTCCTCTCCTCGCAAGGAGCCTCGCTCCTCCCCTCCCCCCTGGGGGGGATCGGAAGACCGTCTCTGGATCCCTGCTGATGCAGAAAGAACCACGCTGGCTATGAGTTGGGGGGGGCACTCTGCAGCGCTGCAACCTCGGGAGGGATTTCTGAGGTCACAGCACCTCCCAGGCCCATTCCTATGCCCCCCCATGCAAGGTCAGAGGGACCTAAGGTTGTTGGAAATTGTAATGTTGCCTGCTTAAATCAATGAGGTAATGCTACCACTAGCCCATGGCTCTAGAGCTGTTTAGTGGAATCTCCCTCCTGCAGTTTATACTGAAGGGTGTGGATTAATTAAAAGATGGAAGCTGCAAGTATCTAGTAAGACAGTAAGTCCCATTAAACAAAATCCAAATTATATTTGAGTAAGTAAATATGGGGAGGGAGATGGCCCCCGGAACTTGTCCAGCTGTGTCAGTAGGGCTTACATCTGAGTAACCTGCATAGGATTACAGTTTATAGCAGCTGCAGTTCCAGTGTCCCATCCCTCTATACAGAGGCATAGGGCTTATTTCTGAGTCAGGTTTTACACCAAGACTTTCCTTTCTCTTCTCTCCAGTTTTCCGTCTGTCAGGCACAGAGTCAACAGTTGCCAGTTGCCACCTCTCTTGGGATGTGCAGATCTTTTGATCTGTCTTGCAAAAGTTTCTTTTGATTAACGCAGTGTAATACAAACCTTGCTGCACATAATGGTGTGGCATGTACCAGTACACAACCAGGCAGAAGCTCAGCAGGCAGAGTTCCACTCCACCCACCCTTTCCCTGAGAAGCACAGAATGGGAGCCAGGCTACCAAAAAAAATCAAGGTCCCCCCCGCCATGCTTACACATCTCTCATGCCACTACTTGGTGCTCAGGATTCTGTAGTGACAGAGAAATTCGGTTGTGTTCTCTATCTTCCACTCAGAGTAGACACAGTGCCATGGGAATTAAACCATGTATTTGAGTGTAAAACACAGTTGAGGCCGAGAGCCTCTTGGCTACACACAGCCATCTTAACAGTAGGAATGGGAGAAGCAGGGATGCTCCAGTTTGCAGAGGTTTGCCAAATTCCACTTCAAAGATCAGTTCATCTTGCTCCCCATTCTCCTTAGTGACCATTTTTCTTTTCAGTCAAATGTGGAAAGTACACATTTCTGTGCACATTTTTCAAAAGTGTGCACTTTCTCTCTATTGACTAAAGCATGAAAATGCACTTTAAAAAAAAAAGAGCACACTTTAAAGTGCAATTTTTTTCAAAATATACATTTTTTTTCAAACATGGTAACAAATTTAGGAACTCGTGAACTTTTTTCTTTAAAATGTGCCCCCGTTCATGTTCAGGATTGCAAATGGGGCATCTTTGAAATGAATGATTTGCACACTGAAGTGAAATTCTTGTACATCACTAGAACAACAACTATAAGTTCTCCTTCGCATATTGCCTTTAGGAGGGAGATGGCCACTCCTACAACTATTAATGCTTCATTCACCAGGGTCTGTTTCCATACCCTCCAACAGTTCACAGATGAAAATAGGGACACACATGTGAATTTGTAAGAAGTATGGTTAAGCAACATGAAGGTGTGATCAAGAGGGTGTGACCAGGCAACATGAGGGCATGGCCAAAGGTATGACCAGGCAACCAAAGGGCATGGTTAAGTACAAAGTTATTAGAGCAAACACACAAAATCTTATATATTATAATTATTACATTATTATATTATATATTATTTTATAATATTTTATGTGGCTTTTGTAATATTACCTTACTTAAACCCTTAATTGTTGATATCTGGGGGGGGGGGCTTGGGCGGGAGGTCAGTGTTTGCAGGGCAATCTCTTTTTGTTTTAAAATTGACAGGATTGGCACATATTCAAGAGGTGAAGCTTACCCACCCACCCCACACCCCCAAACATGGAGCTTCAGAGAGAAGGGGAAGTTTCTTGCATTTCCTTCTGACACTGTAACCTCACCTGTTAGAGGCACAGAGTCAGCTCTGTTAGGAAATAAAATCTTTGGCAATATAAAGATAGGAATCATGTGATAAATTCCCTCATTCACCTCTCTGTTGGTCCAGGCCAGTGGGTGCAGCATGCGCATGTGCACACACACACACACACATCCCCGGTCTGTTCCCTCCCTGCTTACTGTCTCTTAAGGGGCCATGGGCAAAATTGCAGCTAAGCTAAAAAGTTTTAGCTTAGCTTAGCTGCAGTTTTGCCCATGCCCTCCTTTATTTATTTATTTATTTATTATATTTATACCCCGCCTTTTTTCCTTCAAGGAACCCAAGGTGGCTAGACAGCTTAAAGTAGCTTGCAGTTGTGGAGGCAGGTGAATTTGGGACTCTGCATGACAAAGTGAGACGCCATGATGGCTTAAGGGTTTTCAGGACTGTCCCAGCATTTTCGGGGCAGTTGGAGACTATGTGTTTCATGCACTTTATCACAGATCCTTACAAGTCTTAGCACTGGCACAGTACTGATAGAACAGTCCTGCAGTATTTCTAGCTTATGGAATGATTCTGACACGCTAACACGCAAGTGATTAGCTGGGTACATGTTTGTAAATGCATATGTATGTCCCTCCTTGTTCAGAAAGGGTTACTTCTGGGTAAGCCCACACAGGATTCTATTAGCATACCTAATTCACTTCGCTTGAAAGCTCTACATGTGCAGAGAAGGAATGGGGAAAAATCTGCCATGGTCAATCTGATTTAACTCTGATTTCATTTGAGATAATTGATAATCACATCTACCAGAGGACATTGGCCTAAGTGACATAGAAGCCATGCTGAACCATTAATTAGATTTGTCCATTTGCCCTTTCTCTTGCTTTCTTTTCCAAATATTTTTGCTTGTACAGTTGGCTTGCAAAGTCAAGGCCATGTTTTTTTTTTTTCTTAATTGGGTTTTGGAGAAGTTGGAATCTTGGACAGCGGAGACCTAATATGAAATGTCTTTCAGAGTGCAGAGGTAACACTGGTTGCTAGGCATGATTACCTTCGAGGCAGAATTTAGAAAGAGTTGAAAAGGGGGGACTTTAAGAAAAAGAGATCCATTTTATTGAAACGTTGCTCCTACTTTGGATGGGCTGTTTGGCCCTAAGTTTTGAAGACAATTACGGTAGATGTTATAGAGAGTGATGGACAAGGTGTCGTTGCCTTTTTCAATTGTGCGGTTCATTTTTTATTCTTTTAATATTTTGATTTCTCTCTGTACAAAATATTTTTCAATTTATATAATAAAGGAGCTAACATTAAAGAATATAACCCACTCTTTTTTATTGTCTTATCTAACTCTTAAAATAAGGATGATTAATTTTAGCAGAAGGTTCTCCAGTTTTAGATCAACGAAGGCCCCAAACCTTTTCAGTTCTGGAAGCTGAGTCAATCAGTAAGCTGATGCATCTCTGAGCAAAACTAATCAATATATGAAAATCAGTATTCTAAAATCTCAGGCTGACATTTGCGGACAGTCACCCTCCATATGTAGAAACTGATGAATCATCCCAGTTTGCAAGACACAGAATAATGGGCTCAAGTTACAGGAACCCAGATTCCACGTAAACATCAGGAAAAATTTACTGACTGTTAGAGCAATAAGACAATGGAACCAACTACCTAGGGAAGTGGTGAGCTCTCCCACTCTGGAGGCATTCAAGGTGCAGCTGGACAGCCATCTGTCAGGGATGCTTTGACCTAGATTCCTGCATTAAGCAGGGGGTTGGACTCGATGGCCTTGTAGGCCCCTTCCAACTCTACTTTTCTATGATTCTATGAAAACAGTCAGGAAGGGTAGGGAGCTAGCAAGCTCATCTCCACTCCCCCTCCATATGAGTAAAGCTTAAATATGAGGAGGATGATTGAAAAGGGCTCCGTTCTCACAGCCATCTTAATTAGCATACAGAGAGTGTGAACTTATGGCTCAGTGTAACATGTGAATATTGAAGGCGCGTGAGTGATAGCAGAGCTCCGCGTGTGCTGGATGGGAGAATTAAAATCCTGTCTGTGCATAGAGGCCCATTATTCTACACACAGATCTCCAGATCTCACCCCCCTCTGCGCAGCGTTCCACCATGTCTGTTTGCATACCTTGTTGTTGGTGCAAACACGGAATCAAAATCTACCCCATGTTTTTGTGCAAACCCTCTTGCCACGAGTCTCGCTCTGTACCTTTCCACCTGCCCCTGGTGATTTGTTTTCACCTTGTATACCCATCTACAGGTGATGGCCTTTCGCCCTACAGGCAAAGATACCAGACTCCATGTTTTGTTATCATGCATGGCATTGATTTCATCCTGCATGGCCACAAACCAATCATTCTTCATTTCTGGTTCCATGCTCTGAATTTCCTCAAAACTTTGAGGTTCTAAAGCTATTTTGAGAGCTTTATGTACAACAGTTTTCCCACTTTGGAATTCATCTTGATATCTGCGTTCTCGGATTGAACGCCTTAGAGATTGTTCACCTCCCTCCTGTTCCCCAGATATCTGCCCAGTGGCTTGTTCTGTTTCAGAAACTTCCTGCTGTGTTTCAGACATTGCATGCATTGGCAATTCAACCAGCTGTTTCTGTTCATGTGTTTGCTCATGAAAAATCACATCCCTGCTCAGAATTACCTTGTTGTGGTGTGGTGACCACAACCTGTACCCTTTTGTTTGTGCATTATACCCCAGCAGAAAACATTCAAAGCTTCTTGGAGACAGCTTTGTTCTGTTTTGAGCCTGTATATGAACAAAACATTTGCACCCAAAAATTCGCACGTGTGCTATCTTTGGCTTCCTCCCATGAAACATTTCATATGGAGTTTTCACAGTTGTGGTGTTGGGTAACCTGTTCAGCAGGTAATTGGCATTTGACAGTGCATCCCCCCAGAAACGGTTTCCCACCTGTGAGTCAGCTAATTGAGCCCTCATCATTTCCTGGAGTGTTCTGTTCCTTCTCTCAGCAACGCCATTTTGAAAAGGGGAATTTGGGGGAGTGACTTTGTGCCCAATGCCCTCACTTTCCAAGAATTTCTTGAATTTTGTACTCATGTACTCTCCCCCACCATCTGTGAGCAATTCACCTATTGGGTATTGTTTGTATCTGTTACCAGCCCATTTCACAAATGATACAAATCTCTCTTGAACCTGAGATTTGTGCTGCAGAAGATAAATAAATCCAAATCTAGAAAAGTCATCAATAAGAGTCATGTAGTACCTATTTCCCCCATAGCTGTTTTCAAATGGTCCAGCAACATCAGAGTGTACTAGCTCAAATATTCTTGTGCTCACTCTATCACTGTGTTTCTGAATGTTAGTTCTGTGTGACTTTGCCTTACTACATACTTCACATTCCACATAATTAGCACAAGGTTTCATTTTCATACCCTCACACAGACATGGCATCTTCTCGATGCTCCTGTAGTTGGCATGTGCAAAACGCTTATGGAAAATATGTAAACAATTGTCATGCGGTTTACAATTTGCATACTTTGCACTCTCATCATTTGTTACAAATGGATTTATAACATACAGAGAATTCTGTAAATCACCTTTTGCACAGACTATCCCTTCACGTGAAATCACACATTTGCTGTCTGAAAAACATATTTCAAAACCATTTTGAGCTAATTGAGAAATACTTATCAAATTCGTATCCAGTTCCTGAACGAACAGTGCCCTCTGCTGACCCAAAGTAGCAAAGTCAATTGTTCCTTTTGCTGAAACTTGTATTCTTTTCCCATCAGCTAATTCCACATGCTGATTTGTATATCCATCATCTTCCAGAGATTGAAATATGTCTCTGGAATTAGCCATGTGATGACTGGCTCCAGAATCAAGAATCCAAACGTTATTATTAGAAACTCCCACCCTAGCAATCAAACTTTTGCCCGTTTTAATTGCCTCCTCAGGTGCATTTGTAGTTTCCTGTTTGTTTCGTTTCTTTTTCTGTTTGACCTTTGTACAGTCCTTCTTCAGGATGATTTGTAGATCCACAAGAAAAACATTTTTTCACTTTTAAAGCTGTAGCCTGGGTAACTCCCAGCTTGTGGCTATTCCCAGCTTGGCTGTGCCCCGCGTCAGCCAAGCTGTCTGCTGATTTACGTCCAGCATTGTTTTTCTTCCCTTGCCGTTTCTCCCACTCAGAGAGAAGTTTGCCTGACACATATTCCATTGTCAGGTTCTGATCTGGTTGCCCTTCCATCAATGTAACAATTGTATCATATGATGAGTCCAGACTAGATAACAGAATGGAAACTTGATGTAAGGGATCAGTCATCCCTTGAGCTCTCAATCTGTTAAACAAGTCCCGGATAGTACTCAAATGCTCAGGCATAGACCCACCTGGTTGCAAGCTCAACTTGTACAGCTTACGTGCAAGCAAAATTCTATTTCCTGCCGTTTGCATCTGATACATATTTTTCAAGGTGTCCCAGATCTGTTTTGCAGTGTTTTCAAACTGGATAAATGGCACTTGAGAACTTTCAACAGATAAACAAAGAATTGCCTTTGCTTTTTCGTCTCGTTCCTTCCATTCATTATAAGCTTGATCCCCCACTGCAACTGCATCTTGTGTTACAACATTCCAAAGTCCCGCATGGGTTAAATAATGCTGCATTTGGAAATTCCATAACACATAGTTCGAGCCAGACAGTTTTTCTACTATCTGTGGGTTCAGAGATGGTGCCGCCATCATTTCTGTGACCGGGGGATTTTCTGCCTCCTCCCCTCCAGAAACTTCGGCTTCGCTTTCTGAGCTTTCGGCCTTGAACAGAGCCTGCAAGCGTTCAGCGAACACCTCCCACTCTTCCCCTTCCTTACCGGACGAAGGCCCAGGAGATTTTTCTCCTTCTTTGACGTCTCCCTTCTCTGCCATTAATCATTGCAATCCTGGATTCAAAGTTGTTGACACAGCTGTTGGAAAACAGGTCCTGCTGCTGCTGCTGGCGCTGACTTTCAGCCTGGTCCCGAACTGGTTCCGTTCGGTTCTGGAGCTGCTGGTTCTGCTGGTTCTGGTCCACTCGGGTACCAAATTCTGGGCCCATAACCCTGAAGGCACGTGAGTGATAGCAGAGCTCCTCATGTGCTGGATGGGAGAATTAAAATCCTGTCTGTGCATAGAGGCCCATTATTCTACCCACAGATCTCCAGATCTCACCCCCCTCTGCGCAGCGTTCCAGCGTGTCAGTTTGCAGCTGCCAGCTAGCTTGCCTGTAATCCGACTCCAGCTTGTAGCTTCCCTGGTTTGCAGATTAATCCAAGTAGCAAGGAGCAAGGAAACACTCTGTAAAACCACAGGTCTATTTCTACCTGTTTATTCACTTAGCAAGTAAAGTTCTACAGAGTATACATTTCCTAGTTACAGTCCAAGCATTAATTCCAGAGGAGTAGATTGAGCTTCACTCCACTTCAGCAAAGATGTTACATTGTTGCAAAGTCCAGCAAACAATAGCCAGAAGAGAGAGAGAATAGAGAAAGCAGTCCTGCTCTTCTCTAAAATGGCTTCAGACAGAAAAAACAAGTTAGCACGTCATCAGAACATACAAACCATGTGACTAGTTCATAATGATCCCAGGATCTAGCTTTCCCATGAGAAAGAACACGGGAAAGTAGAAAGACACAACATACTTGTTTACCGCCATTCTGTTCCTCTCCAAGTGTAAACACTGTGCTACAGCTGGCGAATGTGATACATATCACAACAAATATACCCCTAGTGTGAGACATGATCCTTGCATGTCCACCACACAGAAAAGAAGAGCAAGAATTGAGGCTCTTGTACTGCATCTCTGCTTTCTGAAAGGTGACGTGAGGTTCTGATCCTTCTGTTTCCTCCACCTGGGCTTCCTCCCTCACCACTACCACCAAAAAATAAAAATCCCGGGTTGTGTGTGTGTGTGTGTGTGTGTGTCAAATTACATGTCACTTTAAAGATGCAGCTAGGTTTTGTTTTTGTTTTTTACTCAAAGGGTTTTTGTTTTGCTTTTTTACTCAAAAGTAAGCACATGGGACCTAATATGGGTCAGGGCACTAGAGTGGTGGGTAGGGAGCTTTAACGCTTTGCCTTAAGACTGCAATTTATATGACAATCGAATGCCTTTAGGCAATGTAAATAATAATAATAATAATAATAATAATAATAATAATAATAATAATAATAATGGGTCTGCAGTGGCTACTGTCCAATTACTGTTGGTTAACCATGAATTAAGAATGGGTTGGCTTTAATTTCTATTTCTCCTGGTGGTATATTTGTCATGAAAGTTTCCTCACAAACTTAGCTTCTCTGATAGCAGCCTATGGGGATGTGATTGGAAAGAAATAACTGAAGCATTATATGTTATTCATTTTGTATACTGAAAGCTCCTCCAAACAACCCACATCAATGATCCTAAAATTTCAGCCATACTCTCAGTTGAATTTAAACCAGAGATCTACAGGTTAAATGTTCTATCTCCCTTTTCCAATGCCTATCAAGACTCTTTCTTTCAGTACATAAAATATGGGCAAGGTTTCAACATCCCACAATAATAAGTGTCATGCCACCTTGAAAGAATACCAAAACACTTATCTGCAAAACATCTTTCCAGGGAAGCCTCTTTTCTTATTTATTCCTCTTTTGTATGTCACATATGTGAACCATTCTTATACAAAAAAGAAAGAAAAGCCCAGTTACAGTAAAGGGAGCGACAGGAAGAAAATCTCTCCATACAGGAGGCCAAAGAAAGCAACTGAAAATAACTGATTGACCACTTACAACTCTTTACAGAGAGAAAGAGAATAGTTCTTCTTATTACTATTTTTCTAGAGATAAAAAATGGTCCAGCAAGAATTTTAAAACATTAAAAAAAAAAAAAACAACTTGCTGGAGGTAAAAAGTCTTTCAAATGAAAAGGTTTTCTTTCCTTTTATTGTTTCCTTTTATTTTTAATTTTTATTTTTCGTAAAGAACTCTGTTAGCTAGATGAAACTGCCTCTGCCTGTTGAGAGGAATAAAGGTGACTTGCTTCAGAGGTAAGTGACAGTCTTATTGAAATTCTATATTATTATTATTTTTGGATCTGTTGTTGCTAGGCGAACATTATCTGATTCCCTAAGATCTTGAAAGAGAAATACACACACACACATACAAGCCACACATGGGATCCAGTGAGATGTGTTAGAGATCAGACCTTATTGTGTAGTTGTAAAATTTCCATCCACTAGAACTCTGACTGAATCCAAGTCTGAGTATCTTCTAAAAGAGCTGCTCATTGGAGATATTTCTCGAGTTGCTCACACCCACAGGCAGAGAGTGTACTTTTTGTGCTCACACCAACAATGCAACTCACTCCCCAGTGAGAGCCACCTCTCACTTTTCCTACTGGCCCTTAGGCATCAAGCAAAGTCTGTCCTTTTCTATTGGGCTTTTGGTAGTTAATTCTGATTATTTAAATCAATTCATTCTTATGTTTGGTTTCTTTCACTGTTTTTGATTGGTCACGATGACTGGGTTCAGACAACACGATAACCCACATTCAAGTGTTGAGTGTGGGTTGTCGTAGAACTGTGGATGGTCGTTGAACTGTGGATTATCATGTTGTCTGAACTCAGTCGAGATAACAGATCATGGTAAACAACCCGCGGTTCACAACCCAACAACACACCGGGCTGATTCACATGACATGACAACCCAACAACAAAACAGGCTGATTCACATGACACAACACGCAATGGTTGTCTGTTACCAAGGTTTGTTTGTTGTGTCGTGTGAATGCAGGCATGCCATGGCATGAGGGTCCTATGAGCCTGCAGGAACCACGCCAGCAACCATTTGCAGTAGGGTTCATTTGTATTGCTGGAGGATATGGAAAAGAGTCAGTCCTATACTTGTTAGGACAAAGCAGAGTTTTCCCCCTTATGCACAGCCTGGTTATTGAAACTGGTTATCACCATGTGGGTTGCTAAACCCTGGTAAAAGGCTCTTTAAAGGAAACAGATTGTCCATACAAGGTTTAAAACTAATAAAGACATTTATTAGTTTTACTTACAGTCTGTTTATTCATATATGCAGGATGCATATAGGCAGATTAGAGTCTTCATTGGAGATCACTGGCTGGAAGCCAGCCAGCTCAGACCGTGTGTCCATCAGGTTGGAGAGAGAGAGAGAGAGAGAGAGAGAGAGAGAGAGAGAGAGAGATTGCTGGCAACAGAGAGGCAGCAAGTTGGAAGGAAGGGTTACAAAACAAGGAATGCTGGGTGACTATTGGAGGGGAATAGAGTGGAGGATCTTGGGAGAGAGCATGGCCGTCTGTCTGCCTGGAACCCTCAGCAGGAGTGCTTTGCACTGCAATATTTTGTTTCAGGTTCCTTTTGGTTTGCTTTTTGGGTTTTTTGTATATGGCCTGTTTTTGTTCTGTTTGCTCTTCTTTTTCAGGATGGTTGATATTTACTTCCAAGTACTTATTTATTGGGACTTAGTCTGGAATTGGCACGTATGAGATTGCTCTCTCAGGTAACAACTTCCACTGCCATATATCCCCCATGGTCCCTTCTGAAGCAGCTGTCTTTACCCTGCTACAGAACAGAGCCAGCCCTGACAGGCAGGATAAGAAAGGCAGCAGCAAGACAGTTTTGGAAGAAATTCAGAAGTGTATGTGCTGAAGAACATTTTTGTATTATAAAACAGCAAAGCTGCAGTGACTGAAATTGCCGTAGAGATGGACATCAGTGCTAGCTCACTGGAAACAAACGTACTGGAAAAAATTGCACACACAAAAGCCTTGGCTATATAGGAGTGCCTCCATTTTCTAAAGGACAAAAGGACAAAGGGAAGGAAGAAGGGAAATCAGATAGTCAGACTTGGAGGTACTTGAACTTAATCTGGAGTTCTGTGTCTGGAACAGCTGCACTATGGTAGGAGGTGTCTTCTTTCCCTTTAATGATTAAGAGGCAGTTAAAGGCAGGAGCTTTGGCAGCACCAAAGAAACCATCTGAGGTACCCAGGCTGAGGAACTCTTATTCCAGACGCCAAGGAATTCTGCTGCCAGTCATGTCTGATATTATTGCATGATGGAGACTAAGGCAGCCCTATCCTGCCCACTCCGCCCCATGTGTTAATCATTGTGTGAGAGGGAGAGCAGGGATGAGCCCATTGACCCCACTCATTCCCACACACACCCCATTAATGTTTCTGCAGCCTTCCATGTCCTGGGTGCTGAGCCTCTGGAGCAGGGCCTCTTCTACTCATATGTGCAGGCTCTCATATGATTTAGAATTGTGATCTTCCAGGGTACTAAATCGTACCAGGAGCATATTCTAGTACTATTCAAGGCTCCCCACTATAGAGGTTCAGCCGCAAATATGGGATGTGTGTGCAGTAATTGTGAGAGGAAGGTGTGGGAAGGGGTGGCACTGGAGTAGAGTATGCGTATGTACTCCAGTTGCTGGGGAACATGGGTGGGAGGGTGCTGTTGCCCTCATGTCCTGTTTGTGCGATCCCATGGCAAGCTAGGGATGGGCGCCGAGCCCAGCGCTCGGCTCACTGGGTGCTCAGCAAGCCCAGCCGAGCCTCCAGTGAGTGCCGGATGAGGGGCTCACTGGACTTCCGGGTCTCCGGCAGTACGTTTTTTTTAACATAAAAACAGCATGAACTATGTTAAAATGGCCATGAGTGGCGTAACCAGCGCTACATTTTTTTACATTAAAAACAGCGTTAGATATGTTAGAACAACCGCGATTTGCGTGGCGTACGCAAACTATGCAAATTGCGGTTGTTCTAACGTATTTTACGCTGTTCTTAACATAAAAACCGTAACACCGGTTACGCAAATCGTGGCCGTTTTAACGTAGTTTACACTGTTTTTTATGTAAAGCACGTAGCACCAGAAACCGGAAGTTCCTTTCCCTGGCTTGGCTCACGAGGACGAGCCAGGGAAAGGTATGTCAAGCAGAGCTTGGGGGGGGGGGGTTGAGCCTGGCAACTTTGCCGAGCTTCCACCCCCCCATCGAGCTCTGCGCACAACCCCATGGGCAATTGTTTGGCCACTGTGTGAACAGAATGCTGGACAATTGCAGTAAACAAGGGAGTCAAGCAAGGCTGTATACTGGCCCCTCATCTCTTTAATATATATATAAATTCCTTAATCAAATGGCTTCAAGACCTAGACCAGTGATGGTGGCGAACCTATGGCACATGTGCCACAGCTGGCATGCAGGGACCTCTCTGTGGGCACTCGAGCCATTGGTCGCCAGATCGCGAAAAGACCGTCCCCTTCTGCATTCAGCGTCAGGTTTCCATAGTAACTCCTCTCCACTCATTCCTCGCTGGCCTCCACAGGCAGGCACACTCCAACATCTCCACCCCCAGAAGCGGACTGTGCAGGCGCCCAGCCCTCCTCCTAACTGAACAGACGGCTCAGAAGCACAGTGCGTGCGCGCCCGAATCTTTGTGCGCCCGGTGAAGAGCCATGCCCTGAGACAGAACGGGGCGCGATTAGCTAGTGCCCCCTCCTCCTTCCTGCCAGATTTAAGGCACTTTGAAATAAATAAGTTGGTTTTGTGTTGCAGTTTGGGCACTCGGGCTCAAAAAGGTTCGCCATCACTGGCCTAGACATACATGCCCCAAAAATGGCAAATAAAAGACTGCCTATACTGCTTTATGCTGACGATGCTGTTATCCTCTCCTTGACCCAAATAGGACTTAGAAGAGCCTTAAAGGCTCTAGCCCAACACTGTAAAGAGGATCGATTACAAATCAACTATTCTAAAACTAAGATCATGATTTTTTCCAATAGTACTAAGACCCACAGGTGGCGCATAGATAACAATGATATAGAACAAGTCACCTGTTTCAAGTATCTAGGTGTCGTTTTCCAAGCTTCTAGAAGGAAAACTGCACAGGTTAAATATGCTTCCACACTTGCCAAGAAAAGCACAGCGGCAATCCTGAGGTTTTTCTGGTTGCGGGGAGGGAATTTCATTCCAGCTGCAATTAAATTGTTTCTGGCAAAACCGAGAGCGCAACTGCTATATGGAGTACAATAAGGTTCTTTTTCAAATTAAGCTACGTGCGAAAAAAATACAATCGGGCTTCCTAAGGTCACTATTTCTGACACCCAGATGCATCCCAAATGGGGTTTTGCGAATGGAGAGTGGATTACTCAGAATCGAAGCTATTGTGTGGCAAACCACCTTATTTTCTTGGCTTAGACTTAATTTGGCTCCAACTGGGTTGCTCCCCCTAATTTTACAAGATAATTACCAAACAAAATGGTGGAACACCATAGATAACAAATTGCACTCATATGGTCTCTCTCCTGAATATTTGCTGAATTTAGGATTGGAGAAAGCAAAATATATTATTAAACAATGGATCTGGGATATAGAACTTCAAAATGATTTAAGTCAAAGCTTATATATTTACCGCTCCCCTCGAGATATACAGAATAGAGGGCCTGCAGCTTATTTAAGTTCTCTTACCTATTATAAATATAGATGGGCATTCACTAGGGCTCGCTATAATGCTCTCCCCTCAAAGTTTCTAGAAGGCAGATATCAAAATATACCAGACTCTCAGAGGCTGTGTCCATGTGACTCAGGGGAGACAGAGACAATTACACATGTCCTTTTATACTACTCGTTCTACTTAGATGCCCGGTCCAACCTGATCCATCCCTTGTTACATGATTTTCCAGGTAACACTAATGAATTTTACACTGTGTATTTACTAGCAGACAGAGACCCTTCTATAACCTATACAGTTGCCAAATTTTGTTTTCTGGCTACAAGAACACGCCATACACTTATAACTTCTTAGGCCTTGTCTGAAACAGTGAGAAAGGGCCAAAACCTGATCTGTCTCCCTCATGTTTAATTGTGATTTTATACTGATGTCTTGTTTTTATTGTATGCCATCCTGATATGGTTTACTGAAGGACAGCCTAAAACTTGATATTGTACAAATTTTGTGTGTCTATTGTCTGTTGACTTACTGTTTATGCTGGTCTTGGACCGTAATAAAGATTTGATTTGATATGAGAATGCTGGACAAGATGGACCCTTGGTCTGATCCAGCAGGGCTCTTCTTGTGTTCTTAATTGGGTTATCCCCACTCTATCCTTCATGTGATGGTGATTGCTTCATGGAGAGAAAAAAACCCTGAATTGTGCTTGTTTTGACTCAGTGGAAGGCAAGCCCTTATATGTAAGGATGACTGTGTTTTATTTTTGTTATTGTTTTATTTTTATCTATTTTAAACATTTTATACCACTTTGCTATTGAAATATTCAAAGCAGTTGACAAAAAAACTTCAGCATAAGATAATTTTTTTTAAAAAAAAATAATGGTTCATAGGAACACAGAAAACTGCCTTATACCAAATCAGACTAAATATTTCTTGGGCACTTTTCAAGGCAGAAGGTGGCATAGAGGAATGATAAAACACATAATAAAAATTTATACAGTCTTAAAAAGCAATTAAAACAGTGATACAATAGCAAACGGATCAGGAGAAGGCCAAAGTAAAATAGTATGTTTTCAGGGCCTTCTTAAAAGCCTGCAGTGATTAGGTCTGGCATACCCCCAATGGCATCTTATGCCAGAGGTATGGGGGCTACTGAAGAGAAGGCCCTCTCTCATGTGGTCGCCCACTTAACTGCTCTCACAGGTGGACAAATGTGGAAGGCCTCTCTTGCTGATCTTAAAATGTAGGCAGAGTGATATGGGTGAAGGCGGCCCTTCAAGCAATGTGGTCCCAAACTGTTTAACGCTTTAAAGGTCAAAACCTGCATTTTAAATTGGGCTCGGAAACACACTGGTAACCAGTGCAGCTGGCACAGTGTAGGTGCTATTCAGTGTTCTCCAACCTTGGGTCCCCAGATGTTTTCGGCCTACAACTGGGAGAGAACACTGCGCTATATTATTGAATTGTCTCACCCCTGCCATCGAGGTGTGTTTCATCTACACTTACTGGCAGTGTTTTCTGTCAGGAATCCTTTCTAGCCCTACCTGAAAATGCCAGGGATTGAAACTGGGCCCTTTGCCTACAAAGCCCTTCTCCAGCAAAAGCATCCTAAAATAATATTTTAAATGCTTCAACAAGAGTGCAAAAGGTTATGGGACAAAAAAATATATGAATTGAATATGGTCAAAGTGACACGGAGTCCATATTTTATCTAATATTCATGACAAGAACACTTCAGAGGAGCACTTCGTCATACATTACATTTTTTGTTGTACACCAAAGGTACTGTAAGTGTACACCTTAAAAGGTATGTAAATGAGATGAACATATATTTGCAAACATGACAGAGGGACATGAAGAAGGGCATCCCCAATTATTATTACTTATGGTCAAATCCATGTAGGAGGACGCTGTCCTGGACCCAAACTGTTTTACAGTGAAATCATATCCATATATACTCAGAAGTAAGCCCCACTGAATTCAATGGGATTTACTCCCAGGTAAGTGAGTACAGGATTTCAGTCCTGGTGTCACAATGTGACTTTTTCTTGTCCTCCAGTATTGGTCCTCCAATATTTTGGTCCTCCAATACCTTTAACAGAGAAATATCTATTCAATATCTCAGTTCTGCTCTAATATATACAAGCCGTTAAGAAAGCACATATGAATTCTAACGTTAATGTTTGCTAGCAATTATCATCACAAAATCTGTCTCTCAAAACCATTTGACCTTCCTCAGATTACAAAACTAGGTTGGGGGAAGGAGTCATTATCTCATGTTGAGTCAATCAAATGGTGGAATGGTAGGTATGTGAAATGTAAACAAAAGAGGTTTTCATATCTACATATTTCTCTGCCTGGCACTATGTGGAAAGTAAGACATGCAAAAATAGTCCTGTGGCGGCCTTAAAGACTAAACGATTCCTTGTTGCTTAAGCTTTTGGGGACTGCAGCTTAGTTCACAGGAAGCTGCTTTATACCACGGGTCCATCTAGCCCAATATTGTCTACTCCGACTAGCAGCAGGACTTCAGGATATTGTTATGCCTCCGTTTGGGGTGGAGAAGGAAAACATAGTGCAACCGAGCCCGAGTGTGTTTTGGGAGGGGCCATGCACATGCCATCTGCAGTCTGGCCCAGCTGTGCTGACTTGCCACCAATCAGCCCTTGCTTAAAGGACAGGTCCCAAACACACTTCATACACTGCAAGCAATTGTTGTTGCAGATCAGCCATAGCAAAGACGCTCCTGCCAGCTCCTGGACCTAGATTCATGTATTTGACCCCAGATCAACTTTGACTACTCTTCAGTGTGCTCCTCTACTGGTTTGTGTTTCCTTTGATTTTGGACAGATATTTTGGCATCTAAACCTTGGACTGTGTCAACAACTACTGCTTATCTCTCGGCCGGAGGAATTTAGGACAGATATCCAGCAGAGAGGCCTTTCCCCATCACCTGCTAGATGATCTTTCTAACTGGAAATGCCAAGGACCTGGGACCTTCTGCATAGAGAACATGTGCTCCATCACTGAGATATTGTTCCTCCCCATAAGTGACTATGAGGTTTTTTTACACGAGGCATTCATTGTGTCCTCATGATTGCTGACTCAAAGTTGTTTCCAGGTTCTTTAGAGGACATTGTGACCCTCAAACAGAACTCAGATCTCAGTTCTGCGACAAAACCGAAAGTGGATACAGTGATTAACAACCTTGTATAAAAAAGCTCTGAGTCTCCCTGTTCAGTGTCGATGTGGTGACAAATCCAGTTTGGCTCTGCATAATCTATGAAATGGCCCTGTGGAGCATGGCAAAACATGAATTCCTCTTTTGAAAGCACTTGCTATCTAAGAGGTTGAGTCCGGTGTGCAGTGTGAACCACCTAACCTGGCAATATTCCCGTGCATTATTATTTCAGAAGCGCAAACTGAGAACAAATGTCCCTGTCAAGTTTCCCCCATGCCTGATTAGGGAGGACGGTGGCCTTCTAATTGGTAATACTACACTGTTCCCAGGGCTCTAATAGTGACACATGGCTAATTACTGACCCTTTCAAATGTTGAGTGTGCTGACCTTATCTTGCTCTCCGAAGTATCATTTGTTGTTTAATTACAGCCTTCAGTGACTTCAGCCATGGCCTGTTTTAAGAGCCAACAAGGTCCAGGGGGAGAAGAGGAGCAGGAATGTTTGCATTCTAACCTGCTTCTAGAATAAAAACACTGCATAACCATTTGGCTGATTTTGTGCCCCTATGCAGTGTTTTCAGTGATTTCCAAATACCCTAGTCTGTCTGGGGAGATTGTCTTTACCTTGTTGTACATCTAAGAGGCTGTGGTGCCTCCTGACCTGTCCTCCCTCATCTACTACTATCAAAATTAAAGAGCCCAATATCCATTGCGGTGAGGGCAACATGACTGGAGGGGGAGCTGTAGAATAATTACATGGCACAGTGACATTCAGACTGTGCCGCTTCATGTGTCACTCGTGCACAGAGAGGCTCGCTCTTGTAAAACATCTCTGCGCTTAGAAAACTAATGCCTCAAAGAAAAGGAATAAGCCTGCTGCTTCTCTCCCAGATAATGCTAGTTTTCCACATCCAGGAATGATAATATTAGCCACCTTGGACTGCTTTCTGGAGGGAAAAGCATGCTACAAATAAAAGTTGGTGATGATTTTTACATTGCAGAGCCTTCCCCACTTGTAGTTTGAAGTGATCCTAAGAGGGCTACACTATAGTGCACCCTACTTTAAATCCCTACCCTGGGTTCCCTGTCTGCTCCCAGATCCTTCACATTCTCCTCCTCCTAGGCTTTGTTCCCTCACTTCATCTTTCTGCCTTTATATCCCAAGAAAACACTACCTGTGACCTTTACTCAAGCAGCCCAGCCACCCAATGGCCTGAAATGACTCCTCCCTTTCTTCCCTGTTGCCCCTTATGCCTGGAATTGCATCCCAGAATGCATCTGCAGACAACCTCTCTTATTGCCTTCAAAGCCTTCCTCAAAACCCACCTTCTCCACAAAGCATTTTGAATAACCTCCAATCCCCTACTGTTACTATATCTCAGGGTGCTTTCAGATAAATGGCTCCTAGTGCTACCAATCAGAAGACATTGTGCAGAGATTCCATCTTTTCCTCCTTAATAGATTTTCTGTGGAAATAACAAAGATGAAAGAAGCAGTGGGGGATGCATGGGTTGGTTACAAATGAAAGATGTCATCTGGATGCCCCCCCCCTAAAATTCCATGAATGAGGCCAGGATATTTCACAATAAAAGCTTGCATAGCTTTTATTGTGTGATTGGGGTGGGGGAAAGGTATGGCGGCCTCCAAAAAAGAATGCCCTCCTCAATTGGAAATAAATAAATAAATAAATAAGAAGGTTTTTGTATGTTTGTTTGTTTAGTTTAGTTTAATGTGTTTGCTTTGTTTAGCTTTTGGAAAGGGCTGCAAAGATGGAATTTATAAATTATGTTTCTGATGCTGTAATTTCCAACCCAAAAGTCCCCTTTAGTAGGGACTTTCTTATGAACCATATGCCAAAGATAAAGCAGGACTTCAGAGGTGATAAAAAGAGATCTCATTACAGCGTGCCTTTCTACTTATTGTCAGTGTTTAATTAGTTTGACTGTGTTCATGTTTATACAGAAAATGGTATGGCCCCAATATAATTAGAGGTCAGTAACAAATGCCATTTAATTTAGCTGTGTTATGGGTAGGGGAAAAATTACACGGGACAAAATGTCCCCAAACCACAAATAGTTAGACTTCAAATTACAAAGAAATAAATCCTCCTGTATATTTAGAGTTTCTTCCTATGCAGGGCAAGCTGCACGTTGCATGCAAATGCATGCAAACCCACGTAACAAAGTCTTGAATTTAGGGGCAAGAGAAGGGGCTGCTTAACACTTTCCTTGCCGGACATTTCCTCACTCCAAATCACACCACCACCCCAACACACACACACACACACACACACACACACACAGCTTCCATCCTGTGATAATCTAGATCAGGGCTCTCCAACCTTGGGTCCCCAGATGTTGCTGGACTACAGCTCCCAGAATCCCTTGCCATTAGCCATGCTGACTGGGTATGCTGGGAGCTGTAGGCCAGCGACATCTGGAGACCCAAGGTTGGAGAGCCCTACTCTAGATGTTCATTTACCCTTGTAAACACAATCCTGCAATTCTGGGGAGAGGGGTAGCTTGACAGGGTCTGCCCTTTTTTTTTTGCATCACATCACAATGCAATGCTCAGCTTGTGATCAGTTAAAATCTCATGTACTTCTGCTAAGCCAGGCATCTCTTATCTCATTCCTGTGCACTTCGTTGTTTTAGCTTCAGCCCACTTTTGCATTCTATCAAGGCCATTTTGAATGTTATCCCTGTCTTCTGAAGTTTTAACTATCCCACACAGTTTTGTGTGTCATCTGCAGATTTCATAAGTGGTTCCTCCACCCCTTTATCTAATTGCTTAAAGTGTTGAAGAGTACCAGGCCAAGGATAACCCCCCCCCTCTCTCTCACACACACACTTTAAACCAGTGTTTCTCAACCTTGGGTCCCCAGATGTTTTTGGCCTACAACTCCCAGCATGCCCCAGCCAGCATAGCTGGCTGGGGCATGCTGGGAGTTGTAGGTCAAAAACATCTGGGGACCCAAGGTTGAGAAACACTGCTTTAAACCCACCTCCTTTCATGGGCCATTAAGAGGGGCATTTGGGCTATTTTTGTGGGATGGGGGGATTTTGAGGCAGTCGACCTGAAAATTACCAGCTCTCCTACTAGCTTTTCATTGGTAACAGTTACATTTTTAAAAAATTCCCCAGAATCCCTAGTTATCCCAAATTAAACTATGTATAATGAGATGTTTTCTGTTTGCAGACATTTGTTTGCTTCAATTTATTCGAGTTAAGTTTAGACTGCTTGTACTTCTCATACTTTTACTCTTAATACATATTGCTGTAGAGTGAAAGGATTGCTTCATTTTTGAAACCCAGTAGGTTTCACACAATATGCACCCAGAAACATCAGTGCTGACAACAAGCCAACATGGGGGGGGGGGGTTGCAAAGCATTCAGTGAAACATGCAGTCATCCAATTGTTGAAAACCATCCATTGTATCAAACTGTCAGTCAATCAGCAGACAATAAAACTTGAGGTACCAGCTGATCAACAGACAATTCTGGGACCAAGTTTCTAGAAATCAACTTTTCTCAAAGAAATCAACTAAACTTTTTAGTCTAACTTTTACAAAGAACAGATTAAAAAACAACAGCAAAAGCCAGCATAGGTCACTCGAAAAGATTTCATTATGGATTCCTAGCATTATTAGACAAAGTAAAACAAAAACACCTCTCTTTTTCTCTCTTTAGTAGCTACAGCCCGATGCTGTGAGGGTTAAAGGTAGAGATGAAGTCTCTGGAGTAGGGATGGATAAATCCATCAATTTTGGCTACTGTCAGTTTTGAATTTTCCCAGTCTTAAGTTTGTTCCAGCCTGCTTCTGGATCAGTTCGCAATTTTTACTTCAAAGCAGTCTGCACAAAAATGCACATACATGGTTTGTACACATTTCTCCTACTATATGCATTTTGTACACAATGTTGCCTAATAGATGTATTTTTTGTGGGCATTTTTGATTGGAGAACTACGTACACGGCAGAATTCGAAGAAGTGTGAATACCAAAGGGTAACTGCATTTTGGTTCGCTTCATGGTTCAGGAAGTGTGAATCAGAAAAGTTCACATTAACATGAGGACAGAATGAATTTCTCCTCCATAGGAGAGAGATCACAGCAGGGGGAGTTGCTGATAGCTCAGCATTGCCTGCCACTCACTACAGAGTCCAGATGATGCTTCTGGAGGGAGGAAGCTCAGCTCAGCTTCTCTCTCATACTAGAACTGCAGGTGGCAGGAAGGGCCAAGTTAGTACTAAGATCCAGGTTTCTCTAATGCCAACCTCTACACAGCCATCCTACACCATTACACTCGCCCATCTGGGACCTCCTCCTGCAGAGTGCCTGAAAAGCAGAGCCCTTTCCCTTTTGTGCCAGCCCCACTATCTATCATTTTTAGAAAGCGATGGGGGGGATATTTTGGCTAGAAATTGGGGGAGTCAGGGACTGGAGCTTCTGGATTTTATTCAGGGCCCCTCTAATCCACTCACCCCCATAACTGAGCACTGCTGAAAAGCCTGCAGGAGGGAGCAAACAGCTCAATCGAGTAAGCAAGCAGTCCCTTTTCTCTGGTGGCAGCAAAACAGCAAACAATAATAGAACTGTGCCTGCTTTCTCCTAGACTGTGTGTCTCCCCCACAATGCAGCTTTTTGGCATGCATGCACCAGGGATGGGGACTCGGACTCCAGGACACGACTCGTGAGTCAGACTGAGTCCCCCCTCTGACTCGAGTCAGACTCGAGTCCCAATATTTTTAATGGGACTCAAGACTCGACTCGGGACTCGAGACCAAGGACTCGTGTTCCAAAATCGTGTTCCTCAAATGCAACATGGATAGGTTTTAGGAAGTACAGCAAGTTTATTTTTTTAAAATCATTTTCCTAAAATGCAACCTTTCAGACATTTTGGGTTTGGCTGCCTCTGCCTGCCTGTTTGGGGTTCCCTGCCTCCTCTGCCTGCCTGGTCTCTTCTTAACCAGTTCCACAGTTTGAATTGTTCAAGACAAAGGCCTCTGCCTGCCTGCTTTGGGGTTCCCTGCCTCCTCTGCCTGTCTGGTTATTTTGGGTTTGTCTGCCTGGTCTGTTCTTGCCAAAATCAGTTGCAGAGATTTGAAATAAAAAGGCACACATGTGCCTAGAATTTATTTAAGCCACACATCTGAAATAGCCTTATTTTGTTGGGGAAAAAACCCCATTGATTTTAATAGGGACTTTGGGAGTGACTCGTGACTCGTGACTCACGAGTCACCATTTTGGACCAAGGACTCGGACTCGGACTCAAGACTCTGGTCCAAAGACTCGTGACTCGACTCGTGACTCAAGACCAAGGACTCTTCAACATCCCTGGCATGCACTGTGCTGACACTTATGCAATCAAAGAATGAAATACATTTAAAAGAAAAATGAAAATGAGGATAACCCAAGACATTATTGAAGCGGTGATTTATTCATGGCAGGACACAAAAAACTGGGACTGTTCCAGGACATTTAGGACAGTTGGAGTGTAAAGAAGCACACCACGACAATGGGAAACTGTTTGTTACTTTAGTGTTATTTGTTTTTGTTTTTTCTTGTTTTGTTTTTGCAACTGTAGAGAATTGCTAACGCTGATTGTCATATGTCATGGGAAGGTCTGTTCAAAAATTCAACTAAGGGTGCAATCTTATGGATGTTTAGACAGAAAAAAAGTCCTACAGCTTTTTCAGCTGTAGGACTTTTTTTCTGTCTAAACATCCATAAGATTGCACCCTAAGCATCTAAAGAACTCCTTTGGATCCTAGCTATACTAGAAATCCTATGAAACCACACAATACAATCTGTGACAGGTTATGAATACCTGCAAGGTAGTGCTTCCACATTTAGAAACCAAGCACTTCACTATCACTTATGACAACAATGAACGACCCACAGTAAACAACCCAACAACACACCATGTGTTCTCTTCATGTGTTGTTCGTGGTTAACAAACCATGGCTTGTTAGTATGGCTGGGTTCAAACAACACAATAACCCATGTTTGAACAACAACAACAACACACAGTTCAATGACAACCCACACTCAACCCATATTCAGCGCTTGAGTGTGGGTTATTGTGTTGTCTGAACCCAGTCATAAAGTGAAAAGTGTGTGCATGTTTTAAAACATAACAGCACAGCTGTATGCAGACTCCTATGCATGTCTACAACTCTGAGTTCAATGGGGTTGCTTCCAGGTAAGTGAGTATAGGATTGCAGCCTCAGTCAAAAAGATGTCCTTTTGTTGAGATGATTAGTAGGCATGGCATGATTCCTTAAATAACACAGAGGTATCAATATTTTTTAATTGTAATTTTAATACAAGAGATAAATAATATATTTCAGATGTTTCTAAAAGGCACCTCCCAAAATAAAATAAAATAAAATTGTTTATGCATAGACAGCACCGAAATGCACATACCTGGGGTGTGATTATTGGAAAACA
Source organism: Shinisaurus crocodilurus (assembly GCA_021292165.1). Classification (NCBI taxonomy): domain Eukaryota; kingdom Metazoa; phylum Chordata; class Lepidosauria; order Squamata; family Shinisauridae; genus Shinisaurus; species Shinisaurus crocodilurus. The sequence continues at coordinate 14,456,545 of CM037887.1, read as the reverse complement.
CTGAGAATAAGGCCAATGTGTTCTATACCTACATTTAAATATTCTGCTGCTTCCCCCCCTGGCAATAAAACAAAGAAATCTGGCAGCATTCTTCTCCGACTTTGATAGTTCTTTGTTGTTGTTCTGTTTTGTTTTGATTTTTTGAACTATCAGTGATATTAAAGTATTGGGGTGATTCATGTGACACTAGAGATGGTAATGTTGACTGAAGTGTAATGGGGGTGATATTCAATCCATACTGATAATATTTTAAATCAGCTTGGGTTGAAATCTGGTCTTCATGTGTGGCAGAATGAAGTGGTAAAATAAACTGCACCACTTCAGAATGCAAGTGGGAGAAGCCATTTTAAATACTCCTTCTCCACAAACTCCCTGCAAGTAGAAAACTCATGCACCAGGGAGAAATGTTCTAGCCTAGGCTTCTCCTTGCTGTGCTAGTTTTCTGTAGAAATCCCTCCCACATGCTCTCTCCCTCTCTCTCCCTCTCTCCACTGGAACATCATGCAACACATACCATATGATGGAATTCATTGGCCAGGATGATTTGTTGGCCACTGGCATTGATGGCTTAAAAAAGAGAAAGAAAAGAGTAGCCAACACCATGGAGGACAGGCCTATGGATGGCTATTTGCCATGATAGCTAGAAAATAAATAATGGTACATCTTAGTTTAGATAGTGATGCTGAAGACATCCAGATTACTGTCTGTGATGGGGAGTTTTTCTGTTATATTGCTATTCCAACTCTAGGTGGCACCGTGTCCAAACTGAGGCAGTCAGCTATGCAGCTGTTCTAGACTTCTCTTGGTATTGGTAATAACATTTTTGATCAGTTCAGTAACCATTTTGGCCTAGCTTCTCAGAAATAACCGAACACTCTTAAGACATCTTTCTTACCAGATTTGCTGGAGGCAAATAATAGGGTTGCTTGTCACCATCTTGCCTTTCATGCCAGCTACTCTGGAACATGTGGCTGGGCACTGAGGCAGTGCTAGATAAGATGACCCTTGTGTCTGGCCCATCATGAAATCCCTGTGGATGTCCCATTAAACTGAACAGTGAATGTGAAGGATGCTGACTTAGAACTGGACACTCAACCAAGCTAGGATCATAAGAAGAGCCATGCTGGGCCACACCAAGGGTCCATCTAGCTCAGCATTCTGTTCACACGGTGGCCAGCCTTAGGGACTGACTCATCCCTTATGTCCCTGCACAGTTTCTGCAATCATCATAGGGAGCACTTTGGAGGGTGCCACATGCTCCTGAGGTTCACCTCAGGAGCACTTACAGTAGAGCATTTAGTGTTGCAGCACCCACTCTCTGGTGTACCAATTTACATTAGAAAGCCCCGCATGGATCTGATGTTCAGATGTCTTCTTAAAACTCATCTCTTCACACAGGCTTTCCCTGAAGTGTGTCCCAGCCAACTATGGTTTGTAGCACAAAGTGGAGGCTTAATAGAAAAATGAGATGTTATTATTTTATCACTGTTTTTTATTTTTCCCTTCCCCTGACCACGCGCAGCTGTGGGCGGGGAGAAGTTTGTGAGTGGGGGGAATGAGAGAGAGACCACCATCGGGAGATCTCAGCCCGCCAATAAGGTTTTAGGGGGCGGGGGACCGAGCCCAATATTAGGGCTGGCTGCCCCAGCCTCAGTCTCTTTCTCTTTGCAGCTGCGGAGACGGAGAGACAGACCTGAGCGATTCTGCGTAGCTTCATTCAAACCATGTGGTGTTTCCCTCATCGGAGTTACTGCAGGGAGTATTGAAGTGGGAGTGGCTAGTTAGGTGCTGTGGGTGCTCTCCCATCGCTGCAGCCACACCCTTTGTCGTGCCTCGGCTGAGCTTCTGCCAGGCACCACGCTGCACGGCCTGCTCCTAGCTGCGCACAGCTCTTCTGCATTCCGGCGGCCTCCTGTCCCTCCCCCCGCTTACAAACCTTGAACGCAGCCTCTTCAGTACTGAGAACCGCCCTTTTTTTAGCTGGATTGGCGCTGCGCCTCTTCCTTTCCCATTGCTGGGCCGCTTCTGGGTTGTGCGTGCCTCCCGAGCGCAGCCTCTCCCATAGCTGGTGGCCACTTGAGCGGGCTTCAGCTTGGCCTGGTTAGGTGGTATCACCCGCAGCAGACAGGTGCGGGTCTGCCCCCTGTGACTCCGGTTGGGTGGTTTCTGGCGCTTTCGTAGTGCCTGCATTATAAAGAGCTGAGTTCTCCCCCCCCACCCCCTTCAGCAGGTCACATCCTCCCTGGACAGGCCTACAGGCCTACTTTACTGGGATCCTAATCGCTGTCCCCTTTCTGGTCACTAAGTTTCTGGGCATCCTACCCTGAAGGGTCGTCGTGTGCAGATAAGGAGCGGGCCCTCTAGGGTTTGGCTTGGGGCTGGTGGTGAGGTGGCTATTTTGTAATTACTGGGCCTTTTAGGCAGTGCCCCATATCCAGTTCAAAACAAACAAACAAAAAGGAAATATGATGATGATGATGATGATGATGATGATGATGATGATGATGATGATGAACGTCTTGATACATACCTATATACAGATAAGTAGGAATTCTGTTGTACTGCTTGCCTAAGGTTGATACTTTCTAGTCAATTGTAGTTGCATTGTTATTCATATTTGCTGTTCTTCTCCAGGAGTCCCAATGCTGCCAAAGAAAGGGCAGGGTGGCAAGAAGGGGAAAGGAAGGGCCGGCCCCTAAGAAACTCGCTAAGCGTTTTCATCATCCTGTGATTTCTTCTTCCTCGGAGGATGAAGTTGCGAATGTCTCCTTGATCATTGATCGTTTGGCAGCTGCCGAGAGGGAGAAGGGCTTACTCGTTCCTGATGTGTCCTTTACTGGTGTTCAGTCTCGGCGGGGATCACGAACCAGGGGTTGAGCTCAACAGGATCTTTGGTTATCTGTTTCAGCTCGCTTGGATTGTTGTGACATGTATCACAATCACCAGCTGTGGCACATTGTTTACAAATGAAAGGAACAGAATGGCTGGTAAACAAGTTATGTTTTGTCTCCTGCTTCCTGTGTGTTTCTCATGGGAAAAGTAGGTGTGAAAGAAATATGAGCTGTTCACGTGGTTTGTATGTTCTGATGACGTACTGACTTGTTGTTTTCTGTCTGTAGCCATTTTGGAGAGATGTGGAACTGTTCTCTTTTCTTTACTCTCTTGTCTTCTGACTAGTGCTTGCTGGACTAAATGCAATCATGTAATGTCTTAGCTGAGGTGGAGTAAACACCTTGCTCCACTAGATTAAATGCTTGCTATGCATTATACTCTGCACATGGACTGTAACTAGGAGATGTATGCTCTGTAGAATATACTTGCTAAAGTAAATAAACAGGTAGAATAGACCTGTGGAGTTTACAGAGTTATTTCCTTATTACTGGAATCTGCAAACAGGAGGAAGCTGAGCTGGCTGACATCCGATACGCTGGATGTGCTGCGCTGGGAGTGGGAGAGACAGATCTGAACTTCTGTGTGTGGATTTATGGGCGTCTGCACACGGGAATAGGATTTTAAATCTTCCATCTCACTCGAGCGAGGCGCTCTGCTTTTCCTAGCGCGCCTTCATGGATGCCATTGAACTCGAGCTTCTAATACCGCCGTTTTGGGAATTTCACGCAGATGCCGGGAACAATTTGTTCCTTATCGATCTGCGAAGGGTCCTACTGGAATTTATTCCTGGCAGGTGTGGGAGAGGAGACTAAGAAGAGGCTTGTCTCTCTCTGCGGCAGGTGAGTGTGGGAATAGGCAGCGAGATAGGGTTCGGTGATCATCCTATGGCACCCTTCAGTTGACTGGCATGACCCGAGGCTCCCTATCGCTGAGTTTTGCGTCTCAGATGAAGGAGATAAAGCTCACCTTTTTTGAAGCCACCTCACCTCACCCAAATCAGAGTTTTGCAGCACCAAGAGTGGGATGACTGCAGGACGGCCTCCCAGCACCATTGTGGTGTAAAACTGGGGGGGGGGGGTAGTGAGTTACACACCACCCCTCAGAGTTGGATGCTTCTCCTGTCAACAGCCTACCAGCCTACAGCTGATTTTATTTAGCACCTGCACTTCTCCCTTCGCAGACCTTTGATTATTTAATAGATGTGGCCCTAATTTGTACCATATTTTGTGTCTTGTCTTGACTCGTTATTTCCTCCTTACACTCACAAATTGTTTTAGGGTATTTTAATCATGGTTTTTTTAAAATCTTGTGATTACCAGCATTTTTTTTTTAATGAAAAGTAGTATAGAAATCTTATGAAATGAATAAATACAAAATAAATACATAAATAAAGGTTTAAAAGCATTGAATCTAGAAGTCTATATTTAACATGATTTCAATATGAATCATCAGCAAGGTTTAATATCCATCTATCTATCTATCTATCTATCTATAGAAATATCCCTCTATGATCCAACAGTTGAAAATATTTGAGATTTGAAAAGTAATCTCTGAAATTTTACAGACTCAAATAGATGCTGTAGCTGTATTTCATTGGTATTTCATAACTTGTACATTGGGTTCTGTGATGACTGAAGTCCATTTTGGATTTTGCATAGAGAAGTAATTTTATCCTTTTTAAGTATTCTCCTCTTCCTTTCTTTTCATTATAATTAAGCAATAACTTAATTTAGATGGCCAGTGAAGACAGTAGACTACACTTGACATTTTAAAAATAAGAATATCAAGCTATGATAATTAATATTTTATTTCATAGTTCACTCCAGCAACATCAGAGTTTTATTTTAAAGCATAATTAGGTGTGGGCATGCACACACACATGCACACACACACACACACACAGAGAGAGAGAGAGAGAGAGAGAGAGAGAGAGAGAGAACAATGCTGCTAATCTTATCTTATTTTTTCTGCCCTTGAAGTTCCACAGAAACTTCTTCTGAGCAAGAAGGTACAATTTTGCCTCGATTTAACTTTAGGCAAAGCTCTGTGGCCAAATCTAATCCAAAGTCTTACATACTTTGACCACTTCATGGAAGGTTTCTTCACCAGTCCCAAATTCCTTACAGGTTGTCTAACACAGGACAGAGGTAGACAATATCCACACCACAGGTTGACTAATACGCTCTGTTAATATTTTCTGTGGGTTCCAGGTAGGGAATTGTGGAAATTTTGTGTATCTTCTTAAATAAATAAATAAATAATGCTCCTGATGATGTCATCAGAAACTTGAAGCCTGACAGCCTCTTCATCCCTAACTCTCCTATGAGCCCTATTACTGCATTCTCTTTCCTGCTGAAACCTATCTGGTTTTGGTGGTAGCAATGAGGAGAGCTGCTGCAGCTACCTTGGTTAAGCCCTAGGACACTGGAGGAATAGTGTTCTGGATGCCAACTTCCCTGGGAAACTGCTTCCCAGGAGACTTATAGATTCATAGATCATAGAGTTGGAAGGGGCCTACAAGGCCATCGAGTCCAACCCCCTGCTAAATGCAGGAAACTAGAGATCTGGTCTCCCATCCAAGAAATAACCAGGCCTGACCCTGTTTAGCTTTCCACGCTCAGAAAAGCTGAGCCAGCATGAGCCACAGGCCTTGATGTACATAATGCTGCTGCTGAGCTTAATGAAGCCCACCATCTCTACTAAAATTGCCAGGTAAGTTTCAGTAGGAAAAAGAAGGTGGCTGAAATGGTGGGAAGGGTTGCAGCTCAGCCCATTATGAGCCACCTTCTTCAGAGAGGTTTGGGCTCAACTTGTAATTAGTTCAAAAACTCCAAGCTGGGGAAATTCATACACTGAACTTCCCAGTGCTTAACTTTGGCAGCATCACTACTGATGAGACGTATTCATCCTTAGTTGTTTTGTGCCTAGAACCACACTGTCTAGCCCTGGACTTTGTTGAGCCAACAATGTCCACTTGGTTCTATTCAATTCACTCTCAATTTGGCCTAATTATGTGGTTCCATACAAAACATTTGCCTTGTTGTTCTCCCGTTGTCCCACCCGCCTCCTCCCATTGCAAGATTTCTCATCAATACCTTTAACTTCCAACTGATATCACTATGTGGCTGTTGTTGCTGTTTGTGGGCTTTCACAGATTCCTGTATACAATATGGCTCATGAAGCCTAATGAGAATAAGTTCATTAAATTAATCCCAATAATTAACAAACTTGCTGCCTGCTTCTCAGATGTCTAATTTTGTGACACAATCTTGGCATCCAGCTTCCACCGTGAAAGCAGGAAATGCATCCAAAAAGCCTCTTTAAGAGAAGAGGAGATTCATCTTCATTAGAATTTCATCATCTAATTTACAATCCATTGCTGATATCTATTAGCAAGGCAACACTTTGGCAGTATTTTTTTTTTTAAGTTGACCAAAGAGAAGAGAGTTCACGGAAGCAATTTTTCATTCACACGCAGCTGTCTCTAACATAGCTGTGAGGATATAATGAGCATGGTTTGTGTTTGTTTTAACCACTTTTATGCCTGGTAATATTTCTGTTAAATCTAGGCCAGCCCCCACCCTCGCTTTCCCTAAAATATCCCCTCCCCTGAAAAAAATGGGAGATGATTTTCTACTGATTTCTTGAGGGGGAAAATTTCATTGAAAAAGAGGGGGGATGGGCCCTCCTTAGCAAACGACAACCACGCCCTCGCTCACCCAGTACATTTTCCACCCCAAGCAGAGGTATGCCCTAAGGTTCTCTTACAATGCTGCAGATAATTTGATTTTTCGTCATTGGTGCCCCTAAAAATAATGCTATTTAAACCGTTTGCTTGGATTCCTATGCAATTGAGCCAGCCCTGGGAAGGCCATGCTCACAGGATCTGCCCATATTCTGCACTGGAAGGCTGCAATGGCCTTTGGTGCCTTTCCTCCTGTATCACCAGCAGTCTGCCCCCTCAGCCAGCTAGACCTAGGCTTTGTAGGTCAATGGTCTAGGCTACAGTACTCACCTAAGTACTGTCAACTGACTCCATAGCTTGTAGATGGTCGGCTGACCTCACATACCAATGGAGACACATCAGGCGTTGTACAACATTTCCACCCAAGCCAGTTTCTTAGTCTGAAGTCTGAACAACTAGTCATATTGAATTGCCTTGCCTGATCTGAGCTCCAGGCCATCCATAATCCACATCTCCTACCTCTGTCCCATTTGTCCTACCAAGGCCTGACAAAGGCGTATCCCATACTTAACAATGCAATTGCAGTCATGCAGTATCTTCAGTTTTTCACCCTGTCTGGGCATCATTTTAGGTGTTAGGAAAACACATGGAAGGAAATGTAAAGTGTTGTGAAACAATGTAGCAGACAATGGGGGTGGCAGACATTTGGTTTCCATTGTATGCACTGAAGAGTTGGACATTACACCTCACCAGCCATCACATATATTAGTGCTATCACTCATTGACTTTAACTGTGTTTGTAACACCACCAGCGGAGTCATTTTTCCATCTCAGAAATCTCCAGTGATCCAGAAATGATCAAATCAAATATATACTATTTCTTCTCACACATGGTCAGTTTCTGAAGTGAGAAAAAATGGGAGATGAAATGGGTATATGCCAAGAACAGAACAACTTATTGATAAAGTTCTCACATGTAATAGAAAAGGTAGATATAGGTTTGAACTGTAATTCTGGATCAATTCATTTTTTGCGACTTTGAAAGAATCTAAAGATTCTCATAAACCTGCTCTGTTTCTCTGGGGAAAATAGGAAATGCAGGGTAAGTGGATTTTTTCTAAGAAACAGACAACTCTGGAAAGGAATTCATGAATAACTGAGATAGCAAGTAAATTTTAAGCATGGATAAACATGTTAGAGTTTGTAGCTTAGGCTAATTGTTCATGTAAGACAGACCACCCTTTGAAAGTTTACAGTGCAATCCTATGCATGTCTACTCAGAAGTAAGTTCCACTGTTTTTAATGGGGCTTCCTCCCAGGTAAATGAATACTTTGTTTGTTTGTTTGTTTATTACATTTCTATACTGCCCAACAGCTGAAGCTCTCTGGGCAGTTCACAACAGTTAAAACATACAAAATGCAACATAAAATGCATTATTAAAAATTAAAACTACAGTATAAAATATAGGATTGCAGCCTTAATTGTAGCCCAAACCACAAATGGGTGAACCCAGCATTAGAAGGATTTAGCTAGTGTCAGTTTAAGGGGCATCTGATGGAACAGATTTGTGGATTGCAGCCTAAATATTCCTCCTTTATTTTGAGAATTGAGGCTCTGAAGGGATAAGTAATTGTAACAAGTGAAAGTGCAATTAGTAGAGTAAAACATTATAGGGATGGAGGACTTGAGTTCAAATTCCTGATGAAATGTGAAATGTACTGGCTACCTGGAAAAAGCTAGCTCTCTCAGTTATGGGTTTGTTAGTAATACTTTGTACAGCAATTCCACTGATGAGTAAGATTTAAGAATTTCAATGATTTGTTATTAAATTTGTATCCTGCAAACCTCAGCACAGAGTGTTCCTAGGGCAGCTAACAACAGGATATAAACAATGCAAGGCATCTGTTAAAAATCACGAACACAAACGGAAATGGCAGAGAAGACATGGCATGCTCAACACAAAATAAATACAGGAGAGCTGATTTAATTTTAATTTTTTTTTTAAGCCAGGGAGAAGTACAGACTTCACCTGGCATGAAAAGGCAACAATATAGGTGCCAAATAATCTTCCCTGGAGACAGTGTTCCTCTCGATACATAGCTATCTGGTGATAGCTTTCCTGTGGGCTTTTCCCTACAGTATTCCAATAACATTTGAATGATGGAACAGATGGGTAAGGTGAAAAACATCTTTCCCTCCCACATGAATGTGGCTCCTAGGCCATACAAGCTTGTTGAGGGAAAGAATCTTGTTGTTCACCTCTCGTTGGCCTCACCATTGCTCTGTCTGAACTGAAAGCCTGCTCTCTGCAGGACTGTAACAGTATCAGTGGGCAAAATGGCTTCAAGGAAGCTTCTCTGTCATTACTTACCTTCATTTTAGGAAGATGTGCATTCATTCTAAAACAAATGACAAATGAAATGAATGCACTGCCATTTGTTTCTAATTTGTTTCCATGAGAAACAAATGAAAATATCTAAACGTGTGGGGAGGTGAGGAGGAAATGGATATCCTTTTATTTTTGTTTCCCCTATCTGAAGCATAAATCAAGGGGAAGCTTAGATGCCCCCACCCCCTTTTTGTTTATAAAATGTGGACTTTTGTACAATATGTCTAAAACCTGTCCAATCTGATGCTTTAGGGGAATAGTACAAGACCTCATGCCATGCCACTTGGGTGGAAAACACCAGAGTTGTAGGCATCTGAAGACAGGGTGGGTCTTCATCGTAAATCAAGGTAGAAATAGAATGAACCAGAAATGAACAAAATGGTAGCAAAAGAGAAATGAGAGACTAATGAATGGGAAAATGAAACGAAAGAACTATCAAGTGCAAATCCCAATTAGAGACTACTAATAAGCTTCTGAGAAAACCATGGGTTTCCTGGAACTTAGGAAAATGCCTTATATCAGGACAGACCAGTGGGCTATCTGGTTCAGTATTGTGTACACAGACTGGCAGCAGCTCTCCAGAGTTTCAGACAAAGTATTTCCAACCTTGAACCAGTTGACTTTTTGCATGCAAACATCTGTTCTACCGCAGAGCTATGGTGAAAATCAGTGTTTTATGAGCAATTGCAGCATAGATCCACATTGGTTCCCCCCCCTTTTTTCTACAAATTACTTTAACTTGTTTTGATATACATAAGTCAGTTAACAACAAGGCAAACCCAAGATGGTGGAGCAAGGCTTTTTATGTAACTGATTTTCTTGCATTTTATTTTCATTAGAATACACCTAAATTATTTATAATATACCAGTTGTGTATATATTTTCTATATTTTAGAGTGCCTCTGAAGAATGCTTTATATTAAAAAGATATTGGGCTCATAAGAATGTAAGAACATAAGGAGAGCCATGCTGGATCAGATCAAGGGCCCATCTAGTCCAGCATTCTCTTCACAAGGTGGCCAACCAGCTGCCCACAGGATTTCACAAGCAGGACATGAGTGCAACAGCACCCACCTGCCCATGTTCCCCAGCAACCGGTGTACATAGGCATACTGCCTCTGATACTGGAGGTAGCATATAGCCAAGCAGGAGTAGTCCAGCATTCTCTTTCCCAAATTTGGGCTAAACCATAGCTCACTGCAAATTAGGTTCTATAGATAAACAGTTATAGGCAGGAACAGTTATACAGTACCAGCAAAACATTTCACCAACATTCACCAACATTCATATATTTCACATTTCACAGTTGTGTGTTCGTCATTTGATAACAGCAACACCAAGTGATGACATATGTGTGAAGTTACATTATGGTATGTTATGTGACAACAAGGGAGCTTTCTCTGTTGTGGTGCCCTGACTATGGAACACCCTCCACATAGTGGTGTAACTGGTCCCAATATTATATTATTTTAATATAAATATATTTGTTAGCCCAGGCATTTTAAACTAGTTTATTAAGCTGGTTGGTGTGGCCTGTCCATTTTATGTCTTTCCTACAGCTTGTATTGCTGTAGCTGATCTTGCTTTTATTGTATATCACATTAGGATCTTTACATTACATTTTTGTATACTGCTACATACATAAAAGTGTGCCATAAAAATATTTTAAATAAATATACAAATATCAAACATTACAGATAAAGGTTTCATAGTAAAGGAGTCGTTTACACATTCCGCTACAAGTTATTGAATGTTAAGAGATCAAGCTTGCACGCGAATCAACCCTACAAGAACCTTCACAACAACATGGGAGTTCCAGAAAAAATCTGGAATTTACTTTTATCTTGAACTGCAGTTTCTTCACCCCTTCTCTTCATATTTTTACCCTGGGGGTGGGGGCGACTATTGTGAACACTGGCAGTTATTTTAGATAAACTGTTCTGTGCTTACAGCAGTATTTGAAACCAAGTATGTGAGGTCAGTGTCAAAAGAAGATTATGTTCTTCTTAGCAAGAACGCTGTATGAGGGTATTATCCCACAATGGTATGCTTATGAATCCAAAATAACAGTGGGTGTCAAATGAAGAGTATATTACCCAGTTAGCGAAGAACAGGAATTATTTGAACATCATAGACACTAGAAAGAGAAAAGATGTATTTGATCAGGCAGTCTGGCTTCCTGCTGATGTGGATTAGTTTCCTGCAGAGCATTTCCTAGTTTTTAGCTGCTTTTCTCCCTGCCAAAGAACTTCTACCAATGAATGTACAAAGAATGCAGTTACTGAGGGCACACTACCATTTCTAATAGCACTGGCATACTTCCATTTTGACTGGGAATGTTTCTTATCACTGCAATGTTAGAAGAACTACAGTAAGAATACTTCAGGCATGTTGAAATGGCTGAGCATCTTGACACTGATCGCAGGAGAAACAGCTGCATATGAATTATCCTTCTGGATCATACCAAAAGTCCATTTGACCCAGTTCTCTGTTTCCTACAATGTACAATCTGATTCAAGCTCACATGCAGAGCAGGGAGGAAGCAATTCTGTCCTGTTGCTTGTCTCCATAACTTGGAATTCAGAGTTATACTGTCTGGACTCCAAACACAGAGGTTATATTTACCATTTATTCTAGGGATGAACAGATCAGCCTTTCTAGTTTGTGCCCCTTTCTCATGTATTCAATCCAGTACATCCCATTTCTGCATTTTTTAAACAGCAAAACAAAAACCCAGACAGATAACATTTGCATTTAAATACATATTTCCCTTAAAATATGCATTTCCAAATATACTTCAATAAATATTTTGAGCAAAAAACATGCAGGAGATGTGTGAACACCACTGGCTGACTAAAGTTCTGATCCACATAGTGCAGGAGGAGCAGATCAGATCAGCTTGTATTGGAATTCACAAAGAAAGGAGAGGCAGAGGCAGGCACTTCATGAATGCCCTTGAGCCTTTGTGTTGTGCTTGACTGAATGGCCACAAAGCCCTCAAGCTGTGAGCATGCAGTTGGAACACCTGAAAATTTTTGACCCCTTTCAGGATGAGCAGGAGGATGCTTATGCATCCATCAAGCTCCATCCTTCCTTCAACTGTCACCTGGCAGCAGACATTCTATCAGGCAGAACCAGAGGGATATATGGGAAGCATGGCCACTCCATGAGCTCCGCTGAGAAGCCAGCACCATCAAGCTCCTCCCACCAACAACTGTCACCTGGCAGCAGCCATTCCATCACCCTGGATGAGAGGGATATATAGGAAGCATGGCTACTTCATGTGAAGCCAACCCTATCAAGGACCTCCCACCAACAACTGTCACCTGGCAGCAGCCATTCCATCAGGTTGAACCAGAGGGATATATGAGAAGCATGACAACTCCATTGGCTCTGCTGAGAAGCCAGCTCCATTAATCTCCTCCCACCAACAACTTTCACCAGCCAGCAGCCATTCCATCAGGTTGAAGCATGGAGAGATATGGGAAGCATGACCAGTCCATCAGCTCTAGTGGGAGACCCTAATCTCCTGGAACTGTTTGCATTACAGCTGTTTATAATGAGATATTTGTAACTAAGAACCAGCTCCTGAGTTTGCTTTCCCTCCTCCTCCCTCCCAATCCATTTCCCTTTTGTGTCATGTTTTTATTGTAAGCCTGAGGGCAGGGACTGCCTTGTTATTGGTCTTAGTAAGCTGCTCTGGGAGCCGTTTTCAGCTAAAGAGTAGGGGTAAACATATTTAAATAAACCATAAATAAATTAATAATGGTGTTGGTCTGTTTGTATACAGTGGAACAGTTTCAGCAGAATTTCTCATTAAGGACCAAACTAAATGTTACATGACATATGCATGTAACATTCTATTGTATTTTAAAAAAGAAAAGAAAAGGAGCTAGGGGAGGCAGTACATTTGATTGTGGGGATGACAGTTTGAACTGGGAAGAGGCTGTTCTACTGTGGCCATTTTTTTCCAGTCACTAATGCTGCTTTGGTCCTAAGTGGATGCAATTAAGGGAGTTATCAGGGATTTCCTTCCCCAAAGGAAGGTTTGATGCCACCATGTGATAGAACCTTGGAGAAGGAAGTAGATCAGGGGTGTGGCACCACATAATTGTGTGTGTGTGGGAGGAACAAAATGGCCCCTCACCAGGCCATTCATGGGCCAGATGACATCCCTGGATATGGCCAGAGACCTACTGTCATAATTGCCCTGCCCATCTTGTCTTTCTCTGTGCTGAGAGAAAGCACGAAAAAGGGAACTTCTCTGGTGCTGGGAGCAGCAGCAGCCAAGTCCCTTGGCTTTGGATGGTGCACGCTGTGCGAAGCCACTTGGCTGGCACTGGGAAGAGCAGCAGCTCTTCCAGCACTGGCTGAGTCCCTTGGGTTTGTGCAGCATGCATCATTCCCATGGGGGTGGCATGTTCCACCACTCAGCTGGAACCAATACCCCACTGTTATTTCCTATCTGAGATGAGGGATAACAGTGGGGCTTTCTCTATGGGGGTACTCCTCCAGGGGATGGAGTTTGGAGCCCCATCCTCTGGAGCAGTGTTTCTCAACCTTGGGTCCCCAGATGTTTTTGGCCTACAACTCCCAGCATGCCCCAGCCAGCATAGCTGGCTGGGGCATGCTGGGAGTTGTAGGCCAAAAACATCTGGGGACCCAAGGTTGAGAAACACTGCTCTGGAGGAACGCAAGGAGGCTCCATGGGCCAGATGCAAAACCTCCACAAGTCCAATTAGGCGCATGGGCTGGAGGTTCTGCAAACCTGAGGTAGATTATCATACTGCTTTCTTCTAATTATAGTACTTAACTAGTTTTATTATTATAAGAAGAGGGCATCTGGAATGATTTTGATATAGAGATATTTTTAACATGAGAATAAATCAGAGGTATTTTTGACAGGTTAAACTTGAAGAATGCAGAACTTTTTTCTGTGAAATTGAAATATATTTTCAAATATATGTATTTTAGTCACTCCATCTGCTCTGACAAAATGTCATTTCTTGGCTTTTTTCCATTAAGATCTTTGTTGTCCATTAATTTCATTGTATTGCCAGAACTACGATATCAATGGTTTATTAGTAGAACAAGGAGATCTTCCATTTGATGAGTAGCAGCCCAATATTTTGTGTGTAAAAGTGCGTAGGATTGCAGCCTAACACATGAAGGAACAAAAGGCCATGATACTGTCTGTGGCCATGGGGCGCTCTACCTAGATGTAGACCTGGGAGTTATGTTCTGACAGAGATCCGCGCTCTGAGGTCAATGGCTTGGTTTAGAAGAGCCGGGAAAGGTGGAGCCTGTTGCATTATTCATATGGACTTGTAAATTGCATGTATATAAGTGCAATAACCAATGCAAGTCTAAGGGGGGCTTTAACCAGAGGTGTGGTGTGCACTAGAGGTGTGCAACAAATTCAGTCAAACCCTGAAACCCAAGCAGTAGCAGGCTATTTGAAAGATTTTGATTCTCTAAATACTAGGGGAGAAGAGGAGAAGGAATGAGGTTTATGTGACTGACAGGCCCACCTTCTCATCCTAGGACATTATTTACCAGGGGCTCCATTCACTGTGCTTTGGGGAGGGATTAAGTTTCATTGAGTGTTTCAATAAAAAAAAACTTGGTGACTTCCACATCTCTCAGTTTGGAGGCAGGGAAGTTTCCTGCAAGGAACTTGGATAGTTTGTTAACATTACTGGGCAGGACTTAGTTTCAACTTTTCTTTGCTATGATTTTATTCAAAAATCTTTTCCAACTCAACCTTTCCCCCATACTTTTTCCTGCAACCACTTGCATTTCTCTGTGGTGTGTGTGTGTGTGTGTGTGTGTGTGTTTCACTGTCTTTCTATAATTACCTGACTTCAGAAAACTGTTTAACCCAAAGGACTTCATCTCCTAGTTGGTTGCAAAAAGTTAGAAAAATACCATAAAAACTTGAACCACTTTCTCCACACTATGTATAACTTTATTGACCTCTGCCATTTCCCCACCTCCCTTAGTCACCTCTTTTGGCTTCCCTCAAAATCTCTTAAATGTTTTGCCTGTGGATGTACCTCCAAATTTTGCTTGAGGGAATAGTCATCAATGACCTAGAGATATTCTTAGCAAAATATCTCGAGAGCTAGTGTGGCGTAGTGGTGAGAGTGTTGGACTTGGGCCCGGGAGATCTGGGTTCTAGTCCCCGCTCGGCCATGAAACTCACTGGGTGACTTTCAGCCAGTCACTGACTTTCAGCCTAACCTACCTCACAGGGTTGTTGTGAGGATAAAATGGAGTGGAGGATGAGGATTATGTAAGCCGCCTTGGGTTCCTTGCAGGAAAAAGACAGGGTATAAATATACTGTAATAAATAAAATATGTTTGACCTGACACAGAGATTCTTCAGGTGGTTTACCTGAAAAGAAACCTCCAAATGTGCTTCAGGTTTCACTTTGTATACAATTTTGATAGCAAACAATCTAAAATCCTATGATCTTCTTTTTGTCAGTTTCCTGCTGCACCCGTTTGATTTTTCCATCTATCTATTTGAGGAGCACAAGATCAGGCAACTAATGAAGTCAGTGGATTGTATTCAGTGTTCTTCTCAACTGAACAGAACAAACACAACAATTATAAATATGTTCATCTGCTAAGATTGCCAACTAAAAAATTCATATGAACATTTTGGAGTAGTGTGTTTCAATAGGGATAGCTGTATTAAGAACATAAGAATATTTATTTATTTACCGTATATACTCAAGTATAAGTGGACCCTAATATAAGTCGAGGCCCCTAATTTCACCCCCCAAAACTGGGAAAACTTATTGCCTCCAGTATAAGTGCGCTGACCCAAGTATAAGTCGAGGGGGCATTTTTCAGCACAAAAAATGTGCTGAAAAACTCGACTTATACTTGAGTATATACGGTATTTATTTCTATACCGCCCAATAGCCGAAGCTCTCTGGGCGGTTTACAGCAATTAACAAGACAGTCCCTGCCCACAGGCTTACAATCTAAAAAGACACGACACACAAGGAAAAAGGAATGGGGAGGGAAGAAGGAAAGAATATAAGAAGAGCCATGCTGGATCAGACTTGGGGTCCATCTCGTCCAGCTCTCTGTTCACACAGTGGACTGTTAGTCTATTGCGGCATCTGATGAAGTGGACAGTGTCCATGGAAGTTTATGCCAGAATAAATTTAGTAGTCTTTAAGGTGCCATAATACTCTTTGTTGTTTTTGGAGTAATGTGTTATCGTATAGTTATGTTTTTAAAGTTGGACTAGGCAACTGTATGAACAGAAGATAATACGATAGAACATTCGATGACAACAAAGTGGATAAAAACAAAGCATTTAGCTGGACTTATGAACTAGCCTCATTATATTTCAGGCATGCATGCACACCAGCTCTTTTGACTAGAGTTAAGCCAAATTACTTTAGGCTGTGACAGGATAGGTGGAGTAAGGCAAGTTCTGCACTTAGATGAGTAAAAGCAAGAGACATAGTTCAATGACACAACTCTGTAGCAAGTCAATGAGTAACCAATGGAAAATCGCCCAACTTAGGGAAGCCCTGTTTCAGAGATCAGCAACACCTTGTTCTGTGAGTGGAAGGCAAAATAGACAATATAGCATGCCAGATCTTTCTCGCCCTTCCCTTTCCCATGGCCCTTTCTCATTGCACAGAAGTTGGGGACTAGGGCTAGTGCATGCTGGGACACTGGGGGTTGGGCCAATGCAGATGGCCCCATGCCTCCTGCATGCATTCATATACCCTGTTCAAACATAAAGTTTGAACAAGGCTGAACAAGAAAACTTTGGGTGCAGTCCAATGGGGATGGCCATAAACCTCCAAAATCAGAAGATTATGGGCATCCCAGGCAGGCTGGGAGGAAGGCAGTGGCGATCTTTGCCTCTGTGCTCCTTCCACCCTGCAAATCAGCTAGATGACCAATTTCAGTCGTCTCGTGGAGGTGCTTCAGATGGGCATAGAAGGAGGCTGGAATGCTGCCAGGATACATTTTATCCTAGCAGCCTCCATCTCCTCCCCTCCCCCCCCCCGGATCACCCTCTTCACCCCTTCTCCAAGGTCGACCTCGGAGATGCAGCTGACATGATTCTTTTCATATCTGCTGCAAGGATGCGGGAGGGGGATCCGAGTGCAGATCCTCAGCTCATGGTCAGAGCTCTTTCCCCACCTCGGAGCTGGAAATCCGAATGATCCTATGGCCCTCTAGATAGTGTCTAGAGGGCCATAGGATTGCTCTGCCCATAAATACTAATACTAATAATACTAATACTAAACACCAGGTTAAAAAAAAACATGGTGGTGGTTGATTATTATGGTGACTAAACAAAAACAAGGAATAAAGTTATCTGGTGTGGTTTTTCCCGTTCAGGCCCTATTTTAAAGCAGATGTTTCTAATATGTTAGCTCAGAGTAGCATCCTTCCCTACAGGCTTTATTGGACATTCCATCAGACTGTTGGCACAAAAATGAAAATGCCACCATAAAAGTGTTATGGTATGAGCTCGTTCTCCTTTCCTCCAATAAATATTAGCAGGTTTTGTGCTTTCTCTCCTGTCATCTGTTCAACAGGTTTGTAATTTTACAAGCTTGTGTAATCCAGCCTAAAGGGCGTACCGTAGTTTGCTTTGGAACGCTATCGAACACCTTACTGCAGCTCTGGAGATGGGCTGTCAAATAATTTCCCTTGTGTCTTATCCTTGAAATGAACATGTCCAGTGTGACTTACTGATCCTTACATCACCGGCTTTATATGGTGCCTGTTATATTTGATCCTGTATCCCATCTTGCTCAGCACAGGAGGGAAAAAAACCCTGCTGGAAAATGTGATCATTGTAAAAACCCTCATTTTCCCAGGCAGTGAGAAGTTCCTAAGGCAGCAGTATTCAAGTCTGGCTTCCTTTGGACTAGAAAGAGTCCTAGAGACTTGGGATATTTTGTAATACTTGATTTGTTAACAAATATACAAGTAGGGACAGACCAAAGCATATGTTACTTTAGAGAAATAACTAGCAGTTATGTCTTTGGGCTTCTCTACATGAAGCTTTCAACCCGCCACTTTACTGAGGTTTCTGCTTCTAGATTCTTTGCAGGATTAAGATTGGCTCCTTTATTTGTGTGTGTGCACATGTGCATTTCCAGTGTGCCTTTCTCTGCCGTTCTGTATGTATTACACAACCACAAGGTGGCACTGCGGTATGGGTTAGAATTGCAAAAATACATGCACTTTTAATTCCAGTTCATTCCAACATTTCCAGATAACACCAGACTATCCTTGCTAAAAAAAAAAAAAAAAGCAATGGAAATGCTTGGAAAGCACAGGAGAGGCCTCAGAGGATGATGTCCTAGTGTAAAGCACCCACAAACTACCATGAGTGAGAAATCACAAGCGTACAATAAATGTCTTGTGTAGAGAAGCCCTTTGCTTTCTTTTTTACTCTAGTTGGACTGGGACCCTAGTGTGAGTGTGGGGAGGGGTTTGGGGGATTTAACCCTTCTCCCTGCTGTGGTCCCAATCTGGTTCCGGGGCACCGCATCTGTAATTTATATTGTCAAACCCTGATCCATTTGCTTTCATTGATAGTCCCACTGTGGTGGCTTCCTCTGCACAGGGCTGGGGTTGCATGTAGGTGGAGAGAGGTGAGATGATGCTGGCATGGGCATTTGTCTGTCTGCACAGTGCTTCATCAGCATAGGGGGTTGGGCTGAGAGACCTATAAAGTCCCCAGCACCTCCCCTCTCCCTCTTTTGAATTTCTAGCTCCCTCCCTCCCTCCCTCCCTCCTTCATGCACAGTGTAGGCTTTGGTGGTCACTTCTGATCGGAGTCAAGTAGGAATTATATGCTGCCTGAATGGCTCGGAGGTGGCAGATGTGTTTATTTATTTCACCTACTCTGCACTGCTACTGGAGGGAGCTATTTTTTATTTGTTTGTATTTGGAGGGGACACCATTGAATCTGGAATCTCCCACATTCATTCATGTGCTCCACTATTGAGCTATGGGTCCTGCTCTTCCAAGGAAGGTGAATAGAAGGAATCAGAATATATATATATATATATATATATATAGATAGAGAGAGAGAGAGAGAGAGAGAGAGAGCTGTGGCTTACTGCTGTCTCAGCTTGTCTGAGCGTGGAAAGCTAAGCAGAGTCAGGCCTGGTTATTACTTGGATGGGAGACCCCTCCTCTAGTTTACTGCATTGAACAGGGGGTTGGACTCGATAGCCTTGTAGGCTCCTTCCAACTCTATCTATGGAATATATAATGCAATCAGATGTCTCACATATAATTCTACATGTGTGGCACTCTCCATTTAAAGAATGAGTGATCAAAAGCACACAACTCATTTCTTCCACCATGGAAAAAAATAATACACAAGTAGGCCACATGAAGCTGCAAACATGAGCGTAAGTCCAATTGGAATCAGTGGGACCTCTGAGTAAGCATGTATACAATAAGGCTACATACCTTCTATATGTCTGCAGGGTGGCCAGGTTAAATTAAGTGAAGCTTACAAGAAATGTCTCTTCTTCCATCAGTATTCGTTTTAGAAAGATAAATGCTGTACTGCAGTGTTTGATCTTTTCTCTCTGAAACATGTTTATGAGACAACATGGTGTGGTCCTTTCATCTCCCTTGTTTCCCGCAAGGCAGCGGCTGATGAAACAGCAATTCCCTAAATTCACTTTTTTTCCCTCCTCCAGTGTGCCATGTCTTTGGTAAAAGGCACCATCACATTACATTTATAGGGACTTTTGAGAAATGACAAAAGTATAAGCAAAAAATACACATCCTTCTTTACAATACAAGGAGTTGTCTCTAGATAGTTTTCAGACTCAATAAAATCTGACTTTATAATGGGTGGGCAACTTTAATTTGGTAAATGGTTTTAGCCTTCCTGTGAGCTTTTCACCTGCTTATAAGTAGTATGTTTGTATTTTTACAACTAGCAGTAAGTGAAATTCTCCTGAGAAAATTTGCTTGTCTTATCAAAACAAGAACTGAGCTGAGCTTTCACCAATATTTAAAGGAACGAAGACCTCAGGATTTGAATATCTTTCAGCACTCTGCAAAAAGGAAACCGAAAACAACAACAGTAATGCCTGTTCATTTATTTTGTCCTCCCTTGATTGTATTGTCAATTAACTTCACTTGCCCTCAGCGGCACCATCACTTATTGGCTACCTACTATTAGTGCATAGCCTTGTGATATTGGTTGTCACAATTGGGTGGGATAATCAATTGAACTTATCTAGGTAGGATTGTGATGTCAACACACAGGCACATCCGATTGGCTACACAGTATCAGTGTCATTCTGTGGAATATGTGAGCTGTGATTGGCTGGGATCAGTTATGTGACTAATCCAGGAGGGTGAAAAAAGTAATAGTCAGACAAAAATTGTGTCAAAGCAGCAGCTGCCAGCGCCAGGTGAAATGATGGTACAAAACCAAATAGCATTCTAAAAATGTGAATATTCACATAGCCAAACTGGCTTGGTGAAAACATTGCGACCTCAATGAAACTGTGTTTTCAACCTAAAAATTAATAAATACCGTAATCAAAACTGTAGATTATGTAATGCAGTCCCAATAAAGAGTTGTTTTAGCACTTGTTTGTTTTTAAAGTTCCCTCATAATTACTCCTTTCTCTCAATAGAGGTGTGTAGAGTGCCCCTTCATCCCCAGAAATATAGCTAGTCCCATCCAAATTCTTTTGATTTCCTTGAATTTCCTCTCATGGTTCTCCAGAACAGGGTCCTCAAAATTAGCCTCAAATATCGCTTTAACTGAAATGCTAGTAATCATGTAATTCTCACTTTTGTCATGGTGTCTTATAGTGAGCTGCCGAGCCAATGATTAAAGAACTGATATGTTTAGTCCAAAGCCCAAATTTATATAGTGGGACACTCATGTAATGTAAACATTCTTAAGGTCAACCAGGCTGTATGATAAGCACTTTAGCTGCTTTTTTTGGGGGGGAGGGGTTACTTAGATTGATTATGATGATGATTACATTTAGATCCCACTTTTTTTTTTCCACTTGCAAGGAACCCAAGGCAGCTTCCACTTGCAAGGAACCCAAGGCAGCTCTTCCTCCTCATCTCCATTTCATCCTCACAACAACCCTGTGAGGTAGGTGAGGCTGAGAGACCGTGAATGGCCCAAAGTCACCCAGTGAGCTTCATGACTGAGTGGGGACTAGAACCCAGATCTCTCGAGTCCCAGTCCAACACTCTCACCACTACGCCACAGTGGCTGCGCCATTACTTAACTGTTCAATTAACCCTTAAAATTGAACTACGAGGGTTTTTTTTTAAATTTATTTTGTTTTTACATCTTCCCTTTGCTCAGTTTTAATCCAGAAGCAGATGCTGAGAGAAGAACATTAAGGAACCACCCATTTGGATATTTTTTGAGTTGAATAATGAGAAAAGTGAGCAAATACTTGGTTAATGTTTACACTTAACTTTATCTGCATATTCCTAGCTATGGAATCTCTATGAAGAACTAATGACAGAATTAATTGCTAGACCAAGAATGCCCCATGCACCCACCCACAGAAAGCCAAATCTAAAGTCCTTCTGTGCCCCATTGATTTTAATGGCAGGATTAAGCATGTACTTAAACAGTTTATTATGGAAATATGCACTTATTTATTTGTTACATTTGCATTCCACCTCTTCCTCCAAGAACTCCAAGGTGGTGTACATGATTCGCCTCCTCCTCTCCATTTTATCTTCACAACACCTTATGAGGTAGATTAGGCTGAGAGTCAGCGACTGGCCCAAAGTCACCCAGTGAGCTTCATGGCCAAGTGGTGACTAGAAAGTGGATCTCTCGAGTCCCAGTCCAACACTCTGACCACTGCACCACAGTGGATTTCATTATAGTTATAACATTGAACTCCAAAACTTGTAAACTAAACTGAATACAGCTTCCCAACCATGTCTTGTGGCCTGCTTTGAATTTGACATGCAACTAGGGGTGGGTGATCCGCCCAGCACTTGACTTGCGGCATGCTCAGTGAGCGCTGCTGCCACACAAGCGAAGCCGGGCTGAAAGCAAGCCCCAGCTGAGGCACTCACTGAACTTCCAGGTTCCCAGTGCTACGTTATTTAGGTAGAAAATGGTGTAAGATGCGGCTGCAATTTACGTAACTTGCGCAAATCACGGCCGTTTTTAATGTATCTTACGCCATTTTCGACATAAACAATGTAGCGCCGGTAACCCAGAAGTCATTTCTCCGGCTTGGCTCAGGAGAACATGAGTCAAGCCGGGAAAGCAGGTAGGCGAGCGGAGCTCAGGGGGCTGAGCCCGGCGAGTTCGCCAGACTTCTGCCCCCCAATCGAGCTCCGCACACATCCCTACATGCAACCACCCCAGTTTTTTTTCAGTTCCAGATGAAGAACAACAAAATTGGTTTATCAAGACCCTGTTTGTTCAGCGTGCATACCTGGTGGGATGTGGCTGGCTTGATGGCTCACCAGTTGCGCATACCTGCTATAATGTATGCCACAAGCAGGATTTTGAAGGTCATATTGTAGCTATCTCTGGGCTACTCTTTGCCAGATAATGGGCTTACAAGTACTGCATTTCTGTATCTTCCTTTCCTTTTCGTTTCTCTCTTTAATTCTGAGGGGTTTGTTAAATCTGAGTACAGCATGTATAATTTCCTCATTAAGTCAATAGACAAGGTCATTATATGTTAAAAGGAGGAAATAACGAGTTCACATATGTTATCTTTCCAAAAAATGAGCTACGCATTGGCGCTGACCTTTCAATATCATTCAGAATTAAATTCCATCAATGACGCACTCCCACATCCCTTTTCTGATGTTATGTAGTGCAAGGCGAGCTTTTAGTGGGGAAAATTCTACACTACAACTGTTGCTTTGTAGCTCTTTGGATATAATTTTGTGCTTTCGTGAGGCTGTGATTTTCTATTTGTTTTTAATCTCAAAATGTTAAATATAGACTTTTAAAAATATGAGAAAAAAATTATTTTCTCAAAATGTACTGACCACAGGCCTGTGACAGAACTGCACACTGGAATTGAGATGATTCTTTATTTGATGTAGATGACGGGCAGGCGGCATCTAATCTTCACATGCAACTCCAAGGAGCTTTTTTTGCATGCATCCCTGTGACGAATAAAATGTAAAAGATATCCCATTTACTATGGCTGCTAGACTAACAGCACGATCCAATGTGGCTGCCCATAATGCTCCAAACTTGGTGGGTTATTATGGGCATCCTACTGCAGGCGGGAAGAGCGCAGAGGCAGGGATTGGCTCTGTGCTTCCATCGCCCTCCAAATACTTAGCCAATTTTAGCCATCTAATGGCACAATCCTGTGTTCCTCTGACCTTGCCTGGGGGGAGCCATAGGATTATTCAGAGTCCCAGCTCCGAGATCCTGCGAGCTCGGAGCTTGGACTCTGAACGCCAAGCCTCCACCCCACCCCACCCCCATTGCAGCCAGTGTGGAAAGAACTGCACTGGCGGCCTCCTTGAGGTTGCAAATCAGCCTCTGAGAGGAGGAAAAGGGGTGCTGGGGGAAGGGAGGGGGCTGGGGCCGATGGTTTATGCCGTATCCAAATGGTGCCCCAGCTGCCTTCCCTCCCACTCCAAAGAGCTTCATCTAGATGGCCGATAAACAACTGTCCAGTCCAGATGAAATGCAGGGCACAAGGCACAGTGGTGGTGAAGGTTGCTGCTACTGCACCTTGTGCCATGTAATGGATGCACATAATCCTCTGAGTTCAGAGGGTTGCATGCATCGAGGGCAGGGGCGATAGGATTGTGCTCTATGTGTTTTACACTGGCTCGCAAAACGAAGAGCTAGAGGCACTGCCAGGATTCCTTGTAGGATGGCGGTCCCTCGCTCCTCCCTGCCCTGCCCCACCTGCCCAGTGCCGGCTCCGAAGTTGGTCTTCCGTCTTTGGAGCTGCAGCCGGTGCAGAAAGAACCACACTGGCTGCGAGGGCAGAGGGAAGGCACTCGGAGCTCTTTTCTGAGGTCAGAGCTAGGACTCCAACTTTTCCCACGGCTGTCTAGACAGCATCTAATGGCCATAGGATGGTGCCCCAAGAGAGCAATCCTAGGGGTGGCTAGCCCAAACGATTGAGGGCTCCTTGCTGGCAGGATGGGAGGAGCTGCAGAGGCGATTTTTATTTATTTATTTATTTACTTATACAATTTATATACCACTCTGAATCCAGTAAAATATTGGAGTGGTGAACAATAAAAGAGAAATGGTGGTGATGATGCTCGTGATGATTAAAATGCAGAATAAAAACCATGAAAATCAGATTTTTTTCCCCCCTCTGTCCTCTATTTGAACATTTTTCATTTAACAGTCCTCTGAGCCAACTCACTCTGCTGCTGATGGGGACAGACAGGCTGTTGGATCCAGTGGATTCATCGTCTCTCTCCTCCCCACCTACTGACCCGCCCACAACACACCCATGTCCTCCCTTCCTGAGTGAGCTACTGCAGAGCTTTCCATGGCAGCTGGACGGGGCTGGGTGGAGAGTTCCACAGCTGGATCTCTTCCTCTAAGGTTGGAGCTCTGTTTCCATCCTTAGAGGGTGCGATCCCCTGCATCCTATGGCCCTTCAGATACTGTCTAGAGTCCATTGGATTGCTCTCCAAGGTTAAAACATGAAGCTTAGCTTGAAAAACTGTGTCCCCATCCCCAAAGGCTTAGAAGTAGAGGTATTTAAATATCATTCCAAATATTTAAAAGTTGCCATTATTTTAAAGTTCCAGAATCAGTTGAGAGATGGAAATTAAAGGATGTGCAAGATTGCCCTGAGAAATGTTTCCATTTTCACTGACATTCTTTTGAACTACCGGTACTTAAAAAAATATATCAATAAATATTTCACTTGAGTAAGACCCTACGAGTCACCTCAGTTTTTGCTTCAGGTCAAAACTAGTGACTCTGTACAGATACACAAAACTACTACTTTAATTTGACTGGGAAGTGGACCACGAATTAATTAATTAAATAAATAAAAACACTTATTCTGATCATTGTCTTTAATCTTACTGAACTTTCCCCCTTCACAAGGAGGGCATTGACCCCTGGATTTGACTCAGTGCTTTGGGTAACATCCCACTTCTGTTTGGACTGATTTGGGAGGCCATCTGCTATGACTCAGCACAAAATACAGGCCTGTGGCTTACACTGGCTCAGCTTGTCTGAGTGTGGAAAGCTAAGTAGGGTCAGGCCTGGTTATTACTTGGATGGTAGACCCCTCCTCTAGTTTCCTGCATTGAGCAGGGGGTTGGACTCGATGGCCTTGTAGGCCCCTTCCAACTCCTATGATCTATGAATCTATGAAAACCTGAGCTGCGATTTAGAAACCAAGGCTTTGTGCTTCCCATTGACTATCATGGAAAATAAAAATGGCTATAACCTTTTTTCCCCTTGGTCAAAGTTGGATGATATTTTCAGGCATAGGATCCCCTTGTGTGGGGATTATGTCTGTCACATGTCAGGGAAAAAAGTAGGTGTGGCAGTTTTTGTGCTAAGTGCCTTCATATTTTCTCTTTTTAAAGGGAACTGCCAATAACTTTTTAAATTATCATTTATTTGCAGAAGTGAATGACAACTGCAGGGATAGTTGCCCCTTCCAAGTGGATCAAATCTGCCAAATTTCAGAATGCTGCAGCAAATTTTATGCAGCAGCAACCGTGACATTTTGTGGGTCTCCAAAAGAGAATTGTGCTTACCTGCTTAGGTTCCTTGTGAACCACTGTTCTGAAAATGACAGACAGCCTAGAGGTGTCCCTAAGTACAGAAACTGCAAAATTTCAGAAGACTAGGTGCAGTAGTTCATGTAGAAAGGGAGACCTCACATTTGGGGGTGGGGGGTGGGAGTGATTTGCTTCCCCTCCCCTCCCCCTGCATTATGTTTATTTTCTTTTTCTTCTTTTTTTGGGGGTGGTGGTGGAATTGTATTAAAATGGCACATATCCTAGTGGTGTTTCCAAGCAAGAGACCTGCAAATGTTCAGGATAGTTTGCAGGGTTAGGGAGTTATGATGCTTGACAATCAGTTGAAGGCTTTTTCATAGTGAAGCACCATGGTGGCAGTGGAATGGGCCATCTCACAGTTCCCTCCTTGGCCCACCCCATCTCATCTATGCTGGCCATCACCCCTAACTGTCACACTCTGTCCACATAGCAATGCCAGCATTGCGAGGGGAGAAATAACAAGTTTGGTTAGTGAGCCAAGATCCATGCAAGGCAACATACTTTGACGGTTTACTGTCGCGTACTACTTAACTTGAGCCAGAAGCCATGCAAAGGGCGACCTAGTGTGAAGGTTTACAACTCTCCTTGAGTCAGGAGCTCGGCAAAGGCATGGAAAGCAGTGACAGCAAAGAACAGCAATGAGAACAGCAATGGCAGCATTAGAAAATGCTATCTCGTGGTCCAGTGTTTGTCCCACCTAGGGATGTGTGAAGAATCCGACAGTGGGGTGAAAATCTGATGGATTTTAATGATTTGCCCCTCCGGATTCTGGTTCGCCAGCCCTGCCTTGATGCCGACTCACTATGGTGCAAGTTGAGCCAGCTCACAGACTTCCATCTCTAAGATGAAAGTAGCGCTTAAAAAAAAAAGCTAAGGAAATTTGCGTAAATGTATTTGTGATTAGTGCAAATCATGCTAGATCCACATGCATTTTGAGTGCTGATTTGCACAAAATACTGTGATTTGTGCAATTTGCATAAATTTAGGTAAATAGTGTGATTTGTGCAAATTTTCTATAATAGGACTTCCTGTGTGAATTAGACCGCACAACAAAGGGATTCCTGGTTCTAGTGCATTCCTGTGTGTTCTTTGCTTTGCTTTGTTTCTGGCTTTGCTCCTGGACCCTACTTTCAGCCCTCAGTTTTCACTCCCTGGCTTGCTTCTCAGCAATGACTCCCTAGCTCATCTCAGACTGCTGCCTACAGCTCATGCTAACATACTATAATTATTTCTGCCCCTCCCCTCTGTACTCAGAAATGTCTGTCTCTACGTTTGTATGTCTTTCTCTGCCAACTAAAGATGACACTTGATGCATCTCATGCAGAGGGTTCTGGCCTGCAACATCTAATGCTACAATGAATTTATTAGTCTTCAAGGAGCCACAAGATTCTTGGTTGTTTCTGTTGCATTTTATTACATAGTTACCCATCTGATTTATTTCTCTTACCAAGGGGTGGTTGCCTGAACTCATATATTTTATTGTAAAAATCTGCTCAGTATTAACATGCATTAATCTGCTGTTTTGCTTGGACATGGTTCATTGGGTTCCAGATATGACTTTGTATTTACCGTTTATTGATTCTTGTTTAGCTGAGCTAAGATGTACAGAAAAAGAAACATTTCATCTTTAAAGTCATCCCAGAGGACTCCGGCAGGTTAGCATTATTTATAAGGTTAAATCATTGTGTTAATTGACTCCATATTTAGATATTATGCATGCATATTTTAATCTGTTCTACATGAGTAAGCCTGCCACAATGAAGATTTCAGTCTCTCTTTTAAAATAATAATAATAATAATGATGGCTTGTCTTATTTGAAAGAACAAATTGTTCCAAATTGATTTGACCTCAATTGTAGAAGAAATGTTTTTCACTTTGTTTTTTAAATCTTTTGAAGTTCAACTTTGTGCCTGTCAATAAAAGTGGGACACGAGGGTGACTTCTTGTTTCTCACTTTGTATGCTAGGACAGAAGAAGGTTATATATAAGCAGGCAGTAAAAGCCCAGATAAACCATCCAAGCAGTCAGTAATACAACAGGAGCAGCTTGGGTGTCAGAGGAAGGCTGTACCCTGAAGATGGACCTGATCATAAGGGTATTTGGCTGGGGTGCAGGTTTAGGGAATTTGGCCTGCAGTAAAAGATGTCCTTAGAGACTTGTAACATCAACAGTATCTCTTGAGTCCTAAAGAATGGTCACTAAGGAGTTTTTTGAAACCCCAAAGTAAAAAGTAGTAATCACTTATGTACAAATTAATATTCCTTAAATACATTAAATGTTCAACTGGCCTTTAGTGTTGATGCCCATCTCACACCTAAGCTTCTTATACCAGCTACTAGGAGGTTTTAAGGTATTCTAACAGAATTGGTGGCAGAGGAGGCTGGTGACTCCAATGTCCACAGGGCTGCATATCTGCTGCGGATTTCACTCTGAACTTTCAAGGAGCTATCCATGGTTCTGAACCTAATCTCGGTGGGGGGTATGGTTCAGCACTGTGGATAGCTCCTTGAAAGTGCAGAATGGAATCTGGAGCAGATATGCAGCCCTGCAGACACTGGAGTCACCGGCCTCCACTGGTGGCAAGCGGGAAAAGGGTCAGCAGCTTGTGGAACTCTGAATTATAGTGGCACAGAGTTCCTTAGACCCAGAATAATATGCATTTTCTCTAAATAAGAAACTCCATAGGTGGGATTGCCCAGTGAAGGAGCTATTTCCCTATAGATTGTGGCAGTAGTGGGGAGAGGAAATCCTCAATACCACATAATGCACAGAAGCAGTGACTGACAATGAATTAGCTCAGGAGTGGGGAATCTGCAGCCCGTGGATGTCATGTGGCCCTAAGACGAATTTCAAAACCCCTCTGCAAGCGAGGGTTTCACACCCCTGGCAAAAGCAATCTGTCCTTCCCCTGGCAGCGCACTGAGCAGGGTGGGAGTGCAGAGAGAAAGGGGTATCAGAAAGGGAGAGAGAAGGAAGTGGCAGAAAGAAAAGAAGTTGGTCCCACCCACCCAGTTTTGGCTCCAGCCCTGCCCACCACTGGCATACAGGTGCCAACAGATTACCCTTAAAAGAATGTTGCCCTTGACAGAAAAAAGCTTTTCCACCCCTGATTTAGGTGCAGGGAAAGCACTAGGAAGTTTTTTTCCAGGGGAAGGTGGCTCAAGCAAGGGCCCATTAATTGATGAAAGGTGGATGGGACAGAATGCCTGAACCAATGGAGTGCTTTGATGCTTCCATCCTCCACCCCAGTACTCACCAGGGATGGGTGAATGAGCCATGTTTCAGCTTGCCAAGATTTTCCAAGCATCAGCTGGCTGCTCGTCTCTCCTCAGTTTGCGCTCACATTTGCTACAGCTGTTTGTTTTGCACACATGGGAAAATTGCACAAGACGAACAGTTATCAAACATGAAATTTGCCAAAACAATTCTCCAATTTGCACAAATTTCCAAAGTTGCATCAGGTTTCCCCGATAGACTAAGACATGGTTTAAAATGTGTGTATTTTTAGTAAGTTGTGCATTTTGAGAAAATTGCACATTTCTCCAAGTACACGTTTTGTGAATGTGAAGGCAAGTTCAGGAATGTGAGTGTGAACATTTTCAGAGAAAATGCAACTCCCCTTCACATTCAGGACTTTGAACGGGGAATTTCGTGTGATTTGCAAACTGAAATGAAATTCTCATACATCATAGGGATGGGCACCAAGCCCGGTGCTTGGCTCACGGGGTGCTCGGCTCACGGGGTGCTCAGCGAATGTCCCCACTGCACAAGCCAAGCTGAGTCTCCAGAGAGCACCAGCTGAGGCGCTCGCTGGACTTCCAGGTTCCAGGTGCTACGTTTTTAATGTAAAAAACAGTGTAAACTACATTGAAATGGCCGCGATTGGCGTAACCAGTGCTACATTTTTTATGTTTAAAAACAGCGTAAAATACATTAGAACAACTGCGATTTGCGTGGTGTATGCAAACTATGCAAATCATGGTTGTTCTAATGATTTTACACTGTCTTTAACATAAACATAACACTGGTTATACAAATTGCAACTGTTTAAACATAGTTTATGCTATTTTTTACTTTAAACCGTAGCACTAGAAACCGGAAGCTCCTTTCCCCAACTTGGCTCATGAGGACACGGGCCGAGCCGGGGAAAGGTAAGTCGAGCAGAGCTCGGGGGGGTTGAGCCCTGCGAGTTCGCTGAATTTCCACCCCCCTATCCAGCTCCACGCACAACCCTATGACACATCTCACTGGGTTATGGGACTGAGGAAAAGTGAAGATCAAAAAGTGAGGGCAAAAAAAGATTGGGTGAAATATTCTTCCATTTCCCCAAACTGTTGGGGAAAGAGGCAGCATATTCTTACTTCACATTGGGCTCATGGTGATGTTTGAAGCTGTTTAAGTCCTTCTCATGTGATGACCTTCCCAGATATACAATTACAATGCAATGACAAAATTGCCATTTGGATCTCCCATTTGCACTATTTGGGGTGAGGTGGGGGTGTTCCGTTAGACATAGCCAGGAGAGGATCATCAGCCCTATCAGTAAAAACCCCTTGCTAGGACAAACTTAGCAGGTCAGGAAAACAGGTTCTAGCCTAGTCTTATCCCTGATTGGTGAACTTTTTATGTGGAGACAATCTATGACAGGGATGTGTCAAACCTATCGCTATGTAGATATTTCCTGCTTTCACACACAGGGAGACTTATCTGAAAAACAACAATAGATAGATTTTTAGCTTTCAGTGCCAGCTCAAGTTTTTGGGAAGCCCATGGGCAAGATGGCTTCAGTAGGCTCCACTTTCTGGTTGGCTCCAGTCTTCTTCACTACTGCCACCATCGCTAATTCACTTGACCTCTATGTGCCAAATCCACACAACCACCCAGATGGAGAGCTCAAGGGAAGTGGAGGATACGACTCATTCTCCCCACTCTTGTCACTGGTCACAAGCTTAGAAAGGGCAGGTGAACAGGCAATTACATCAAGGAGCAGTGGGCTTCCCCCAAAGAGGATAGACCTCACCATGTTCCCAGTGATGCCAACTCCTGACACTGGCCTGGTGGATCTCAATCACTGTTGCAACCTAAATGCATGCCATCAATTGTAATTGACTCTGAACATCCTTAGATAGTCACTGGATTTCCCCTAAAGATACATTCTGGGAGAATTTAGAGTATATGAACTAATGTGAACTTACCAGTATACTGCACTCATCATCTAAGGCCCTCCTCCAGGTAGGGATGTCACCGTGAATATCGGGGGGCTGGAGTGAGCCAAAATCGACACCGCTTGCAGCCCCCCCGATATTTGCAGCGATTCTCAGGCCTCCCTTGCCGCCCGCTCGGTCTGCAGCTTGGTCTGCCATGCCATGCCGCCTGTGCAGGCTCCCGGCGTGTCATTTCCGGCTGTGACACGACAGGCCCTGCCAACACGGCTGAACCCTGCGCCGCGGTTTTGGTGTAGAAACCTGTTTTAAGCCCTGTTGCCCTGGTCTCTACACCAAAACCGCGGTGCAGGGTTCAGCCGTGTCAGCGCAGGGTTCATCTGTGTCGGTGCAGGGCCCATCGCGTCACTTCCGGCCAGCCGGAAGTGACGCAACAGGAGCCCGCGTGAGCGGCACAGCTTCCCCTAGCACTGCGGAGAGTAGCCAGAGATCCCCTCCACGCCATGGAGAATTGGAGGATCGGGGGGGGCTGCTCGCAGAGGCTATACCCCCCCCAAAAGGTACGAAATTCACCACTACCTACAGGTGCCTTCTCCAAGGGAGGCTTGGAAGGTGGCAACAAGGGAGAGGGCCTTCTCAGTGGTAGCCCCCAAATTATGGAACCCCCCAGAAAGGCCCAAATGGTGCCAACGTTGTTGTCTTTTTGGTGCCAGGTTAAGATGTTCCTCTACTCCCAGGCATTTGGCAGCATATTATAGGTTTTTAATCAGGTCATGGGATCTTGTGTGTGTGTGTGTGTGTGTGTGTGTGTGTCTGCTCTGCTTATATGTTTGTAGCTAAACTGTTTTTATACTATGTATAATATTGTATGTTTAAGGGTTTTAATCTTTGTAAACCAGCCAGAGAGCTTTTGGGCAGTATAGAAATGAAATGAATTTAGACTGCAAGGGGCTAGCAGGAAGAGAATTGCTCCTCTTACTGGTATAGAAAGGACTGATTCCCCCCCCCCCTTATTCTTCCAGGCAAAACATCAGTGGAATTTTCAGGAAAAAACAAAACAAAAGAGATAATAACACTACCAAAATTTCTCAAAGGATTTGTGCTAACCTCTCATTCTAGCACACAATATTCTACTATGTGCTTGAACAAAAGGAGAAACTGAATGCAGGAACAAGCACCCAAATCCAGCAGCTGACCATCCTCCCTCAATGCCTTTAATACCCAGAGGCTGCATAAAGAGCTACCCATTAGACAGGACTGTCACCCTTTTCCTAGCCATAAGGCAAGAATTTTTCTTGATAATGGAAATGAACATTACAGATGATGATCCCTGAAATATTCATTGCTTTAATTGTATTAATCCAAGTTGCAATTTTTTTTTACATGCTTTCTGGCAGGCTAAAGAGCCTGGTTCAACTAAGTATGAAACCATCCAAATTAAGGAGATTGTCTGTGGGTTTTGTGCCTTTTGCTGTCTTCAGCATCTGAAAGCAGCTTCTCATGAAAGTCGGACTGCTTAAAATTCAAGCACTCTGCAACTAAGAAACTCCAAAAAGAGGTAATGAACCATAAATTATTGCCGTTAGATATTTAATACTCAATCAGTATGTGCTCTCTCATGCATATCCCACTGGCATTGCATTCAGTCTGACAGTGTGGTATTGGTTCAATTACTTTGCTCATTTACAATAAAAGATTAATGAAAAAAGGTATATTTTAGTTCACTGAGATTAATTGCATTCCTTCCTTTCCCTAGACTAGAAATATTCAGCCCATAATCCTGATAGCTTTTTCATCAACAAGTACATGGCAAATTAATAGACTTTTCTACTTCTGGGATCCTCTACATCTCTGCAGTTGCAAACATCCAGGGAAAAAGCTTGACTGAAAAGTTGGCTTTTCTAGTAAGGAGGTATTCATCTACCTTTCTTCTTTTAAAATAAATTCTGATGGCCCTTTGAATTAGCCTACATAAAAATGAGCATATGGAGAAGTATATTTAAACTGGCATACTCATTGCATACATTCATTACTAATTAGCACAATGGCTTACCATTGGAGAGGTGACTGCACAAAGACACAGACACCCACAGATACATGTTATAGATATCACTGCTTGGTAAGACATAAATACCTCCACTCGCGTGAATCATGTCTCCAAGATGACTGGTAAATCTTACTGGTATTTGATCCTGCTAAGCAAATTATGAAGTGGGTATGTTTGTGAATTTCTACCGATAGGATGATACTTATTTAATTTTTTTATACATACCCCACCTTTTTTCCTGCAAGAAATCCAAGGGGGCTTACACAATCCTCCTCCTCCTCCTCCTCCTCCTCCTCCTCCTCCTCCTCCTCCTCCTCCTCCTCCTCCTCTCCATTTTATCTTCACAACAACCCTGTGAGGTAGGTTAGGCTGAGAGTCAGTGACTGGCCCAAAGTCACCCAGTGAGTTTCATGGCCGAGCAGGGACTAGAACCTGGATCTCCCGAGTCCCAGTCCAACACTCTCACCACGCCACACTGGCTCTCATGTATTTTTAAACCAGCCTATGCTTGTAAAAAGCACTTCATAATCTAGCATTGGGATCACAGAGACCCAAAATTAGTCACTGTTTTGTTTTTAATGAGATGACAAATATATATCTGCTTTGACCTGGATTCCTGCATTGAGCAGGCGGTTGAACTTGATGGCCTTGTAGGCCCCTTCCAACTCTACTTTTTTTCTATGATTCTATGATATTTGTATTAAGGACTAAAGGATTTGTTATACCCCGGCTTCCTATAGGAAGTATAATCAAGGTGGCTCAAAAACTAAAAGCTACTTTTCAACAATAACATAACAAATAAAGTAATCTAAAAAGAGATGCCATCAAAAGGAGAAGCAGAGGTAGTGGAGCCCATTAAAAAGCTGTATCCTGAAAAAGCCCAGTGAAGAAAACCATCCCAGCCATCTGTCTGGGATGCTTTGACCTGGATTCCTGCATTGAGCAGGAGGTTGGACTCGATGGCCTTGTAGGCCCCTTCCAACTCTACTTTTCTATGATTCTATGATTCATTGCTCATCTCAAAATGGCCAAGGTTGGTGCCAAGTGTACCTTTCTTGGGAGGCTCTTCCAAATTTTGGGTGCCGCCACCAAAGAGGCCCTGACTCCAGTGCCCATCTACTGTTCATCTGCCAGTGGGGAAACCCAGGGAAGGACCTTAGAAGTGGACTGAATTTCTCAGGCAAGCTCATCCATAAGGTGGTAATTCTTTAGATACTATTTTGTGCATTTTTATCCCACTTTTTAGTCAGTTCTTATCTTCCAAAGCTGCTCACATCAATAAAAAAGAGAGAAAGAGGTCCTGCCTTCAAGCTTACAAATTAAAATGACAAAACACAAGGGGAAGGAGTGTGGAGGAAACAGGAAGAGAAGGAAGATCAGTTTTTCAAGGCTACAACAAGGTTGTGAGCTTTAAGCAGGTTTTTAAATACATTTTGGACCAGACATCTTCCTTGCTAAGTGTTCTTGCTTGAATGAGGCTCTTGTCCCTTAGACCAATTGATGGAGCCAGAGCATTTCATTTCCCGTACTTGTGCAGTCCCATAGAAGTTGTGCAGTTGGAGCCAAATGTTCTTTCTGCCAGGTAAAGGGAAGCAAGCTTTCTGCAACTGCTCCTTCTCTGAAAAAGAGAATGGGCCAGGTTGGTCTCCCCCTTGTCTAAGACAATTTAGGACATTAAAGATAAAACAAACAAAAAGCAACAGGACCATGAATTGATCTTGAAAGCAAACTGACCATCAATAAAGAAGTGTGGGCAACATTTTTACCCTTGGGGGCAGCATATTGCTGCTGCCAGTGGGCCACTCACGATGGTGATGAGTGTGACCAAAGGCAGCACTGGGTGAGTCCTGGCAGGGCTGACATCGAGGGCAGGCATGGTTGGGAACCTGTCAAGGCCCCACACCCCAGCTAGGGCCCACTGACAAGAGCCCCCTAGAACTGCTCTTCCTTTCTCCATGGCAACCAGCTTACTCACCTGCCTCTCGCTATGGCCCAGATAACAGTGGTGGTGAGAAGGAGAAGCAGCAGATGCCCCCCCCCCTGCCTACTTGCTCACTGGCTGTCAAGTGCATGGTAGCAATGATGGGAAAGAGGAGGAGGAGGAGCAAGAGCAGCTGGTGACAATCACAATGGGAAGGTAGACTCACTGCAGGAGGGGGCCCATTACGGGTGACTTTTCCAAGGGTCCTAGGTTGGCAGTGGGCATGGCCAAGGCAGGCACCTCCTACACACAGTCTCCCCTTCTCTCTCTCTCCCCCCCCCAAACACATTGACACACACTCTTCCACACTCCGTATCAGCATGGGGCTTAAAGCTCCCCATATCTGTGTGCTGAGATCTTGTTGCACCTCCCGTTCAGCACCAAAGAGCTGGGGGAGAGGGAGCAGTGCTATTTAGGTGGGAGGGATGATGTAGGGGACAACCCTCCATCACACTCCCAGCAAACACCTCTTTGGCAGGCTGAGATGAGTGGAACTGAACTGGTGAAGATAGCACATGAGGAGAGTCATCCCTGCATGCCAACTTCCCCACTTTAAACTATGCACCGGTAAGCCTCATGGATGAACAGCTGTTTGATAAGTTATCAGGAGCATGTTTTAAATGAGGAAGGTTGTGTGCAGCACGGATGACTTTACCCACATGCCATCCTCCCCAGTACAATTGTGGCAAAATGTGGTGTTGGGGTGGGGGGATTTGGCAGTAGGGGCAATTGCAGCTTGAGCACCCATGCCAGGCCCCACTGAAGGCCTCTGACAGCTGCTTTTGGGCCATACGTTGCCCACATGTGTGGTAAAGCATTATGGCAGTATGAAATGTACTACTAGCTCCAAACAAAACCCAGCTAGCTGGGTTGTGAAAGAATGGACTATTTCAGACTGTCTTCTGGGGCAGCCCTACACACAGCACTTTGCAGTAATCTAAACTTGAAGCGCATGAATGACTGAGGCCAGGGCCATTTCCTCCAGGAAAGGGGGCACCTGGTATATTAAATGAAGCTGGAAAAAAGCTAAGTAGTCTACCAGTGATATCCTTGAGCATCCAGGAATGGAGCCAGATTCAGGAGTAACCCTAAGCTGCAAACCTGCCATTTGCAACCATATCTCATACAGACTCTACAACTAATCCTAGGCAATTGAACCACCCTATCAAGCGTACCTCCATCTTGTCTGGATTGCACTTAAATTTGCTCATCTTCACCCAACCTAAAACAGCCATGAGACACCAGCTGAGAACTTTGACTGCCTCCCTAGGATTGGTTGATAGAAATACGAGAGAGAGAGAGAGAGAGAGAGAGAGAGAGAGAGAGAATGTCATCCCAATACTGATGACACCCTCGTCCAAACTTCTGGCTAATCTTACACAGTGAATTCATATAGATGTTAAACAGCACTGGAGGCAAAATAGATCCCTGTGGCACTCCATACACCAAAGGTCACACAGGGTGGAGCATCTGTCTGCCAGCATCACTTTCTGGAACATGCCATCAAGAAAGGTCTGGAGCCACCACAAAATGGTGCCTCCCATTCCAATGTATAAGACGACCCTTATATTCCGTGTATAAGACGGCCCTCAATTTTTAGTCTAACAATTTTAGGAAAAAAATCCAGCTTTGTTGTCTAGAAGGATACCGAGGCTGGTTATAATAAAAGCAACTAAGGGTTTCACTGTCCTCTGTCCATCTACTGGTGCAGGTCATCCAGGGTGAACAAGGGAGTTTCAGTTTCCTTAGAAATTATACAAACCTGAAGTTGGCTTGCCAGATAGCACTCAAAAAACTCTTTCAAGAAAGATTTGAAAGAAACAGGGCAATGATTGTTAAGGAGAGATCTACGATGACTTTTTAAAGAAGGTGTCATGGTCTGGCAATGTCCCGTTCTGTAACTGGAAGGGAAAACAGGCAAAATAGTGTGCCCCATTCCTTTTTGCCCTTCAGTTTCTGTGGCCTTTTCTACAGCCACAAGGTGCATTTTCCCCTCCCCAGGCTGCCTCCATCAAACTACTGTAGCCTTAAAATGTTTGGGCTCACAGGTATGTACTTTAGGTACCGTGGAGGTTGTCTATTAGATCTTTGTAACCCAAAAGAGAAGAGACAGCAAGGTTCCCAACATCAAAGCTTAAAATTTTACTGAAGAAAAATGTTAATAGGAAAAAAAAGTTTTAAAATATGAATGGATACACAAACATAACACACGCAAAACCATATGAGGGTAATAAAATGACCAGGGATAAACTAATCCAGCTAACCTAACTTGACTCTGTCCCTATTTTATCCATCCAATATCTTATTGTCACAGGTCCAGGCCAGCACTCTTTCAGTCTGTTCTCCAGTTCCTGCAGCTCTGACCTTCTTTCCTTCCTTCTCTCTTCATCTTCCTGGTTTTTTTTAAATCTTTCTGTCATCTTTAACCTATTTTTAATTCTTTTAGCTCTTTCCCTGACGTTCTACTGAACCTCCTACAAACTCTTTTTCTTCTTCTTCCTCTGCAGACATCCTGCCTCCTTAAACATTGACCGTTTGGCTGAAAATGACCAGCACACACACACACACACACACAGACTTAATTCCATAGTACCCCCAACCAAACTAAAGATAAAAATGGAAGACAGTTCTGTTCCTTCACAGAAGGCATTTCACCACAACTTCCTTAAGAGCTGCCAGGACCTCACATTCCATCAATGAGGTATTCCTCATCTTTGTGACCCAGCCTCCCAGCCCTGTTCTGGCTGACTTACTAACCCATGGACAAGGTACATGAGCACCCACGGTAGGTCTCATCTTTCCAAAAATATTGTTTAATAATAATAAATTTATTTCTTACCTGCCTCAATCTAGATGGAGAGGCGAGTAAGAAATAAATTTATCCTCCTCCTCCTCCTCCTCAGGTTACACCAAATAAAAAAATATCCAGATAAAGTTGAAATGTGAAGCCCTAGTGATAACAGGGGCTGATTCTGACATGACTATGATGTCCATGTTGCAGCATATACAGCAATTTTATTCACAAAGTGTCCTGAAAATGGATTGCCGCAGTCTTCCAAGGGTTCTACAATATCCATATTGCTGGCCAGGTTTTAAAAGGCTTCTGCTTTCAGATGAGCCTTTACTGGTGTTTTGTTCAGGTTCTTACCAAATCTTGTGCCATTTTTCACTTTAGTTGTAGTCTGGCTCCTTTCTTCATTCCCAGTTTCTCAGAAAACCAATGTTAATGTCAGTTACACGGATCTCCTATTCATGCTTTTATTTTATTTCATTATTTCTTTCCAAGGTTTATTACCCATCCTGCAGCTAGTAGCTCTCAGGGTTACAAACAATAAAAACACAAATAAAAGCAAAAATCTATATACCCGTATTTTTCTGTGTATAAGACGCCCCCCCATATATAAGACGCCCCCCACTGGGCAGTTTTGCAACTGCACGGTTCTCTCCTTGGCTTACTTCCGTGTATAAGACGACCCTCAATTTTTAGTCTAACAATTTTAGGGAAAAGTATAGTCTTATACGTGGAAAAATACTGTACATAATTTTAAAAACAGTATAATAAAATAAAACAGTATAAACCATTAATTAAAATCAGCCAAGGCTAAAATAACCACAACTAGAAGTTCTAAAATTATCACAGTGATAAAACAACATAGCAGCAGAAATATACAGAAAATTACATGGTCTGAGAGAATAAAAAGGTATTTGACTAGAGACACACATACAAAATTGAAGTAGGTGCCAGGCAAACTTCTCTGGGGAGGGTATTGCATAACTGGGAGAGAGATACTACTTCTATACCTCAGCATGCAAAGTATTTAAAGCAGGGCTGCTGGATATGATCTTAGGGCTCAGGTAAGACCAAGTAGCCAAATTCTGTGCTGCCGCCATCAAAACTCATCAGCAAGTGATTTTAGCATTTTCTAAACATTTCATGAATTATTACTTGTATTTTTTTTTCTATATTTGTAATTTATACCGGTCATTGACCGTAACAAACAAAACTAGCTAAACTAAGGACTTGGGTAAGAATTGCAATTGTTTCATGAGCATAAAGCGGCAATTGTGTAATTAGAGTATTGTCATATTTGGGTCCTTTGGACACTGATAACTTTGACATGCAGTTTTATTCCACCACCCTGGCCTCATGCAGCAATTGACCTCAATGCCTTTGTAGTATACCCTCAATTTAAAACAAACATTTTTATTTTATTTTTAAAGGGATGTGGTTGCTTGAAACACCCAGAAATAATTGTATCCAACCAGTACTGTAGGAGGATATATTGGCCTGGTTTGCATATAACACTAACCCATGGTTTAATTAACCCAGTTTGTTGCACTACCCAAGGTTTGTCTGTCAGATGGGGAATTCCCCCCTGCAAAAAAACCCTTGGGCTATTTGTTTCTCTCCTACCTCCCTATATCCCAAATGCCTTTGCGGTGCTGTAGTACTGGCATGTAAAACAGCTGGGGGATACTGCTCTTGCCCACCGCCTCTGAAGCCTGGTGAAACAACCCATGAACAAACCATGCTTCTGGGTTTGCACAGAACAAAAACACATGGTTTTAACAACCAAGAGTTCACAACCCAACAACAAACCATGGGTTCTCTTTCTGGGTTGTTCATGGCTAACAAACCATGGTTTGTTAGCATGGCAATGTTCACACATTACAACAGCCCAGAATTCAGCACCTATACCATGGGTTAGCCTTATGTGCAAACCAGACCATTATGAAGTGACTTGGATTCGGAGGGCCTTTGGAATCAGTTACGACCTCAGATTCCTAGTACAATTAAACTTCCCACCTTTGTAGAAAGTGAAGATAAACCAAGCAAAATAGATATACTTCCCATTTATATTGTCAGTAACATAAGCACTGAAGGAGCAGGTTAGTCTGCTTTATTTACAGTTACAACTACTTTAACATGAAACACTGACCTGAGGGGGAAGTAAAAGTAGTAAAAAAGCAAGTATTACCATATAAATGCATACTAAGCAGGGACGAGATTCTAAGCATGAAAATGGAAGAAATCAAGTCACAAAAAGGAGGAGCAAATCTTGGGCTGCTGCAAGTTTACAGTCTTGGGGCAGTTCAGATCACTGAAACAGAGAAAGAGTGCAGATATCTATGCTAGAGGAAGATCACAAACACTTGGGAGCTTGTTTGATTTCTTGAGCAGGCAAAAACAAGAGGGAAATCTCAGGCAGACAACCTTCCTTGATGTATTTTGGCAAGTGGAGAGGGAGGGAGGGAGGGAGGGAGGGAAGAAACCAGGGTACCCGGAAGGAAGAGGAGGAATACCTGTCTAGTGCCTAATATGCAGGACACTTTCAAAGAAATATGTTAATCACCAAAGTGCTTTTTATTTTTACTTATTTTTAAAATATTTAGACTATCCTTCATCCCAAAAATAGACCTCAGAACCTGCCGGTGAGGCTGATGACCCCTGTGTCAGTGGGGCGCCATATCCATTTTAGCTTTTGTTCTGAGATTTATAGGAGCTCTCCATGGTGCTCCATAGTGGTGAACCTATTTTGGGGATGGAGTCCAGCACCACGGCTAGCCCCTATAAAGCTCAAACAAAAAGATGCCATGGATAAGGGGCCCCACTGACAGGGGTCACCAGCCTCCCCCAAGAACCTGCAGTGCCTATTTGTATATGAAGCTGATGTTGTGTAACGGTTAGGACAGCCTTCTCCAAGCTGGTGTCCTCCAGATGTGTTGAAGTATAACTCCTAGCACTTGTGGACCGTAACTCCCACCAGTTCCATCCAGCGTAGTGCTGAATCATTCACTCTGTCAGCCCAACTGACAGTGTGAGGTTAAAGTTTGGGTATGTATGCTACCAGGAGCTCCCTGGAGGAATGGTGGGATAAAAAAAAATTCATCAATTAAAAAACAAAACAAAACTATCCTGTGTTATTCTGATATCTGCAGTATAGTAATAGCTATTTTATTACAAAACAACTTTGCATTGGATTTCTGTGTCCCCGTCCCCCCCCTGTCCCTTCTGATATATAAGAATATGCATCTAAGTAGTTAAACCTTCTTTGAAAAGGAATTGATATTGCCTAAATGACTTCAGTTCTAATTAATTGAACAGACCTGGGATTGAGTTCTTTCGCTACACATGAATCCTAATTATGAAGAAAAAAAATATCTTTAGATATTTTTGAATAAAATATTGGTGTTCCTATGGGCATTTGATTAAAACCCTCTGGAATTTAATACATGCTTGGATCTCTCCTAAAGACTGTTCTTAGAATAGTCTTAGATAGAAAAATAATAATGTTTTTTATTATTAATAATATTCTGCAATAATGACGGCAGAAAATAGAAGCAAGACTAACCAATGAGAAGTTTTAGGACAGTCACACAGAACCATTGATGGTCACATAAGTGGCCGGGTTTCCTGTGTGCATGATTGCCTAAAGGTCAGTCTAGACTGCCCCCCATTGAAAAGTCTTCCCCATGAGAGCAATTCGGGGCATGATATTTTAAAGCACCCCATCTTGTCCGCTACTTAACTACATGCAAAGTAGGCATGCTATTCTTGGAAACACCATATTGGTCTGCATATTTTTGGAATGAAGTATGGATGAAAAATGCACTTCATCAAACTCTTTAAAAAACAGATTTAACCAGTCCACACCTCTTGAATCCAAATGATGAAATGGACACAATTTGCAGTCAGAAATCCATACATTTTCAGGCTTGTTGCAATGTGTTCCACAAAAGACGGAAAAATGCATTTGACAACCTGCACGCATTTGAAAAAAAATTGTATGGACAAAGGTGTACATTTCTACAATGTACACAAACACACTTCGTCGATGGGATAATTTTATTTATTTATTTATTTATTATATTTATACCCCGCCTTTTTTCCTGAAAGGAACCCAAGGCGGCTTACATAATCCTCCTCCGCCGCCTCTCCATTTTATCCTCACAACAACCCTGTGAGGTAGGTTAGGCTGAGAGTCAGTGACTGGCCCAAAGTCACCCAGTGAGTTTCATGGCCGAGCGGGGGCTAGAACCTGTCTAGTCCAGAATATGTCCATTCATTCATTCGTTCATTAATGCATCCAATTGAAAAAATGATCAGCTACATTAGAGAGGTCCTGTTCAGCATAGGGGATGGTTCACTTCACACACACATATATGTGCACACTGTCAGCGCTGAACCACAGGCCATGTGCTGGCATCAGGACCTGGCATCCTTGAAGGTTTGCAGAGTCAGGCAGTAAACTAGAAAAAGGCAGAACAAGCAAGGTACAACATACATGATCTGCATGTAACAGGAAGTGATAGTTTATAAAGAAACAGAGAAGGACAGTGACCAATCACAGAAAGGACAGGTGGAGTAAAGCAAAGAGGCTACTTCTGCTCCAAGTCACTGTTGTTGTTTTCCAGAAGGACTCACTGGCTTAAAGGGAAGGGTTTTACAAAAAAGGCACTTGGCTCAAGTTCCTCTGAGTCCAATGAGCCTTAAAATGCCCTTCTTCCATGTGGGTCACCATAATGGGAAAAGGCTTTTCAGCAACCTTCATGTGGGATCTCAATCATTTAAATTGTCCCTTACTACTAGTTGATTGATCCCAAAGAGGGATCTTAGCTTCTATTGCTGCAGGTTCTGCTGCACTCCTTAGTTAATAAAAGCACTTCTAATGAGCACTAAATTTGCTATTTTATTGCCTAGTTTTCCCCCTGTTCAAAATGACTTAAAACACACTGATACTTCAGCAAACTAACCCCCACAAAGGTGAGTGGTCAAGGAATGGGGCTTTTGCACAAATAAAGCTATCAGCAGCTTCTTAAGCCAGCTGTAAAATAGATAAATAGATCAGTGATTAAACACAGCTTGAACTATTAGGTTTGTAGTGGCCTACAGAATTGATCTGAACTTTCCATGGTGTTTGATTCAAAGGGATGGGGGAACATTGTTGTTAACCTTTCATAAAATCTTGCAAACAATGAGAGAAGCAGCCAACTTGAACAAGGCAAACAAATGGGTATCCTTTACTGGCCCAACGTCACTCAGTGAGCTTCATAACTGAGTGGAGACTAGAACTCAGGTCTCCCAAGTCCCAGTCCAACACTCTAACCACTATACCACATGGGCTTTCTGTTAGTAAATTTTATTCATTGACTGATTTTATTTGTATAGAACCCCTTCTCCAAGGAGCAGAGGAAAGCATATATTGTTCTCTTTCCCCGCACCTACCATTTTATCCTCCCAACATTTCTTTGAAGTTGGTCAGGCTAACAGATATTGATTAGTCCATGGTCACATAGATAACTTCATGGTTGAGTGCCTGATACTCTAATCCAGGGGTG
This sequence comes from Shinisaurus crocodilurus, assembly GCA_021292165.1. Taxonomy (NCBI): domain Eukaryota; kingdom Metazoa; phylum Chordata; class Lepidosauria; order Squamata; family Shinisauridae; genus Shinisaurus; species Shinisaurus crocodilurus. The sequence goes on along the minus strand of CM037887.1, from coordinate 14,413,271 downwards.
GGCAACTTGTGGCCCTCCATATGTTTTGGCCTATAACTCCCATCAGCTCTAGCCAGCACAACCAATACTGAAGGATGATGGGAGTTGTAGGCCAAAAGATGTGGAGGGCCACAAGTTGCCCACCCCTGTTTTAAGGCGTTAAGCTGAGATAAATCATCTCAGTTGTGCTACTAAGCATTACTAAATACTAAGCTTTAGAACCCATGCAGGCTGGGGCATGCTGGGAATTGTAGGACTTTTTTCTGTCTAAACATGCATAGGATTGCACCCCTAGAAAGAGGCAGCCTCAGAACTGGTAGGGCCTGCACTTCTGCCACCAAGAGAAGGGGCAGGTGGCATGTCTGTGGTCAACATAAGGACAGAAAATTGCATCAGTGATGTATTTCATGAAACCATTTTGTCTGTCCTACTTAGACAATGTGGTGAATATGCATAGGCTGCTCAAATAGCATGTGCTGTAGTTGCAAGGTCTGTGAGATTTGTTACTGGTAATTTAAAACTCATGATTATTGCACTTATACTTGTGCAACGGTTATAATTAGGTTATACATATGTTAATGGCATGGTTAAAAAAACAGCTATGGGGTCACTTTGTTTACACATACCATTTGTGTACGATTTTGTACTTTACATTGTGGGGTATTATTGGCATTGATATCTCATCTACAATTATATATAAATATACACACACACATGTATATGGAAAAGTGAAGATCTCAATAAAGGCATGTTGTTGTTTTACTTGCAAATAGTGCCATGCTTAACAACTTGCAACAGGTATTTTAGCTGTATGGCTTTAAATAATTTGAAAATAACATATTTATGTGGTGCCTAGGGAATTATGCCTCCTTCAATTTCTTTTAAAAAGGGAAACCACTTAGTTTTAAACTCCTCTTGCTTGTCATGACCCTTTGAAAGTCTCAATTAATAGGTCTTTCCCACCACCACCATTTCCTTCCCAGACTCTTTCATACCAAAGAAAATTGTATTTCCAATGTTTAACAGCCTGTATTCTAGCTTCAGCAAAATGGCTGCTTGTAGTAATTCACATAGCTCTCTGTGATGTGCAGATAAACAAGGTGACATAATGTGTGGAAACCTGATGCTGACAGAGGAGGACTTACTAGAGCAGGGGTGTTGAACCTCAGCCCTTCAAGCCAAACCCGGTCTGCCTGGGATCCCAGTCCATGGTTCTCCAGATAGTCTCACCCCCGTTGTCCCATCCCACTCCCCAGAGAAGGCACTTGGTCTCAGAGAGAGGCTTCTATTGTTGCAATCCACTGAACAAGTGAATTGCTCTCTTAGGGTATTCATGCCAGGTGCCTTATTTAGGGTCTCACTGGCAAAAGCAGACTGTCCATCAATCGTGGCTCCACCCAACGAGCTTGGTGCTACTATATCCAGAACTTTGAGTTGACTGCCCCTGAGAACTGTTATTGCCCCAAGCTGAGAAGTCAATCCCACTTGGGAAAAAGTTAAAGCCATGCTGTCCAAGAAATGGTGTACTGCCAAGGGCCCCTGGATGTTTTCTCCCAAACATGGCATCTGGGAGAAAGTGAAGCTCCCCATTGCTTAGCTGTCCATAAGATGTTAAGTAGGGCATGGGTGGGTCACCCCCAGTAGACCAAGCAGCTTCACCCAACAAGTATGAGAATCCAATGGATGGACTGTAGTAATTCGGCATGTAGGGATCTGACATTGCAGTGTACACGTTGGTTAGTCTGGCCTGGGGACTCAAGTAAGGTTCAATATCATCATCATTTAACCCATCTTTTTGATGCACTGATCCATTTTGCACTTTGGTGCCTTGGCCTTTGGGTCTCTGCTCCAAGAGGCTGCTGGCCGACATGGCTCTCTGTTCGGTGGCGGGGTTCTGAGGTGAACTGCATGGTGAGGGAAAACGAAGGGGCAGGGGTGGTGGTAGTGGTGGTGGTGACGGCAGAGACCGCAGTGGCTTTGTCCGGGGAATGAGGAGGAGGAGGGAGGAGGAGCAGGAGACACACCACGCGGCTCGCTCTTGGCTTCCTGGAGGACTCTGACTGGCTCGCCCCGCCTGAGGCTCCTCCTGCTGCTGCCACCTGCATCGATGCTCTAGCCCAATGACACATTCATCATTTGTACATAATTCCCTTTCAAATTCAGACTTACTTTGCTTGTTTTATTTGTTTTGTTTTAAGCACACAAAACAGAAACCAGCCAGCGATGGTTCTGGGGCTCTGATGTCCTGACTTTGATCTTAGATGCCTACAGGAAGGAAATGTATTCTGCAGATGTTCAAAAGCAACTTCCTCTATTTCCACCATGTCCTACCTTCCACATGCTTGCACACACACACAGAGTAGATAGGACATATCCTCTTCTCACCCTGTGAATTCTCCTTCCTCCCTCTGGGGCTCATATGGGATTCTGGATGCAGTTGCAGGTGGATATATCTGTCTGGACCGGTGGAGAGAGAGGAGTGAGAAGATGGGGCTTGCTCCCACAAAGTAAATAAGTACTTTCCTGGGCAGCAGCTGCACATGTATACAAGCACACACACATGCATACACATACCAAACACTTTAATTCTGTTTGACATCTCTGTCTTTGAATGTGGAGGTTCCATTTTGCTGTTAAAAGAGGCAGCATAAACAAGTCATAGTGGGCTGCAGTGATTGTGTAAACCCGGTCAGTAGGTAGTGACTGGGTTCACACAACATCTGGTATCTAGTAACACAATTTATTGCTTATAGCCAATGGCCATCATAATACAGTTACAGAGTACAAAAACCATTCAATACAATAAAATAAAACAAGAATACAGTAAAATATTCAGAGTTTAAAATGTTCCTTCTGTGCTGCCGTCTGTGTTTTTGCATTCGCAAATGGTGTACCGAACAGAGCTAAAAGGAGAACGATCGCTAACAGACTCGCGTGAGCCGAACAAGGCAAGTTTGCATTTGCTGAACGGTACACGAAAAAAAAAGTAACATCCCTAGCTGAATCACAGAGTGGGCAGTATAGAATGTAATGTACAATATCTTCGATATGCCCTGCATCATGTATACAGAGATGTTCCTTTGCAGGTCTGTTGGAAAATCTTCCAGCCAAATACTCAGTGGGCATCATTTCAAATCTGAGCTGCATGAAAGCATGCCTAACAGGAAAGAATGTTAATTCTTGCAAATAGCTTGCCCTTTTATGGTCTGTTCTAATTTTGGTGTACCAAGTGGCAGATTTGCAGTTTTTTATGTATTCGAGATCTCTTTTGGCATCTTCACCAAACACAATATCTCAGATCTTATGATCAGATACATCCTGCATTGTCATTATTGAGGGAATTGATTGCAGACGTACAGGTGGGAAATGAAGAATTGAGACAATCAGTTGGTGTTTAACTGGGCCACGTTTATTTACATATTTACATACAATGAACTGCAAAGGGATCGAGTGCGGGTTATTCTATTCTGGCCTGGTAGGCCGCTCTGTTATGCACTTGGGCGGAGCATCAAAAACCGGGAGGTGGTGAGGAAATCCGCCGCCTCCCCCTTTTGCACTTTCCAGTGTTGGGAGCCTTTGTTGCGTCGCTCCCTCTCGGAGTCTCACGACAACAAGCTTGGCAAGAACAAAGGCCTCACAGGCGTTCCTGACCCCCCAGCTGTCTGAGCCTACTGACCCATCCATCTGAGGCATCCTGAAACCGCCTGTCACCTGAATGGTGCCAGGGATGCTCACCTCACCCTATCCATACCCTAACCCGCACTTACCTGCCCACTATCTATCTGTGACCATTTTTCTTGCTATGTGCCCTAACTAAAATGCTCCCAACACTGCAGTAGTATGGAGTAGGCGAAACGCGCCCACCCCCCTAATAGGGATAAGCCAAAATTCCTACTCGGCCCCTTAACGGCGACCAGAGGAGCCCATACTGAATACAGGGCGGGAGGGAGGGAGCTGCGAAGAACAAAGAGGGTGTGGGGCGGTGATGCAGGTCCTAATATTGGCTCCTGTAACCCCGCCCCCCTTACCTGGCTTGTACCTGCGAGAACTGGTAAGTCTCGCTTCTCCTCCCCCCACGTCCGCAAAATTTCTCCCCGCCCACAGCTGCACGTGATGCGGGGGAAGGTCAGTAGTTCAGCATCAAGCATCTGCAAGATTTTACCCAACAAGATTTTACGTTTTACACAACATAATAACCCACACTCAAGGGTTCAGTGTAGGTTCTCGTTGAAATGTTGTTGTTGAAACGTGGGATATTGTGTTGTCTGAACCAAGCTGCAGTTAACAAAGGTATGGCTTGTTAACCATGAACAACCCATGAAGAGAATCCATGGTTTGTTGCTGAGTTGTGAACAATGGGTTGTTCACCATGGTTTGTTATCTCAGCTGGGTTCAGACAACCACCCACAGTTCAATGACAACCCACACTCTACCGATACTCAACCCTTGAGTGTGGGTTATCATGTTGTCTGAACCCAGTCAGTATCAGACAACAAGTTTAGCAACTGGGGAGTGTACAAGAAAGCAAGTGAACTGAAAACGATTAGCAACTTCTTTTACATGCACACAAACACACACAAGCAAGAATATGTGGGAAAGGACAGCAGATAACTGATGATATGCCAAGCAGGGAAAAAAGTCCCTGAGATGCTCTCAGGGAAATCCCTGGACTTCACAAGAGTTTCTAATCATACAATGATGCTGGCATCCAAGCTGACAAAGCCCAACTGTCCAGAATCAAAGGAATGAGAGGGACATTAATTCCTGCAAATATTATTTTGTTTGGAGAATATATATATATAAACAACAACAACAAAGAGCACATTGGGAGCAGTCCTAATCTAAACAGAATCTTTGTAACTTTAGGTCAAGCTGAAGCTGGCTAGGAATTATGGGAGTTGCAGCCCAACACATCTGGAGAGCACCAGGTTGGGGAAGGCTGTTCTAGCCACTATACCACACTGACTTTATGTATTGGGAGGGGGTGATTATGGGAGGGATCTTCAAGAATATGAGCGACAGGCAGCAAGTAAAGAATCTAGCATGCAACTAGAAGCTAAGGAACAGACGGGAATCTTTTTTGAAATTGCTGTCATAATATGCAGACAAAGATTTCTGGTAACTCCCAGCAGTCTGTTTCAGAACTTGAAAGCAGCAAAACAATTCCCCTAGAGTTAATGACATTATTGACAAAGTTGCCATATTTATTTCAGAATGAGAGCTGTTGCATACACAACCGAAAATGTCAGCATCTCAATTTTGCCCTCTTCTGAGCAATATGGGGGGTGGGGGGAGTTATTTTATTTTATTTTTATTTTTATTGCATTGTCTGAATGGTTTTATTTCTTTTACCCCTGCAATGTCCTTTTCTTTCTCCCATTTTGATTAGAGGGAAAAAGCACACACAGGAATATGGAAAGCTGGACAATTTCACAAGAAATTTGATACAGACAGCAATTTAGAGGACTCATTATCACAGTTTGAGGAAAAGAGCACAAAATAAAGTAGTGCATAGATGTTTTTGATAGACAATGTTTTAACACTTTATGTGAGCATCATATTGCTCCGCATGCCTTGCCATGTGGGCTGTAGCCTGTGCTGTGAGAAACAGGGGAGGAGCACAAGCTAACTTTTGGCACAATCCTATGCATGTTTAGACAGAAAAAAGTTCTACAACTCCCAGCATACCTCAATCCCCATGGCTGGCTGGGACATGATGGGAGTTGTAGGACTTTTTTCTGTCTAAACATGCATAGGATTGCACCCTTAGTACCCTATTTTCAGGTCCCCTCCTACTGTCCTCACCACTGCCACCCAGTTAATATCTTTATTTTTCCTGACTTCCTCCACTAAAATGCTTCTTAACAGATGGGAGATAACTTTGATGTCTCCTATGGGCCTCCTTACTGACCCAGCCAACTCTCTGTACTGGGTAGAGTGGGTAGGGAATTAGTTATGGGGTGAAAACCAAGGCATCAGAACAAGGCTAAACCACCCCCCAAAAAAACACTTTCCACTACAAGTTTTGAGTAATAATAATAATAATAATAATAATAATAATAATAATAATAAATTTTATTTCTTACCCGCCTCTCCGTCTAGATTGAGGCGAGGAACAGCAAAAATATAAAATACATAAATTAAACAAAACACAATACATACTATTAAAACATCTTAAAAACATCATTAAAACATTAAAAACATCATTAAAACATCTTAAAATATCTTAAAATCATCGTAAAGGCAACCTAAAATTCCACCGGATAGGCCTGCCAGAAGAGATCAGTCCTTATGGCTTTTTTAAATTCCAAAAGACTGGTGAGCTGACGAATCTCCTCCGGCAGGCCATTCCATAATCTGGGAGCAGCAGAAGAAAAGGTCCTCTGGGTAGTACCGGTTAGCCTAGTTTGGGCTGACTGAAGTAAATTCTTCCCAGAGGACCTGAGTGTGTGGGGTGGATTGTATGGGAGAAGGCGATCCTGTAGGTAGCAACAGTGACTGAAAAGCAGTCAGTGAAAAGCAACAATGACTAACTTATTGTAATGATATTTCTGTTTGGGGAAAATGGATGTTATCAGAGTTTTAGCAGTTAACCATATGTGCAAATAGACTATGAAAATAACGTGGACAAAAATGCATCTATCTAAAGTCCTATCACTCCATGGGACATATAAAGGAATGAAAGTGTTCAGCCATTTTGTGTTAGTTCTTAGATATAAAATGGTTGCTAATACATTTTTTACAACCATTTTATATCTAAGAATATAAAATGTATTGGTGTTTTGGTGAGAGGTTTTTACAGAAATATCGAAAATTATTGGTACTAATTTAGAGGTCTGTCCAAAATTAGCATTGTTATCAATAACTGAGAAGCTTATTTGTGATCAAAATACGAAGGAGTTAATTGTAAACTTGTTAACTGCGGCCAGGCTAATGATAGCGAGAAATTGGAAAGTACAACATGTTTTCCTAATAACAGACTGGTATAAGGAAGTTTGGGACATAGCCCTAAATGATAAACTAACTAGTAGTATCAAATGCAAAAAAGGATTGCTAAAGAAGAATAATTTTATGGAGATATGGAATCAATTACTAGACTATGTATTAATAAAGGGGAAGGGTAACATGCCTTGTCAGGATATGTTATATTTTTGGAATTTAGACTTTATTTGATCAAGAGGATAGAAGTATATTAATTGGTCCCTTGGAGGGTGGGGGGGAGCACTTTATGATTTATTGTATGTTGATTATATGTTATATTTGTGTGATAATTTTGTATTTTGCTAAATATATTTTCTGTGTTATAATTTGTTTTGAAAAATAAATAAAATATTTAAAAAAAAATGGTTGCTTTCCATTGAGATCAGGGGTGGGCAAGCAATGAACCTCCAGAGGTTGTTGGACTGCAACTCTCATCAGCCATACCCAACATGGCCACTGGTGAGGGATGATGGGAGGTCCAGTCCAACAACATCTGGAGGGGCATAGGTGGCCAATAACTTCTTTAGACATTGGATTATTTGAAGTTTAGATGCTGTTCTTGAAGATGGGTTCCAAGGTTCAACAGGATACTGAAAGTTGGGGTGGGGAGAAACCATGTGTGTATCTATATCTATATCTCCCCACCCCAACTTTCATTCCTTTATATGTCCCATGGAGTGCTGGAAATTCAGAACCGCATCGTTCAGTGAGGGGGGGGGGGACTGCATCTGAGCATCTAAGCAAAGCACACAAAAAATGGAAAATGCCTCTCTGCTTTTAGAGTTCTATGTTGTCCAAGAGGGGGAAAAAAGCTTGTAAATATGGAGTCAATTCCAAACTGAGCTGATGGAAGTTTACTCATTCCTTGTTGAGTCACCAAGTGATGTACATGCATGACTGAAGAATACTCCAGAGTTTTCTTTGGTACGACTGTGCTTGTGTAGTCCCTGCAAGGCTCAGCTGTGCAGTACACTGGTCACATCTCCACATGCACAAACACCTGCCCCCTCCTCCTCCTCCTCCTCCTCTTCCTCGGGAGGTACAGAACAGGCATCAAATATCTGCTTAGCACTCAGTCATGGAAGTGATAAAGGTTTCCTAGAAAGCAGGACCTGTTGGAAATTGTAATGCTGCCTGCTTAAATAAACAAGGTAATGTAACCACTAAAGAGTGGGAGGAAAGGGTTAATTGAACAATCCCCAGGGTGCATGTTTCGTAACCCCTCCTCCCTACTTCCAGCCTCTCTGTGGCCAGCTCTCTCTCTCTCTCTCTCTCTCTCTCTCTCTGCCTCTCCAACCTGATGGACACAAGGTCTGAGCTGGCTTCCAGCCAGCGATCTCCAATGAAGCAGACTCTTAACAACAAAGACTCTAACCTGCCTATATGAATCCTGCATATATGAATAAACGGACTGTAAGTAAAATTAATAAATGCCTTTATTAGTTTTAAACCTTGTTTGGACAATCCGTTTCCTTTTAAGAGCCTTTTAGCAGGGTTTAACAACCCACGTGGTGATAACCAGTTTCAATAACCAGGCTGCACATAAGGAGGAAAACTCTGCTCGCCCTAACCACTATAGGACCCACTCCTTTCCATACCCTCCAACACGGACCATCATGTTCTTTGGCAAAGGATCTTTCTTCCCCTTCTCCTTCTTCCACTTCCCCTTTCCAAAACAATGCATCATATGCCTTCAGGTGGCATCACAAGTTACTACTTTTGTAACTTCAGGTAAAACCTGTCCACAGAAGTAGGTTGTTCAGCTGCTACACCCAGAATACAATGAACAACAGCACAGTAGCTTTGATATTTTTTTTCTTTTCTTTTTTGTGCACAATTTTCCCAAGAGGGAACAAAAAGTCTTATTGATTAGTGTCACATAACAGTGCTTTCAATAGAGCTGTGGCTGTGTTCGCTCTCACTTTCTTTTCTCTCTTTTCCTTCAACACAGTTGGGCTTAATACACAGAAAATGGCACAGCCTTTCCTCCGTGTGTGTGTGTGTGTGTGCGTGCAGGCTACTCCTTCTTTATTGTAATGGTACAAAGCATATACTTTCCCTTGCAGTTATGCTTCTGCCAGGGTGAGCTTTATTTCCTGAAGGTTTGGCACTAGTGGACTTCCCCATGGTTCCAATCTCCCTCACTTACAAGGGGGGAAAGTTACTTTCCTTTCTTGGAGGGGTCCTCACTGAAGAACAAAAAGAAACAACTCCCCCCCAAACATCAGACACCTTGTTAGATATAGCCAAAAAATTATTATTATTTCCCCCACTCCTTCTCCTTTCTCATGTATCCTGACTAATAGCACTGAAATATGAGCATTTCATGCCTCCTAAGGCGGGACCACTTAGGTACTCATCTAATTTTAGCCTTTTGGGAACAATGGGCATATAAACTCTCATTGATCACTCAACAGTTTTACCATTGCTGCTGCTATATCCCTCTGACTATTTTCTTTAACTTTAGCATTCTTTATTTTCTACTCTGCAGATTGCACACAGATAGAAAGAGAGAGAGGGAGAAGGAGGCTAATGGTATTCCTGGATGCCTTTAAATAAGGTGAGATGAGAGTGTACCCTTGTTTTTTGCATCCATGCTTCTGGTTAAATGATAATTTGCTACTATGTTTCCCAGGGTGCTTCCTGACTGGGGATGGATGAATTTGTCACAGTTATGGGTTCTTTCAGTTTCTTATTTTTCCAATGTTAAGTTTTATTTGTCTCAAACTTTGAGAATTTCTTCAGTCTTTAGTTCATCCCAGGCTTTGAGATATATATTTTTTAATTGCATGAAAATTCATAAGCATTTTTGTGTGTATTTCTCCAAATCCATCTATTTTTGTGTGCTTTTTTGCCTAATATACATATTTTTGCAAGCTTTTGCAAGCTTGACTGTTATTTTCCTTAATATACACATTTCTCTATGTTGTTCTTGTTGTTAGTGTTATTATTCGAGAACTTCATTGCAAAATTTGGAGAAGTTTATACAGTGCAGAGTGGCTGATATGAAGAGAGCCGGTGTGGCATAGTGGTTAGAGTGTAGGACTGGGACTCAGGAGATCCAGTTTCTAGTCCCCACTTGGCCATGAAGCTCACTGGGGGACTTTGGGCCAGTCAGCTTAACCTACCTCACAGGGTAGTTGTGAGGATAAAGTGGAGAGGAGGAGGAACATGTAAGACACCTTGGGTTCCTTGCAAGAGGAACAAAGGTGGGATATAAATATAAATATAAATATAAATATAAATATAAATATAAATATAAATATAAATATAAATATTATAATAATAATAATAACAACAACAACAACAGCAACAACAGCAATAATAATAATAGTACTGATAAGATCCACACCAGCTGTCAGAAGTCACAGGACTTTAGCCCCATTGGCAGCTTCGTGCCTCAGCCAAATCAGTCAGGTATTATGAGATTGCCTAGCCAATGATAAGATGGGTCATAATTGCTCAGAACAACCAGTGTGGACAGGGATCAGGCACATGACCAACTCAAGTCGAGGGTTGGCTGGGAAGTGGGGGTTACACCTGCAAAAGGTATGTGACACCAGCTCAGTTTTAGCAAATGGGTGATCCCAAACTGTTCAGAGAGTTTTATGGGTAAACACACCATATCAAGGATACAACCTTTATTTCCAAATCTTTTTTTTTAATTTCTGCTACATAGAACTTTCCATCACTACAGAGGTTATGCATCAATACCAATCCTGTGGCTACCTTAGCTCTTCCTAAGTATAAGAATGTGATTGGGGCCTGCCCACCCTACCCCAGGGAAGTGTGGAAGAAAACAAGGGGCTTACTATGCAACAGATGTTCACCTTAATGTCCTTGTGAAGTACTGCCATGCCTGCATTTGCCACTGTCCTGTGCCAAGATTTTATCACTATCTAATGAGATTAGAAAAAAAATGTTAGCCTGAAGAATATTCAGAATTGAAATGGATGGAGGTGGAAGATGGGGAAATGGGAAATGCATTTTGTAGAGAAATGATGGGCCACCCTTTTCCTTTCTCAACTTGAACCTTTTCTTAGTGGTGAGGGGAGACAAGCACTGCCTTGGTTTTAAAAGGTGGGCCTTCTGAGTGACAAGAACAATGGATTTTTTGTGGGGGGCTTATGCCTGGAAACCAACCAGCAAACCTTAGTCATGAAGGCTGGATGAGGGCAAACAAACTGAAACTTAATCTAGACAAGACAGAAGTGCTCCTGGTTAGTTGAAAGGCAGATAGTCACTCGACCTATGCTGGGTGGGATTACAGTCCCCCTGAAGACTCAGGCATGCAGTTTGGGGGTGTACTCTTAGATTTAGCCCTGAACCTGGATGTCCAGGGTTTGGCAATGTCCAGAGGTGTGTTTGCACAGCTCAGGTTAGTGTGCCAATTGTACCTGTTCCTAGAGATGTCTGATCTGGCCACAGTCATGCATGCCTTAGTTACATCCTCTTTGGTTTACCCAGTGATCTTGTTACTTCAGAGTAAGTATGTATGGAATTGAGCTGTTACTTCTTCTTTTTTGGGAGGGGGACCTTGCATTGCAGGATTTTTTTAGGACTCGAGGGAGGGCATGTGAGAGATTCAGCCTTGCCTTGCTGTAACCTTGACTTCAAAAGCTAGTAAAGCAGAATAGGCTACAAGCATCACACTAGAACACGTGTTCTACACAAGGACAGGGGTGTCTGGAAGTGGGATGGAGGCCACACCCAGCAGAATCCTACTGTCATTGTAATTTAGGTAAAGAGAAAGTAGATCACACACACACACACACACACAATGTAAGAGTAGATTCATAAAACAACAACAAGAAGAAAATTGGTTCTACCCACCTCTGGAATGTGGCCCCTGAGACCCTTCCAAGATTTCAGTTCAGCCCTCAGGCCAGAAATGATTACCCACCCTGGCTCTACTGTAATGTGCTCTACATGGGGCTACCTTTGAAAACTGTTCAAAAACTGCAGATGCTCCAGAATGCTCTGGCCAGACTGTTGATTGTAGCCAGTTACAGGGAGCACGCAACTCCCTTGTTTTAACAGTTTGACTGGCTGCCAGTTTGTTTCCAGGCACAATTCAAAGTGCTGATTGTGGCCTATGTCTTCTATGGCTTGGGACCAGGCTACCTGGAAGCCTGCCTTCTACCATATGAATCTGTCCAGGTATTAAGATCTTTTGGAAAGACCCTTCTCTTAGTACTACTGCCATCAGAGGCATGTTTCGTCAGGGTGCAAGAGAGGGCCCTCTTTGTGGCTGCTCCCAGGATCTGGAACTCCCTGTCAAGGGAAGGTAGGTTGGCTCCCTCTCTGGTGTCCTGCCAGGAGCAAAAGACCTCCCCCCCCCGGCAGGCTTTTGTTATATTTATTTATTTATTTATTTCATTTCTATACTGCGCAATAGCCGAAGCTCTCTGGGCAGTTCATATAAGCTGGTGTGCTGCTGAAATGGTATTTAAATTGGCTGGTGCTGCTTATTTCTATGATTGTGTTTTAATAGTGTTTTATGTTTTTTTTTTGTGGGATATTTAAAGTGCAGTCAAAACCAATGACTCATGTTTCACCAGTTAGGTGCATGAAAGGGTTAAGGCCACTGGTCTCTTCTCAGGTGAATTTCCTAGAAGAGACTCAGTGAGGTATGTTTACCTGTATGCCTAAGCAGGAAGTGAGCGTAGCACAATGCTCTTCTCTTCCTGCTAGGACAACAGTGAGTCGCTTGTTTGCTGTAATACCAACAACAGGATGGAACAAGAGTTGCTGGTCTGAACTCCGTAAGTTCGGAACCCAAGTAATAGCAAATAGCAGTTCTTATCAACTGTAAGAAACGCTTTTAAGTCTGCCTGAACGAAACTGCAAGATATGAGTGAGTAAATGTTAACGTTGACTTTTACAAGACTGTGTCTCTGATTATTGTTTTGCGGGAGAAAAAAGGGGGCAAAACTAGGGAAATCCAGTGTCTGCGTTAAAGCATCCTGGATCACCAAATGCTAACTGGCTAACACTAGCCAAATCTAAGCTTCTTTTAAGCTGGAAAGGGACTCTACTCTGCTGATCTCACTAACGTGAGATACGAAGGATAATATTCAACAATATATCCTCTCCTAGCATCTTTTTCAAGTCCCAACAGTTTTTATGCTATGTTTTAATTAAGATTTTGTTTTAACTCAGGGTTTGTTTTTTTTATTGTTAGCTATCTTGAGTGCCATTCTTTGGCAGAAAGGCAGGATATAAATTAATTAAATAAACATGCAAAGCTGAAATTGTGTGAACATTTAACCTAGGAGTGAGACCCATTGAACTCACTGGGACTTCTGACATACATACCATCAATCAGCACATACCACTCAGTTGCTTTCAGTGAGGCTTCCATGTCTATGCTCTTCTGAACGATGTGCCCTAAGGCTGAAATCGTCAGCACACTTACTAGGAAGTAAGTCCCCACTGAACCTGTTTCAGAATGGACCATAGCTCAGTTGCAGAACACATGCTTTGCATGCAAAAAGTCCCAGATTCAGTCTCTTGCATCTCCAGGTAGGGCTGGGGAACTCCTATTTGAAACTCTAGACAGGTTACTCATCGTGAGGGCTATATACTACCTCTAGCATCAGAGCCAGTATGCCTTTCAATACAAGTTGCTGGGGAACATGAGTGGAAGGTTGCTATTGCCTTCATGTTCTTATGGGAAACAGAATGAGGCCCAAGTCTCTTCTTGTCAGATTCCATTTTTCTGCATCTTGTGAGATTTCTGCACCCAAATCTTTGACTGGAGAGATTCCCAGCCATTGCAGCACTCCAGGGCTTCTTTGCAAACTGGGGTGTGGCTGCAGCCAGACCCAATATGTTTCAGGCCAATGGAGCTTTCTTCATCACTGTAACCTCCCCCTCCCCTGCTAATAGCATGATCAGGGGAACTTCTCACAGGTGAACATAATAGGAGAACATAATAGGAGAAGGGGTGAATCTCTCTCTCTCTCTCTCACACACACACACACACACACACACACTGGAGTACTGGCATTATTCTAGCTTCAGAATGAAATTTAGCATGCACAACATGACTTTGCTGGATTTAGGCTTTAATGGGGCAGAATAACCTTAATAACTTTTGAACCACTGCTCAGCACTTCACCAAGCCAATGAAAAGCACTCCTCAACAATCTGAATAAAGTATATCAGGAATTTTAACCAAGATCTGAAAGAATTATATGATATGCAGTGCCACAAATTGGAGTAAAAGGGGACAATGTGTCAATTTTCAGTACTTTTTAACATGCTGTACCCATGGCAATTTTTCATCAGAACACTTTGAGATTTTGCATAATTGTAGACCTCATTAGGTAGTTCATGGATTTCAACAGGTGTCATTTTTTTTTTATAAGCAAAAGAATATTGAGGCTTATAATGGTGGAACTTTTGTTTGTTTGTTTTTGACTCACCTTAACTAAAGGGGCACTTCTGTGCCCCTTTAATCAGGAGACAAGATCAAGAACAAAGCCAGAAACTAGGACCAAATAATAACCAAGGATCCAGGAACACAGCAGAGCTTAGGAAGACCATGTTGCTCAAGCAATGTGTGACTGAATCTGGAAGCCCTTCCTGTCCAGATGTTTCCAATGGCTAACCAGGGTGGGTGGAGTCAATCAAGGGCCTAAAGTTGCTTCATTGAGAAGGCTGCCACCTGCCTTTCAGTGGTTCACCATGCAGGCCAGCTACACACAGATCCAGAAGCTCCTTAGATATATGAACACAAACCCAGGCAGATAGCTGAGGTGGTGATGGCGCAGTAGTAAATCCATCAAATAATGAACATTTGAGTTCAGTTTAAGCCACAGGATACAGGTACTTTACTCTCATCACCATGGCAGTTTCCTGGAGGTAGGATCTGGTGGCTAGCCTTTTTCTATAATTCAGTAACATCATTGCTGGAGATTGGTATTGCAGCTACAACTCAACAGGGTTCAAGTGACAGGAGAGACCAATAGTACTTAACTTGGTCCTAGAAAGTTTCTGACTCCAGGGGCTGTGCTTGGTACCAAAAAGATCCAGGGTGCAGGCCCACAGGACCCAAAAATAAAATAAAAATGCACAAATTTGCATATGCTAATTTACATATGCTCTACAGCTGGGCTCTCCAACCCTGGGTCCCCAGATGTTGCTGGCCTACAGCTCCCAGCATACCCAGCCAGCATGGCTAATGGCAAGGGATTCTGGGATCTGTAGTCCAGCAACATCTGGGGACCCAAGGTTGGAGAGCCCTGCTCTACAGTCTGTCTCTCTGTGTGTGTCTTTAAAGGACCCTGTCTCCTAAGGATACCCCTGTTTGTAAAAAGGGATGTATGGACCTGGGAGAGGAGGGTATTTGATTTCAGAAAGAAAGAAAAAAACTCAGGCAGAAAGATTCAAGGCAGGGGGTAGCAGGAGGTGAAGCACATGTGGGCAAAAAGCCAGCTAACCCAGGGGAGTCTGATACAGCAGAGATCATCAGGGCCCCTGTACCATGATTTCAGCAAGTGCCCGTGGACAGCAGGGTGGTGGGCAGATGGCTTCCCAGAGATTTGGGGCTCCAAATGAAAGATTTGGGGATCTAGCCCTAGTGGGCCACCCATCAGCACTGCCTCTGACTGAAGTATACCTGGACCCCAGATACATGGGCTACAGTTAGTGGTGAGGGAAAGGCACTCAGCACAATGATCAGAGAGGCTACTACACCACATACTTCAGGATGGGACTGAATCTGGTACCATCCTGTTCATAAATGTGTGTCAGAGCTGAGCAGAAGGCAGCCACAGACAATAGCCAGGAATCAGAAGCTTGGGGTTGATAGCTGGGGGCCAGAGAATATGGTTGGGACCAGAAGCCAGAGCACAAAAGGACTGTAAGGGAGGAGAAGGCTGAGCCTAGTCATACCTGTTCCACTTCCTCCAGTGCTGAGGGGAGGTTGGTCCTAGGAGGAGTTGCCCTCTCAGTAGCCTCATGGAGGTGGTTCAGTTCCTTTATGTGGGCATTTGCTGTTCTACAGCAGGGTGGTGGGGCAGATGGCCTCCCAGAGATTCAGGGCTCCAAATGAAAGATTTGGGGCTCCAGACCGATTGGGCTGTTCCCTAACACCATCTCTGTCTGACTGTAGCATGGATCCTTAATCTAAACAGTCATAGGCTGAGTTTGCCTCAGAGTGCCCACCCTTGCTTGATCAGCTGCTAACCCCCAGATTGCAAAGATCTACTCAGGCGAAAGTAAATGTTCGATTTTGAAGTAGCTTGCTGGTATCTCCTGTGTTAAAAATAGATTTTCTGAAGTGTGGTGGGCTGTTTATTGTTGTGATTGTAATATGGCAAATATAATCATTCAGTGTCAATTACATTGTGGCAGGATTGTAACTTCAACAGTAATTTACGAACTTTAATTGAACTGATTTCCAGCTAATTTTTTGACAATATCCCTCCAATTACAGAGGGCATCTGTTATAATGAGAGCTTTGGCAAATGCCTATTTGCTTTAAAGACTAGGTGCATGTACAATTAAGCTCATATTATGTTTCAACGTGTTTCGGAGAACAGTGATGACCATGATGTGTTACAAGGCTTAGAGGATTGTGATAATGAAGCACAATAGCACCGGAGAATGGGGGGAAAACAACAGCACTGCATATTAAGAAAACATTAAAGCCCATTATCTTCATTAGCCAAATGCATCTTTTCAAACCAAAAAGGAAAACCTGACAACTGTAGCCCAAGAAACAGGCTTGTTTAATAATTATGGCCACATTGCAAATAGCCATTTTCACATGACTGGTCTAATAGCTTGTAGATACAAGGTTTCTTTTCAGAATTTAACTTCCCTTGCACAAGTCATCATAAACATACTCAGACATGACATGATACTCTGGTTTCTGTAAAGCCACTTTAGGGAGGATTTTTTTTTTTTTGGTTGCTTGTTTTTGTTTTTAAGGTGGGATATACATAATTAACATAAATTAAATAAAACAAGAACACTTTTGTAGCTGAGATTCATTCTGCAAAAGCAAAGGCCCTTCTTCCCCACATGACTTGCTCTACGGTAACACTGCTGCTATAAAGTAGGTGTCACAGATAAATATGGGGCAGGGGTTTTATCTCTTTAATCATGTAGAGAAGAGAATTTCAGTGAAAGCTAATTCTCCCATCATGTTGATGAGATAGGAGGAGGTAAAACTTCAAGAATCACTGCTATAAACCAGTTCAGATACTGATGGTGGTCATGGTAATAGCCTACATCCAGGGGCGAGTAACCTGTGGCCCCCCAGATGTTTTGGCCTACAACTCCCATCATTCCTCACCATTGACTATATTATCTAGGTCTGATGGAAGTTGTAGGCCAAAACATCTGGAGAGCTTGTTTTAAAACAGTAGGTATTAATGTTGCTTAAACATGCATACAATGAGCCTCCACTTTTTGTTTTAGCAGCACTTGTTGTAGACTATTTTGGCAGTGTTGAAAGCCAAAATGGGGTGTGTGTTTTTAACAATTTTTTCAGCAGTATTCAACCTTCCTTCACTGGTGGGTGTCTCACATTGTGTCTCACATTGAAAGGAGGCACTGTGTTTGCACATACAGACTGAGAGCAATTGGTGCGCTCTGGGAGGGATCGCCCATATGATTAGTCCAAAAGGCATCACCCACATTTTCAAATTTCATTTGGCTTTATTTGTGCTCAGTGATATGTAGCAAAATTTGACTTGCTGCATGGTGTTGTGGGCTCACCACATTCACTGCATGGTCCCTGATTGGCTGGGATGACTCTAGAAATGGGGAGGAATATTAAACAAAAAAGGGGGAAATGGTGATATATCAGGGTAGGAGAGGTGGGGTGTGGGGAGAGCAGCAGCAAATAGGCTTAACAGAGACCATGCTGGGGGATGCTCAGGAAACATCTAACCTCTGAAAGCTTATTTTCAGCCCCCAAATTGAAACAGGTGAACTAGGGCACAAACAGCCCTAGTTATCTATAGTAAGCTCTATCTGTGTTGTTGTTGTTGTTGTTTGTTTGTTTTTAAGCTTTATTTGTGCTCAGTGATGTTGTCATTAGTGATATGTATGGAGCTCAGTTTGGGGGTGGAAGTCTGGCGGACTCACCTGGCTTGACCCCCCGAGCTCTGCTTGCCCTACCTGTTTCCCCGGCTTGGCTCGCGAGAATGTGACCCGAGCCGGGGAAGTTACTTCCAGGTTCCAGCACTACGTTTTTTATGTAGAAAATGGCATAAAATACGTTAAAAACGGCCGCAATTTGCGTGACTTGCGCAAATTGCAGCCATTTTTAACGCATCTTACGCCATTTTCTATGTAAACAACGTAGTGCCAGGAATCCGGAAGTCCGGTGAGTGCCTCAGCTGGAGCTTTTGGCTCAGTTTGGCTCGTGCGCCATGAATCAAGTGGTGGGCGGATCGCTTGTCCCTAGTTGTCATGCAGCAAAATTTGACTTGCTGCATTGTGTTGTGACATTACCACATTCACTGCCTAGTCCCTGATCGGCTGGGATGACTCTAGAAATGATGGGGAGCTCTGAACAAAAAGGGATAAATTAAGATATATCAGGGCAGGAGAGGTGGGGAAGCAGCAACAAATTGCCTTAAAGGAGACCATAGGGGGTGCTCATCAAATATCCAACCTCTGAAAGCTTATTTTCAGCCCCCAAACTGACAGATGAACTATGGCACAGACAGCCCTAGTTATCTATAATAAGTTGTCGTTTTCCCCAAACCCTTCAAATTCCTTGCTGAAAAGGCCCCTTTCTCCAAAATAACAAATGTTTTCTCACTCCCAGGAAAACAAGCAGGCAAAGTTATTGCAAATTTTCTCATTTCTAATTACCATGGCATGAGCATTAAGTAGACCTGAGCAATGTTCAATGGCAAGCTTGCAGCATGGATTTTTCCAGTGCCTGCTGACAGTCATCAAAAAAAGGTCTGCAAATCCATTCAATGCAGATTCATTATAGCTCATAGAAAGGGCAAGCTACTTGACACCTTCCCAATGATGCACTGTGTGAAAAGCCAACTTTCCTATTAAGTAGGGGGAAAGCACCAAAGGGAAACTAGAAATGGTAGCTTGTGGGGATGACTCAGAAGCATATAATGAAATTTGGTTTCCTTCCCTAATTGCTTCAATATAGTATATAAATATAAACACTTTATTGCAGAACTGCCTGCTTCTTGTGTGGCTGTGCACATGCACAAGGGGGAGGAAATATGTGTTGTTTGGTACCTTCTTTTGCTCTAGCATTGCAGTTTTCCAACCTTTGATTTCATTCCTCTCAAGCCAGCTGGTGCCTCACTTACTACTGCTTAACTTGCAGCATCTTTCCCTGATTTACAGCCAAACACCCTCTCAACCAGAAAGCAATTTTTAGTCATTAGTAGCGGGATGCCTCAAAGACAAGAGTGGTTGAGTTCTTTTAATTTTGCAAAGTTGATTTTATTTGCCTGCCTTTGCTCTCCAAATAAACTTCAGTAATGCTAATGGTAGCCAAGCCATTTGCAATTACTGGGATTGCAGTATTGGGAAAGGGAGGAGAGCAAAGAAATTGAGGATCTCTGCCTCCTCCTCCTCTTAGTGCTTACAGCTTTTATTGAGGTAATTTAGTTGAAGGGCATTCAGGTGTTGAAAGGGATTAGCAGGTAATGAAAGTGGCTCTAGCCTAGATCTTCTGAATAGGCCAGTCTCCCTTAATTTGTCTGGTTTTCTTGGTGGAAGGCTGGGGTTAGCTAGGTGACAGGGCTATGCTGTCTAGACCTGGAAGGTCTCCAGCTTCCAGAACTAGATCCCTGAGAGTGGTTGGACCAGGGCTGGCCCTACCATTAAGCAGAGTGAAGCAGTCGCCTCAGGCAGCAGATGCTGGGAGCTGGCAACAAGGATAGTCCTGTGTGCCATGTGGCCTGCTCTGTGCCCCCTAAATTAGCCTGCTGCTTTCAGGTGCAGTGGAGGATGTTGTCCTATCATCAGTGTTGAAGATAAATACATCTGCCAGTCCAATCAGCTTTTGTACATGGAATGGGAAGGGATGCCATCTTGTTGTTTTTTTTGCCTCAGGCAGAAACATGTCTAGGGCTGGCTCTGGGTTTGAGCTAAAAGCTGCCGAAAGTACTGTTCCATTGACCAAAGGCAGAAGGCCAGACTGCTAGTAGTTATACCTGCCCTAGCCAATCCTGAAGCTTCATACTGGTTGCCAGAAACAGAACTGGAAGTTGCACACCCCTACCCCCTTCTGTATCTGACATGGGCTCTGAAGATCCTAGCCACAGATCCCATTTTTCCTGGTTCACACCCTGACATCTCCAGTGCCAGTCCTGAAAGTAGAATAACATAGGAAGGTGCCTTAAGCCAGATCACATCCTAGAAATTCTGCACGCATCCTTTTAAGCAAGGGAGAGATGGTACAGCTGTGGCTCCTCCGAACTGTTTCTCCTCAGCTTGAAGGGTCTTTTCATCTACCTGGGTATATAGCTAGCTAGCTAGCTAGCTAGCTAGGTGTGTGTGTATAATTTAAATTTCACATTTTCATAAAAGTTCATATTTTCCTACATATCTACCCTTCAGTTACAAGGATTTTGGACTGTTGATCACTATGATATATAAAAAAGGAAGAGTCCGCCTGTCTTATTCACTTGAGAAAATGAGAACTGTGTCATTTTATGGAGCTTCAGTACTTCACTTTGGGTTAAAGACCAATTGAACTGTGATGAAAAGACTATGAAAATAGAGTATTGAATATGATGTAATGGTAAAAATAAATTCTAGGAAAGCAATAATTCCAATCCATCCATCGCCCTTCAAAGGATTCTGGTGCCACAGTAACAATACATTAATGTCCCTGAAAACATGGAGTGCAAGTTCCATTTTGGAGTGTTTACCACTGAGGGAAAATCGATACCATTACTTGCAAGTAGAGCTGCGCACTGGCCTATCAATATTATCCACCCTATATGTGGGCAGAAAAATTGGGAGGAGGGACCATCCCACTTAATTTCTCCAGGGGGAGGATATATTCTTCAACAGTTTCTTTGGGGTGGGGCTCACCATAGGCGGAGGCAGTAGCAGAAGTTCTTCCCCACCCCGGCCAGCCCACACCACCCCATGTGTTACTTTTTGGGGGGCTGCTATTGTAAATGGCACCAGCATCATCATTGTTGGAAACCCAGCCACCATTTTGCATCCTCTACAATGCCCCAGACCTAGAGCTGTTCCAGGGCATTGTGTGTGTGCATGTGTGTGGGTGGTTGTTGTTGTGGGGAAATGGTGACCACCGAAGAAAAATAGCAGAAAATATGCAGAGATAATTCTACAGAGTGGCCTTCTTTTTCTAAGGGGGTGGTGAGAAAAAGTAAAATCTCAGTTATATTCTCAGCGGCGGGGGGAGGGGGGAAGGCTTCTGAGAAATTTCATCTCTACTCTACTGAAAACATGGATTGCCGGTTCCATGATGGTGTGTTTACCACAGATCGTCACCTTGAAGTGGTGAGTGGGCTTGCGTGTTCCGATGAATCCTGTGAGCAATGCCGTCGGGAGCTATGTACTCCCAGTAGGGTCACCCATGGCGGTAAGGTCCGGGGAGAGGAACCAGACAAAGAACGATCCAAAACATAAAGTCCTCAACGGCAGAACAGGCGGAAGATAATTAAACCTAAATTACAACGGCTGTGAAGGCGGATGAAGGCTGCAGCAGAGAATGGTTTTCCAATCGTCAGGGTAACCGTGCCATTGGATCTCTGCCGTACTCTGTCAAGTTTGTGTGGTGATTCGTTGTGCACCGATCTCCCCACATAAAACAGTTTCACGCACAGGCGTCTTCCAACCCAACCCATCCAACCCAACCCAACCCAACCAACCAAACAAACAAACAAAAAAAAAGTCCCATGGCGACTGGCGAATGGCAACGGGGGCAGGACTGTGAATCTGGAAGCCCCTAGTCATGGACCAGCACATGGGCGGTGGATGCAGACTCAGTCGCCCTGTTCAAGGAACGAGGTAGTCGAGCAGCTCGGCAGCTGTATCCATGACTGAGCAGCCCTATTTAGGATCCACTCTGCTCACCCCGTATGGGGAGGGGGCTAGAAAAGGTGCCCTAAACATAGTCTACCTCTTTCTCCCCTGACTGGATTACCGCGTCCAGTGGGGTCACCATTTTAGCGGTCGAAAAAGACATTTGAATTTTGGAACATGGAATATACGGACATTGATGGATAACATAGATAGTGAACGCCCTGAGCGTAGGACTGCTATTATTGCAAGGGAGCTGAGACGGTTTAAAATTGACATAGCAGCACTTCAAGAAACTCGAAGGGCAGGAGAGGGACAGCTGAAAGAAGAAAAAGGAGGTTATACCTTCTTCTGGAAAGGACTACCTGAGCAGGACCGACGAATGCATGGTGTAGGCTTTGCCATCAAAAATGAACTAGTGAACTCTTTGTCAGAAGTTCCTACTGGCATTAACGAACGCCTGATAACTCTTCGATTAAAGCTCGCCAATAACCAACAGGTAACTATTTTGAGCGCTTATGCACCAACATTAGATGCTGATGATGACATCAAGGAAAGTTTTTACAGCCAGTTGGACAGTCTCCTGTCAGAGATACCTAAGGAGGATAAAATTATCCTCCTGGGCGATTTTAACGCAAGAGTCGGGCGTGACTTTGATTTATGGCCAGAAACTATTGGAAAAGACGGAGTTGGTAATAGCAACCCGAACGGACTCTTACTTTTGTCTATATGTGCAGAGCATAATCTCACTATCACAAACACGCTCTTTCGACAAAAGAATAAGTTTAAAACATCATGGCAGCACCCACGGTCAAAGCACTGGCATCTTCTGGATTATGTAATTGTCCGTGTTAGAGATCGCCGCGATGTACTTCTTACTAGGGCCATGGTGAGTGCCGACGACTGCTGGACAGACCACCGACTAATCCGGTCCACAATGGTTATCAACATTGCTCCCGAACGTAGGCTTCAAGGAAGGAAACCAAGGCGTAAAATGAACATCCAAGTCCTTCAAGATCCTATTAAGCAAACTCGTCTTCAATCACTTCTTAAGGAACATCTACCTACGGAACCTCCTGACAACATTGAGGACCATTGGTCTAAGCTGAAAACCTCCATTACTGCAGCTTGTGAACAAACTATTGGATATGAAACTAAGAAACATCAGGATTGGTTTGATGAAAATGACAATGAGATTAAATATATAATTGACCAAAAAAGGAAAGCCTTCCAAATATGGCAAAATGATATTAACTGCGCTGCCAAGAAAAAAACCTACGCTAGCGCAAAGGCTGAGGTCCAAAGAAGAACAAGAGAACTTAAGAACGCTTGGTGGAAAAAGAAAGCTGAAGAAATTCAACAACTTGCAGAATCTCATGATGCACGGGGCTTTTTTAAGGCCACAAGGGCCATTTATGGACCAAAAACCTATGGTACAAACCCTTTACAATCAAAAGATGGCACCAAACTCTTAAAAGACAAAGAGTCTATTGCACTGCGTTGGAAAGAGCATTATTATGACCTTTTAAATCGTAAATCTAAGGTGGATAATGAGATTTTTTCGCAAATCCCGCAAAAACAAATTAAAGAGGAACTTGCAATACTCCCCACTTTGGATGAAGTAAAAAAAGCCATTAATCAAATGAAGAACAACAAAGCTAGTGGACCAGATGGGATTCCTGCTGAAATCTTTAAAGAAGGGGGGCCCGAACTTGTACAACATCTTCATAAACTCATCGAAAAAATCTGGATAAGAGAAGAGATCCCAGAAGACTTCAGGGATGCCATAATTATCACCCTCTTTAAGAAGGGTGATAGAACAGACTGTGGAAACTATCGGGGCATTTCTCTCTTAGCAACCGCAGGTAAAATATTTGCTAGGATTCTCGCAAACCGTCTTCTATCTATTTCAGAAGAGATCCTCCCTGAAACTCAATATGGTTTCCGCCCCTCTAGAGGGACAGTAGACATGATTTTTACTGCACGTCAGCTCCAAGAAAAATGCCGGGAGCAAAATCAACCCCTTTATATGGCATTTATTGATTTGGCTAAGGCCTTTGATACTGTAGACCGTACAGCTCTCTGGACTATCCTTATGAAAATTGGATGCCCCAATAAATTTGTGAATATCTTGCGACTTCTCCATGACAACATGACGGCAACGGTTTTGGACAACAACGGCTCTCATGGTGCTCCATTTAAAGTGGGATCAGGTGTTAAACAGGGATGTGTTATCGCCCCAACATTATTTGCCATTTTCATCGCCATGGTTTTACATCTTGTCAAGGGGAAACTTCCCACCGGTGTGGGAATTATATATCGAACAGATGGAAAGCTTTTTAATCTCAGCAGGCTGAAAGCAAAAAGTAAGGTAATTACAACCTCCGTTGTGGAACTTCAGTATGCTGATGATAATGTGGTCTCCGCACATTCAGAGGATGATCTCCAAACTATCCTAAATGCTTTTGCAGAAGCATACGAAAAACTTGGTCTCTCACTTAACATCAAAAAAACCAAAGTGCTTCATCAGCAAGTGCAAGCCAATCCTTTGGTGATGCCATCTATCCAGCTTGGCGGGACAATACTGGAAAATGTCGATCATTTTCTCTATCTTGGCAGCTATCTTTCTGTTACAGCTAACATTGACAGTGAAATCCAGCATCGTTTGAGCTCCGCAAGTGCCGCATTTTCTCGAATGAAACATAGAGTGTTCGAGGATCGGGATATCTGTAAGAAGACCAAAACGCTGGTTTATGAAGCCATTGTATTACCAACTTTATTGTATGCCTGCGAAACATGGACTATCTATAAACGTCACTTCCACCTCCTTGAAAGGTTTCATCAACGTTGCCTCCGGAAAATCCTGCAAATTACTTGGGAAGATAGGCGAACAAATGTCAGTGTACTGGAAGAAGCAAAGACTACTAGCATTGAAAAAATGATCCTTCAACGCCAACTTCAGTGGACCGGTCATGTTGTTCGAATGCCTGACTGCCGTCTCCCAAAGCAGTTACTTTACTCCCAACTCAAGGATGGAAAGCGGAATATCGGTGGTCAATATAAGAGGTTTAAAGATGTTCATAAGGCTAATCTAAAAAAATGCAATATAAACATCGAAAACTGGGAAGCTCTGGCCCATGAACGATCTAAATGGAGGTTGGCCTTTCACAAAGGTTCCATGGACTTTGAAGAAGCCCGAGTGCAAGGTGAAAGGGAGAAACGTGCTAAGCGAAAAGCACGTCAAATGAATCCTTTACAGGACCATCTTCTATCTGGTAACCTGTGTCCTCACTGTGGGAAGCTGTGTGGATCTAGAATTGGCCTCCACAGTCACTTACGGACCCATCGCTAGAGTCTACACAATCTTCTTTAGAATTTCCTCCTTTTATCCCGGAAGACAATCTTACTCGGTCACGAGTGATCGCCTGATGATGATGACTGTCACTTGCAACAATTAGGGATTTCAGAGAAATCCTCAACTGATTCAAACGCGTTCTGATTTCTATGAATCCGACCTGCAGATTCCTCAGCGGACCATTTTTTATCCCAGTCATGAAGAGCAGACTTGTGGACCAGTTTTTTTTTCTTTCTTTCTGGAATTGTACACAAATTTAGTTGTATAAAAATATGAAAAATATGGGGTATTATTTTTTTAAAACCCAAATGAAAATGCACAGTTATGGGGGGTTTGCACATTTTTAGAAATGCACATTTTCCAACATGGATACAACCTCAGGAAACTGAGAAAAATCCAATTCCATCATTGAGCGGACAATGGAATGCAAGACGGCTGACAATCCATGAAACATAGACAGAACAGATTTAACAAAATCTGTGCATCCGTAGTAGCAATTCCTGTTAACAGCAATAGGCATAGTGGTGAGAGTGTTGGACTGGGACTCGTGAGATCCAGGTTCTAGTCCCTGCTCAGCCATGAAGCTCACTGGGTGACTTTGGGCCAGTTACTGACTCTCAACCGAACCTACCTCACAGGGTTGTTGTGAGGATAAAATGGAGAGGAGGAGGAGGATTATGTAAGCCACCTTGGGTTCCTTGCAGGAAAAAGGGTGGGGTATAAATATAATAAATAAATAAATAATAAATAAATAAAAGGAATATCACTGGAACAATTTAATGAAGGAGGAAGGCCTTTTGTGAGTGTAAAGGGTGGGAACAACGAGATGAGACGTGTAAGTCCATTATAAACTTGAGCCACATTTATTTCTATGACAGACCTATGAAGAGGAAGACTAGTGCAGGTTCCTGACTAAACCAACCCCTTGCCAGTAGGTGTATAGGGCGAGACATCTGACACCTGAGGGGTGGTGCCTGAGAAATCGCCACCCCTCAGTTTTATACCACGTTGGTGTTGGGAGGCCTTCCCACTGTCACCCTCAACCCAGAGTCGCAAAGCTCAGAGCGGGCAAGGTGAGTCAGTCTCAAAGGCGATCCATATCTCCCCACCAGGCTGCAAAACCTGAGCAGAGAGCCTCAGGAGTTACCAATCACCTAAAAGGTGCCACTGGATGCTCACCAACCCTAATCCCACTGAATGTTCCCACACTTGCCTGCCAAAATGTGACAGAATTAAACAAGTTCAATCAAAAATTGGCAATTGCAGAACAACGCCATCCTCTGTGTAACAGTGTAGAGCAGGTGAAACACGCACATTGCCCCATATGGCCAATTGAGACAATGAACCAAAATTCCTACTCAGCCCCTAACAGGCAACCAGCAAAGCCCACACTGTATACAAGGCAGGGAGGGAGCCCAAAATCGAAAGAGGCCGAGGGCGGGGATGCAAGGGCTAATATCGCCCTGGAAGCCCCGCCTTCACACGGCCTATTCAAACAGCTTGCTAGGCATGCTCTCAGGCCCCCCTCCTCATCTCCCCCACCCACAATGTTCTTCCCTCTCCTAGCTGCATGGAAGTGGGAGAAGGTAAATGCGGCAGGACTTTGGTGAGAAAACAAGACTGGAAGTGCTTATGCAGGAATAGATGTTAAACAGATTTGGATTTCAACAATAGATCTGAAGGGAACCAAGGAACAACTGAGGAAGGGAAGCTAGTAGGGAGTGGAGTGAGGTTAAAAAGACTTCATAATTGTATTGATCAAACATCTCTCTACAAGGTGATGGCATAATTGTTCTGTGTTCCTCTTCCTTGACATTAATCACCTGGTTTTATCACATCAATGTAACATCCTTTCTTTCCTTGTTATGCAAAAGAAGCTTCAGAACTTTGGATTCCTTGAGTATCCTGTTTTGTATTAATATTTGATTTGGTGGATTCCCTACTGGGCACAGCAATAATTATACAAATTGTAATGCTAATCCCTTGTATCAATAGTGCCATTGGAGAAAATAGCATTATATACTTCAGCTCTTGGAGAATAATAAGGATATTAATGGCATGCTTGACACTTGGCAATGCTGCCTTCTTAGCCTGTGCTCACTTGGCAATTGGAACAGCAAAAGAGCAATGACAGCAGTGCACATTCCTGGCTGCAGTTCTACTTCTAACATATCAGAGAGAATTTGGCATTTAATAATATGCAAAGTGTTGTGTTCCTGCGTGATTGTAGCATAGTATGTATGCCTTCGAGCATGACTGGATGTAATTTAACAACAGGAATAACAGGCATTTGGGAAGAAACTAATTTCATACGAAGGCAGATCGTAAGCATGAGCCTTGTTCATTAAAAAAAATTATTATTTTTTAAAGTCTCCTTGTTGTGCTGTACAGTGTTGGATATCAGTAGGGTGACAATGTGTCCTACTTTACAGGGGATGGTCTTCTATTTGAAGGGCTGTCAGGGGGACAGTCCTTTCTTTGAAGGTGTTCTCTGTTTGAAGGGCTGCCCTATCCAAGTCCTGTTTACAGATAAAAAAACATAATTTATTTATTTATTTATTTATTATATTTATACCCCGCCTTTTTTCCTGCAAGGAATCCAAGGCGGCTTACATAATCCTCCTCCTCCTCTCCATTTTACCCTCACAACAACCCTGTGAGGTAGGTTAGGCTGAGAGTCAGTGACTGATCCAAAGTCACCCAATGAGTTTCACGGCCGAGCGGGAATTTGAACCCGGATCTCCTGAGTCCCAGTCCAACACTCTCACCACTACGCCACACTGGCACAATAAGGTGGAGCAGGGCCTTGAAGTTGCCCATCAACAGTGAGCACCTGGACAGCAGACTGAGCAGGCAGGCACACAGCTCACCTGGCCACTGTTTTCCCCATCATGGTGAGATGTATTGTATTTATATTTAAATTATAGCAATTATTTCTAAATTTGCATCTACACCTAAAACGAGCATAGGCCATTGTTATGCAAATCTGAATCCTCTTTGTTTTTCTGTTTTGGTGATGTATCTTCTCTTTTTTGGCAATGCATAATAAGTGGCCATCCCAGTAGATATCAGGGAGAAGGAGGATTTCAGATAACTCTCTTTGGATGATTCTGGACAAGACAGTTTTGGAAAATTTCATTATTTGCTGGTATGATATTTTGAATTGCCATGAAAGCAACATTTCAAGGTGAATTTGGAGGTTCCAACTCAGATGGAGCTGCCAAGGAATTCCAAAGGAGACTGAAAAGGCCAATCCACATGTACATTTTTTTGGGTTTTTTTTTTCAAGTGTACACCAGGCCCATTTTCACTTCATTTCATCCTCAGGCACCTGTTGGGGTCCCAGTGTCCTGGAAGGGCTTACCACTGGTATCTAGCTGGGTCCTCCCAAAGCACCATGAAACTGGATCTGGGAATCTTAATTTCCCATAATGCCTTGGAACAACACTGCATTGTGGCACAAAATGTAAATGGCACCTAGTATTCTAGTATTATGAGCAAGGAAGAAAAATGTTTCCCTATCCACTTCCTCCACACTATGTATAATTATGTACATGTCTATGACTATTATGTCTCTCCTTTTCTCTAAGCTAAACAGTCCCAGGTGTTGTAACCTTTCTTTATAGGGGAGTTGCTCCAGTCCCTTCCCAATTTTAGTTGCTTTTTTCCTGCACTTTTCCCAACTCTACAATATTCTTTTTTTAGCTGTGATGACCAGAACTGTACACAGTATTCCAAGTGTGGTTACACCATAGATTTGTAGAAGGGGAGTTTGATACTGGCAGTTTTATTTTTTTTATTCCTTTCCTAGTTATGGCTAACAAGGAATTCACTTTCTTCACAGCAGATGCATACTGGGTCAACATTTTCATCAAGCTGTCCACCACAACCCCAAGATCTATTCTTGGTCAGTCACCACTAGCTCAGATCCCATCAACAGATCTGTGAAATTGGGATGTTTTGTCCAAACATGCAAAAAAGCAGAAGAGGAAGAGAGTGTACAGCTCTCTTCAGCTATAAGAGAATATAGTCTACCAGGTGAGAGAATTTGACTTAGTGCTCTTTTTTTTTATTTTATTTTTATTTTAAGTACTATACTTTTTCAGTCATTTAAACAATATATGATTTGCTAGTAATTTTCATCTTTGTACATTAAATTACCATCCTGGTTTCTTCAACAGTATGTCGGGATGATAGCTAGCAGTGCAAAAAAAGAGTGCCTCATACATAATAATAGTGATTCAGACCAAAAGTGTGTTATTCTTGCAAAACTAAATTAACAATGTTAAAAAAATTTAAGTCGGAAGTTCAATTACAAAAAAAGCAGCAAAAATTGCTGGCCTAAACTCATTAAAAGTATAAGAATGAAATCCTGGTTTTAAAATGTGAAAAAAGGAAGTAAACATGTTCTAAAGCAGGGGTGGTCTATCTGCAGCCTTCAACCTAACTTCATGCATCCCGTGGCCTAATTTCAAAAGCTGTCTGCAAGTGATCAGTTCAGACCTCTGGCAAGAGTGATACACTGTTCCCTTGGCTGGCTGCCTACTGGGAAGGGAGGAAGAGGAAAAGAGAGAAGGAGGGAGAGAGAAGGGGCTGCAGAAAGAAAGAAAACAGGTGGCTCTGAGTGGGCCCCCTGGAATACTCACTATTGTCTTCAGCACCACTCATGAGTCATGGCAAGCATGTGGCCCTCTGACAGATGACCATGAAGGGAATATGCTCCTTAATGGGGGGGGGGGGGGAGAAAGAAAAAGAAAAAAGTTCCTCACCCCTGAAATCCATCAGATGCATTCTCCTTGCCCACATGTCTACATTTCTAGTTATTAATGTATAATAATTAATTATATTACAGTGATCCTTTATCCTGGTTATGGTTTTTTAAAAAAATCTTGATATAAATTTTATACACTTTGGGATGTACTGTTGACGTAATGGTGCTCTGTATGTTATATGTTCTGTTTATTTGATACTGTTTTATTATTGGGTGCTGCTCGTTGACCGTAATAAATATATTCATTCATTCATTCATAATTAATTAATTATATTATAATTAATATAATATATATTATTATACCCCACTTTTCAAGAAAAGAAGCTTTCCAAAAGTGGCTTACAGTATAGCTAAACTAGTATAAATACAATTGAAAAACAATTTTTAAAACATCCATTAAAAGAAGCAAATAATTCATAGAATCATAGAATCATAGAAAAGTAGAGTTGGAAGGGCCTACAAGGCCATCAAGTCCAACCCCCTGCTCAATGCAGGAATCCGGGTCAAAGCATCCCTGACAGATGGCTGTCCAGCTGCACCTTGAATGCCTCCAGAGTGGGAGAGGAGAGCCCACCACCTCCCTAGGTAATTGGTTCCATTGTCTTATTGCTCTGACAGTCAGGAAATTTTTCCTGATGTTTAGGTGGAATTTAGGTTCCTGTAACTTGAGCCCATTATTCTGTGTCCTGCAAACTGGGATGATCGAGAAGAGATCCTGGCCCTCCTCTGTCTGACAACCCTTCAGGTACTGGAAGAGTGCTATCATATCTCCCCTCAGTCTCCTCTTCTGAAGGCTAAACATACCCAGTTCTTTCAGTCTCTCCTCATAGGACCTTTTGTTTCCAGTCCCTTTATCATCCTTGTTGCCCTCCTCTGAACCCTCTCCAGTTTGTCTATGTCCTTCTTAAAGTGTGGTGCCCAGAACTGGACACAGTACTCAAGATGAGGCCTAACCAGTGCCGAGTAAAGGGGAATTATCACTTCACGCGATTTGGAAGCTATACTTCTATTAATGCAGCCCAAAATAGCATTTGCCTTCTTTGCAGCCACATTGCATTGCTGGCTCATATTCAGTTTGTGATCTACCACAATTCCAAGATCCTTCAATTCCCTTCCATGGAGTCCATTTGTGGAGGAAGGGGGGGGCTGGCTGGCCTGCCACACCCCCACCCTTTCCTACTCCAAAGGAACCAAGACCCCCAGAGATCTCAAGGTACCAGATTGCCAGCCTCAGCTGTCTGCAATCCTACTTGGATCTCTGTTGAGGGACTCACCTTTAATTCTGTAACCTGGATTTAGTTACTGAAGCCACAGAGCAATCCACAAACACCATGTGGGGTAAAACCACGACAAGGTTTATTCTGGTAGCATTTTACAACAAAATGCATTTTACAACAAAATTAGGGAAATGAGAGAAGCACACAAAATAAAGAGAGAGACACTTTAGTACACAGTAAAGCTGCAAAACAATAAAACCTGTTTCCTTAATATCTCTCAGGCACACACCTGTTACCTGAGGGTGTTCTCTTCAAGGGTTAAATCCAGCACAGCCTCGCTGCCCGAGGGAGATTACCACACCTACCCGAAGGTCCGAGATGGGTAAAACTCCCACAAGGCTTGCCTTTACTAGAGCCCTCAATCCAGCTAATTTCACCAGGAGCTGCCTGGGGTCCTTGGCTTACCGCCATTACCACAGCCGGGTAGAACAAACACCAAAAC
This sequence comes from Shinisaurus crocodilurus, assembly GCA_021292165.1. NCBI lineage: Eukaryota > Metazoa > Chordata > Lepidosauria > Squamata > Shinisauridae > Shinisaurus > Shinisaurus crocodilurus. The sequence continues at coordinate 14,381,460 of CM037887.1, read as the reverse complement.
CCATGCTTTGGGAAATATACCTTTTTCCCCCCTCCCCTCCTCCCTGTAGCTCTTAGCCAATCACCATGCACCTCACCTGGCCAGGCAGGGGGAAGGGAACTCATGGCTTGAACTATTTACATATGAAAGCCCTAGGCCAGCTTCTCCAGGCATCTAGGCGCCATCCGAGGCTTTCGTTTCCTCCCAGCCCCCTCAACTGGCCCCACTTGGTTTACATATGAGGAGGCGTGTGTGTGTGTGTGCGCGCATGCAGGAACCCCCAAGGGCCCCTTTCTCCACACGCTAACTATGCACACCCCACCCCAGCCGGTTCACACATGAGGTGTGTGTGTGTGTGTACCCCCCAAAGGCTCTTTTCTTCACACCATTCCATTTATTAGACTAAGATCCCAATACAGGAATGAACATGTCAGAAAAGTTTAGAAGATTGGTGTATGGTGTGTGTGTGTGAGAGAGAGAGGGGCGGGTCCTGATTCAGAACAAAAAAATGTTGACTGTAGCATCTTTGAGATTGCCTGAAGGAGCTTGCTATGGATAGTCCAGACATGCCATCAGTGGTGTAGTGGTAAATTTTGAAGAGTGGGTGCTCCTCATGACAGTCTCCTTAGGCACGATGCAACGACACAGTCCTTTCACTCTAGGCCCAGTCGCATAAACCCTTCTCAGGCTAAGCACAAACACCTAAAAACCTGAGGGGAGGGTCAAATGAAACCCTTTCCCTACCTATGAGGGAAAAGAACAATAAAGTTTAACAAGGTTCTTCTATTTTAAATGTATTCTACTGTCGGTATAAAGGTGTGTGTGTGTGTGGGTGTTCAACAGTAATGTAGGTTAATAACGCCAAGCTGACACGTAGGATTTGGGTAGCAAACCAAATTAATCCCAAAATCTTAGTTCCAGGGGGAAAAACTTCAAACCTGCCTACCCCAACCACCAACAGACAAGACAAGACTACAACAAGAACCGGCATAATAATAAAAACTGACATCACTCCGTCCCCCTTATATACTCCTCCCCCACCCTTTCTAAGACATCACTAACCACACCCACTCTTTCAACATTCTATGCTCACCCAACATACTAATGCAGACAAACACCAGGGAACTGAATTGTGAGGAGAATCCAATTTGATCCATATCAACAAAAACCAGTTCTAGTGGTTTTCATCTCCACCAGGGAGGTCTTTTGTAAAGCTAATGGGGCCTTAATTGCCCAATCAAGACCAAGCCACCCCAAGTTACTTTGCATTACAGCAGGGAACAATATATTGTTGCTGGGTAAAATCACCCCCCCACCCCATCTGCTGTGAGGATTGCTGCTAAATTCAGAGGGAACAGGGAATTCTGAGTGGGGTGGCAGATGGCATCAGCATCCCTGCTGGGGGGGAAAAAACAGTGTTGGTACTGCACCCCTGACAGTTTTGAACCCACTACAGTTGTTGTCTTTCATAGGCATGAGGAAATAGACATTGTTATTGCAGTATGTGGACCAGAAGTTGTTGACAAGCTAGGAACTGCAACATCCAGTCATCCTCCGTTTCTGCACTTCGGCTTATGGAGCAGAAGAGAAGATTCTGTGGGAGTTTTCAGGTGTTTGATGATGACAGGACACAGGACCATGAATGTAGATGACAACCTTTGTTGCAAAAACATGCTAGACCCTAATGTACCCAGTTCATGCACATTAGGAAGGAGAGAAAGACTGGCAGTGGTCCAACAGATTTATTCTCAAGAATTGGAGATACAGGAGTATATAACACTTCAAAGCTGCATCTCAACATAGATGCTGAAACCCTATCAATTTATACAGTATCTTCTGACACAATCCCACACATGCGCCGTACTAACAGGAATTTCTAGCTGAGAAAGGAAAAATGCAGTAGAGATAAACATAAATCTTTAGACATGCTCACTAAGTAACTGGGACTAAGTTTAGAAGATTGGTGTATGGTGTGTGTGTGTGTGAGGGGGGGGGGGGTTCCTGATTCAGAACAAAAAAATGTTGACTGTAGCATCTTTGAGATTGCCTGAAGGAGCTTGCTATGGATAGTCCAGACATGCCATCAGTGGTGTAGTGGTAAATTTTGAAGAGTGGGTGCTCCTCATGACAGTCTCCTTAGGCACGATGCCTAACTGGGACAGAGGTTAGCCAGGCTGACTTCTCCAGTCCTCTCTCACCCACTGTCCTCGCTAAAAGAGCAGAGTGAGATAAGCAAGAAGGCAACATTCCTCAGTCTCACCTCTCTGTCTCCATTTCTGGAACAGAGGTCAGTCTGAACAGCAGAAAGTTACAGAGAGAAGCATTTCATTACTTTTAATTCATTAGTTACTGAATTTTTACTACACCTTCAGAGCTGTGATGTTCCTGGAGGTGATGCTGGAATATGATGCTGAGAGTTTGCCTGCAAGTTCAGTATGGTTGCAATGAGAATAGCCATTTTGGCCTTTGTATGGTCCATAGGATTCTGTGCTGGCAATGCTCTCATGCTTCAGCACCCATTCAAATGTCTGTTGTTCCTTGCCATTGCCACCATCACAGATATACCATCCAAATCCCCAATAGTAGGCACTGAAGATTTATTGAGACAGTTGGATGAGCTGCTGAGTCCTGAAGAAGAGAGCCCTTTCCAGTGCTCTGTCTGGAGCTAGAAAAACTGCAGCAAGAACTGCACACAGCTTGATCCTTGACTGGAGTCATTGCACTATGTCACCACCAGTACAAACTCTCAGGCAAGATGAGGCCCACATACAGTTCCAAAGAGAAAGGTATCTCATTGTGTTTATCCTACCATTCCTTCAAGAAGAATGGGTGGTATACAGAATTCCCCAACCCCCATTATATGAATACAACAATCCCATGGAATAGGTTAGTGACTGACTCAAAATAACCAATGAGCATGGATATATGAGAAATTCATTTTATTTTTATTTTGATCAGGATTTATCCAGTTCATGCCTTCCGGACAAAAACCGGACTTGGACACAATCTGTGGTCAAAGTCCATACATTTCCAAGCTTGCAATGTGATTCACGGACCAAAAAGAGGGAGAAAAAGAAAAAAATATGTACTTTCAAAAAATGTTCACAAACATACTTTAATCAATGGGATTGCACAATTGATGCATACATTTGGGGAAATATTCATGAAAATACGCACTAATTTTCATGCCCAACAACAACAACCCAACAAAGCTCACAATCTGATACAGACTTGAGTCAGAATGAGCTTCAAGATGGAATTCAGAGAACTTCAATGAGCTTGTGTTTTTTCTGATTTGCACAATTCTACTAATTAGCTGTATAGATGTGCAGGGAACTGAACTGAACCCATAGCTCCTCAGCCAAAGTCCAACACTCTTGCCACACTGATACTATCATTCATTCATTCATTCATTCATTCATTTAAGAAGTTTATAGCACACCTTTCCTTTAAAAGATAAAGCCCTATTTGGCCCTAAGAAGACCCCTATTAGATCAGGCCAAATTTTATAGGGATGGACAAATCTGTCTGTTTTGCTTCCTATAATGTTCACATCTCTTCAAGCACAAATTCATTCCCTCCCATTTCCACATCAGTTTTCATTAAAAAAAAGGGGGGGGGATGAAAATCCATACACATTTTTGTACATAATTTCCCCTAATATATACATTTTTGCAAGCACTCCCCCCTAACATATGCTTTTTTTGTATGCAATTTTTGATTGGAAAACTGCACTGCAAAATTTTGAGAAATTTATCTGCCAAAGGATAATTGTGTTCCACTGTACATATTGGTTCAGGAAGTGCAAATTAGATTGTGATGGAGAATATGCCTGTTACACAAAATACAACACATGCTTACTTGTTTCCTATGCCCCTGCCCCTCCATTTTTTAAAAGATACTTAAAGGGGATAATGCTTTGAATCTGTAGGCTCTCATATTCTTGTTACAAACTTACCTCCACTAGGGGGCAAGGCTATCTCATTTTAGTGCTAGGGAAACTATGAAAACTATTTCTGAGTTATTAAGATGTCCTGTTTTGGAAGGAGCTGGGATTGAGTTAGCCAGTCAGGATACTGGACTAAATAGGCCTTTGGCATGATCCAGCAGGGCTCTTCTTATGTTCACAGGAATACTTCCGCAACCCTAGGGACTGGCAGCGTAGCACCATAGCAGAAGCTTTCTGGGTGTGTCAGTGTCCACTTCTGGGAAGCACACGGACTCTATATAAGTTCCACGCATGTGCAAAGAATACACTCACTCAGTTCGAGTGCTGCTGCAAGAGAGTGAATTTTCAAGTCCTTGTCAGCTGTTATGATCGACGTTGTAGCATCTACTGCAGGAAGAGAAGACTATGAAGTAAATGTATGTCACAGACTTAATATATGCACAGGGCTGGGCATACGTCAGGGGGGAAATGCCAATTTCTGAACCAGACAGACAGTGGCAGATCCAGGTTTTTGAGGGCCCTTGGGCAAGACACCTTCAATGGGCCCCTTCCCTCAGTGACTCTATCTTCTCATCACCATGCCCATGGTCACTAATTGTTATTGCTGCTATTGCTCCTCATTGTCTTTCACATCCTTCCTTGCTACTGCTTGCTTGATGGGCAGAGAGCCAGTGAGCAAGGAGGCTCACTGCTCCTACCCCTTCTTCTCATACCATCATTGTCTGGGCCAGACTGAGAGGCAGGGGAACAAGCAGGTTGCAATGGTGAAGAGGAGTAGCAACTCCAGGGGGATTTTGGCAGTAGGGCCCTGCTAGGGTTTGGATCCTTGGCAGGTGCCCAGCCATGCATACAGACAGACCGTCCTTGAGTCCCATTTTTTTGGTAGAAAGGTGGGGTACAAATAAAATAAATGAATAGCCTTGATGCTGGCCCTGCATAGACATTGGCCCAGTTTGCATTATAACCATGGCTTAAACAACAGCCCAAGGGTTAGAATCATAGAATCATAGAAAAGTAGAGTTGGAAGGGGTCCACATAAGGCCATTGAGTCCAACCCCCTGCTCAGTGCAGGAATCCAGGTCAAAGCATCCCTGACAGATGGCTGTCCAGCCGCACCTTGAATGCCTCCAGAGTGGGAGAGCCCACCACCTCCCTAGGTAGTTGGTTCCATTGTCTTATTGCTCTGACAGTCAGGAAATTTTTTCTGATGTTTAGGTGGAATCTGGGTTCCTGTAACTTGAGCCCATTATTCCATGTCCTGCAAACTGGGATGATCGAGAAGAGATCCTGGCCCTCAAGCCATGCCAGTCTGGTTTGGATGACATGAGAAGCCGTGCCTGGGCAGGTAAGCAGGCAAATGGTACCCAACATGCACCGGCATGCACAACAACTTAAATAAGCCACCATGGCTTGTTTAAACTGTGGTGATCATGCAAACTGGGTCAGTGTAGCAGAGGTGTGGGAGCAGGGCTCATAATATCACTAGTGTCCATGTCATCCATGGGCAGGTGCTGGTGCCCTCATACCTTGGCAGGGCCTATTGGCTGGCACTCCAAGCAGTGCTAGGTGGCTGGGTCTAGCTGCCATTTTAATGCCCAAGAATGATCTGGAGAAATGCTACATGGGGGCAGGGGGCGGTATGGCTGGGAAATTAAAATGGCAGGTAGACTCAGCTGCCTAGCGCTGCTCAGAACTCCAGCGTTGGTACTGCTGCCCAACACTGCTTATAGATAAGCCCATCAGAGACTACAGTCAGAGAAAGGGACCCAGCACAGAGAACACTTGGCCCAAAGCCCCCTGAAACCTGAAGGCAGCTCTGGGTGGGACCACCTGATTTTTCTGTAGATTCATGCCACAGTGCTGCTGTCACATTTAAAAATCTACAACCACACGAGCAAGGTCAGTCACGAACATCCTTATCTGACAAATGTTATAACGCTATAACAACTACCACCAGATCTCCTGTGTGATTAAGCATTCTACAGAATGGTTACAATAAATAAAATAAATAAATTCAGCTCACTAACACAGCTTCAGTCAGAAGCCAGTGCAGGATAGTCAGCATGCATGCTGTCAATGGGAAAGAGCCTTTTAGTAATGTATATAAAGCAGCAGCAGGGGGTGGTTGGGGCGGGGCATAGGCAGTGAGAACAGATACAAAGGATCAATAATGCCCTTGTTTTCATCCATGTAATGTTGGAAAATATTGATCTGCCTCTTTTACAGATCTGTAGGCATAGGTCGTCCTATCCTCGTGTAATGTATTGACTAAGGCTCCTATGTACTTGGGAGTAAGCTCCATTGAACACAGTGGGGCTTATTTCTTCAGATATAAACACGCTTCAGATCAGGCTGTAGCCGTGGACCAGGTTGTCCTCAGTTCTCTCCTCTGAGGAAATCTTGCTTCTGCCATGAACCTACTAGGTGTCACGAGCTACTCCATGTGGTGAGCCATGTCACTGCAGCTTCGCAGTAAAATGTCAGGATGGAAATGCTGACTACTGCCCCAAGTGATGAACTATGTCACTACAGATTCTCAATGAAGAAGAAGGAATGTTATCTGAGCAGCAAGCTCTACCTTAGGTCATGACTTCTGGTTTTCCCTCTGATCTTGGTTTCTCTTTGGTTTTGACTTCTAGTTCCCAGCTCCTGACTTGCTCCAAATGACTGACCACAAGCCAACCCTATAGCCATAGACAAGTCACTATAGGAAGGTTGAAATGACCCCACCATGCATTAGAACACATGAGGGGGGACCGTGAGGCTACATAGGCTAGCTCCCCTGCTGATGTGTGTTGTGTTCCTGCTGCTGATTCCACACAGCAGAAGAGCTTCCTCACTGTCTGTGCATTTAGCTGGCATAGGAAAGGGCTCTACATGCATAACCATGTATGTGCCTAGAGATCCTCCATAGGAGGGAAGACCATGATTGGTCCAGGTTCCCCTTCCCATGGACGAGCTCTATGGCCATGCATTAGTATGTCCATAGAGCCCTTTCCTATGTCAGCCAAACACATGGACAGCAGTGAATAATTTACGCTACAGGTTTTGGCAATGTGTGTGCGTGCGTGCGTGCGTGCGTGTGCGGGGGTAGCTGTGGTGCATGTCAGAGATGATGGGGCTAGTCCACACAGCCATGTGGCCCCTTTCATGCATCTTTTCAAGGTGTAGAGAAGGGGTTATGTGAACGTCTCTCAGCCTCATTCTTGTGCAGGCAATATGGGGATAATAATTGTTGTATGCTGCCTCTTTAAGAGACAAGTTAGGAAGGCCTCAGTGTTAGCAGGACATGTGAGAGGAATACAAGGGAATGTTTTCACTTTTGAGTAGACGTCAGTAGGAGTATTTGGCCCTGCATAATCTCCTGAGGGGCCAGGACAATCCTGGTCTTATATGACTGTACCAGCCACCAAAGACAATTGTTCAGTTAAGTTTTTGATGTTCCTCTTACAACAGTCAAAGAAGGTTGCTCTGTGCTTCAGTAAGTAATAATAAATAACTATTGAGTCTGAAGACATCCTGTTTTCCATATACAAAAATAAGAAAACTGATCTACCCTACAGGGTTGTTATAAGGAATTGTGATAAAATGATTGTGAAGTGTTTTGAACATTATTATAATAATACCATGTAAAGCATCCCTTACTACAGCCATTTTCGATCTTAGAATGAATGCTGATTCAGGTATGCTGATTCCCTTGCAAAGGGGCATTCTCATTGTTTCTATTGATACTTTAGGAATGAAAGCTGCCACTCAGCTCCTGCCTCCACATTAGACTCATTTCTGAGTATTACTGGCCACTGTTCCTGAATCAGTGAGAGGTATTGTGGCAAATCCACTGTCATGATTCTGCATATTAATCATGCCAAAGAGCAACAACAAAGAAGAGCTTAAGGCCAAGTAGCGCAGATGGTTAGTAGGCTTTTCACACACCAGTTGCACACTGTTGGCACAAGCAGGTTGAGCAAAGGGTCTCCTTCGGGTAGGAGGATCTAATCTGAAGTAACATTGCAGATTGGAGGGCTGCAAGAGACTTCCTTTATTTCTTCTAAATGCAGTCATTTAATTGTCTGTCTGCAATACTTCCCCAAGTAAAACAAAACGAACAAAATATAGAACTGCTTTATACTATGTGCCCGAATGTCCCTCTGGGAATATATTCACACATAAGCATATAATGTGTTACTCGAGCTGTCCAGAGATGCCATATGCTCAGTTCCTGTTTACCAGTCTCTATTTTCTAGTAATTCACTGTCCCTATTTTTTGCCTCTCGTGTATGGCATGCATTTTAAACGTGTATTAGAACCTATTTGCTCATGTAATCATTTCCAGGGTTTAGCCCCCCCCCCCAGGATCTCTAGACATTAAGAATGGAATCCTACACCCATTTACAAGGGAGTAAGCCCCACTGACCTCAGCAACAGCAGCCTCACAGGCACCAGAACCCCTAGGAAATGTGGTCCTCCCAGGTTTTATTTATTTTTTTTATTTATTATATTTATACCCCACCTTTTTTCCTGAAAGGAACCCAAGGCGGCTTACATAATCCTCCTCCTCTCCACTTTATCCTCACAACAACCCTGTTCCTGTCTCCAGTGGAGAACAAAGATTCCCATATCCCCCTGCATCTGGTATGCTGCTGTTGCAGCACTCTAGGTACCCCAGTGGAAAGGGAGGGAGAGAATTACCTTACTCCACCACTGCTGCTACCCAGCCATCAGATAAATTTGGGAGAAGGGAAAGGGACAGTGGTGTTGCAGGAACTCTGTGGTTTCATGGAGGATGTCACTTACTGTAATCCACTAGCTTCCTGCAAACTTGAAGATTCAAAGTTTTTTTCTTCTGCTTTTTAGTGTGCTCAAGGCAACATTGCAAAGCTAGTGGAAACTGAGGCAGGCCAAGGGAAGTTCCCATAACACTAATATATAAACACGTTGAACCAGACTTGTCTTCAGTTTCCACAATGTTAAAAGAAACTGAACCACACATCTGGATTCCACACATTTTGGAAGGTTTTTCAGGACATTGTACTGTGCATGTTCGACTTTTAACCTCTGTGGTGTGTGTTTTCTCTACAAATGTCAATCCACTAAATTTTGCCTTTAAGCGAGAGCCATGTGAATCCTCCCCATTTCCTCTATGTATGTGTGAGTGTGTGCAAGGGCTATTCTTTGCATATTACCCCTTCTCCTGGATCACAGCCTATAGACAGACAGACAGACAGACAGACAGACAGATTTATCTTTTGCTCTTGAAGTGCACAGATTACTTTTTTTGTTTTTTAAAAATTGAGTATTCATAGCAATAAGCCTTATTTACTGATCGCCTGCTGTGGGGAAAATAACGTTAATATACTCAGCTGAAAAATGCATTTCCATTTTGTGATAATATTTCCTCACCTGAATGTTCTTGTCCCTCTGCAAGAGAATGCTTTACATTGTACAATGGGACTTTAAAAAAAACCCAAAACTGATCAGGAGCTGCAGTGTATAATTTCAAGTCCATTTTTATGTATATTTATGCTAAACCTAAATCATGTTCTTGATTTCCATAAGCGGCCTGCATGAGATGGCAACCTTCTGCCACATTTTTTAAAATGTAGACAGCTTTGATGAACAAAATTGATAGGTACAGGATGAACAAAAGAATACTGATGACACACACGTAACGTAATGCTTGATCAAAAGTGGTGAACATGTCAGATGGTTGATTCAAAACTTAAACCGCTTTCCAAAAGTTTGTAAGTTATGAATGAATGAATGAAAGAAAATTATGAATTTTACATATGAATAGACTTCCAGCCTAGTTCTATGCATGTCAGTTCAGAAATAAGTATCACTGTGTTAGCTGGGGCATCACAATAAGCTAGGGCTCTGGAGAACCCTGACTTATCAAGATAAATATCTCCTGTTGGTTCTCCTGCAATCAGGAGAGGCCAAACAAACCATGGTCCCACTGTCCATGGTTTGTTATCTTGACATCGAAACTGGGCATTCTAGCTTGTCTCTCATCATAAGCATGGGAGGCTGGTGACTCCTATTTCAATGGGGCTCCGACCTTTTCCATTACAGATTTTGCAGCTTTGATTTGGAACTTCATTGGAGCTATCCATGGTGGTGAACCCATTTTGGGGATGGAGTTCAGCAGCACGGCTAGCTACTATGAAGCTCTAAATAAAACCTGAAAAACCTGCAATGGAAAAGGAGCCCCACCGAAATAGGAGTCACACACACCCCGGTCATAACCCAACAATAAACCATAGCCAACCACCACTGACTATTGACCACCACTGAGAAACATCATGGTGCAGTGGTTAGAGAGTTGGACTAGGACTGGGGAGATCTGAGTTCAAATCTCTCAGTCAGCCATGAAGCTCACTGAGTGAAGTTGGAGCGGTCATCTCCTCTCAGCCTGACTTACGTCACAGGGTTGTTGTTGTTGTTGTGATGATAAAATGAGGGGAAGGATCATGTATGCTGCCTTGAGCTCCTCCCGGGGATATAAATGGAATGAATGAAATGAATGAATAAATATTTTGTGCTCCCTTTTCACCACCACTCCATCCCGAGAAATATACTGAAAAGGTTCCACTGGGAACTTTCAGCACATTCCTAAAGAGCTGCAAAAGGAATGATCTCTTCATACAACAGATAAATGGGACCTGCACATTCAGAGACAATATTTCTTCAAGTCCTTGATACTGGGAAAAGAGAAACAAGAAGGCTACCACCTTCCATGTCCTGTTCATGAGCTTTCCAGTGGCATCTGGTTTGTCTATGTTAGAAAGTGTGTGCTATACTGAATGAACCTTTGGTCCGATCCAGCAAAGCAATTTTTGTGCTGTTTATGTCTGGCCAATTGCATTCTTAAAAGAAAATACGGGGCGGGGGGGAGCTAGGTGTTCCTTAAATACTAAGTGGAATCCTAGGTATTTTGCCTAGGAAATAGAAGTAAGAAGAAAAATAAATAATGCTGCAAAGCATCTGCTGAAGGAGGCCCAATGGCAAAAGGCTACCTCTTGTTAGTCTGATGACAGCTTCCAGATGTCACACAGTTGGAGGCATTTGCTAAAATCCATCTGAGCACCTGCAGCTCTCAGAGGTGACAAATGCTAGATTAAAAAAAAAAAACAAGTGTCTACCAGTGTAAAGAAAAGGGGGGAGATCCACGGAGGAGAGATAAAAGATTCCTTCTGTTGATTCACCTGATCTAACATCTTAGCTATTAGCTAAGTGCTAACCTTCATGACACCCATTTTCTCCCTTACTATATATGCCAGTCATTCTTTACCCCTGTAGCATCTCCACAGGCCCATATTATTTTACTGCTAGCAAAATGCCCAATGTTATGATGGGTAAGGTTTGTACAGTGAGGACGTGTATTGCGGAAAGGTATCGGGGGGGGGGGGAATCTCTGTGTCTTCAGCAGACATGTACGCCTCCAATTTCCTTGCCAGTAGAGACCAAGCCATCCAATGTCAGAGTTGATAGAAATATTCTCCCCATTCCATTCCTCTATTGTTGGGGTGTGTGTGTCATTGTACCCTGCATGCTGCTGCTGCTGCTGCTTCTGAATTCTATTTTAACCAGCAAACTTTCTAGAGTTAATTCCAAAATTGGAACATACACAGTTTGCTACATCCTTCAGTTCCTTATGTTACTTTGCCTCCATGCATCACATGGCATTATCAATCAGGATGTGTTTTACTAGGGAGGTCTACATGAACCCCTCTGTGCATTCAGTGAATGCATGGAAGGGTGCTCAGGGCTGAACGGATTAGCTCCACCACGCCATCTCCTCTCTTCACAAACATCGGTTGCATTTTTGTGAGAAAGAGTTACCCATGCATACAGATGTACATGGACCCCAGATGTACATGGGCAGGGTCCTTCCTAGAGTGTAGGAGCTCTCTGTGCATACATCTTTCCAGAGATGGGCATTCATGCTCCTGTACTATACATTGGCAAAACAGCACACATCATATGTACAATCACATCAAAGCTGGGTGTTTGCATGTGTGCAAGGGAGGGGTAGTATTTTATCCACACATGTGTGTTGGTGATGTACAGCAGGGTGAGCAAACTTTAGGCTTGTGGGATCTGCTCTATTTTTCAGTAGAACCCTGAGGTCTATCAAAAAGAGCCAGGTGAAAAATCGTGACTCAGGTAGGCGGACACAAAACTGCAGAGTAAGGCTACCTCTGTGTGCCTGCTCGGCACAGGACTTTGTTTCCCACAAATCCTTACAAATCTATTCCTGTTTTCCACTGCACTTGGTTGATTTCAGCAGCCTAGTTTAGGAGGAGGGGAGGGCAATTTGGGGAGTTGGAAACCCATGCTGATCTTGTGCTAATCACCCAGGGATCTACCGATAGATCCCGATCTATCTTCTGCCCCCTTTTAATGCAGAGGGTGTTAGGGATGGTCTATGTCAGTTTCACTTCCTCTCATATTCACAATTTTTAAATCCCATATATATATATATATATATATATATATATGAAATGAATGAAATTCTCACCCATCCCTAGACTGGGAAACATAAACCATAATTCACAGACAATCTAGAATGCTGAAAGTCAGTCAGCAAACAGCATCAAGAGAAATAAATTCTAGGCGATGACCAGGGTCACATGACACAGTCCGGCTCATCATGGGTTATTTCATAGATTCTTAACCCACATTGAGCCACAGTGCCCACAGGAACCACTTTGCATATCCAGCCCCCATGTCATGCAAACCCAGTGGGCATAGCCCCCTCCCCCATGTTGTGTGAATGTGGTGGGCTTAGCCAACCCTGTGTTGTGCGAACACGGCTAGCATGGGTTATGTAATAACCTATGGTCTGTTCTAGGGGTATGCAAGGATTGTTAAACTCTTGCATATCCCAATGCTTGCTGGGTTTGCATGACACAAAAACACTTGAGTGGGGGGTGAATATGCAAAATGGAAGCTGTATGTGTCCCGCATGGACCATAGAACCCGTGGTGGGCTGCTGTGGTGTGCGTGTTGGAAACTGGACCTTGGCATTGTCTCTTTGCACCTGTCTCACCCAAATCACTAGGGGCATGGGGCTAGGGGCATGGGGGGGTAGAGCAGATAGGGATACCTGATTTCTTTACTCTATGACCTCGACTTCCGGCTGCCTTCGTTACATAGACTGATACTCTTAGGGGGTCTTTGTTCTGTGGTCACTCTACTTCCTGTTCTCTACCTGAGCAGTCACGCTGCTGCTCTTCCCATGTGCTCATCCTGAGCGCATGGCTTTCTAGATAGAATTAAGTGTTACGGTTTCCTATCTAAATGTGCCTTTCTTAATAAACCTTAAAAAGACTTTTTAAACTAAGCTACAGCCTCTGCCTCAGTTTATTTGTCCCCTGAAACTAGGACATGCCAAACATGTGATTAAAGGCCCACAGGGCAATTCCAGTTTGCTCACTCCGCTAACAGATAACTTTTAATAGGGTTTTCCCAAACATCTACTCTCAACAGTGTGAACCAGCAAGACTTACACCTTTAGTATAGTTCATATATGCATGTTCACTTACTGCTCTTTCAGCATATGAGATGACCTGCATTTATGCCTGTGTCATCATTGATTAATCACCTCAGATGGAATCTCTGTATCCACAGGTCATTCATTCAAACATCATACTTTTTTCTGTGGAAAGAGTTCACACATTCATTTCCACATCATGGTGTGATGAGAAATCCCGTGATATTCACACAGATGTCTGAATGAGCCTCAAGATGAGATGGTGTATAATGCAACCATGATTTTCTGTCCCTTTCCATCTCATCTGTGGTATCATATAGTTTATCAACCAATCATTCACACAGCTTACTGTAAAATATTATTAATTCTACCTTTGATGGGTAAAGGGTTTTCTTCCTCCTGGGAATGTTAGGCAAGGGGTACAAGGCATGTCTGTGTTCAGATAATATTTGATGAGTTCCTATTCAAGTCCACTTATGGATCATTCCAGTTATTCCATTAGGAAATAAGGTATTGCATTGCCAGCCTTCAGGATTATGTATTGTTAATGTTAGCTTTACTTTTGCATTAATCGTATCCATTATTCATGAGGAAACTCGGAGGGTGAGGGTATGTGGCAATTTGTGGTTTGGAGACTAAATGTCTGTCTGAGGGCATCGCATAAGCCTTTGCAAGGGCTCTTTCCTAGAGGGATTGGTGTGAAACTTGTATACTGAGCCAAATACACTTGTACACTGAATGACAAAAGAAAGGTAGAAGAATAGCTCTCATTTTATTACCGTTGTCAGCATTATGTATACTTTGGAAAATGAGCCAGCGGTGTTATGCTGGATACTCAAAACTTCACAATATTTGTTTCTATTTGTTTCATGTGTGCACACAAGTATAAATACGCACAGCAGCCAATCAATGCAGCGACATTCAAACTCTAGGGTCGTTTCAGTCTAGTAGTCATTTTTAAAAAAGTTTGTAAAAGTTAAAGTCTGAAATTTGGTGTATGTTGACATGTTCTCCTGCCCATTGCTTTTTGGTGAGAATATTTGCCTCCAACCACCATGTAGAGGAATAAGGCACAAGGCAAAGGAGGTGGAACCTGTAGGAATTTGAAAGTGTAATGCAGTCCAACCAACCAGAGGGCATCCTAACCAATCAAAGGGCATACTTCTGAAAAGCTGCAACACCTTCCCTTTAGTTGCTTCATTACAAGCAGCATCCCATCCACCCTCTTCATTCTTTAATGTAGATTAACCCATTGCAATTTGGAACTGAGCAGGAATTTTGAGGGCTTTCACTGTCTGACCAGGTTCAGACAACACGATAACCCACACTCAGGAGTTGAGTATGGGTTGAGTGTGGGTTGTCATTGAACTGTGGGTTGTTGCTGAACCATGCCCGTGTTGTCTGAACCCAGCCATGCTAACATACCATGGTTGGTTAACCATAAACGATCCACAGTTCACAACCCAACAACAAACCATGGATTATCTTCATGGGTTGTTCATGGTTAACCAACCATGGTTTGTTAGCATGGCTGGGTTCCAACAAGACAATAACCCACATTTCAACAACAATCCACGGTTCAATGACAACCCATACTCAACCCATACTCAGCCTTTGAGTGTGGGTTATCGTGTTGTCTGAACCCAGCCTCTGATTATCCTGGGATAGTGGAGTCTTTTTTTTTCTTTTTACATGTTCTGCACTGTCAGAGTGGAGGAGTACTCTAATTAGGCCTGACCATTTAAATTAACTGATTAGGTAAGCACCATAACTACAATGTGAGCTGGGTAGAACATAATGGTGAGCACTCCAAGGCATCAAACAGGTGAGGAGAGCTACCCAAATAATTTTTCTCAAGGCTCATCAGCTCAGGGGGATGTAAGGTAGAGGATCCCTTTGGTCTGGCAGCCTCACTCAACTCAAAGGCTTACTATGTAGGGGTGGGGCAGACACTTGGCATGCAGAAGGTCCCATTTTCAATCATCGGCCTCTCCAGGTAGGGCTGGAAAAACTCCTGCCTGGAATCCTTGAAGAGATGCTGCCAGTCAGTGTAGACAATGCTGGGCTAGATGGACCAAGGGTCTGACTCAGTGTAAGGCATCTTCCTATGTTCCCGTGCATGTGTGTGAATGTGTGCCTGATGTCGCCAGATTCATCAACGCACCTTAAGGTGTGTATGAAATGAAAAGCAAAGTGCAATACTTATTACTATTCTGAGGCAGGGTGGGGGAGACAACAGGAGGCGGCCAGTTAATTCACGCTGGGAAATTGGAGAGATGGGGACAGTTAACCAGGGACCTCAGTTGCAAATTACCGGTAGATGTTTGTTTGTTTATTACATTTCTATACCACCTATTAGCTGAAGCTCTCTGGGCAGTTTACAAGACAAAAAAAGTTGTGCCTTAGTTTAATACCCAGCTGCCAGTGTCTCGTGTCCTTTATTCTGAAGTGTAGAAGCAACCACAGCCTTCCCCCCCCTTCAAATTTCCCCAAAACTCAGATATATGGTGGCGAATGTTGACAGTCATCTTATGTCAGGGGCAAAAATTTGGAACCTTTAGCTCTGTGTGGGTGCCCCTTGTAATGAGTTCTCAGAACTGCAGCTTCAGAATTGCAGAACTAGACATTCCACCTTCCTAGACAGGAAGGGCTATAAGTTTCCTGTTTGGGCTGGGTCCTAGCCTGAGAAACAAGGTCTTCCTGGCTTCATTGAGAGTTCCTTGGATCTGACCCCTGGTTCATCTCCTGCCTTCCAGATCACCTGTGATAGTTGGCTATGGCTCAGTCTTGATGCCTAAACGCAATTTTCAGCATTCTCTATTCTTGTAAGGAAATATATTCAGGCATTCACAAAATGCATATCTGGGATCTCTAAGATCCGAGATGTTGGAGGGAGGGGTGCAAAGCGGTGCCAGTTCCAGGTCTTGGGAGGCCCTTGGTCAAGATTCCCTCTATGGACCCCCTCCCCATGTGGACCCAGCTCCTGTTGCCAATGGCTACTCATTTGTCCCCTCTCTTTGGGCCCAATCTGCATAGCTACCCAGAGAGAGAATGCAGGTGAGCAAAGGCTGCTGTTCCTTCTCGTTGCTCCTTTTGCTGATCTCTTGCTTAGAGTGGATATGTGAACAGACAGTGACAGCAATGGGGAGAAGCAGCAAGGCCAGGGAGTGCCAGCAGTTGGCAGTGGGCCCTCTTTTGGTGTATGGACCTTCGCAAGTGCCCAGTGATCCCTGACACTGCATTTGCCGCCGCCTTCTTGTAGACATCCTGTTGGGAGTGAACAATCCCTCTGCCCCCACTGTTCACTGTTTTTGCTTTCTGGAACATTCTAGCTGTTTTTCACCATTTGCTCTGTCAGATCTTAACATGAAAAAAAATCCTGGTTCGTAAATGCCTGCGTTAATCAGAATGATTATAGTTTACATTGGCAAAGGGGAAGTAGTTAACTCACAATCTTTTAGTGTTTGTGGGGCAGCTTTGACCATGCACGTGAAGCATAATGGATATAGGGCTGTTCATTTCAGCATGCCTTAAGGGCTGCTTCACAAAAGATGTCATCATCTTCTGGGAAAGCACTCCTGGCAGTTCCCAAATATACCTTTGCACAAATAAATGAAATAGGTGAACCAGGCAATCCTGGATACAGTGCCCATGAATACAGTGGCTGGAAGAAAGAAACAAAAACAAAAACAAAAAAGCACAGTACTGATGCTGCTGAAGTTCAGAAATTCGGAATACAAAGTTGTCCAGCTTGTAACACTTGGATGGATTATGAAAAAAGAAAAGAAAAAAGTATCATTACTCCCAGAGGTACTTATCCGCATCAGGATGTAAAATGAGATTCTGCAAATGCATGGTCAGCAATCAGGCAGACCGAGCTACTATGTAGGTACACATACAGAAGTTCTTTTAATGTTATCTTCTTACTCTTAGTTGTGCTCTCACTGTGAAACTATGTAAATTGCAAATCCAGCTGCTTGGTCAGTAGATGCACGGATATTCTCTCTTTAATATCAATACCCCCTACAGTGCTATAGTATGCATGTTTACTATACTATGCATGTTTACTATATTCAGTGGTGCCTACTCCTAGGCAAGTGTGAAACTGCCTTGCTTTAAATTTCATCCATAGCCATCAACAAGAATTCCATCAAAAATAAGGGGCTAACATTACAAAGCATGTTTACCTATGTGACGACAAAACAGCCTGGTCAGCCTGAACACTGACTGCACATGTGCATAATCTTGTTTTACATTCCAACCCAGAGAAGAACTTCTAAGGGAAATAATGTTCAATTTGCAATACATCCAACTGGACACAGTTGTATTCTGAACCAGATAATTACAAATTTCAGTGACATCTCTACCATTCAGTGACATCTCTGCTATTATGCACTCTACTAAGTGCATAACTGTCTTGAGTTTGGGAGGAATCTCAGAAAAGTCTGGGACTGTTCCTGAAGTTTCGATAGGCACATTACCTCACCACCATGTTATGGAAACAGGTGATAGGAAAGCAATATGGGCCACTCCTGGCAACATGCTTGTGCATTCTGGTGTCATCTTGGTGTCCCTGGTGTTACTGCATCTTGATTAATGGTTTCCGTGCATTGTCCATGAATGGCATCATGGTTGCTGGAGACAATGACCTAGTTCACATAACTACAAGGTGGTCAATAAGCCATGGTGGCTTGTTAAGCACCCTGCGCATGCCGGGAGGATTAGCAGAATTAACTTCAGCAACACAACTTGTCATGTTGTGCGAACCTGGCCAGGGTGGCTTGTTGCTAAGCCACCCAGAATCCCACAACAGCTCATGCGGTCTGTGTGGTTTATTTCCCCAGCTGTGATTATGTGAACTGGGTCATGTAACAGCCAGAGACTCTGGCTGGGTTTGCACGATCACCAGGGGAAAGAAGCCACAGTGACTTCTTTTCCACACTCCTGTGCGTGCCAGTCATATGCTGCACAATTTGCCTGATTACCCTTGCGGTGGGGGTGCCTACCGTGTTGTCCAAACCCAGTGAGGAGGTGTGCAGCAGGGTGTGGCTTCCAAGCCACCCCAGAACCTTACAACAAGCCATGGGTTATGGGGTGGTTTGGAAGCCACCCCCCACTGTGCACCTCACCAGGTTTGGATGACATGGCAAGCCACGTACCATGAGGGTAATTGGGCAAATTGGGCAGTGTGGGACTGGCATGTGCAGGAGTGGGGAATAGATGCCACTGTGGCTTCTTTTCCCCAGTGATCATGCAAACCCGGCCTGTGTGTGAGATCCTGTCCTTGTTGCTGTGTTAGCTTATCTCCTGATTTTGAGATAGTTTGACTTGCTGCTGGGGGAAGGATAATATCCTGATGGGATCCGTAGGATTTGGAAGCCCCATTGGATTCTTCATAGAAATCTTAGTATCAATACAATGAAATATTTCCTTTATGGTGCTTGCCAGTTAGGAACCTTGTCTCCTGTGCTGGATTCTTTCAGCTTTATTGCTGAGATACCACCACCGCTGGTGCAGTAAGTCAAGTTAATCACTCTTGCTACCTTTGATTCTGAAGTCCCGTCCTTAGCAGAATTTGAGAGCTGTCAGAGAAGGGTTTTGTGTGCGCAGAGTGCATGACCTCATTCAGTCAGTTTCCTCTCCAGTAGCCAACCATGCTGGAGAGACATCGTAGCATTTCTCCTTTGTAAGCAAGCATCTTAATCCTCATTTGCATCCTTACCATATGCTCATTTTACCAGGTAAGATGAAGTTGGTAGATCTTGTGGTTAGTTTTCTAGAGCAACTCAATAGCAGAATATACATGTCTAAGTATATGAAGGAAAAAGGATGAGCAACCCTTTCCCCACCCAGTCTTGAGAACTTCATTTATGGGCAACCTAAAAAACAATAAAATTGAGAATCTCAAAAAGATGGCACTAAAAGTCTGCTGACTATTCAAGAGCTCCCCCCCCCCCCAATTTCTCAGAATACCGGAGAAACAGGAGAGGATTCCCAACTACATAATGGAGAGAATATACGAACCAGATCTCTGCTGATTGAGCTTTTCCAGGCTTGCTGCCAAAGAACAGAAATGGAATGGTTTTTTTGTGATCTAATAGAGCCTTGATACCTATGAGCATCCTGTGGCATGACTGTAATTGCTGCCTAGAGACCATTCTCTATGGCAGGGATGGGGCACCTCCAGCCTACTGACCAGGGATGGGGACTCGGACTCGAGGACTCGACTCGTGAGTCGGACTGAGTCCCCCCTCTGACTCGACTCGGACTCGAGTCCCAATATTTTTAATGGGACTCGAGACTCGACTCGGGACTCGAGACCAAGGACTCTTCAATATCCCTGGGCTGTGCCAGAAGGAGTGGAGAGGAGCGTGATTGCCGGTGAAGAGCACATGGAAGCGAGGTGTGCCGCTGCTCGGCCACTATGGATGACTACCAGGAGTGCAGCCCCAACAGTGTGTCAAGATTTATTTTGATTGATGTGTTGCGTACTTGGGAGAGGCAGAAGAAGGACCTGAGATTACTCTGTGTGGCTGCTCTGAGTGTGTTTCTGGTTCCAGCAAGTTCATCACCAGTGGAGCGGGTGTTCAGTGAGGGTGGAATTGTGATGAGATCTCACTGTTACAGAATGGGGGCCAAACATTTAGAAAAAATCATGTTCCTCAAATGCAACATGGATAAGTTTTAGGAAGTACAGCAAGTTTATTTTTTTTAAATCATTTTCCTAATGCAACCTTTCAGACATTTTGGGTTTGGCTGCCTCTGCCTGCCTGTCTGGGGTTCCCAGCCTCCTCTGCCTGCCTGGTCTCTTCTTGACCAGTTCAACAGTTGAATTGTCCAAGACAAACACCTCTGCCTGCCTGCTTTGGGGTTCTCTGCCTGCCTGGTTATTTTGGGTTTTTCTGCCTGGTCTGTTCTTGCCAAAATCAGTTGCAGAGTTTTGAAATAAAAAGGCACACTTGTGCCTAGAATTTATTTAAACCACACATCTGAAGTAGCCTTATTTTGTTGGGAAAACCCCCATTGATTTTAATAGGGACTCGTGGAATCAGCTTTGGGAGTGACTCGTGACTCGTGAGTCACCATTTTGGACCAAGGACTCGGACTCGGACTCGAGACTCGGGTCCAAAGACTCGTGACTTGACTCGTGACTCGAGACCAAGAACTCTTCAACATCCCTGCTACTGACCAAAGGTGCCCCATCCCGCCCAAGCTTCTTTTGATATTATCTCCAATCACTGATCCAAGACAGGAGGGTATTTAAATACCCCACAGGAGCTGTTGCAGATATTTTGAGGAATGCATTTTGCATGCAGGAGAGCTGCTGCAAGAAACTGAGGTGTGCATTTTGCAGGCATGAGATCTGCTTACTTGTGAGTAGACATGCCCAAGCTTTGTATCTGGGATGCTATTTGAAAGTGCTGCTGATTCAGTCTTCCTTCTTTCTGACAAGACATGCAGAAGCTTTGTCCTGCTTAATTTTCAGTAAGCTTAGAATGGTAAATGGTAATATTTGGCCCCACCCACAGATGGAATGTGGCACCTGAGACCTTTCTTATTTTGCAGTTTGGCCCGCAGGCTGAAAAAGTTTCCCCAGTCCTGCTCAATGGCATGGCTTTAATATATGAGCGTGCTCAATAATGTCTCAGCTTCTGAGGCCCTTCTTGTTATCCCTGACAGGTTTGGTTGGTGGGGATAAGGGAAATGACCTTTTCCATCATGGCACCCAGATTATGGAATTATGTCACAGATTGTGCTTGCTGACAAGCAACAAACAAGTACAGAGCAGGCATCCTCACAGGAGGATTCCTCTAGCAGTACAGTAAGGCTCAGATGCTTCATAAGGCAATACAGGACCAGGACAACGTGGTGCATCTTTGCTGGTCCCAGGCACTCCATCCTCCCCATCTGGATTTGGGCCTGAAAGACCAGAGGAAACTGTGGATGCATGGAAGATAACTTGTAAGCAAACACAATTTGTGTCATTGCACAACATCATCACTGATCACGAGGCACGTCCGTTAGCGCGTTGGCCTTAGCTTCCAATTTTCTGGCTTTGTGGAGCTTGAGTCAACATGGCATAGTCTTAACTCTGGTCTTAAACTGGTGGCAGGTTTTTTTAATCATTGAGGGTCAAATTCTATTTCAAAGAAGCTCTCGAGGGCCACACTCCAGTGGTTGGTGGAGAGAAAGGCAAAGGGGACAGGCCAAAAATACAAATACGTAAAATAAAATAAAATAACAGCATATTTTAGCTTAAATCTCTTACTGCAGGTAACTAAGCCTTAAGAGAGGCATTTTAACATTTAAAATGGAAGAAAAACTGTGCAAAAGCTGGGAAACCAGCAAATGATTGGTAGACAGGGAAAGGGGATGGGGGCAGGGGAAGGGGGGCTGAGGTTCTGCACCCCTGATATAAAGTATGCTCAGATACTTCAGTGGAAATTAGTTCCATCCAAATAGCTTTCTTTCTTTCTTTCTTTCTTTCCTTTTGTTTAAATATCTGCATCCCACCTTTCTGCCTCAATAGGAGGCATTCAGGACAACTCAACATCAATCAATCAATGACACCCCACAAAGCTAATCATACCCAGGATGGTGCAACAAGCGCATGTTGCAGATATGCTAGTAGGAACCATAAGAATCATTCTGCTGCAAAAGGTGTGGAGTAAAATGGATCCTCTTAGGATTGGGCCCTGACTTTAGAGGGGACCAATTAGGTCCCATACTAATTGGATCGGAGTAGTTCAGATGTCAGAATCCTGGCATTCAATCTTCCTCCTCCTCTATTTAGGATTCTGCCCCATCACTATTTTTAGTTCTATCTTTTACTTGTGCACTGAAAGGAAAATAATGCTTTGGAACAGCACTGTCAATTATAAGCAAGCACAATGTGTGTTTATAGTCCAGTGTCCTTTTAAGATTTGCAGCATCACATATGTTAATTAGGCAATTTTACATCTCCACCAGTGCACTCTCCAAGCTGCCAAGTGGAAGTAAGTGTTACTTTTCTTTTCAGGTGACAGTTGTCCAATGCGAAAGCAAGTAAAATCCATCTCTCTGCCAAAAGAGGAATGTTCCTCCGAGTTATCAAAAACAAAGGAGATTGGTCGAAGGGAGCTGATTTGCATGATACCTTAGCATTCTATGCAGACCCTGCCGTGTATAATCAGAGCACTTCCTGCAAGCAGCCCTATTCATTTGTGAGCTGCGGCAACGGCAACGGCGGGTGGGGTGGGGAGGATAAAGTTTTCTGTGATCACAATAAATGAGATGGATCTAGGCAGGAAGGAAAGTGTTTAGAGGGAGGGGAAGAGAGGGAGAGCCCTCCAAAAGCAAGGTCAATGGAACAAAACTGAGGAGAGAAGGAAAAAGATTAAAAAGGAGTTAGAAAAACAAGGTGGGCATGAATAATAATTCAGACTGAGAAGATGGTAACACTGAAAAGAATGCTAAAAATGAGAGTCTATTTGCTCACTTATGGAGTAAGGGCATTCTTTTTAGGCTGAGCATTTTCACTCACCATATAAAAACGGGGAAGCCCCTCTTTTGAACAGTTTGCCTCCGTGGTGGAAAGACATCGTGGCTTAGTTTTACAAGGGCTTTCTGCTGGGTGCTGCGAGACTCCAATTAGCCATTCCATGAAAAATCAAAATAAGCCCATATCTGTTCAAAGGTCATTCAGCAGAATCTGGGACATGTCAAAATCACAAGGGTTCTGCAATTATTATTATTTTTAGTTAGTTATTCCATATATTTTTTATTATGTTGTTATTTTTTATTTTATTTTATTTTAAAAAAACAAACACCTCATTCATTAATGGAGCAATTCTATGGCTCCTCAGACATTGGGGGCTGGAACCTGACCCGGAATCTTCCTCACCCCCCTCCCAGCCACCACAGAAAGGTCCATGGTGGAAGACAGTCATGGAGGAAGGAAAGGGCATGTGATTGTAGGATGGAAAAGGAGGGGAGAGAGATGGATCCACTGGATCCACAAGCCTCTCTGTTGCTTGTCCCGCCTAGAGTAAAGTGTCAGCTGGATGGGATGAGAGGCCCATCTACCTGAAAATGCTTGTTCAGGTGGAACAGGAGGTGAAAATGCCTCCATCATTCCACCCGCCCTGCCTGGCTCTTGCTAGTAGGGCTTTGGATGGATGGAGGGCACCAAT
Source organism: Shinisaurus crocodilurus (assembly GCA_021292165.1). Lineage (NCBI taxonomy): Eukaryota > Metazoa > Chordata > Lepidosauria > Squamata > Shinisauridae > Shinisaurus > Shinisaurus crocodilurus. Next base: position 14,357,864 of record CM037887.1, on the reverse strand, counting down.
TTCTAAGCCCCTCCATGTAAAGAGTGCCACTGTTAATTGTTAATGCATTAAAATCTCATTTGTTTTCATTATGATTACATTTTTTTCCTGTTAACATTTCATTTGTTTACATTTCCCTTTGCTGTCAATAGGAGACCCAGCTACTCTTCCTCTGCCTGTAACTTCTGTATTTTCTATCCAATCAGCATGATATTTTCAGGCATTCAACTACCCCTCCAGTGGAGCATAAAATTGCCAAAATTAGAGAAGTAAGAGAAAAGGGTCCCTATCTTCTAGGTAATTACAAAAGACCAACAGACACATAGTCTAACCGCTATGTAAACCAACAGTAAATAAAGCTATAGACAAGGCAGCAGCGTGGCCATGCATATATACCTGGGCACCAAGTTACAGCAGCAGACTTTGGCAAGGCATGGAACAAGCTAGCATAATCTGACCACCCCATTGAGAGAAGTGGGTAAAGCAGGCTTTGGGAGAAGACAAAGTCTTTGTGTGGCTGTGGCATTAACATGGGCAAGGAGGCAAGGCTGTTGAAAGCGGCATTGCGTGAAGACTCTACAGCTAGTCTAATGAATATCTGTAGGTTCTAGGGCACGGTTGCTGCCATAATCCCCAGTGTTCACTGCACACGCAATTAGCAGAGTAACCCTATGTTCTGTTAATATATCCTATGGTCCCTAGGAGACCGTCCCAGGGACCATAGGATATTTCAGACACCACTGTCCCCTGCCGCTGTAGACCTTCCTACAACCAGAGGGAATCTGAGATCCGATCTTCTCCCCTTCCCCTCACAGCCACCACAGAAAACACCAGCGTTGATGATTCCAAACACAATGTTGGAAATGCAACCTCAGATGACGTCTTAGAGGTCAAAAAGGGTAGTGTTTCGGTGGGCAAGGAAGGGAGGAGAAGCTGGGATCCACAAAGCCTCAGAGGCTCATCGAGATGTGTTTGTTTGTTTGTGAGAAGGAAAAGGCGGCAACAGCCCAGCAGGTCATCGGATTTTCAGAAACCTCCTCAGAGGCTTCCATCTAATGGGTAGCAATCACATAATATGGCACCCTAAGTGTCTGAATAATAATACTATGGTGAATGTCTGGATTGTCCATAATTTGCTAGAGTCAAAAGTATCAACTATACCTTGCTACCCCCCTTTTTTGCAGTAAAAGGAAGGCAGTAAAATACAGGGCATATCGTCAATTGAGCCTTGGTGGGTTGTCATACACACTCAAGAGACCTGTGTTCAGCTCAGTGAGGCTGTGGAATGGGGTAGTTAACTTAAGCAGACCTGATCTTTTATGGTATTCCTGCACCAAATCTTGAAACGAAGTCTGCAACTTCCAAGACAGGCCTGGGATGATTATAATGTAGGGAATATATATAAGAACTGACTCATCAGCTTCATGACTTCCATTTATATTTATTCTCCAAGTGTAGATCAGTGTGAGGCTATAGGAACAGGCTCATATTTAGAAAATTAAAATTAAAATCTTAATATGTGTAAATTATTTATAAGAACATATAACAAATAATTGGGGGAAAGCACTGCATAATAAAGATGAAAGGGGAAATTATCCTTTTGAATTTTAAAACTGAAGAATAAAGACTATTTCATTAATAAGACTTAATTGTTTCATTAAATATTTAAAATTACTTTCTCTAACAAATGTTGTTTTTACTTAACATATTTCTTTTTTGTCTATTACTTTGGTAAACGTTCTGTGCCACATGGTCATGGTAGTGGGGAGGGGGGAACCTTGCATGTATCTCTACCCAGAAAAACAACAGCAACAATGCTTCCACTCATTTAACTTCTGCATTTGGGGCTATTCTACATGGTATATTTCTTATGCTAAGATTCTATAGCAGGGAAGGGATTTGGCTCCGTGCTAGAGCACATTTTTGCATGCAGAAGGTTCCAGATTCAGTTTCTGGTCTCTCCAGAAAGACTCCTGTCTGAAGTCCTGGAAAGCCACTGGCAGTCAGTGTATACCAGGTCTCTCCAACCTTGGGTCCCCAGATGTTGGCCTACAGCTCCCAGCATACCCAGCCAGCATGGCTAATGGCAATGGATTCTGGGAGCTGTAGTCTGGCAACATCTGGGGACCCAAGGTTGGAGAGACCTGGTGTAGACAATACTGACCTAAATGGACAAATGACTTGGCATGAGGCAGCTCCCTATGTTGACAGCACATTACGGAGTGTAATACAGGCCTGTGGCTCATGCTGGCTCAGCTTGTCTGAGCGTGGAAAGCTAAGCAGGGTCAGGCCTGGTTATTACTTGGATGGGAGACCCCTCCTCTAGTTTCCTGCATTGAGCAGGGGGTTGGACTCGATGGCCTTGTAGGATCCTTCCAACTCTATGATCTATGAAATCTATGGAGCTGTTCTGACTGTGGGATCATCTAGGGCATATTGCCTAAAGCAGACTTCCCCAACATGGTGCCCACCAGATGTTTTTTTACTCCGGCTCCCAGCATTTCTGACCATTGGACACAGTGGGGTGAGGCTGAGGGGAGCTGAAGTACAAAACCTCTGGAGGACACCAGGTTGGGGAAGGCTGGTCCAAAGTAACACATTTAGAACTAGGTCAGCATTTCTCAGAAAATAATTCTGAGATTAATTTTATGAGGATTACCTCTTTTTGGGTTCCCCCCTACTGGAGAATTTTAGCCCTGCCCACCATTGATTTTTTTTTTTCGAAATGGCCTCCCCAGTCTTGCCACCCATGGACAGGGTGGAGAACTTAAAGTACAACCGTAGTTTGAGTCTGAATAGTGTTCAGTATTCATTTAATATTGTTGAAGGAAGCAATGGGCTTGGCTTCTATTCCTTCCACTCCACCTCTCTGAGCACATAATAGTTTCTTCCATTCACCAGCAGAAACTAACATAATAGTTCTATTCAATATTATTAACTGACCCTAAATTTTTCAGAAATGTATTGAGAAGTTTCTTTTTTTTTGTTCCTACCCCAAAACCTGGGAAGATTTTGTCTCTCCCCTGGAGATTATTTGCCCCTCTCCCTTCCTCAGGTCACTTGGAACAGATTTTATTTATTTATTTATTTAATATATTTATTCACTGCCCATCAGCCAAAAGGCTCCCTGGGCAGTTTAGAAAACAAAGCAACACAAAAAAACAAACAAACAAAAATAGTATAAAAACATCTTTTTGTTTGAGCTTTATACTTGCTCTCCATGGTGGTGAACCTATTTTGTGGATGGAGTATAGCACCATGGATAGCTCCTATACAGTTTGAACAAAAAGATGCAATGGAAAAGGAGCCCCACTGACACAGGGGTCAGCAGCCTCCCCTGCTAACCCACACATCTTTTGAAGTGATGTTTCATAGATTTCATAGATCATAGAGTTGGAAGGGGCCTACAAGGCTATCGAGTCCAACCCCCTGCTCCATGCAGGAAACTAGAGGAGGGGGTCTCCCATCCAAGTAATAGCCAGGCCTGACCCTGCTTAGCTTTCCACTCTCAGACAAGCTGAGCCAGCATGAGCCACAGGCCTGGATGTGGAGTGGAAGGGGAGTGTTGGGAGGATGCAATTTGAAGCAAACAAGTGGTGTACTAAAAGAGGGGGCTTAACCCCTTCCACTTATCACTTCTTTTTAGCAGCAACACCATGACACCAAAAATGTTTTATCCCCACCACCAGGCAATCTCAAGTTCGAAAGCAGATCTCTTCCGGGAGCTTCAATACAGAAAGGGATTTTGCTCTGCAGTACTCGGTATTATCCATAATTCTTTAGAGCCTGTAACCTCCTGCACACATCCCCAAATTGCATGCGTTTCCACCTAGAACCTTAAAATAAGAAAGTTTAAAGACTCATTCAGCATAACTAGAATATGCCCCCCACCCTAGCTCCCCCACACACACACACACATTAAACTCAGATCTATATTCTATTCTGCAACCACAGGAAGGAACTAAAAATTACATGGGCTAGATTTTCAAGCACCTACAACATGAGCCTATGAATATTTACTCAGAAGTCAGTCCTACTTCTGAGTTCAGTGCCACTTGTTTCCAAGCATGCACTGCACACATAGGATTATAACCCACCTTTTCAAGAGGACAAAGGATTGCAGTGCAGGGAGGGACAAGACATGGAATGGAAAGGAAATTCCTACTCAGCCCTCTGCAGAACAAGGAAGGCAACTGCTTGCAGGGCAGGAGGTTGACTCTCCCATACAAAAGAAGCCCCTGAAAATGTACCATTGATGTTCACATGGTGCTCAGTATTATAAGGGGTGGAGGACCCAGTGTCTTTTTTTTTTTACCTTTAGTTGGGCAGCAAAGCAACTCTTCTTCCTTCTTCCCTGCTGCAGGGTGTTTAGCATTTATTTATTTATTTAGTACATTTCTAATCCACCCAATAACTAATGTTCTCTGGGCAGATTACAACTAGTTTTGAATAAAGCAAAACAAAACTAAAATGCCATTTTAAAACACAGTTAAAAAATATAAAATGCAATACAGATTTTTAAAAGAATAAAATACAATATGCGTAATGCAAAACAATAAACATCACAGGAATTGAAAAAATAGTCATAATAACCTAGAACTACATCCGAATGCAGCCATTATTTAGCCACTTTGATCCGCTCACCTTTGTCAAAGGATGGAATTTTGCAGAGAAAGCATGTTGTTGTTGTTGTTGTTGTTATTATTATTATACATTATTTTAGTGTTCTCCCATGATCCTGTGTAACTTATAGAGGCTAGAGGTTCTCGTCCAGGTTGGAAAATGCTACAGCTCTGCTCTCTGCTGTGGTTGACCCCCAGCATCCCCTGGGAGGGGGCAGATAATGATCTTCAGTGTGTGATATTTCTTCACCCCACCACCACTCTCTCCCTTTTTTCTGCTATCTCTCTCTCCCCTCCCCTCTCTCTTCTCTTTCTTTTCCCCACACCCCCATGTCCTTTCTCCCGCACACCTCTACCCTAGTGCTCAGTCAAACTCACTCTCCTCCCACAGTTCCAGGCAGGCAGCACCTTTCTCTCTCTTTTCCCCACTTTAACTTTCAGAAGAGTCTGATCATGCAGCAGAGCAAAGCTGCACTGCTGCAATGACCCGGGCTTCCATCTGTAAGTCTGGCACTACTAGCTGTGCCACTGAAGAGTTGCAGAGGTATATTTCATAGATCATAAAGTTGGAAGGGGCCTACAAGGCTATCGAGTCCAACCCCCTGCTCAATGCAGGAAACTAGAGGAGGGGTCTCCCATCCAAGTAATAACCAGGTTTGACCCTGCTTAACTTTCCACGCTCAGACAAGCTGAGCCAGCGTAAGCCACAGGCCTGTATGTGGAGTGGAAGGGGAGTGTTCCACACAGAGTCTGACCTGGTATGAGACATAAGGATGCACTTTGCTAGCGTGGGTACCATCCATTAGTCAAAACAAAGGCGGTAGGACTGGACTGCTCTTATCCTGTCCCCAGAGCAAAATGTTTTTGCATGCATTTCTCCTAATATACACATTTGCATAGGCATTTCCCCCCTAATACACACACTTCTTGCAAGAAATTTGCCTGTTCAGCTATCCATGTTGCTGAACCCTGACCCAAAATTGGTTCAGAACCATGGACATCTCCTTAAACATTCAAACTGAAGCCTGGAGTAGATACACCATCCCACTGACATTGGAGCCAGCAGCCTTCACTGGTTAGGGGCTACCCTGGGAGGTTCCATGTGCCAAATGTGTTCTGCCATGGAGTTATGGCCAGGGATGTTGAAGAGTCCTTGGTCTCGAGTCACGAGTCGAGTCACGAGTCTTTGGACCCGAGTCTCGAGTCCGAGTCCGAGTCCTTGGTCCAAAATGGTGACTCACGAGTCTGAAGTCATGAGTCATTCCCAAAGCTGACTCCACGAGTCCCTATTAAAATCAATGGGGGGTTTCCCCAACAAAATAAGGCTACTTCAGATGTGTGGTTTAAATAAATTCTAGGCACAAGTGTGCCTTTTTATTTCAAAACTCTGCAACTGATTTTGGCAAGGACAGACGAGGCAGAAAACCCTAAAATAACCAGGCAGGCAGAGGAGGCAGGGAACCCCAAAGCAGGCAGGCAGAGGCCTTTGTCTTGGACAATTCAACTGTTGAACTGGTCAAGAAGAGACCAGGACAGGCAGAGTAGGCTGGGAACCCCAGGCAGGCAGGCAGAGGCAGCCAAACCCAAATAGTCTGAAAGGTTGCATTTTAGAAAAATGAGTTTAAAAAATAAACTTGCTGTACTTCCTAAAACTTATCCATGTTGCATTTGAAGAACATGGTTTTTTCTAAATGTTTGGCCCCCATTCTGGAACGGTGAGGTCTCATCACAATTCCACCTTCACTGAACACCCGCTCCACTGGTGATGAACTTGCTGGAACCAGAAACACACTCAGAGCAGCCACACAGAGTAATCTCAGGTCCTTCTTCTGCCTCTCCCAAGTACGCAACACATCAATCAAAATAAATCTTGACACACTGTTGGAGCTGCACTCCTGGTAGCCGTCCATAGTGGCCGAGCAGCGGCACGCCTCGCTTCCATGCGCTCTTCGCCGGCAATCACGCTCCTCTTCACTCCTTTTGGCACAGCCCAGGGATGTTGAAGAGTCCTTGGTCTCGAGTCCCGAGTCAAGTCCCGAGTCCCATTAAAAATATTGGGACTCGAGTCCGAGTCGAGTCAGAGGGGGGACTCAGTCCGACTCACGAGTCGAGTCCTCGAGTCCGAGTCCCCATCCCTGGTTATGGCCCCTCATAATTCCTCAAAACGCCCTTTTGTAGGCCATCTTCCTTCATCTTACCTGTTCTTCTTTGCTTTGACATCCTCGCTATGGATCCAACCAGAACAGATTGCAACCCCACTGGCCAGAGATCACATGTCACTCCTTTCTTCTCTGCAGAGTTTGTACACTTGGTTGTAAATCAATATGAAGTATTGCGCTTTTTTTTTTTTTTTTGAACTGCAAGCAATCAACCAATCTCCTGTTTATAATGTTAGGGCTCCAATCCTCAATGCATTTATTCTAGAGAAGCCTCACTGCAGCTCACAGTGGAATACATGTATTGAGAATGACAGCATATAGCTGTTACACAGAGTAAGATTTCATTACAAACTCAAAATGTCCTTACTGCAAGTTTATTTTTATATAGAATAGATGTCACATTTACATATACACAAACGATTAATACAACAAATATGTCATTGATATGCCTTGCATGAGAAGAATAGATATTACAAATTGCTTGGGGATTTAGCATGTTGGAAAGAAGGGGAGGAATTAGTGTGTGTGTGTGTGTGTGTGTACACAACCTGCTTAGTTACTGCACGCTAGAGGGCACTTGAAATAGAGCAAAAGAAATATCTCTGCAGCCTGGGAAACTGAAATAGCTACCTGTATGAGACAACATCAGAAACTAAAACAGAGGGTTAGATTTTTCTCTCATATTGCATGCAGAAAATTAATGGGCAAGAATTTGAGAGCTAAGCACTTTGCTTGATATACTGCTATTTTGTTTGATACTTTATGATTTCCCATAATGTGTATTTCTTTTCCTTAGTAGTCCACCTGACAGCAAGAAATCAAAATTTCAAATAGTGCCTTAGGAATGCTAAGGAATTTCATTATGCACTACTGTTCTTGCAATATATTGCATAATATTAGTAGAAGGTAGGACAGCTTTCTAATGCAGAAATGAACACAGCCCTGCACATTTCAAAAGGACCTTGCCTGGAATACTTACACCCTTGTAGTGTCATCAAGTAAAACTGTATTACGTATTTCACGTACAGGAACTGGGATTGGAAAAGTCAGCCTCTGTCAATAGTGAACTAATTCTGCCTGTCTCCAGAGTCTCCACCCATATAAAAACCCAGCTGCCAGCCACAGAAATATAAAACTTCTAGACAGATGCACTGTTTTCTCTCTCCCTGGGGTGAAAGGGAGAATGGGCCCAAGAAGTTAATAGTTCTGACTTTTGACATAGCTGCCATTGGGTACCATCAGCATTTCCTCTCCTGTGCAAAGAGTAGCAGCAAAAAGGTATTACTTCACATGTCCTCCCCCTCCCAATTCTTGAATTTAAAAATCCCTTCTATCTGAACCCATAGCTGCACATGCCCAGCATGGAATCACTAAACTGGATCGTCTATATCAGTGCTCTCCAACCTTGGGTTCCCAGATGTTTTTGGCCTATAACTCCCAGCATGCCCCAGCCAGCGTAGGTCTATATGAAGGTTGTAGAAGCTCAGGCCCGGCGTCCAAAGCCAGCCCTCCAGGGGTTCCAGCTTGGCCCTCTCGGGTTCCTCAGAAGGCCATGAGCCCTTCCCCAGCCCCAGCCCTTTCCCCTGACCACCAGTCATTTGGTCCCATTCTAAAAGGCTGAAATGCCTTTCCTAAGGCTTAGTTGCTGGCAGTAGGAGCTCTAAGCTAAAATATGCTGGTAGTTTTGGTACTTTATCCTCACCCCCTTTGCCTTTGTCCCCATGCACCTCTGGAATGCAGGTCCCCCGAGAGCTTCCTTTAAATGGAATTTGGCCTTGGGGCTTAAAGAGGCTCTGCAGTCCTGGTCTATATCATCATCACATCAGGTTTGTTATGCTGGTGGTGTGGGCTGTGGAATAGGGATGTGCAAGGATTTAATTTGGGGGGAGGTAGAAATCCGGCGAACGGCTGGGCTAGACACACCCCCACCCCCCACCCCCGAGCTCCATCTCACCTCCTTCCCTGGCTCAACTCGTGTTCTCCTGAGTCGAGCCAGGAAAGCGACTTCCGGGTTCCTGGCGGGCCGCTGTTTACGTAGAAAATGCCTTAAAATATGTCAAAAGCGGCTGCAATTTGTGTAATTTGCACAAGTTGCAGCCACTTTTGATGTAACTTAAGTCATTTTCTACGTAAACAGTGGCCCGCCAGGAACCCAGAAGTCTGACGAGTGGTGCGGCACGCACCCACTTTCGGACCAGTTTGGCAGGCGCAGCGGCGGCGTCCACCGAGCCGGAGGCAGGGCAGGTCCCGGAGAATCGCCCACACCTAGATACAAAGACCAAAATGTTAGAGCATCAGAGTGCCCATTTGAAACATCCTAGACTCCTGATACTTGTCAGGAATGAAAGCAGTGCAGGCTGGTGGCTCCAATGTCAGTTGGGCAGTGTATCCACTCTGGGCTATAGTCTGAACTTTTAAGGAGCTGTCCATGGTCCCAAGCCTATTTTAGGGATAGGGGGATACAGTTCAGCACCATGGATAGCTCCTTTAAAGCTCGGACTAAAACCCAGAGTGAATAAACCGCTCCACTCGCATTGGAGCCACCAGCCTCCACTGAATGAAAGACAATGAGTAGAACATGGGCATTGCTTCAAGTTAAGGAATCGTTAGCTCACATTGCAGGGGAAAGGTGTGTGTGTGTGTGTGTGTGTGTGGAGGCGGGGGAAGGATTAATGAAATCCACTAGCCTTATCACTTGACTCCCCCACCCAATCTTTGCTCCTTTGTAGCATTCTAATAAACAGTGGGTGCATTTACACGTCATGTCAACGTACCCTGGCAATAAGCCATGGTGGGTTGGTTGCTCTGTGAACATGATGCGCTCAATAGATGATTGGGCTCATTGTCGGTTGATCACCCCCTCCCTCCCCCTCTTTCCCCCTCGGTACTCCCGCGGCCATCCCAGGGGACACTGTGGCAGGATGACTGACTTGTCTCCCCCTCTCCACCGTGATCATGAGCTGTTTTCAGCTTGTCACAGCTTTTTTGCGGTTCACCTTTTCTTCCCCCCCCCCCAAGATTGCAAAAGCTGGCTTGACAGCCCGCTTCATGGTCCCCATTTTGACAGCCACTGACAGCCCCTTCAAAGTGCCAAAGCAACACCTTGGAGGAGCTGGCAGACAATTTTTTTTAAAAAGTGCACAAAATGTGTGCAAATCGGTTCATTCTTAAATAAATAAATAAATAAATAGCCGCACTTGAACAACTGCAGAGGTCCGCAGTTGTGCAAGTGCAGAAATTTGAAGCCTTGGCTGGGTTAATGTCTTGGGATACCTGCTGCCAAAGTGCTGCAGGTACCAACCCTGGACATTGTCCCAGAGAGGCTCCAAATAGGGGGTTTTTTTTCCCCCTCCCTTTCCTTTGCTTTCTGTTGACAGCTGTCAAAGACATGCTGTCAAGGGAAAGCAAAGGTGCAAGTGATCTTTGCTTGCAAAAAGGGGGTGGTGTAATTTATACCCCCTTCGCAATGAGATCCTCATCTCTCTCTCTCTCTCTCTCTCTCTCTCTCTCTCTGCTCGCTCGCTCGCTAGCTCTTTCTCTCTTTTGCCCTGACAGTCCTGAGGGTGATGCACATTTTGCCCTTTCCCCTGAAACTCTAGCTGTTTTGGAAAGTGCAAAAGTGCATCCCACCCCCTTTTTCTATGGAAAAGGAGTTTTGACTGCTTGACAGCTAGCTGTCAAAACTCTGGGTCCCCTTTAAAAGGGGTTTTTGACTAGGGGTGGGTGATGCGCCAGGACCCGACCCACCTCTGGCTCAGTGGATGCCACTGCTGTGCCCACTAAGCAAGGCCGAAATCTGGCGCGCACCGAGCTGCTCGCTGGACTTCAGGGTTCCCAGGTGGGCCACTGTTCACATACAAAATGCTTTAAGATATGTCAAAAGAGCCCCCAATTTGCACAAATTATGCAAATTGTAGTCACTTTCAGTGTATCTTAAGGCATTTTCTATGTAAAAAGTGGCCTGCCACCAGGAATCCAGAAGTTGCTTCCCCGGCTCAACTCAGGAGAACGCGAATTGATGCCGGGTAAGAGGTAAGTGGGACAGAGTTGGGGGGGGGGGTTTCAAGCCTGGCTAGTCCACCAGATTTCCATCCCCCAAATGAAATCCTCACACATCCCTAGTTTTGACATGGCAATGGGTGGTTTTTGACTGGGACATATTGCAGCAAGGGTTTTTTTGTGCTCTTGCCAAGCAGCTCGGTAGCCGATTCCTGGTACCCATGATGAAGTCGGTCACCTGGGTTCAGAGAACATGACAACCCATCATGGGTACAACAACCTCTAGACCAGCCCATGGGTTGTCAGGGTGGCTAGTTGCCCATGAGCGAGCCACCCTGCAGGAATCAGTCTGGGTTCGCACAACACGACCGACAACCCATTGTGGGTAACAACCTATGATGTGTCATGCAGACCCAGTCGGTAGCTAAGAGGGCTAGCGCAAAGGTAAGGGGGGGAGTCCCCCTTGTATTTCAAAGACTATTCTCTTCCCATCCCCCCCCCAATATCCCTGTGAGGTAGGCTAGGCTGAGGAGAAGTGACTGGCCCAAAGTCACCCAGTTTCATGCCCAAGTGGGGATTTGAATACATTTCTCCTCTGTCCAACTTCCTATCCATTTAACCACACTGTTTTTTCTAGAAATTGGATTGATATTGTATCGGACAAATCACAGAGCAACCAAGGTCATACACTGAACTCATGATTTTTGCTTGCCTGCCTGGATTGCCAAAAGGTATGGGTCAATTGGGCCGGTCCAAACATGAGGCAAAATGAAGCAACAAACTCAGGTGCAGCATTTGTGGCCCATTTCAGGGTGGCAGATGGTTGGCATCCCATATGCCAGAATATTTTACTGTCCAGAGTTGCCCCACTCTGCAAATGTCTTGCTTTCCAGCCAGTTTGCCCATTCCCTCACTCCCTGCCTGACTTCTCTTTGGAAAACTAAACCTGCACACTCCTTTCCTACTTTCTATTGAGTTGGTGAGGAGTAAGAGGAAGACAAACAACTGAGGCAACATCAGTGTGGTTCATTCTCCCACTTGCTCACTCATCCAAACTATGCAGGCATATTCTAATATTATTAGATGAACCACGATCTCTGTAGAAATGCCATGAAAACTTTTACCAGATTTGGTTGGGCCAGGGATTCGGAGTTAGGAATGGGAGAACCAGGGTTGCTCCTGTTTGCTGAGATTCTCCAAATTCCACTTCAAAGCTCAGTTTGTCTCACACCCATTCTTGTTTGCGACCTGTTTGTCTTTTCATTTGAACAGGGAAAGTGTAAGGGAGTTCCATAATGTGGGGGCCGCCACAGAGAAGGCCCTCTTCCTAGTCCCCACCAGCCTGGCTGCTTCTGGCTGATGGGATAAGGAGAAGGCCGTCCCGTGGCAGACCTTGTTGAGCGGCCTTACTTGATGTTGCTGGAGGCGCTCCTTGAGATAAGCTGGGCCGGAGCCGTGTAGGGTTTTAAAGGTCAAAACAACACCTTGAATTCGGCTCGGCAAGCAACTGGTAGCCAGTGCAACCTCTTTAAGCACTGGCGTGATGTGATCACGCCGGCGGCTGCCCTTAATCAGGCGAGCCGCCGCGTTCTGTACCAGCTGAAGCTTCCGACCGTCTTCAAGGGTAACCCCACGTAGAGCGCATTACAGTAGTCTAGGCGATAGGAGACCAAGGCAGTGAACCACTGATGGGAGCAGGTGATTAGGAAGGTAGGGGGCGCAGCTGCCGTATCAGATGGAGTTGATACAGCGCCGCCCGGCTCACAGCTGCCACCTGAGCCTCCATGGACAGCTGGGAGTCTAGAATGACCCCCAAGCTGCGGACCTGGTCCTTCAGGGGTAGATGTACCCCATTCAGCACCAGGTCAACATCCCCTAACCTTCCCTTGTCCCCCACCAGAAGTACCTCGGTCTTGTCGGGGTTCAGCTTCAGCATATTCCTTCCCATCCAGCCAGCCACTGACTCCAGGCACTTGGACAGGGTTTCAACGGCCAACCTCGGTGAGGACTTAAAACAGAGGTAGAGCTGCGTGTCATCCGCATACTGATGACACTGCACCCCAAACCTCCTGATGATAGCTCCCAGCGGCTTGAGGTAGATGTTGAATAACATCGGGGAGAGGATGGAACCCTGCGGCACTCCACAAGTGAGCAGCCGAGGGTCCGAAGCCTCCTCCCCGAGAACTACCCTCTGATACCTTCCAGAGAGGAAGGACCGGAACCACTGCAATACAGTGCCTCCTAAGCCCAACCCCTCCAGACGGTCCAGGAGGATACCGTGGTCAACGGTATCACCCAACCCCCAACATCCACCCCCGGTGCATATTTTTCAATGCATATTTTTCAAAAGTGTGCAACCCACCCACCCCCACCCCGGTTGACTAAAGCATTAAAATGTGCCTTTAAAAATGAATAAATAAAGCACATTTTAAAGTACTTTTTTTTTCAAAATACACATTTTTCAAATGTGATTGCAAGTTCACTAATTTGCAAACATTTTTACAAAAAGAAAGGTGCTCCTGTTCATGTTTGGGATTGTGAACAGGGCAAGTTTGAATGATTTGTGAACTGAAACAAAATTCTCATGCATCCTTTTCTGAGTGGTGGGTATTACTTTCACTGAGGCATGAAACTAGGAGTGTCACAATAAACTGAATAAACTAAAGGTGCAAATCCTATGCATGTTTAGACAGAAGTCCTACAGCACCCAACATTCCCAAGCCATCATGGGACATACATAGGATTGAGCCCTAAGCCCTTCTAAATAATGTGTGATCTTGAAATCTGGGCTCTTGATGTCTGATGTGTGATTTATTGCACTGCTAAACTGGTTTTTCCCTTTCTCTTAAACCCCCCCCCCCACACACAACATTTATGCTGCTATTTATTTCTGTTGTTCTTGTATTTTAACATTTTCCCTCTTGTATTTCTTCTGAGCTGCCCTGAGAACTTATGCTATTGGTCGGCCTACATAAATATAGATAAATAAATAAATAAATATTTAAGGCTGACTTCTGTAAAACAAATGTTTTCTTTTGAAATTCACTTTAGGAATCAGCAAATGTGCAATTGAAGTTTTCTGGTTTCTCAAGTAGTATAAAAGTAACATCTTAAATATCAAAGATTTGATGTTTCAAAATTCCATTTGAATCTTGTCTGTGGTTTTGTTTATTCTGTTTGATCACTGTGGGCCAAACTAGATAACGCTGGAGAGATGTAATCGAATCTCCTGTCTCATTAAATTTCTTTTAAAAGCAGCTGAGAGCCCCCCTGTGATGGCATGGGCTCTAGCCCATTCTAGATTGTTTTCCTAACCTAACCCATAATTGTTCATAAGTCAGCTTCCAGCTTTCTCAGTACAGCTTCTCAGGTCTGAATTGACTGCAGGCTTCAGTCATGGCTCTTTTTGCAACAGTGCTCTAACTTCTCTTCTAGCTCTCTCGAGTTGTCTCTTCTTCTATACCTTGATCTGCTCTATAACTCCTTTTCTTAACCACCAACACTACTGCCCAGCTTTACTTATATACAGTATTTGCACTCCCGCACCTAACCGTTAAGCCAAGCATAAGGAGAGTAGAATCCTACTTACAGTACTTTTCTACTACTCCTTAGTTGTAAGATTCCTAGGCTGAGCCTTTGACCCTCAACTGTTAAGTTCCTATGCTGAACTTTTGACATGCCTGTGAATGCACTCACTATCTTAAAGGCTAGATTTCTTGGATGAACTTTTAATCTTCCTACTAGCTCATTTCCCCTTTAATGCTAGATAGAATCCTAGTCTGAAACTTTAACTTGAACCCTCCTGCTCAGTACAGCTTCAAAAACAAAGAGCAACCATTTTAGAACCTCCACAGCCAGAGGAAGTATTAAGGGGCAAGCCCACAAGGGCTGGAGCTCTGAATCTTTCCTTTGGAACCTGAAACCTCTAGGAGGCCATCTGCCCCACCACCCTGCTGTCCATGGGCACTTGCTGAAATAAAGGTACAGGGGGCCTGATTATCTCTGTTGCACCTGATTCTCCTGAATTAGCTGGTTTACCTCTTGCTGCCCACCCTCTTGAATCTTTCTGCCTGAGGTTTTTTTCCTGAAATCAAATGCCCTTCTCTCCCCTGTCCATTCATCCCTTTTTACAAATAGGGGTGTCCTTAGGAGACAGGCTCCTTTAAACACACACACACACACACACACACACACACACACAGAGACTTAGATCATATGTAAATTAGCATTTGCAAATTTGTGCATGGTTTTTTTTTTTGTTTGGTTTGGTTTTTTTGGTGGGCCTGAGTCCTAGATCTTTTCAGTACCTAGCACCATCCCTGCCAAGAACTAAACACAAAGGGTTGGTTCCAAACTTAGTAATTCCTTAGAGTAGATGTCAATGGGTCTACCCAAAATATGACTAAATCTGGATCCAACCCATGGCGGAAAGTTTCATTCCATTACACCTCCAAATTGGATGGGGTCCATGTTGCTGACAGAGGAGTCAAATCTTTCCATCGTGACGTTTTCCTGGTGTAAATTGTGTCCCCTGTACCTGCTAATTGCCCCAGTGGTCAAAACCTATGGATGCCCCTATAGTACCTGAATGCCTCCCTTGTAAAAAGGGAGAGTTGAAGCATATATTTCCCTCAGTTGAATCCTCATATGACAGTGAAAGCATATATTTGTTTTTCTAACAGCTTACCATTCCGGTAAGCTGTTAGAAAAACAAATAAATGTGAGGTCCACCTTTTATTTCTCCCAAGCATTTGATGACTATATCGCAGGGGTGCAGAATCTCCTTCAGCCCAAGAGCTCAATTCCACTTCAGAGAAGCTCTCGGGGGGGGGGGGCACACATTCCAGTGGTGGGCAGGGCTTAAAGTTCTTACAGACAGTAAATAAGACTTAGGAGAGCAACCTCAACTTTTATTTATTTTTATTCATTTATTATATTTATACCCCGCCTGTTTTCCTGCAAAGAACCCAAGGTAGCTTACAAAACCCTCCTCCTCCTCTCCATTTTATCCTCACAACAACCCTGTGATTTAGGTTTGGCTGAGACAGAGTCAGTGACTGGCCCAAAGTCACCCAGTGAGCTTCATGGGCAAGTGGGGACTATAACCTGGATCTCCCGAGTCCCAGTCCAACATCCTAACCACTACTCCACAGTGGTTCTCCTTTTAGAAAGGGGCAAATCGGCACAAAAGTCAGGAAGCCACCAAATGATTGGTGGCTGCGGAAAGAGGGCGGGGCCAAGAGAATAGGGCAAGTCCTGAGGTTCTGCAACTTGCTATATAGGGAAAGGTGGAAGACATGTTTTATTTACTGTTTCTATCTCCTGCTTTCTTCTACTGCTGTTACTTTCTGAGTCCTGTTTTCCTAAGGATTCCTTTGTTTAGGATTAGACTGTTTTCTTATTATTTTTATGATTTTGCAAGCTATCTTGGAATGGCAGGATGAACATCTTTTACAATAAAGGAAGAACTGTGATGGATCCTTACTTATAAATGAGCCAAACAATATTCTATAGAATCTGACCTTCAACCCTCCTGGACCACTGTCTGGAGAATACTGTCCTTGGCCATCTTACTGTTCACAAAAGGTGGCAGATCCCTCAAAATATTTACTGCATGGTAGTTAAAGCAAAGCCACTAGGGTACGTTTTGAAGTAAGAAGCTTGCAAAATGCAAACTAAGTCTTTCATTATTGTATCTGCATTCTCATTCCTATTCAACTAGTGAAAACCATGAATGTGAAGAAGGAGAGAAGCACAAAGATTCTTTGCTCCAATGCAAATCAAGTTCTATCTTTTCTAAAATAAAGGAAACCCACATTTTCTGATGTTATCTCTTCCGAGGTTTGGTGTGTTTGTGGTTCCCCGAGGGAATCACCCAACTCTAAAAATGATAATAGAACTTTCTCTAGTAAATATAACTGTTGAGCAGGATATGTGTATATATATATATATATATATATATGTGTGTGTGTGTGTGTGTGTGTGTGTACATACACACATACATATATACATTTACTTTTTTCAAGGCTGCAGGAGTCAACCTGACCCATAAGTCTGGGGTTTTAGAATCCAGGAAGAGGCAATTAAACCAAATCTCAAAATGGGGCTCTGACAGTTTTCTTTCGTGAGGAAATGTTGTTATTCCGAGGTCTTTGCATATATTTAAATTGTGTTTCTGTGAATTCTCTCTGTGTGTATGTATGCTACCTCAATTCTCCCTCCCTCCAAGACTGCAAAAATGTAAAGTTTATAAATCTAAGCAAATTACATCACTTGCTTTTAAAAATAAAAATAAAAATGCTAGAATGGAGTACTTCTCACCTGAAATAAGGCCGCCATGGTTATTAAGGAAATGTACCTGAAATACAGGTTTGAATTTTCTGTAGATACACAAATGTGCAGCTATCACTGAAGACCTATTTAGGTCAGGGATGTATGAGAAATTCATTTCAGTTTGTTTTTGATCAGGATTTATCTAGTTCACATCTTCCAGAATGAATATGGACTCAGGTGCAATCTGTGGTCGAAGCCTGTACATTTCTGAGCTTGCAATGTGATTCACAGACCCACCAAAACGCATTCAACAGCATGCATACATTTGAAAAATGTGTGTGAAAAAAATGTGTACTTTTGAAACGTGCACAAACACGCTTTAATCAATGGGAGAAGAATGCATACATTTCAAAGACGTGCACAAGTGATGTGTACATTTGGAAAAAAAATATGCACGCATATACGCATGGATTTTCCTGACAAAAAACAACAGAGCTCGCAATCTGATATGGACTGGAGTCAGAAGAAGTTTCTAGATGGAATTCAGAGAACTTTGGGGAGCTCAGGTTTTGCTGATTTGCACATCCCTAACATTTTAGGTGTTTGGCAAATCTAAGCACGATGGGGAGATGCCTTAGAGGGGCCCTGACTCAGCGGTAGAGCCCTGCTTTGCATGCAGAAGGTCCCAGGTTTGATCCCTGGCATCTCCAGGTAAGGCTAGGAAAGAATCTTTCTTGAAATCCTGGAGAGCTGCTGCCAGTCAGTGTTGACAATACTGGGCTAGATGGACCAAGGTAACGTCAGAAATGACGTTCTGACTTGGTATAAGGCAGCTTCCTGCGTTCCTGACATGAGCTCAGTCCTGCCCCCTCCACCCTAATTTCCCAGTATTGATGGGGAAGGTCTGAAGCAACACTGTAACAAGTGGTGGGTGGCCCGCCAGGGACCCAACCCGCCTCTGGCTTCACAGACGCTGCTGCTGCGCCCACCAAACTGGGCCAAAAGCGGACACGTGCTGAGCCACTCGGTGGGCTTCCGGGTTCCCAGCAGGCCGCTTTTCACGTAGAAAATGGCATAAGATACATTAAGAGCAGCCGTAATTTGTGTAACTTGCACAAATTGCAGCCGTTTTGGGGGTATCTTATGGCATTCTCTACGTAAAAAGCGCCCCCACGCAGGAACCCGGAAGTCACTTCCCCAGCTCAATTTGGTAGAATGCGAGTCAAGCTGGGAAAGCAGGTAGGTGGGAGGGAGTTTGGGGGGGGTGAAGCCCGGCGAGTTCGCCGGCCTTCCAGCCACCCCCCGAATGAAATCCTCACACATAACTGCATTCAGTTGAATAAGGTCACAGCACTCTACACTATCAGGAACTCTGAATGTGCAGGATTCCCTATCATGCAGAGCACTATAACTGTGTTCAGCCAGGCATGGTTACAGTGTTGCTTTAGATCAGGGGTTGGCAACTTTGGGAGGTTCAAGTCCCTTCCCCAAGCTCTGCCCCATCAGGGCTAGTGGAGTAAGGAATACCTGCTCTTATCTTCTATCACTGATCAGAGATAACAGCGGGATTCCCTTAGCTCACTGCTCGCTGTCCCAATTAGGAGGGTGCTCCACCAACCCCATGTCCTCCCCACTGGAGGAAGATGCAGGGCAAGTGAAACTGGTTCCCTGAGAGAAGCACTGGCTGAAGGAACACTCCTCCACCTGAGTTGGAGTGGTTTCACCCACCCTGCATCCTCCTGAATGAGGAGCTCCAGTTGCTGCTTCGACCGGGGGCTTATGACATCAGTGGGCATGGCCCCACCCACTGACGTCACCCAGCCCCCTCACCCAATTTCAATTCCCCACCCCTGATCGCAGCCTTAATGCATCCCTGTGATAAAGTAGATATTTTACAACACAGTGCTACTCATGTTTACTTGGAACCGAAGGCAAGTCCCACTGTACTCAGTGAGCCTTACTCCTGAGTAAATGTCCACATGAATGCAGAGTGAGATGGCAATCCTAGAAACACTTATTTAGGAGTAAACCCAGTAGAATACTCCAAAATTTATTACCACGTAAATATGCATAATATTGCATTACACAGCTGCTTAAGTTACTATGAGTACAGATTCACAAATCACATTTTGGGGGACATGGCCTCATTGAGTTCAATTGAGCTTATGCCTTAGAGATATTTGAATTAAGTAATCAGGTGGGTTTTAGTTAATTAAGCAATTAATCTATTGAGTAGATTTACATTAATTTGCAAATGGGTCTGTCAAGGTTCCACCTGTACCAGGACACCTTGATCAGCTCCTTAAAGATATTTTGCCTCTTTAAGAGCCCCTCCTGTACCAGGATGCCAATTCTCTGCCTTTTACCTTCTCTTCCCAGTAATGTGGGATTAGGGATTAGGCCTTAGGCGTGGTGCAAAAGACACTCCAGTCCAAACAACTTGATGTTAACAATAAATGTTTACTTTAGTAACTTTTGGTATAGTAGATTCACAATAACTTAAGGAAATTACACAAATAGAGCTGTATATTTTCAAAAAGCAGGTATAATAGAAATAAAAGAAATAATAACGCAGTTCTCTCTAACCTAGCTACTCTCATCTGTAACCTCAATAGAGATTCCTTCCCAGCCTAGCCCTGGCTGTTCTGCAATTTTCTCAGTGATATTCAGTCTCTGCTACTTTCTCTGCATCAGTGCCTACAGCTCCACTCCTTCACACAGCTTCTTTCTCTCTCCCTTCTGCCTCCCCTTTATATATGCTCTCACAACTTTAGGAGGCTACAATCAGATGACCTCAAACTGGGGAAATAAAACTTAATTCTATTAGGGGGGAAAGGAGACTTCTCTCAATGAGGGGGAAAAGGAAACTTTAACTCCATGAGGGGAAAACAAAACTCATGAATGCCCCCCTCCCATCAGGAGATGTTTGGGCCTAGAGGCTTCAACCTAACTCAAGCCTGTGTAGGCCTCGATCCTTCACAGGGTCAAAACAATATTTCTCAAACAAGA
Source organism: Shinisaurus crocodilurus (assembly GCA_021292165.1). Classification (NCBI taxonomy): domain Eukaryota; kingdom Metazoa; phylum Chordata; class Lepidosauria; order Squamata; family Shinisauridae; genus Shinisaurus; species Shinisaurus crocodilurus. The sequence goes on along the minus strand of CM037887.1, from coordinate 14,337,823 downwards.
GAAAACCCTTTTATTTTACCATTGACAGGGGAGGAGGACATACTCAAGTAGGCCTGGCATCCTCATTGTTTCCTTGGACTTCCAAAAGGCTTTTGCTCACCAAGGACTACTGAGCAAACTTAGTGGTCATGGAATAAGAGGAGAGGTCCTTTTATGGATCAGTAACTGGTTAAAGTAGAGAAAGCAGATAGTAGGAATAAATGGTAAATTCTCCATGGAGATGGAGGGATGTAAACACTGGGGTCCCACAGGGATCTGTATTGCGATCAGTGCTTTTCAACTTACTCATAAATGATCTGGAATTAGGAGTGAGCAGTGAAGTGGCCAAGTTTGCTGAGGGTGCTTAAAACAAAAAAGAATTGTGAAGAGCTCCAAAAGGATCTCTCCAAACTGGGAGAATGGGCATCAAAATGGCAAAAGCAGTTCAATGTAAGCAAGTGCAAAGTGATGTACTCTGGGGCAAAAAATCCCAACTTCAGGTATTATCTGATGGGATATAAACTAGTGGTGACTGAGCAAGAAATAGATCTTGGGGTTGTGGCGAACAGCTTGATAAACAGTGTGCGGCTGCTGTGGAAAAGGCAAACTCCATGTTAGGCATAATTAGGAAAGGAATAAAAAAATAAAACTGCCAGTATCAAACTCCCCTTATACAAATCTATGGTGTGACCGCACTTGGAATACTGTGTACGGTTCTGGTCACTGCACCTAAAACAGGATATTGTTGAGTTGGAAAAAGTGCAGAAAGGGGCAACTAAAATGATCAAGGGGCTGGAGCAACTCCCCTATGAGGAAAGGCTACAACATCTGGGATTGTTTAGCTTAGAAAACAAGATAGAGGTGTAAAAAAGAGGTGTAAAAAATTATGCATGGTGTGGAGAAAGTGGATATGGAGACATTTTTCTTTGTTTCTCATAATACTAGAACCCGGGGCCATCCCATGAAGCTGACTGGTGGGAGATTCAGGACAGATAAAAGGAAGAACTGACTTCTTCATACAGCTCATAGTTAAACTATGGAATTCATTTCCACAAGATGTAGTGATGGCCACCAATTTGGATGGCTTTAAAAGAGGATTGGACAAATTCATGGAGGAGAAGGCTATCAATGGCTACTAGTCCTGATGGCTATATGCTACCTCCAGTATCAGAGGCAGTATGCCTATATACACCAGTGGGTGGGGGACATGGGTGGGAGGGTGCTGTTGCACTCATGCCCTACTTGTGCGTTTCTCACAGGCAGCTGGTTGGCCACTGTATGAACAGAATGCTGGACTAGATGGACCCTCCATCTGATCCAGCATGGCTCTTCTGATGTCCTTATGTTCATATCATGCAATGTTATTGGACAGCTGTTGGGGGGCTAGCACCCTGACACCCTGCTCCCCCACTGATGCCTGCCCTGGGCCCTTCTTTAACGTAATCCCCCCCCCCCGTGTTCCTATGAAAATTGGGTGGCTTGGTCTGAGAGTCACTGCTATTTCAATTTCCCACAATGCCTTGGAGAAATACTACATTAGGGGCATTATGGGAAAAACTGGTCTGCAAGTCCGCGGAATCCACATGACTCAGAAAGATCCAGTCCACTGGGGAATCCGCAGGTCAGATGCATAGAAATCCAGACACATTCAATTCGATTGCAGATTTCTCTGGCATCCCTAATGGGACAGTATTCTCTACTACACCTAAGGGCAGCAGTCTAGCTCAGGAGGTCCAGGGCGGGCAGGCAGAGCTCTATCCTCCAACACCACGCTGCTGCTCCCAGCCCCGCAGCAGCTGCTGCCTCATGTGGCCTAATGGTGCAGCCGGCCCTGTGAAGAAATTCAGAGAAATAGTAAACTCCTCCTCATCACTTTGCAAGATGTTACAAATGGCTGGCTTACCAAGTGGTTACCTGCACACCACTTGGCATATATGCTCACCAGTATGCTTGGCATACTTCATCATCATCATCATCATCATGCGATCATTCGTGACCGAGTAAGATTGTCTTCTAGGATAAAAGGAGGAAATTCTAAAGAAGATTGTGTAGACTCTAGCGATGGGTCCGTAAGTGACTGTGGAGGCCAATTCTAGATCCACACAGCTTCCCACAGTGAGGACACAGGTTACCAGATGGAAGATGGTCCTGTAAAGGATTCATTTGATGTGCTTTTCGCTTAGCACGTTTCTCCCTTTCACCTTGCACTCGGGCTTCTTCAAAGCAGGGATGTTGAAGAGTCCTTGGTCTCGAGTCACGAGTCGAGTCACGAGTCTTTGGACCTGAGTCTCGAGTCTGAGTCCTTGGTCCAAAATGGTGACTCACGAGTCACGAGTCCTGAGTCACTCCCAAAACTGACTCCACGAGTCCCTATTAAAATCAATGGGGTTTCCCCCCAACAAAATAAGGCTACTTCAGATGTGTGGCTTAAATAAATTCTAGGCACCAGTGTGCCTTTTTATTTCAAAACTCTGCAACTGATTTTGGCAAGAACAGACCAGGCAGAAAAACCCAAAATAACCAGGCAGGCAGAGGAGGCAGGGAACCCCAAAGCAGGCAGGCAGAGGCCTTTGTCTTGGACAATTCAACTGTTGAACAGGTCAAGAAGAGACCAGGCAGGCAGAGGAGGCTGGGAACCCCAAACAGGCAGGCAGAGGCAGCCAAACCCAAAATGTCTGACCCTAACCCAAACCCCCCACAACAACACATCAATCAAAATAAATCTCAACACATCATTGGGGCTGCGCTCCTGGTAGCTGTCCATAGTGGCCGAGCAGCGGCGCGCCTCGCTTCCATGCTCTCTTCACCGGTGATCGCGCTCCTTCTGTCACAGCCAGAAGACTCGTCAACAGCCCAGGGATGTTGACGAGTCCTTGGTCTCGAGTCCCGAGTCGAGTCTCGAGTCCCATTAAAAATATTGGGACTCGAGTCCGAGTCGAGTCAGAGGGGGGACTCAGTCCGACTCACGAGTCGAGTCCTCGAGTCCGAGTCCCCATCCCTGCTTCAAAGTCCATGGAACCTTTGTGAAAGGCCAACCTCCATTTAGATCGTTCATGGGCCAGAGCTTCCCAGTTTTCGATGTTTATATTGCATTTTTTTAGATTAGCCTTATGAACATCTTTAAACCTCTTATATTGACCACTGATATTCCGCTTTCCATCCTTGAGTTGGGAATAAAGTAACTGCTTTGGGAGACGGCAGTCAGGCATTCGAACAACATGACCGGTCCACTGAAGTTGGCGTTGAAGGATCATTTTTTCAATGCTAGTAGTCTTTGCTTCTTCCAGTACACTGACATTTGTTCGCCTATCTTCCCAAGTAATTCACAGGATTTTCCGGAGGCAACGTTGATGAAATCTTTCAAGGAGGTGGAAATGACGTTTATAGATAGTCCATGTTTCGCAGGCATACAATAAAGTTGGTAACCAACTTTATTGGCATACTTATACCAACTTTATTGGCATACTTATGCTCACAACAAAGGTACTAAAAGTGTTGCCTTTCCTTACCCTTTCAATGGCATGTAAGGTTGAAATTGGGATCCCCATTCATTTCCATGACTGAAAGTAGACATGCGTGATCTTGTACATTGAGCATTTAACCATGCTGATGACAGCAGCGTTACAAAGTGCTAACATGCATTCAGTATGCAGCTTTAGCCTCCGTCCTAAGCAACGGGTCATCGCTCTTTGTTCATTATGTCTCAGAGCCTGTAGCTAAAGTCCTTGTTCATTTCTATAAAAAGGCTACTTCTCCTCCAACACAATTGCACACCAGTCCTTTCTGTGCCTGGCAAGTCATTCTCTCTTCCTTTGTTTTGTTTCCTCTGTTCCCTGCTTCTCCTCTGCCTCTCTCCCTTAGCATCATCTTGGCATCTCTCCCACCTTCTCTGCCTCACAGCTTCCCATCTCTGCTCTCATTCACTTCCCTTTTCTGCTGTCCTCATTTGGCTCCCTTGCCCATTCCCCCCCCCCTTCCCTGGCTCCTTGCTGCTCCTCTCTGCCTCCAATGGGCCTCTGCAACTCTCTTCTGACAGCCTCTTCCTCTTCTTCTTGGCCTTTTGCTTCTTTTCTGTACTTCCTTCTGCATTCCTTCCTTCTTGTGCTGATGAAACTGACTGGGTGACTTTGGGCCAGTCACTGACTCTCAGCCTAACCTACCTCGCAGGGTTGTTGTGAGGATAAAATGGAGAGGAGGAGGAGGAGGAGGAGGAGGAGGAGGAGGAGGAGGATTATGTAAGCCACCTTGGGTTCCTTGCAGGAAAAAAGGTGGGGTATAAATATAATAAATATAAACATGGTACCTGCGAGTATCAGGGCCGGTGCTACCATTAGGCCAACTAGGCAGCTGCCTAGGGCGCAGGGCTAAAAGGGCACCAGAAACGCCTTGGAAAAAAAAATACAGCGCTCTCAAGTGGGAAGGGGGGGCGCTAAATATCAGATCTTGCCTAGGGCACCAAACTGCCTTGCACCGGTCCTGGCGAGTATCCTCCATCCCACCACATTCACGCCATGTTCTGGAATTGAAAAGGGATTCCTGTTCAATTAGCATACTTCCAGGCAGTTCTCCTTTAGAAATTAAGCACTGAGTTGCCCCACCTGTCTATATTCCATGAGTCTCCCAGTCCCAGCACAACACAGTCTTAATTCTATTGAATTATTAAATGGGACTCACTTGAAGATGAATGAGTATAGGATTGCAGCCTGAAGGTGCAACCAGAAGATCTTTTTTAAAAAAAACAAAACAAAAACCCTCTGGGTTAATTCTCCAGAATAATTGTCACTGTCCTCTCGCAGACACCAACATGAATGAAAGTTGACATCCTGCCTGCAGTAGCAACATGTACTCGAGATCACTTAATACAATGGGCTGCCCCATGATTGACCGCACCTTGTCATACTCCTAATAAATGGGGTTCAAATATGATAAATGATGGATCCCTTTCCTTTCTGGATCAATACATGTTTATCAGTGGAATCCAGTTTGTGCTGGTGATGGTGCTGGTTCAGCAGCAGTGTATCTCTGTCTGAATACTAGCTACTGAGTGGGTGGGTGGAAGTGGGGAAATAGTAGTGGGGGGCGGGAATGGCTGTTGCCTTTATGTCCTCCTTCTTGTGGGTTACCCAGAGGCATCCACCGGGCCACTGCTTGTCCAGATGCGCTTTTAGTCTGATCCAGCAGGGCTGCTCTTATGAGTGTTGTCTCAACCAGAGGATGACAACTATTTCATATCAGTTCCTTCTACATGCAACAGTGTGTGATCTCGTGTGCATGTCTGTGTATTGCAGTGAAGAAGAACTGATCCACATTTTTTTTAAAAAAAAAGAAATACACAGTCACAAGAAGTGTGTACAAATGGTCAGGAAAGGCTAAAGTGTTGTGTTTTGTTGGGTTGCTTGCTCTCCCCATTTTAAGGAGGGGAGCATGTAAGTGGGGATATAAGAGGTTTACGAAATTATTAATGGTGCCGCAGAGAAAGTACCGTAGATTGAAATTCATCTCTCTCTCTCTCTCTCTCTCTCTCTCTCTCAGAGCACTAGCATTTAAAGACATCCAGTGAAATGAATATCGGCACCCAGTTGGCCAGACAAACGAAAGGAAATACTTCTTCACAAAATTCGTACCATAAGGAATTTCTTGCCCCAAGTCGTGGTGATGGCCAGCCACTAGGTTTAGGCAGCCTTAGAAAGGCAAAGGTTGGACAACTTCACAAAGGATGGGTCTAAAAACAAACAAACAGCTATTAGCCAGACAAAGTCTTCCAATTCTGAATCAGGGGACCCCTGAATACAAGGCACTGGCATCCCGTAGGGGCTGGGGGCTCCAATGGCAGTGTATCTGGGTATCCACTCTTAGTTTCAGTCTGAACTTTTAAGGAGCTTATCCATGGAGCTGAACCCTGTCTCCCAAGCAGGTCCAGCACCACGGATAGCTCCTTTAAAGTCCAGACTGAAACCCAGGGTGGATGCACTGACCCACTGACATTGGAGCCACCCGCTTCAGCCGCTGGCACTGCCTTCATGTCTTGCTCACAAGCACCCCAGTGGGATCTGCTGCCCACTTCTGGAAGCAGAATACTGGGATAGGTGCACCTTTGGTCTGACCCAGCAGGGCTCTGCTGATGTCTTTAAGACCCAATGTACTCCCCCACCCCCTTCCTAACATCCCCCCCCCAAGCCTCCTAACCCCCTCCCGCATTCCTGTTCCTCGGCCTTGTCCCTCAACCCCCCTTTTCCCCTTCAAACTCCTCGCCTGCGTGCGCGCTCTTTCTCCCCCCCCCCCCGCCTTGGAGGGGGACGCGAGAAACAAAGAGCAGGAGTTATTATAACTGATCGAAGCTGCAGGTGAGGAAGTGGGCAAACAGTAGCCAAAGGTTGGCTGCCAGTGGAAGGAGGGGATCTCTCGATACACCAGTTCCCCCCCACCCCGCCTTTGCCTCAGTCAGTCTCCTCCTCCTCTCTCTCTCTCTCTCTCTCTTCTCCCCGATTTTCCGAGCGTCAGAAATCACGAGCAGAAGTTCTCACCAGAGGGGTTTGTCGACACGGGCACGGGTGCCAAGCGACAGCCGAAGGAGCGTTGGCAGCGGGCGGGGGCGGGTAGGAAGGGTTCATTAAAAAAAAAAAAAAAAATCCCAAAGAGGACTAGAAAGTTGTGCGGTCGCTAAATTCGGCTGAGTAAAGAGAGGGAGGCGGTTGGGGCGGGTGGGGGTGGGGGAGAGAGAACCCACCGCGGAATTCTCCCCAGCCTTTAGACCTGCCTCCAAGATCAGCCCAATAAGAACTGTCAGGGGAGGCTCCCCGCTCACTTTCCCACGTCGCTTCGCCGCCCGTTCCGTTCGGCAGGGCGGGCGCGCCGCGGAGAGCGAGGGGCTCGGCGCGCCTGGATGAGCGGATTTATTTCGGAATATCCCTCCCGCTCGCGTCGCCGGAGATGGGCTGCCGCTGCCGCTGCTCCTGCCGCGGTAGCAGCCGCCGCCGCCTCCTCCGCCGCCGAAGAGCGCTGCAGCGGGAGACGGAGACGCGGCGCTGAAGAGAACTCCGCCGCCCTTCGCCGCCGCCGCCGCGAGCCTGCCGAGGGAGCCGGAGTCGCCCGGCGCTTCCCACGGCAGAGGCGCCGCCGGATCGTCGCCAGCGCCGCCGCCGCCATCACGGGAGAAAAACAATATTAAGAAAAATAATAATAACAGTAATTTAAAAAAAAAATCATGAAAACCTGCGGGGGGCACAACCCAGCTCTTGGCCACCACGTTCTCCCAGGCTGGCGAATATTTGCCTCTCGTTGAGAGGAAAAGTAGCCCGCGGGCAGCTTTTCGATACAGTCTTGTATTTATTTATTTTATTTATTTATTTTTCATCTTACCCGCCCCCCCCCACTCCTCCTCTTCCGATATATATTTTAAAAGTCGTATTATTATTTTTTCCACCGCGCTGAAGCGGGAGTTAGCAAGACGGTCTCCTTGGAGCTTTGGGGAAGCAAAACAAGACAGTAAGTAACACCTTGCTTTTCTTTTCTTTCGCCTTTTTTTTTTGGCGGGGTGTGTGTGAGATACATGCATTCCTCCCTTGTAGAAAGGGTCGAACACCAGAAGGGAGGAAAGAAGTGTGGGGGCGGGCGGGCGGGCGGGGGGAAGAGTCAAGAACTATCTACATCTCTGTGATAGCTTTTGATACATCCCCCCTTCCACTTATTATCTGTGTCTTCTTGGGGATTCCTTGTTAGAAATTGGCGGGGGACGGTGCTGGTGTGTGTGTGTGTGGATATCTTAGCATGGCAATTTTTGACATTTTATTCGGGAGGACTTTACTAGCACGGTGGTGGTGGTCGGCAGCGGAGCGATTACTCCTTCCCTGTGTCCTCCCCCCCCCCTCCATTCAGTGCACTAAATCGCTGGTCTCTTCTTCACCAGCTTGAACAGATCCAGGCGTTACATTCACATCTTGGAAGAGGTTGCCTACTCACCCCACTCCGGGGGGGGGGTGCGGGAGGCGGGAACCAGAGACCAGCCAGATATGTAAATGATGGAGAAGAAGGTGGAAGGTGGAGGGGGGGGGGGATTATCCAAAAAAAAAAAAAAAAGGAAAGGAAGAGAGAGGGGGAGAAAATCCCCCACCTAATAAATAAATAAACAAACAAACACATCCTGTGTGATTCTCCTTCTGCTACTTTGGGAAAGAAAAGCAAGAGCTAATAAGCGAAACCTCTCCCTGGTTTCTTGAAGCAGGCAGCTCTGAGTTATGCAAGTGAGCTATGGAGCAGCCTGGCTCGTTTTCTACAAGTTGTTCCCCCCCACACACACACACACACACTGCCCCCCCCATCCTTGGCTGCCTATCTTGGAAATGAAGCAGCCATATCAAGAGGAAACTTACAAGGACACCCCCCTTTCCAAACAGACACACATACGTACACACCTTAGATCCAATCCCTTCTCAATTGCATCCATCCTTGCCAAGGAAGAGGTGGATGGAGGATCCCATCCACCCCCTTAAGCCAGCTCCTCTCTCCCCCCACTTCTTCTCTTTCTTCCCTAACCCTTTCATCCAGAATGGGGGGGGGAGGCTTGGAGGAGTAACATGTTCTCTTACATTCCTGCTTGGATCTAACAGCTGCTGGGTAGTAACATCCCAATCAAGCTGTCAAGCAGCCTTCCCCGCCAGGCTACAGTGAGTGAACCATAGCGGAACATTTTGTTCAGCCATGGAACAGCACAGGCAACTGATCAGAGCATCTCGAACTAGGAGCTAGGTAGAGAGGGATTTGCTCCAGGTCCTTCTTTTGTGGTCGGTGACCGTGGCAGGGTGGAGGGATCATAGATAGAGTTGGAGGGCTATTTTAACAAATCACCAAAGGAACAACCGCAGAGGGATTCCATCGTGATCTGAAGCTTAGGATCTCTCTTAACTTAAAACCGCTTGCAGAGCAAGTAGGATGGAAACCTTCCAAAGGGACTGGCAAAACCAGCATATGGACGTCAACAGGTACCAAACTCTATTAAGCCTAAATTCATCTTTAACTCCCTTCCTCTCTTGGCTACAACAGTAAATGCAATTGTCCCAATTGCCCTAAAGGCTGATGATACTTTGAAAGAGTCCACTTGGTCTATAGAGGTAAGGGTGGAATCCACTAGCTGTCAATACTGAGTGAGCTTCTTCTTCATAAGTCACCCAATTCTGTTAACTGTTCATGGACTCAAAGCTTAGCATAGTGTTTGCATAAGGAGATAGCTAACACAGCTGCTCACTTCAGTTCCAATTAAAGAATATCACAGATAACCAGCAAAGCTATGGAGAAGCCTCTTAACTTTATCCACCCTCTTTTGTAAATTCCCCAAAAGGGTTTCTTCTCAGACAGGGGATAAGGCTGCAGCAAGCCTATCAGTTATTGAAAGTCAATGCCACTGGCATTCGTGGAACTTACTTCCAAGTGAATCTGTTTAGGATTGCACTGCTGCATGTGGTGTTTTTTTTTTTTTTCCAGGTGACAAGGTATTAAGTGGTAATCCTTCCAGAATTAAGGGGGGGGGGAGAGAAAACACATACATCAGGATTGCCCCTCTACAGAAACGCATATTTGCTGTAAAATAATCTACAGGAACCGCAGAGTTCTCAAATGGTCTCAATGCACTTTTCTGAGCTGTTTTGAAAAATCTCATAGCTTGAGGCTCAAGATTCCACTGCAGTGATGGCATTCTGCTAACATGCCGAAGCATTACTCAACAGCTCTGGAAATGAAATGATCACCAATAATAAAATAAATAAATAAGTAAATAAATAAATAAGTAAATAAATAAATAAATCCAAGCTTATCATAAGGGGTAAATGCTAATTTGTAGTGAATGGTATGACTTTTTTAAGTGGAGAAAAAAAAACTACACAGAAAGAAACCATAGTCTTCCTTGTGAAATGCAGCTGATTTCACACTCCCCACTGCAAAATTGTGCTTTATAGATTCCTATCTGACTTCCACCGCCAGCACCCTTTCCCCTGAAAGGCTTAAATTATAGGACGGATTTTTGACCACACAATGTTTGTTCTTGACTGCAAGAGGGGGGGGCTTCTCAAATAGGAAATAACTGGCAGCTGTATTTTCTGATAGACAATATGCTTATTGCACCCCCCCCTCTTTAAAGTTAAATGGTATTAATTGGTCACTCAAAAATAGTTTGGCAATTTTATGAGCATTTTAAAACAAATCAAAACCAAAACACCAGAGTTGCCTGGAAAATAACACTTAGAAAAAGTCTCTCTGTCACACTTTCTATGTGCATGTAAAACCTCCTTTTCTTTATTTTATTTATACCCTGCCTTTTTTCCTGCAAGGAACCCAAGGCGGCTTACATAATCCTCCTCCTCTCCATTTTATCCTCACAACAACCCTGTGAGGTAGGTTAGGCTGAGAGTCAGTGACTGGCCCAAAGTCACCCAGTGAGTTTCACGGCCGAGCGGGGACTAGAACCCAGATCTCCCAGGTCCCAGTCCAACACTCTCACCACCACGCCACACTGGCTCTCTCTTTTCTTGGCTTCCATTATAAAAAGAGTAAAAATTGCCCTGGCATAGAATCCTACTTTGATGAGGTGTCCTAGTGTATTTTTCAGAACACTTCAGCTGTACCAGCCCATACTTGCTCGAAACTCTCTTCCAGAAGCTATAAAAGGGTTGTCAAGGTAGCCCCAGTCCACATCTAAATCTCTCTAGTCTTGTTCTTTATGTCCCTATAAAACAGCCCAATTGTATTTCATCACTACAAAAATTCACAAATGGATTGAATACTGTCAGTTTTATTGGCTGCCACTATTATGAATGTTTTCTGCAAGTTTTATTTATTTGGGGAATGTGGGTAGAAATGGATAATACGTAGTTAGGTTACATTCTGCCTACACACACACACACACACACACACGCACTGCACTTCATACATGCAAACACATTCTTAGTGAACCATGCAAATCGAAGGAGATCTCTGCATTTTTCTCACACGCTTGCCTGGTCAGTCTCACCTATTGGGTGAGAAATTAAATTGTAGTTCTCTGTTTATTTTTTCTAGTGCTTTTACACAAAAAGTTGAATGGTTTCCCCACTGAGAATTTGTGTCTGCACCAGCAATTCCCACCACTTTGATAATCTAGAGCAAAGACACTAAAAGTTTGGCTTTTGCCTTAATACTTGGTAATAACAAAGATTATGTATGAATGTAAAATTTGTGGTCCTGGCTAGCACAAACACAGATTTTCAATGTGGAAATTATCTAGTTTTGTGAAGAGAAAGATCCTTTTGACAAGAGATGGTATCCATATGAAGAAAAGAGTGTTGTAGTAGTAGGTTTTTGGGTTGTTTTTTAAACCCACCATAAAAGTGGTGGTTATCAACAAGGGTGACTAGGCTGGAAACCAGCACTGACACTCTACATATGTAAATGTCTACTCTAAGCATATTCAGATGAATATACCATTTTGTAATGGGCCAGGTTTCAAGTTGGAAGCAGAACAGGAAACTCAAGTTGACCTTTAAGAAAAGATGATTGCACAACAAAGTGGTGAACCTTACTGCTCAGGTCATATCTTGCTCTTTGATTGGTGAATCTGCTTGGTATATCACGTAGATAGCATGAACATGGTAGCCAACTGAACATGCCACTTAACTTTCTAGGCTTTCAAATAGGGAAATATAGCAGCGGAGCTGAAAGTAAGTTCAACATGACCCTAATGTCTCTACCGATATAGCTTACCACTGATGGTTAAAGAATTTGAGGTGATCAACTTTTAAATCAAGGGAATAAATCCTCTGCTTGCATTAGCAGATAATCCACTTGATAGCAACTGCACAGCAACATGATGCTATAGGAGAGCAGTTGGTGCTTTGGGGTGTTAAATTTCCAGAACTCTTCTCCTCTCCCTATTTTGAATGAATGGGAATGAACTCTAAATGCCAGTGGAAGTGGCGGAGCCGATGCTGAGAGTGGAACTGTAGTCTGCACCCAAGATGTGAAAAGTCTATATTGGTGGCAGGGCATTCTCTGTGTTCACCCATTGATCTCTCAAAACCCATATACATAGTTCTTCAACCCCTTCAGAAATTTTCAGCATGACAATTCCAGTTCTGCTTTGTAGATTGATCAGGATTTATACAAAGAGTTTTGGTTTTTATGGGAGAAAGAAGCACACAAACTGTCTCTGTGTTTGTTTGTTTGTTGTTTGCTTAGTGTCCAGGTTTTTGTGCAGGTATCAAATGTTCAGGTGTATAAACCTTAATCTTTGGGAAATACCTGACATATATAATTCAATTTTAACACAGGTGATATGGTTCTTTTTCTTTGTCTTTGCCACTGATGACTGTGGCTATAGAAATATTTCTGTATTATGCCTGACAATAAGAATATAAGAGAACTTTCCCAGATTAGCACAAATGCCCATCTAGTCTGGCATTCTGTTCCCACCAGTGGTCAGTCTGATGCCTTCAGAAAACCCACAAACAGGCTATGAAGGCAACAGCTGTTTGTTGCTGTTTGTAAATTGTGCAGATTTAAGAGCAATCACATTAAGGACATTAACTGTATTGGAAAATATTAATAAACATGCCTGACAATACACAGTAGTTTTGTGGATCATATAGCTCTACTCAAACTTTCCTTTTTGGAGATATATATATATATATATATATATATATATATATTGACCATCTAAAATTTGGGATGAGAAAACTGGAAAGTCTTCAGAACTGTAGAATGTGATCTCTCGAGATGTGATTCAGGTGTAACAAGGGAGAGAGATGAAATCAATCCAGCAGCCGTAGAAGGTCAGAAACAGACATTAGTTCAAGGCATGTCATTTTGGACGCAAACATTCTCATAGTTTGCAACTTGATCCAACAGAAGCAGTTTTCTACTAAAAGTCTAAAACACTTCAAATGGAGCTGATTGAATCCCATTTGTATAACTTCTGTCATGGAGACCAAATTTTGTCCAAATTCAAACACATGAGTTTGACTAAGACATTTTCAAGCTTTTCTTTTGAAAATGAACTGCTTTAAAATGTGTGTGTGTACACACACACACCAACATTTATGCACACTCAGTATATTTATACAGCACCCGACTTTCCTTCCCTTAAAATTCTAAATGCAACAGCCTCCATAACTATGGAGGCAGCTGTAGCTAAGCATTAGAGCACACACTTTGTATGCAGAAGGATCCAGGTTCAATCCCTGACATCTCCAGGTAGGGCTGTGAACGACCCCTGTCTGAAAGCCTGGAGAACTGCTGCAAGCTGGTGTACACTATACTGACTGAGTTCAGACATCATGATGCTTTTTAGGATGCTTTAAAGATGTTTTAAGATGTTTTAAGATGTTTTAAGATGTTTTATAATGTTTTTAAGTTGTTTTAAGATGTTTTAATAGTATGTGTTGTGTTCTGATTAGTTTATGTATTTTATATTTTTGTTGTTCCTTGCCTCAATCTAGACAGAGAGGCGGGTAAGAAATAAATTGATGATGATGATGATGATGATGATGATAACCCACGCTCAAGGGTTGAGTATGGATTGAATGTGGATTGTTCTGGAAGCATGGGTTGCTGTTGAAATGTGGGTTATCATGTTGTCTGAACCCAGCCACGCTAACAAGCCATGGCTTGTTAACAATGAACAACCCATGAAGAGAACCCATGATTTGTTGTTGGGTTGAGAACTGTGGGTTGTTCACCATGGTTTGTTACCATAGCTGGGTTCAGACCACACAATAACCCATGTTTCAACAACAACCCCTGGTTCAATGACAACCCATACTCAACGCTTGAATGTGTGTTATCATGTTGTCTGAACCTAGTCACTGAGTTAGATGGACCAATGGTCTGACTCAATATAAAACAGCTTCCTATATTCCTGGGAATCTGAATTAGGAGAATGTAAATTTCAATCTTTGTTGGGACATTCAAGCTTACTTTGCTTAAAAATTCCAGCCCAACCAAACATTAATTTAAGCTCTAGTAACTATAGGTTAAAGCCCCTTCATATGTTCAAAAGCAGCAACACACACTAAAATGGGGGGAAATACAGTGTGTCCCCCCCCCATGGGAAAATTCATGCTTTCATTAGAATATAAGAAGAAATTCATTCAAGTGGGGACATAACATGCATCTCTTTCCTTTGGATGGAATCTGAAAGAATGAGTCACTTGCATTTCTTACTCTATCTCCTTTGAACATCTGAAGTAGCACATGGCTGGGCTGGAGATATTCCATACTGAAATGCAATGATCAAGCACTGATTAACTTTATCACTGAAAACCCAGTCCTTGCAATTCTAACGTTGATTCCACTGAATTCAGTAGTAAGTCTGCATCAGACCAAAAATTTAAGTACACCAAATCTCATTGAAACCCATGTACTGCATCATGCTTTCTTACACATTAGATGATGGCTTACGGTATATTTCATTGATTTTGGGTGACACCCCCCCCACAAGTTCTAGCATGATGAGGGGGCTAAAGAAATTAAGAGTTATAGCACAAATCCTGCTTGCTTCATTGAGCCTTCCTCCACGGAAATGGTTTAGGACTGCAGCGTTAGCTCCTAATTTGGGTATGCTGATATGAAATAATATCAGCCACATTTCTTTGATCTATCTAGAATGTCCCCAACAGGATCTATCCACACGTCCCAGGAGCTTCTATAAGCCTCTTTGTCAAATTTTCCTTCCCATGATACAACTGTTGAAAGAATAATCACCTTTTAGCATCTTGATTTCAGCCAGATTCTGCCCTGTTACAAAAGGCTGTTGGCCGTGATTTCCCTTAATTATGCACATGACAGATAACACTGTCTGAAGACGAAATCAAGGCTGATATGGCAATGTTTTGTTAATGTGTCAACAACAGATGGTGGCAGTAGTGGTGGGGTGGGGTGGCGGGAATGGTATGAAATCATGATATATGTGACCTCCATTAATACTTAAGACATTTTCATGGAGAACAGCACAGGTGCATCACACAGATAAGACACTGATGATAGTGGAGCCTAGGGTGTCAACAGGTTAATGCCTTCTTCTCAGTAACTGGACAATCTCTTTGTTGTTAATGCTCATCACACAGTCTGCATCCCATTCTCTTTAAATGATACAGGAGTGTTTTGTTTGTCTAATACAGCCCAGTAAAACCAAGCATGAAACATAGAGAGGAGAGATTGGCAGGCAGGCATTAGTTGAAGCTAGTCAATGTGAAATGAAGAGTGGTGCAAATTTGGTCCAAGCAAATCACTTCATTCATCAGCTGGCAAAAAAAAAAAAGAAAAGAGAAGGAGTTTGTTAGCACCTTTCACCTCTCTTTGCACAGATGAACAATACCAGCAGAAAAAGGATCTCAGTGTCTGAGAGAGAGATTCCTGTCTGATTCTGATCCTTTAATGGTTAAAGCTTTAACCGATCAGCCAGCCCTAAATCCCCCCACCTGTGCATTTCATTTAAAGTATTCTAAATTATAGCGTAATGCATTTTAGCTGCACGTGCAGGGTGCTTTATGAGTATGCTTATGAATGTGAAGTATCAATGTGACAAGCAGGTGTCTCACTACAAACATGGAAATGCTGTAGACATAGTTCACATGCTTTGTTCATGTACATTGCTTCGTTTCCCTGCAGTTGATGAGTTGGGCAGCATGAACTGAATGTATGAACTGACTCCATTTAAAAGCAATGTGGCTCAGATGATGTGAAACAAAATGCAAGATCTACCTGTGCTCTTAGGTCTGTGATAGCCCATTCACTTAAGCAATCTTTCCAATCATGTTACAGTCATCAAATATGAGCATGCATCAGTATTCATGACTGGAGAGCCAGTGTGATGTAGTTGTTAGCAAAGTCACTGGGTGACTTTGGGCCAGTCACTGACTCTCAGCCTAACCTACTTCACAGGGTTGGGACCAATTGAGTGTATATGTATGAGCAAATCTGGGTGTGCCATCATGGTCTAATCTGCAGGACTGTGTCCCCTAAACTACTTTGAATGCCCAGGGCAGAATCTGGCATTTCTTCCTCACCTCATTCTGAGCTGTAATAATCAGCTGCAAAACAAATCAGGGTCATTAAGATGATAGCTGTTGCAAAATAGGAAACTTGCTCCTGTGCCTGAAATCAAACTTGTTTTGCTTTTGCCAGCCCCATCGTTATGAAGGATGCACAGTTTGCATGCAAAAGAGTGACCTTGCAGCAAAGAAACAGTTGTCTAGGGTGGGAGATTCTAGAATTTTGTTCAAAATACCATCTCTGTGTAGTAAAAAAAAAAAAGGGAGTTCAAGGCCAAAGCAGGGATGGAGGGTGTAGAGGGCTTTGGAATGTCATGTCACCTAAAAAAATATCTAAGCCTGATATTGTGCATATATTGTAAGCAGTGACTGTCTGAGGGCAAGTTCTTTCATAATTTGTGACTTGGCTAGAATGGTAGTGTTCATCAGTTCCACGTCAAAACAGCTTTAAAACATGTTTTAAAAGACCTGTGTGGTGTGTCAGGTGTTAATGTTCACAAAATGAGAAACTGAGCAGGATTGAATTTGACAGATCTGTCTCCAACCTTGGTTCCCCAGTTGTTTTTGGCCTAGAACTCCCAGCATGATCCTGCCTTTGTCACACACACATATAGTTGTACTACCCTCTAAAGGACCTCAGGGAGTTGTAGGCCAAAAACATCTGGGGAACCAAGGTTGGAGAACACTGGTGTAGAAGCGGATGTGTGAGCAGCTGTGTGAAATCTGTGGACATTGAGGGGGTAGAGCGCAGTCCTGATCTACGGTAATCGTATGAAGCACCCTTCACTCAATTAACTCATAAAGGGAGCTTTTTGTAAAGTGATAAACAGCAAATGATACCTTGTTATGGTAGAATCATTCATTGGGAGGATAGGTGCAAGCAGTGCTGATTCTGGTAGAGTTCCAGGGGAATTGTCTTTTACAACCTCAGTGGAAAAAACATAACTCCAGAGCCACTGTATTTAGCCAATTGGTTAAATTAAAAACCTGTCCCCAATTAAACAGACAGCACATTCTATTTTTTAAAGAAAATATTTTGAATGCAAGTACTTCTACAATCTGCAAATGGCAAACACCATCTTATTTATTTATTCATATTTATATTTATGTTTATATTTATATCCCGCCTTTTTTCCTGCAAGGAACCCAAGGCAGCTTACATAATCCTCCTCCTCCTCCTCTCCATTTTATCCTCACAACAACCCTTTGAGGTAGGTTAGGCTGAGAGTCAGTGACTGGCCCAAAGTCATCCAGTGAGTTTCATGGCTGAGCGGGGACTAGAACTTGGATCTCCCGAGTCCCAGTCCAACACTCTCACCATTACGCCACACTGGCTCTCCAAGAGGCATAGGTAAGAAAAGGGAGACTTGCCTCTTCTGAGATGCTATCTGCTGGAATACATGTGGGATATAAGTTAGGGATGTGCAAAGTCCGAAGACCAAGCAGAATCAGGCCACTTCACTTCAGTTTTGTTGGGCTCCGAGGCAAAATAGACTTTCCTCCAGAGTCAACTGAGCCAAAGCTGCTAGAAAATTAGGGTTTGTTACCAACTCGTGTTCTGGATCCATCACTGTGCTTTCGGGAAGGGCAAGGATAAAACCATGAGATGGCCGTTCTTCCAGTTCCACCATGTTTCACTATGAAAAAGTCTTAAACTGACTTATTTCAAACATAAAAATAAAATGTATTTTTATGAGACTTAGCAGGGGACACCTCTATTATGGGTTGTTCCTTTTAAAACAAAATCAAAATGTAAAGGCACATAGCACAATCGCACGCACCTATTTTTATGATGTTGGGCAGGCATAACACCCTCCTAAGGGGCTCCTGCTCCTGCAACTATCATCTAATCCTGACCAAGAGGAAAGAGCTATAGCCTTTTGAAAAAATTCCCTTCACACCCCACGCTCCTGTGGGGTGGGGAGAGTTTTTGCGAGGGGGGGGAGTGGAGAACGAGGACTCTAAATGAGGTGATTTCACCTCCAATCAGGGCACGGGCAAATTGTTTGCCCGAAGGGGACAGGCTTAAGGGGTGGGGCCCTGAGGCAGTATTTATGCACAGGAGACCCCACCTCATGCCTCTTTCTTTGCAGCTCCCTCCCTCCACTCCCGATGAAGCAGTGTGGGCTCCTCTGGTCGCCTTTTACGGGGCCGAGTAGGAATTTTGGCTCATTGTCCTAATTGGCTCGGGGCAATGTGCGCGTTTCGCCTACTCCATACTGTGGAATCGGCGGTGGGTTTGTTGTTTTGGGTTACAGGTTATTTCGGTCACATTGGCCTTAGGTTAGGCGGTAAGTGCGGTGAATAGGCAGTGGGGGTTAGGGTTTCGGTGTGCATCCCTTGGCACCTTTGAAGGTGATGGGCGAGAACCCGAGCCTCACAAATGTCGATGCCTTGTGGCTCAATTTGTGAGAGGTAGGGTCGCCTTTGGGGTCTACGCATCTCACCCTCCTCGGTTGTCCCGGGGGGCAGTGACCTTGGTAGATCCCCCAGCACCCCGTGTGCGGAATTCGAGGATGGCGAGTCACTGCGCCGCCCTCGAGTTTGGGATGCTTTCGCCCAGACATGCTCCACTGGCCTTTGGGCCGGCCTTAGTTAATCCCGCACTTCTCCCTTCGCAGACCTCTGAATTAATAAATGTGGCCCTGATTTTATACCATAACTGTTGTCTCGTCTCTTCATTTCCCCCTTTACCCTCGCAAATAATAATCCTATGATAGCCGGTGGGAAGCGCAACAATTGCTTGATAAAAATGCATACGTTAAGAAAAGTGAGTACAAAAATGTGTAGATTAGGAGAAATGAACACAGAAATATGCATGTGTTCATTTGGGGTGTGTTCACCCCCAAATGTCCTTATGTGTCATAAGGACATTTGGGGGTGGGGGTGGGAAAGTAACCTGTGAGGCAGAAATGATATGGAATGAACTTAATGTTCACAAAATGAGAAACTGAGCAGGATTGAATTTGACAGATCTGTCTCCAACCTTGGTTCCCCAGATGTTTTTGGCCTAGAACTCCCAGCATGACCCTGCCTTTGTCACACACACATATAGTTGTACTACCCTCTAAAGGACCTCAGGGAGTTGTAGGCCAAAAACATCTGGGGAACCAAGGTTGGAGGACACTGGTGTAGAAGCGGATGTGTGAGCAGCTGTGTGAAATCTGTGGACATTGAGGGGGTAGAGCGCAGTCCTGATCTACGGTAATCGTATGAAGCACCCTTCACTCAATTAACTCATAAAGGGAGCTTTTTGTAAAGTGATAAACAGCAAATGATACCTTGTTATGGTAGAATCATTTTGAAATAAATAAATCCTTTGTGATTCCCCTTTTATCACCAAGCACCTCTGAGATATAGGATGACCTACTTCCTTTAGCTACTCTTTAACTCCACTATTGTATTGACCTGCAGGTTTTCCTAGCAAAGCAGAAAGGGAGAGAAAGATGTCAGTATGTTAGAATGAATAGTTTTCTTAAGTATTGTTCACACACAGACACAAATATCCTTCTGAAACCAATGGAATCTAAGCTCTCTCTGTGTGTTTCAGTGGATCATTTCATACAAAATGTAGTAAGCAAAGAATGCTTGAAAGCATTTAAGTAGAAGTTGGGTGGGAATTCTTTTTCCCCCCACACAGGAAAAAGAACACATGACTTGTTGTAACCCATCAAGCAGAACGCAGCCCAACCAGCCATGTGTTGTGGCTTACCATGTGTTTGACAGCCCCCTGTATTTGAAGTCCCAGGTGAGCAGCAAAAATAGGAGATGTATTGAGCCCCTGGGGTCTAGCATACATGGCTGGGTTCAGTTTGGTGCATCACAGGCCTGCTCTAGGTGGAAGTGGTGTGTGTGTGTGTGTGTGTGTGTGTGTGCGTGTGCGCGCGCGTGCGTGCGTTTGGCTGAGTTGATCACAGTGAATGAGTGGCCAGGGTTTTAATGAAGGTACATTCATGTTCCTTGATAGATGAAAATCACTTCCCAGTTTTCAGAATGTAACACCCATAGACTTTTGGAAAGGTGACACCCTTTGGGATTGGATGCAATGAAATTTCACTGAAATTTCTTCTGCACAGTACACAAATATCAGGGTGGTGAGTTATGTGTCACCAGGGAACAACAAAAAAAAAAAAGTGAAATGCATCACCAAAAAGAGGACACAAAAGAGGACACATGATCTGTACTTGTAACAAGGTGATCTAGCAGGCTTGGCAAGTTGGCAGTCAGACCTGAGATGCTGTCTGTTAAGAGAGAAGTAAGTCCTTTCTGAGGGAACGGAGGGGGAGAGACAGCACAGTCTCACCTGCAGTTGGAACTTGTCTGTTGCAGATTAGACAGTTAACCAGAGAGAGACAGAGAGAGAAGGTGGATTTGATCCTGCCTTTGTCACACACACATATACAGTAATACCTTGGATTGCAAGTAACTTGGTTTGAGAGCGTTTTGCAAGACAAGCAAATTTTTAAATATTTATTTAATTTTTTTTTACTTGATATACAAGTAATGTCTTGCAATACAAGTACTGTAGTACGGCTTAAATTAAAAATCTCTGTACAAATTTTTTTGGGGGGATTTCGTTTTGATATAAGAGTGTTTTGGATTACAAACACGTTTCCGGAACGAATTATGCTCTCAATCGAAGGCATGACTGTAGTTGTACTACCCTCTAAAGGACCTCAGGGTTAGAGTTAGTATAACTAGGGATTGTAGCAAGTTTGTTTCTTTTGTTTCTCTTGAGTACTGTAAATGTTCTTTAAGTTGACCCTTGTTTTCCATCTGTAAGCCATCCTTTTGCCTATGTTAAACCTTGTTTTCCATCTTTTTGCCTTTGAATACATAAGTCCCAGTTTCAATATTCAGTGGATTGGGTGGTGTGATTTTAGGATTCCTTCCTCACAGACCTTCCCCACAATGCCTTCTCTTCGGCCCAGCTTTTCATATTTATAAAGATTAAGGGTGCACCCCAACCTAACCAGTGAAAAATGGTAAACAAGGAGTGGTGGCAGTGATACTACCTGAGACCTTGGGTGTAATTAGTTATTACTATTAGAGAGTCTCCTAAATTATCAGGATGAGGTGCATGTCATAATATGTACAGATGCAATTTGAGACACCATTATAGTAGTAGTAGTAGTAGTATAATAGTAGTAATAATAATAATAATAATAATAATAATAATAATAATAATAATAATAATCATTGGGGGGGGGAGACTGTGACCAGATGATTGGTGAGCCTGCACAGTCATTTGACCCTTGTGATGTAGGGAAAAGGTTGAAGTGGAGATCAGTTTGAGTTTGACCATGCCAGAATGAAGTGGTGAGTTGTAAACAGGCATCCACTTGAGGGCAGGCTGATCTTCCCTTGCTGGTGTTCTTGCTTGGATAGAAGTGTTCTGGCTCATGGCAGAGGCCAAAGTGACCTTCTCCTTGTTTCTGCAGCCTCAGGGCAATTCAGACTTTGAGGAAAGTTCTTTTGGGGATGGGCGGAGGAGAAGCTTGTTTCTCTGACAGATGGCTGGGAGGAGGCTGGTCTTTCCCTTGCTGTGGTACACTTCCCGGAAGCGTGGGTATATAATCTCCCAGAGGTCCCTGGTCCTCTACCCATTGACAAAAGACAGAGTGTCCTTGATCTCACTTCTGCAGTCCTATGGCATCTGGCAAAGGAAGTAGGACAAGCAAGTAAACATATAAAGCCATAAGATGCTGATTCGTGTGACTGCATGGGCATGGCAAGGGGCAGAGAATCCGCTACTGCTCACCAACAAATCTTTAATTCCGTAATTAGGGCTTACCCAAGTGAATCATTTCACCGAAAGCAATGCCTAGATGTTATTTTGTTATCCCTCCCCCTGCCCAACAAGAGAGCAGTGGAGTGGACTGCCTTGGATTAGAAACACTAAAGTGCAATTCTACCTCGGAGAGCTTAGCCTACTTTTTAGATCCTTGCGGTGAGCGAAGGTAACAAGTAACGTGGGAAATTGCTTGGATAACGAGTAAAGGGAGTTACTGTAATAAGCTCACATAATTACTGAGAGATAGAATTCAGGTAGCTTCATTAAGGAAGCTACCTCAATATGTTTAAAGTTCTGTGTTTGTACACATCAAATTAACAGGCTTAATGCAGGATCATTGCAGTGAACAAGAACTATTCATCTGAATGAGCATGGTAGTGCTGGCCCTGTCTGTTGTGTTTCTGTTCTGGAATATATTCCCTGCATTGATGGAAATGAGAAACCTGTCCAAATTCTTTAGAAACAGTACTGCAGTGCTAGGGTGGCCACTTGTGCATCACCAAAAAATCATATTCATCTTTTGTTAAAAGCAGGCGGCCAACTCCTCAAACCTGAGGTGTGTAGCATCATGATCTAGAGTCAGTGCTGGTTCCACTTGTTTAAGGACTCCTGGGAAAGACCAGGGGAGGCTGGTGACTCCTATTTCAATGGTGGTCCTAATCCATTATTTGGAACTTTGTAGGAGCTATCCATGGTGCTGAACTCCATCCCCAGAATAGGTTCACCACCATGGAGCACCATGC
This sequence comes from Shinisaurus crocodilurus, assembly GCA_021292165.1. Classification (NCBI taxonomy): domain Eukaryota; kingdom Metazoa; phylum Chordata; class Lepidosauria; order Squamata; family Shinisauridae; genus Shinisaurus; species Shinisaurus crocodilurus. The sequence goes on along the minus strand of CM037887.1, from coordinate 14,315,294 downwards.
ATAGCTCCTATAAAGCTCTCAATAAAACCTGCAATGGCTTAGGAGGACCACCACTGAAATAGGAGTTTTTATTTTTGTTTGACTTTACTTCAAAATCTGCATTGCTCCAGCACAGTAACTCAATTCTTTCTGAGCGATTTTTTTTCCTGCTTCCCCTTCGCTGCAATAGCTCAGCTCTGAACCTTGAGACACCCTATGCTGTGCTTGCCCCTGTGCCAATAGAAGGGCTCTGCCTGCCAAGCAAGGGTTCTGCTTAATTAGGACCCTACTTGCCTCTTTGCCTCTCTCTGCCTACTCATCTAGTGCCAGGCTGAAGTAGCGGGGCCCAGTGAGTGGCACCCTGGCTGTAAATGTATGAGCTTCAGGCTTACTTGCACCTGGCACTCCCTGCTGCTTCCTTGCTCTGCCTGCCTTCACCACGAGCTGCTGCCAGCTGCCTGTCTCCTCTGCCGCCTGCCGCCCACGGAGCTGCTCCCTCAGTGCAGCCTGTCTACCCAGAACTTCTTGCACACCTTGTGCCATGGGTCCCTATCTTGGGACTTTAAGCCTAGTCAGAACTCCACTGGCACCAATGGATGCTTCCTCCCCGACACCATATTTCAGCCCCCACCTGCAGATGGGGCAAATTTCAGAAAATAAGTGGCTTGGAGTGTGGGGGGGAGGTTTAAACCTCCTCTGTCTGCATGCAGTGGTCCTCATCTGGACTGGGCTCCATGTCCAGAGTTTTTAGAGTGAGAAAGGAGAGTCAGCTGCATACTGCACATCATGCCCTTTGACCCTCTGTTGGCTCATATGTAAGTTACCACTTGACACTGAGCCCATCCGGTGAGGTACATGCACGGGTGAACCAGCACTTTGTTTAGAATGAATGAAGTCAAGCCACTAGTGGGTGCAATTGTCCAAGAGTAAGTCTGCCAACTCTTTGTTCGTGTGCAATAGTGGCCTAACCAATGTAGGTTCTGGTTTGTGTAATTGATACACTAGAAAACTGCAGGTCTATGCGCATAGACACCTATGCAGATGTTATGCTCCATGAATGGACAACAGGGAGATGGAGGGAGGAGGGCCTGCCACATTGACTGTGATCCCACCCCATGCATAAATTGAATATCTGCACATGGGTATTCAAACCTGTATTCAGTGGAGGCTGGTGGCATCAATGTCAGTGCGATGGTGTATCCACTCCGGGTTCCAGTCTGAACCTTTAAGGAGCAAAGGCATGAATATTCTCCCAGTTAAAGGGCTTTTCAGGAAATGTCTCTACTTCTGTCCTGGAAAAAAATGTGTTTTAATCTTTTGCTACAAAACTGAAATGGAAGCATATTTAGTGCAGCTCAGGCAAGACCAGTATCTGTTTGTGATGCTGCTGTTTTCTTTATTTCTGATCTGTGACCCTATTTGGCCCGGTTTAGATGGGGGAGGTTTTGGTGTACGAAGTTTCTGAAGATCTGATATATCATTTGTGCTGCTCAGACGGTTTCTATTATGGTTTCTAAGGTTTTTGATGAGCTATCCATCATGCTGAACCCAATCCCCAAACTAGGTTCAGCACCATGAATAGCTCCTTAAGAGTTCAGACTGGAACCCAGAGTGGATACACCATCCCACTGACATGGGAGACACCAGCCTCCACTGCCTATATTCACAGTATAAAAACCCAGAATAATAATAATAATAATAATAATAATAATAATAATAATAATAATAATAATAATTAAAGCTGGCATAGTAACAGAGTCTCTACTAAATGTAGACATGTTTTCAATGGGGCTTACTCCCATCTGGAAAAACACACATGGATTGCAGCCTTAAGATGTGCAAAGTGCTGGTATTAAGCTTTAAAGCCCTAAAGAGCTTTGGCCCAAGTTACCTGAAATATTGTATGCTTGGACCCTAAAATCATCTTCAGAGGGCCTTCTCCAAGTACCCCCACCAAATGAAGTGAGGCAGGTGGCTTCCAAGAAGAGGGTCTTTTCAGTGGTGGAACCCCAGTTGCGCAATGCCTTCCTCAGAGATGCTCATCTGATGCCCACATTGTGGTCTTTTTATTGCCAGGTGAATACTCCCATCCCACCAGGCTTTAATGTTTTAACAACATGGTACTGATTTTTAGACCTTGCTCAGGTTTTTTAGGCTGCTCCCCACCCCCATTTTCAACTTCACTCCACATATATTTGGCACACCTTATATTTTTTCGTTTGGTTCTTTATGAGCATGCATCAAATTAACAAGCTTAGGCTGCAGCCCTATGCATGCTCACATGGGAGTAATTTTCACTGCAAACAGTGAGACTTACTTCTGAATAAAGATTGCACCCTTGCAGCAGTGAATAGGGACTACTTGTACTCATATGAATGAGGATGATAGCATCGTGTCTATGTGTGTTTTTCCACTCAAGATATATTGCTTTTATTGTGGGAGAAGAAAAAGTGGGCAAAAGAAACAAAGAAAACTCAGTAGGGAAAAGGAGTGTGCTGATCCTGGGAAGTCCGGTTCGTTTGAGCTCAACAAATTTCCTGCCTGCTTCCGATCCGATCCAATTATCAGAAGCGGGCTGAGTCGGGGGGGGGGGGTTCCGCAGACTTCCATCTCTAAGACAGGCTGCAGTTTGTACATTTAAAAAAAAAATGCTGAGGAAACTTACGCAAATGGTGCTATTTGTGCAATTTGCATAATTTTATGCAATTTGCGTAACATTACACAAATTGCATAAATCATGGTAATTCGCATGTTTTGCACAAATCAGCACCCCCAAAGCACGTGGATCTAGCATATTTGCATAAAATTAGCTGATTTGCACAAATGACACTTGATTCTCATGCTTTTTGGGTACTGATTTGCGGAAAACATGCAAAATACTGTGATCTGCGTAATCTGCATAAAGTTATGCAAATTTCGCAAATAGTGCCATTTGTGCAAATTTCCTTAGCATTTTTTTTTTTTTAAATGCACAAAGTGCAGCCTGTCTTACAGATGGAAGTCTGCAAGCTGGCTCGACTCCCATCATACAGGCCTGTGGCTTACGCTGGCTCAGCTTGTCTGAGTGTGGAAAGCTAAGCAGGGTCAGGCCTGGTTATTACTTGGATGGGAGACCCCTCCTCTAGTTTCCTGCATTGAGCAGGGGGTTGGACTCGATAGCCTTGTAGGCCCCTTCCAACTCTATGATCTATGAAATCTATGAAACATCACTTCAAAAGATGTGTGGGTTAGCAGGGGAGGCTGGTGACCCCTGTGTCAGTGGGGCTCCTTTTCCATTGCATCTTTTTGTTCAAACTGTATAGGAGCTATCCATGGTGCTATACTCCATCCACATAAGCTGGCGAATGGAATCTGGGAGGCTGAATTGTGAAAATCCATTGGATTTTCCCCCCCTATCGGATTCCTCAAACATCCCTTGCAAGGAATAAAAGACCCTTGCAGGAACTTTGGAGATGCTTTTGCTCCTTTCACTTCTTTGCCACAACTTTTATTATATCAAGTCTACCCCAAAGGATAATTGACTGCCCTTTCTGATAGTCTGCCTGAGTGGTGCTCCTGCCCTTACTTCATTCAAACAGAGCTATCAAACAAATTTTTAATTGTTTACCCACGGTAATGTAATTTATTTCAATAAAATCAATACTGCAACATTTGAAGTGTAACAACAAATGTCTCTGAATCGACCAAATCCACCTTAATGAATTGTTGGGGTCAGAGGACATATCTATAGCTTGTAATCACAATGATCAACAAGGCAGCAATGAATGCAGAACGAAATTAAAAGTGGATTGCCCCCAAAGAAGTGGCCATTCGTAAAAAGGGCTTTCAGCACATTCTGATGAGGAAAATCTCTCAAGAGGCTGTAAAATAGTCTCCACTGGAGATTGTGGTGTAAATCAATGCACTAGCATGATGATGAAGTGGCTCATTTGGCAAAACAGGCATTCTGAGTTTGAGAAAACCTTAAAAACATTGATTTTTTTTAGATTTTATGGCTACCCATTAAATGGCTGTTTTGTTCATTAAACTATTTTTTTCATTTACTTTATTAATCTTTAGAAAAGGTTTGTTGCAATCCTTTCTTTTCAAATTGGTGGGGTAACTGAATTTGCAAAAGAGTTCAAAGGAATTTAATGGTGGTTTCTTCCAATGCATTCTCGACCAATTTACTGTGACCCATACGTACAATACTGCGATGTTTTAAGGCCACAAGGGCCATTTATGGACCAAAAACATATGGTACAAACCCTTTACAATCAAAAGATGGCACCAAACTCTTAAAAGACAAAGAGTCCATTGCACTGCGTTGGAAAGAGCATTATTATGACCTTTTAAATCGTAAATCTAAGGTGGATAATGAGATTTTTTCGCAAATCCCGCAAAAACAAATTAGAGAGGAACTTGCAATACTCCCCACTTTGGATGAAATAAAAAAAGCCATTAATCAAATGAAGAATAACAAAGCTAGTGGACCAGATGGGATTCCTGCTGAAATCTCTAAAGAAGGCCCCCCCGAATTTGTACAACATCTTCATAAACTCATTGAAAAAATCTGGATAAGAGAAGAGATCCCAGAAGACTTCAGGGATGCCATAATTATCACCCTCTTTAAGAAAGGTGATAGAACAGACTGTGGAAATTATCGGGGCATTTCTCTCTTAGCTACCGCAGGTAAAATATTTGCCAGGATTCTCGCAAACCGTCTTCTATCTATTTCAGAAGAGATCCTCCCTGAAACTCAATATGGTTTCAGCCCCTCTAGAGGGACAGTAGACATGATTTTCACTGCACGTCAGCTCCAAGAAAAATGCCGGGGGCAAAATCAACCCCTTTATATGGCATTTATTGATCTTGCTAAGGCCTTTGATACTGTAGACCGAACAGCTCTCTGGACTGACTATCCTTATGAAAATTGGATGCCCCAATAAATTTGTGAATATCTTGCGACTTCTCCATGACAACATGATGGCTACGGTCTTGGACAACAACGGCTCTCATGGTGCTCCATTTAAAGTGGGATCAGGTGTTAAACAGGGATGTGTTATTGCCCCAACATTATTTGCTATTTTCATCGCCATGATTTTACATCTTGTTGAGGGGAAACTTCCCACTGGTGTGGGAATTATATATCAAACAGATGGAAAGCTTTTTAATCTCAGCAGGCTGAAAGCAAAAAGTAAGGTAATTACAACCTCCATTGTGGAACTTCAGTATGCTGATGATAATGTGGTCTCCGCACATTCAGAGGATGATCTCCAAACTATCCTAAATGCTTTTGCAGAAGCATACGGAAAACTTGGTCTCTCACTTAACATCAAAAAACCCAAAGTGCTTCATCAGCAAGTGCAAGCTAACCCTTTGGTGATGCCATCTATCCAGCTTGGCGGGACAATATTGGAAAATGTCGATCATTTTCTCTATCTTGGCAGCTATCTTTCTGTTACAGCTAACATCGACAGTGAAATCCAGCATCGCCTGAGCTCCGCAAGTGCCGCGTTTTCTCGAATGAAACATAGAGTGTTCGAGGATCGGGATATTTGTAAGAAGACCAATACACTGGTTTATGAAGCCATTGTATTACCAACTTTATTGTATGCCTGCGAAACATGGACTATCTATAAACGTCACCTCCAAATCCTTGAAAGATTTCATCAACGTTGCCTCCGGAAAATCCTGCTAATTACCGTATTTTTCCGTCTATAAGACGCCCCCATGTATAAGACGCTCCCCACTGGGCAGTTTTGCAACCACACGGTTCTCTCCTCAGCTTACTTCCGTGTATAAGACGACCCTCAATTTTTAGTCTAGCGATTTTAGGAAAAAGTATAGTCTTATACATGGAAAAATACTGTACTTGGGAAGATAGGCGAACAAATGTCAGTGTACTGGAAGAAGCAAAGACTACTAGCATTGAAAAAATGATCCTTCAACGCCAACTTCAATGGACCGGTCACGTTGCTCGAATGCCTGACCGCCGTCTCCCAAAGTAGTAACTTTATTCCCAACTCAAGGATGGAAAGCGGAATATCGGTGGTCAATATAAGAGGTTTAAAGATGTTCTTAAGGCTAATCTAAAAAAATGCAATATAAACATCAAAAACTGGGAAGCTCTGGCCCATGAACGATCTAACTGGAGGTTGGCCTTTCACAAAGGTTCTATGGACTTTGAAGAAGCTCGAGTGCAAGGTGAAAGGGAGAAACGTGCTAAGCGAAAAGCACGTCAAATAAATCCTTTACAGGACCATCTTCCATCTGGTAACCTGTGTCCTCACTGTGGGAAGCTGTGTGGATCTAGAATTGGCCTCCACAGTCACTTACGGACCCATCACTAGAGTCTACACAATTTTCTTTAGAATTTTCCTCCTTTTAAAATCTCCTTTTTGTAAATTTTCTTTTTTTTTATCCTGGAAGACAATCTTACTCGGTCACGAGTGATCGCCTGACTGCAATGTTTGTATTTATGCCATAAGCATCATTGCACTTAAGTGCATTATATATGATCGTGTGCATTGTCTTAACCCTAGAAAATCAATGCAATGATGTATACAAGTATACTTTGTCATAATTCATCCTTATGCTTCTACTTTAAGCATATTATGTGGGCGTAAGCACTGTTGATTTTCAGAGAACAACCACTTAATGAGCAAAATTCAGTGGAAAAAATCACACCACATTCCCATTGGATTCAATGTGACTTGTAGCATACTCCTATCCATGGTTACATGGATAGATTTAAACTATTGGTTTCAGTGGGATTCACTCCTATTTTTAGTGTTTCATGTTTTTAAGAGCAGAAAGTTTAATAATATGCAAAACTGATTTTGAATATAGTTTTTTTTTTATTGTCACTGGAACTTAGTGACAATGCTGAGGTACTTTGAATTAAAAAAAAAGGAGCAACAATGTTGAAATAATTTCATTTACTCAACATGAACCCTACAGTGATGGAAGAGTAGAGATGACTGAGTCCTCTGAGGCTCTCCTAGGATTAACCAGTCCAATATTTTAGAAAAAAAGTATTGTCCCACCCTATGCCATGTCCACTGCCCTCCTCCAGCCTCAGCACTCAGTCTGGTCACCACCCACTGAACCTCACAAGGCCAGGCCACCCAGACCAGGTCCTCTGAAGATCTGAAAGAACAGGAAGAAGACAGTTCTCCAGACAGCCTGGTCCCAACCCAGGTAGGATTCCATAGGTCAAGAGTAGCACCTTAAATACTGTCCCCAAAGAAATGTGGAGCCAGATTTTATTAAAGGAATATGGGAATGCCGCTTTAGGTAAGGTAAGTTGCAAAAAAAATAATCTGGAAGAATGGTTCTGCCTGAGGTCCAAATATGGTCCTGATCACCATTCACCAGAACCAAAGAGAGCACAGCAACTACCATATAGAGCTTCCATGAAGATGGCCACAGCCAACTGCTTCCTGGAATGGGCTTGGTTAACATCTGAACAACCCTGAACAGCCCGATCCCATCTGATCTCAGAAGCTAAGCAGGGTCGGGCTGGTTAGTACTTGGATGGTTGACCGCCTCGGAATATCAAGTGCTATAGGGAGGGACCATAGCTCCCTGTGATAGAGCCCCTGCTTTGCATGCAGAAGGTCCCAGGTTCGATCCCCAGCCTCCAGGTAGGGCTTGGAAAGAATCCTGCCTGAAACCCTGGAGAGCCGCTGCCAGTCAGTGTTGACAATACTGGGCTAGATGGACCGATGGTCTGATTCAGTATAAGGCAGCTTCCTATGTTCCTATGTTCCCCTGCCTTTCTTTCCATGCCTGTGCAGAGATATTAATATTAAGTCTTCTTTTCTTTTTCATCAAGGCTAGGAAGGCAGAGCAGCAGTGGTGAGTCCTGGGTCTTAAAGGAGGGAAGCTGCAGTACTGAGCAGATATTGGATCACACACACACACACACACACACACACACACACACAAAGGAGAGTGACTAGTGACTGATTAAGGCAGCATGTTTTTACTCTAAAGTAAGCATGTGGGGCCTGATCTGGACTGGGTCCACCATACACATGGCTGGGTGAATCCAACCACTTGTTTTCCATTCACAAAACACCCTTGCAGGGGCTAAAAACAAAACAAACAAAACAAAACAGGAGGAAGACTCCACTTGCCCCAATGGAAGCTTTTTTCTTTTTTTTTAAATGCCATGGGGTGGGTGGAAAGGAGACAGCTGAGTAGCTCCCCCCCCCCCGCACATGTGGTGCTCCCAATCTGGGCAGTGGAAGCTGGTGGCGCCCGTGTCAGTGAGGCAGTGTATGTATCCACCCTGAGTCGTAGTCTGAACTTTACAGAGCTACCCGTGGTGCTGAACCCCAACCCCAAAATAGGTTCAGCACCATAGACAGCCCCCTATAAAGTTCAGACTGAAATCCAGAGTGGATACACTTCCCGCTGGCATTGGAACCACCAGCCACTGCTGAATCTGGATCAGACCCAAGGGATTACTGTAGTCTAGAAAGAGTAAAGTAAGATTGTGAGAGAAAGTAAGAGGGAGATAAGAGAGTAAGAGTTTTACTCCAGAGCAAGCATGCAGGGGCAGGGCCTGAACTAGACTGGGGCCACTGCACAGCATTGGGAGGTTTACTCAGGTGCTTGCTTCCTGTTCCCAAAACTCTCCACACCCTGTTGTGATTAAAGAAAAGGAGGGGTTCCATTGGCACCAATGGAGACTTCCCCCCATCTTTTTCTAACCCTTGCAGGGGTGTGGTTTAAGAAAGCAAGAGGCTAGGGGGGAAAAGCTACCCCACACACACACCATGCATGGTGATCCCTATCAAGATTGGACCCTGCACACTTACTCTAGAGTAAAATAAGAGATTGTGAGGCTGAATATGAGTCAGAGAGAGACACTGGAGAGACTAAACATGAGAGAGAGAGAGAGAGAGAGAGAGAGAGAGAGAGAGAGAGAGAGAGAGATTCATACCACAGAAAATCTGGCAGGTCAGAAACATGCAGCCCAATCCTATTGCAAATGTATTCCAAAAATGTAAATGTTTGGAGTAAAGGTTGGAGCTTGTAAATTTACTCCGAAGTACGTTCTACTTCATGAAGTGAAACTTACTCCGCATCAGGTGCTCATACGGTGACAGCCTGACAGTGTTATCCTAAACATGCTTCCTCAGAAGTGAAGTCTCAGGGAGCACACTGGGGCTTACTCCCCAGTGAGGGTTCTTCTTTTTGCAATGTTAGAAGTATTTCAGTGCGTTTCCTGAAGCAGTTCTGTAAATATCAGCCTGCTTTCTAGTTGGATTTCTTAAGGAATACAAGCCATCTCCCCTTTTACTTTCTAAAGATCCTTTTGAGGCGTGTGGGGTGGGAGTGGGTGCAGTGGGATGTCCCGAGGAGTAGTGAATGCATTCAGCCCAACTGCATCATAGGCGTTGTCTGATTATCCCAGAAGCTCCTGCTCAAACAGAAGGGACTATCTAGTCAGCTTGTAGAGGTGGATAGAACGGGCTATATTGATATGTGCAGATGGTTCTGCTATTTGCCTGTTAAACGTGAACAAAACTGAAAGTACAAGACTACTCTTGTGCTTGAGGAGAGTAAGTGAACAGCTTCTGTAGGATTTCCCAGTAAACATATATGTAACTGGGCTGTCAGCCTCCACATAAATACAGGGACTGCCCCTCGTGGGAGAGAGAGGGAGAGAGAGAAGGAGAGAGACAGAGAGAGAGAGAGAGACAGAGAGAGAGAAGGAGAGAGAGAGAGGGAGGGGGAGAGAGAGAGAGAGAGAGAGAGAGAGAGAGAGAGAGAGAATAAGAGAGAGAGACTGGAGAAAGAGAGACTGGAGAAAGAGAGACCTTGCTCAGTTTTTTTGTGGGGGGGACAAGAAAGTGTGCTTCTTGGACTGTGTATTCTTTCATTTTATGTGAATGTGATATGAATCAAGAGAGATTGAAGCAACAGCCAGCAAGGAGATCACGTTTTTACTTCTCTTTTCTATTGTTCTTTTTCTTTTCTGGTGAGTGTGTGTATATCTGTGCAACCATCCGCTTGGAATTAAGGAACTTGATTTCCATGCTTCAGTTTTCCCTCTCTGGGAAATGGGTAGCTACTAGGGCAGGAAACTGTTGGTTCAAAGGAGCGCTTATGTGTATTGCCGTGTCCAACTCTGTGCTTGGCAACCTTGATGTCAAAGTTAATGTGCCTTGGTTTGTCCTTTCAATGCAATAGGTTGCCGTTGTAGCAGACATGTGAAGTCAAGGGACCAATGCTGTGTTGTTGACTGTGGTGCTCAAAGGACTGCTTCTGTGTTGTAGTGTGGGTGAGAAACACACACACCAGTCAAGCCTCCTCCTTTGAACTCATGATCTTGTACATTAAGTCGCATGCCTCAGTTTGAGCCCCACCTGTGACCCCTTGGCTCTGTGCCTACCATTAGCTGCCCTGCCCACTGCCTCAACAAGCCCAACAGGCACCAGCCGCTGCTGTCAAGGAGGCATGCCTCTCACTGGGTTGGTGACATTCTGAGCAGGGGCTCAAATGTTTTTCAGGTTTTCCTGCCCCATTATAGCCTATGGCAGCAACTGCTGGCAAAGTTATGTCAGGCATGCTCAGTTTCATTCTGATGCTAGAACACTGCCAGTACTTCAATGCTTTCCAAAGGGTTTGGAGCTGAAACCTACTGTACTTTATGTTCAATGCGTATTCCTTTACTTATGGAATGTGGCCTCCCAAGGTCAGACTACACAGTACTACATAGTAGTCTGTAGTAATAGTATGGGGGGGCCTTTAACTCTCCCCCTTGCTGCGGTCCCAATGCGTATCAGCACCCCACCCCCAACACACCTCAAATTTACATTGATAAAAAGGCATCCAGTTATAACGTAAATTGCAAGCAAAGGGTCCTGATCCATTTTATTTATTTATTTATTACATTTATATCCTGCCTTTTTTCCTCTTGCAAGGAACCCAAGGCGGCTTACATAATCCTCCTCCACCTTTCCATTTTATCCTCACAACAACCCTGTGAAGTAGGTTAGGCTGAGAGTCAGGGACTGGCCCAAAGTCACCCAGTGAGCTTCATGGCCGAGTGGGGACTAGAACCCGGATCTCCTGAGTCCCAGTCCAACACTCTCACCACTACGCCACAGTGGCTCCCATATTAGGTCCCATGCACTTAATTTTCAGTAAAAAAAAGGGGGGGGATAACTAGCTACCTCTTTAAAGTAACATGCAGTTTGATCCTCAGGGAATCTGGGGTGGGGTGGAATGCACAGACAGGTGGGCCCCACACCATCTTTCTGAAAGCAGAAATGCAGCAAAAGGGCCCTGATCTACCTTTCCATGTGGTAGTTACAGGAAATATGAAGATTGGGGCCCATGTGATGATCTTCTGAACTTTGTAAGCCTGATCGTAGGGCCTCTCTCTTCCTCCCCCCCTCTTATTGCTGTGAGGCACTTTGGAAGACAAGCCCGCTCCCCCACTCACCGTGCCAGAATGGCTCTCGGGCAAGGAACAGCTTTTGCAGATGGAGGGAGGCAGAAAAATCAGCCACATTATGGTGCGTGCCTAGCACGCCTGTAGCACGATGGGGTGGAGCCTGAGCTGTATAAGCCAACTCTGCCCCAACACCAGGCCTCTTTGCCTTTCCAGCTCCCACCCTCCCTCCCTAAATCCAGTGTGGGATTAGCCAGTCGCTTCTTTAAGGAAGGCTGAGTAGGAATTTTTTACCTGGTCACGGACTGGCATTGTGTACAGGTTTTCTTGCCTACTCTGCACTGGGCGTAATTGGCTTTAGAAGTGGGGTCGTTTAACTCGGTGAATGGTTTTGGCAGGGATGTGCGGGAATTGTCAGGAAACAGGTTTTGGCGGGCACTCGCTGGCACCTTTATGGTGATTGGAAAGTCCAGAGGCCAGATGCTCAGGGGCTGTGTGGCCCACGGCCCAGGATACTGTTTGCCTTTGGGACCAACCTGCCTCACCTATGCGGAGTTGTGCGGCCGGCACTGGGCAGGGGTGACACACGGAGGTCTCCCCTTACACTCCTGCAGCCTAGGCAAGGGGAGTGGGAATTCCTGCCTCCGTGCCCTGGTGGAGTGAGTGGCTTGCCCAGAAAGCAGGCCAGTTGCCTGCAGGAAATCATATTCCCACACTTTGCACTTGAAGATCCTGGAGTGGTATGTTTTACCCATGTTAAATAAAATAAAGAGGCCCTAGTTCTACCCAAGCGGTGGTGTCTGTGGTCTTTATTTCCTGCCTGCCTTCCCTCTCTCTCTCTGCAATAGTTGTTTGGAAAGTGAGATAAAAATGTAGTAAATAAATAAAGACAGGTTTTACCAAACAAGCAAACAAAAGAAAGAAGGAAAGAAAGAAAGAAAAGGGAAATTTCTGCCAAATGGGTTTCTTGGCACCGAAACAAACAGGCAAGCATCTACCCACTGTCAGGTTATGTTTAGAAGCATCTATTGATATATGTCTTATAGCCCGCGTCTGCCTAAAATAACACAAGGATCAAGTTAGACTTAATGAAAATCCATTTAAAACAACAATCCCTTCCCCTGTTGTGGTTGATGCCACTTTTGTGTGCCTGGCAGTACCAGCTTCTCCCACAGAGCTATTCTGAGCTTGGATTCAATTGTGGCTAATGAATCTTGATGCATTAGCGATGGCTCAATGGGAACTTAATTGGACACTTCTGAGTTGAGAGAAATGAGTATAAATCTCCTGTCACATGTGGATTTCTTTTCTTTTAAGCACCTGAATGAACATAGTATTTGCAAAAACTGTCAGACCAGCAGCTCTGGCAAGCTAAGTCCTTTTTCCTTCCTCCATCATGATAACAAGCATTGAAATGGCTGTATTATGTACATAGCAACAACAGCTATGCCATAATTCAATTTTGGAATCAGTTTTGGCATAATTCAATCCACATTTGATTTTTCAGTAAGCTTCTTCCTTTGTTCTTGGTGAGACTTTTTGTATTAGGTAAGGAAACCAGAGCTGCTGTTTAATTATGGCCCTCTGACAGTGTACAATTACAAGAGAGTAAATGGGCAGACTTCTGGCTTAAGAACATCAGAATAGCCCACTGGATGAAACCAAAGGCCTATCTAGTCTAACATTCTGTTCCAACAATAGTCAACCAGATGCCTATGGCCAGTGAACAATCAGGAGATGAGCACAGTAGTACCCACCCACTGTTGTAACATATAGCCGTTATTACTTGTAGCCAGTGATAGCCTCATTTATTTATCCCATTTTAAAGCCATCCAAGCTAGCCGCCATAATTACATCTTGTGGTAGCAAGTTCCCATGGTCTAACTATGCACTGTGTGAAGAAGTGCTTCCTTCTGTCTGTCCTGAATCTTTCATTGCCTGGCTTCGTTGGAAGACCGCATCTACACTTTCTCCACACCATGCATAATTTGATATACTTCTAGGCTTGTGGGATCTATTTTGGGTTGCTTTTTCTTACTAGAAAACAAACAGAGTCAGGCACAAAATGGTGGCTCAGGAAGCAGAGCGAAATATCTATGATCAATTGTCAATTTATGAACCAATGTTCAGTTATCAATAATGAATCACACACACCACTGGTATACATACAGTTCCTCATGTGACTTGCCAGAGATCAGGGATTCTAACACAACATGCTAAAAGTGGTCAGCAGAACTGAGCAAAGACCTGCTCAAAAGCAACCAATTAGGACTCCCGGAACACAGCAGTTGATTAGGGAGGGATAAATATGTCCATTTATGTTTCTCTCAGTTTCTCAGTTTTCCAATATTAAGCTTGGCTCATCCCAAACTTTGAGAATTAAAAACAAAGTTCACTGGGGAACTCTACTGCAAAATTTGAAGAAGTGCAAATTTTGAAGGATAACTGAGTTTCAGTTTGCAAAACTGAGTTTCAGTCCTGCAAAATTAGGAAAATTCACCTTAATGTCCAAACCAATACATTTCTCCCCCATTGCTAAAGTTGATAGATTAGCAAATGGTCAACCACAGGAGAGATTATTTTCCTTGGCATTTTAATTGCTTTCATTGAAGTATTGGGAGTCAGAAACTCATGGACTGCAACTCACCCACATATCTGTTGGTAGATCTTAATCTACCTTCTGCCCACCCCTGGTGTAAAACAATTAACCTTGAAGGGAGAGTGTTCATTTATGCTATTTTCTCTTGACTTTTTCCAGAAAACACATACATGGCAGAATAGTATGTGCCTCCCAAGAAAATAAAAATAAATAATAAGCACTTTATTCATTGCACTGAATTATCATTAAAAACCTCCTTCACTTATATGTATTCCTCCCGGCTGCATTGTCAGATCAATAGAAGCCCTGCTCTATGTTTCCCTGAACAGGGCCTTCTTGGTCATGTTACCCTTTTTGCAGAATGACTTCCTCTTTAAAGGGGCTTTGGGGACCAGGTAACCTGGGTACTAGCAAACATGATGCTGATTTGTAGGTTTGTATTGGCATGGAGAAAATCACTTGGTCTGAGTTTCCTTATTCAGTCTTTTCTACTTTTGGAGATACAGACATTCACACAAAAATACACAGAAGTAGATTATTAAACTACATCTGAATTGCTAAATTAGACCTGTGAACCCACAGTCTTAAATCATTGGGAAGGGGGGTGGATTTTTCCACCTTTGATATGAAAATATAAAGATCTGATAAAATGAAAGGCAGACATTCCTAATTATTTTATTGTTAACATAATTTTTCCTCTTTAATTTTTCAGGCATCTTTGAGGACGATAAAGCCCAAAGGAGTGTGTTTCTACCATCTAAGCAATTTCTATTTATGTTTACTGTGCTCTAGACACATGATGGAACTGTAAGTAAATCTTCTTTGCCGCATGATGAATCGTATGACTACGATCTGGAAGAAAGCAAAATAATTGTTTCATTGCCGGCAGTGATTTGCTTAGTGTGTGGAATGATGCCAGAAAGACTAACAGAAATGCTTATGGATACGTGGGCTCCATTAGTAATATTATGGATTACTGCATTCCCATCGATGTATATGGCTCCAATGAATCATACTCAAGTATTACCTAGCAGATCCAGTAGAGGACTAAATGAGCTAAGTGAAGAGCAAAGAGTGTTGAACCGTTCAAAGAGAGGCTGGGTATGGAATCAAATGTTTGTGCTGGAAGAGTTCTCTGGACCAGAACCTATATTAGTTGGCCGGGTAAGTTGAGATTCCGATTTCTTCAATGCGATTGATAGTACATATTCATTTGTTTGGATTCTTCCATCTAACTGGTTACCTAATGCTAAATTCTTTGACACTGGATTAGTAGTAGCAGCAGCTGACATTTGACTAGTGTTCTATAGTTAGTAAGGGTTATGAACAATGACATAGGTAGTGATGGTAATGTATGATTACATCATCATCATCATCATCATCATCATTATCTATTCAGATTCTGTGGTTACAATACTACAGTGGTCGCAAAGACTGTGAATGTGCATGTCCTTGGTCTTGTTGGCATGGGTGGGAATGCACTGGATGTTACCACTCAACATATTCTACCACTGCCATGCATGTTTTGTCAGTGTCGAGCAATAGGCAGGTACACAGGACTGGCCTTGCCGTGCAAGCGGATGAAGTGAATTGCTTCAGGTGCACCAGAGATGGTGTTAGGGGGCAGCCTATTAGGGCTGGAGCCCTGAAACTTTCAGTTGGAGCCCCAAATCTCTGGGAGACCATCTGCCCCACCACCCTGCTGTCCATGGACACTCACTGAAATAAATGTACAGGGGCCCTGATGATCTCTCTTGCATCTGATCCCCCTGGATTAGGGGGCTTCTTGCCCACAGGTACTTCTCCTGCTGCTGCCTCCCCTTGAATCTTTCTGCCTGAGGTTTTTTCTGAAATCAAATGCCCTCCTCTCCCCTGTGTATAACATCCCTTTTTACAAATAGGGGTATCCTTAGGAGACAGGGTCCTTTAAAGATGCACACACAGAGAGAGACTATAGAGCATATGTAAATTAGCATATACAAATTTGTGCATTTTCTTTGTGCTTTGGGCCTGAGCCCCAGATCTTTTGAGTACCTAGCACCACCCCTGAGATGCACAATGTGTGTGTATGGGGAGGGGAGTTATGGGGGATTGATTAGAATTGGTGTCTGAATGATGCAGCAAGAATTTTTAAAGTATTTTCCCTGGCAGGGAAAGAGAAGAAGGGCATAACATTTGGGTTCCACTTCAGGGCTGGCAGTGAGGAAAGAAGTCTCTGCAGGATTGGGACCGAGTTGGGGTACAGTGATGGAACAAATGCAGAGAAGGTTCAACTTAAGAGGCAGAGTGGATTGCAAGCCAGGATCTGAGCTAAGAGGTTTGACCGAACGGGACTGGAACAAGGATGCAAAGAATGGAGCAAGAAAACTAGAGAAAAAAAGGTCCAGATGTAAAGTAAAGTATCTTACCTTAAGTAACAGCAGCACATCCTTTTACCCGAGTGAATAGGTAGACCTCGGTGTTAGAACACCAATTTAATTCGTGCATTCCATCTGGAAAATAGAAATCTTCAATTTTCATTGGTAATGATATGGAGACAGATGGTTACATTCCCATGGAATCCAAGGACAAAAAAAGAGAAAGTAAAATTAATAAAGAGCTAGGCAGAACACTTCACTCTATTGTCAATCACAACGTGGAATAACTACAAAACACTTAAGTCATCAAAAACCTTAGAAACCATAATAGAAACAGTCTGAGCAGCACACACAATGTATCAGATCTTCAGAAACTTCATACACCAAAAACCTCCCCCATCTAAACCGGGCCAAATAGGGTCACAGATCAGAAATAAAGAAAACAGCATTGCAAACACATACTGGTCTTGCCTGAGCTGCACTAAATATGCTTCCATTTTAGTTTTGTAGAAAAAAAATAATAAAAAGAATTTTTTTTCAGGACAGAAGTAGAGACATTTCCTGAAAAGCCCTTTAACTGGGAAAATATTCAACCCTTTGCTGCCACCTCCTATTCAGTGCTGTTTGGGTACAATTTGTTCTTCTTCTAGGTACTCCATTCTTCTTCTTATGGGATTAGTAAAATGGGCACTCTCAGACAATTGGGAATGAAATACTGGGATGAAGTTACAGCACTATGGGCACTATCTAACATTTGTCATTCTGCAAACTGAAATAGCGCTAGTGTGGAGCTCCACCAAATCTTTTCATTGCGCAAGTGCTTGTGCATTATGCTTGTGCAACCCATCATGCAACCAGTGGCACAATGGATTGTGAAAGTGTAATGCACAACTGCTTGCACAACAATTTGTGCAACCACTTGCAAAACCGCACTTGCACAAATGTCACCTTAGTTGGATTGTCCTATTGTGCATAGTTCAGAACCTAGTTTTGTACTAGGAGAATGACACAGTTGAATGCTGCTCCATGTAGCCAATCTTATTGTCTATATGATTTCATCAGTGAGGCAAACACAATCATTTGAGATTATTGGGGGGGGCAGAATGATTTAGTTCTGGTCACATAGGTGTGGTCACAAAGGTTACATAACGACAGAGATTACATAATGGCAATGCTATATAGCCAGTCAGATTTGGCTACTGATAGCAAAGAAAGTCAACTGTGGCAGACAACAAGAGAGGGCAGTCAATGAAATCACCATGTTCTGGAGCTGTTTCAGCTCAGGCCTAATTAAGAGGGTTTTTTTTCCAAGTGCTCATTATGTTCTAGGGGATGTCTGGGGTTTGGGGGGGGGGAAGGTAGCCACCAGCCATTGGGAGCAGGACCATTGCTGCCAGCATGAAACAGCTGGTGGTAGCAAAAAGCAAAGCAGAGAAATTACGCATCTATCAAGGCACCTGTCATCCATACCCTACCCAGCTTCGAGCTGAAAGTTCTCCTTGGAGAATGTCTACTAACTCTTCTTTATTCAGAATCTTCTCTCTCTCTCTCTCTCTCTCTCCAAAACTTCATACAGCCTGACTAAATTAGCCCTGGAGAAAATGAGTGGCACAGCACAGTCTGAATGGTGGGTAAAAAAGGACAATTGAGGCCCTGTACACCCCTACTGCTGTGCACACCTATGGCTGGCAATCTGGGTGAAGAGTTTCCATGGATGCTTTTCATACAGTGCTGCCAGTAGCTTTTGAAACAAACAAAGAAAAAAAAATCATGCAGGGCCAATCTCATGGGTCAAAAAAAATCATGCAGGGCCAATCTCATGGGTCAATCTCACACAGTTGTTGGCTTTCTCCCAGTCAGGCAAAACTTAAGGTAGGATAGATCCATTCAGGAACAATCCACAAGGAAGCATTTCTCGCACTGCTGACAAAAAATGTGGATGGGGCCACAATCTTTCTTTTTCAACATAGATTATAGTAGCATCAGGTGTGGAGCTCAGCAGTGGGATTTTACCGTAGTTCTCCTCCCTTTACGCTTGACATTATTCCACTGTTGCTAAAAACAAAAACAAACAACAACAACAAGAACAACACTTTATTCCACACACATACTATCCTTAGGTGCTCTCCTCAGATGGAGTTCTGAGCTTTGATGTTGGTAAGCTAAGTTTTCTATAATTTGCATAGAATTTGCATTTCAGGAGCAATATCCATAAGTTAAAAAAAAATGCATCATGGATAAGCTTCCTTAATATTTTCTGAGAAGGTGGAATTTTGGAAATTGTTTGCAGACAATACTCTTCCACCGACCCTGAACAGCTTTGGGAGGGGAGAAATTTGCATGCGCAGGGGAAGGCGAGTCGAGGGGCCAATTGCGTGACTAGCACACTTCTATGAGGGCCTGGGGGTGGGGCTCCAGGGACAATATTGGTCGCAGCAGCCCCGCCCTCAGACACTTTTGTTTGCGGCTCCCTCTCTCCCTGCTAGCAGTGTGGGCTCAGCTGGTTGCCTGTTAGGGGGCTGAGTAGGAATTTTGGCTCATTGCCTCGATTGGCTGTATAGGGCAATGTGCGTGTTTCGTCTACTCTGCACTGTGATGCAGTGGTTGGGATTAATTTTAAGTGAGTGTTTTGTTTGGTTTTAATTCGGTCACATTTGGCAGGTAATGTGGGAATATTCCGTGGGGGTAGGGTTGGTGAGAATCCGACAGCACCTTTTAGGTGATTGGTGACCCTCGAGGCTCTCCGCTCAGCGTTTTGCAGCACAGCTGGGGAGAAACGGACTGACTTTGAGGCTGACTCAACTCACCTGATTGGAGTTTTGCGGCACTGTGATGAGGGGACATTGGGAAGGCCTCACAGCACCGGGATAGTGTAAAACTGAGGGGTGATGATTAACAGGCATCCCATCCCCCCAAGGATGGATACATCGCCCAAAAGACCTCTACTGGCCAGTGGCTGACTGAACCAGGGATGTGGCAGGACAGTGAGGAGGCTTTGAAATTGTTTAACCCCACCTGATGGTGGAAAGATCACTGGCGGTTCCACGCCTATGGAACTTTCCGTGGGCATCCCAAGGTCCTCCTAGGCATACTTTTGTCTTGCCTATGGAGCTTCTCTGTTCAGGCCCTCCTTCCAAGAAGATGCAAACAATGGCTTCTAACCAAAATGCTTTATTAGAAAATGCAAGCGTAGCAAACTGGCTTAAAAGTACAAATGAAGTGGATTGCAGAAAACACAAAAGAAACAAGCTTAGTTAGAATACCAGCCTTTAAAGAAGAATGACCTATTGTTGAGAAGTTGATTCCAAAATGGAAAGCCCTCCTCCAGACTCAAATTACCTACACACACACCCCTAAGGCAGATACTTATACTTAAGGGCCAATCTCTTGGAATGCCTGACACTGCTCAGCTGGTCTGCCCTCCATAGCTGAGGTTTGACCCAGGGGTTAGTGACACTTGATTCGCCCTCCTCCCGATCAGACAGCTCAGATTGCTTTCTCATGGAATGTGACACTGATTGATCCTCTCCAACTGTTTGGCTTATCTCTAAGCCTGCGCTGGCCTTGGCAAACCAGCTGCAGGTTTCCTCCCCTCCATCTCCTCCCCATCAGAATCTGTTCCCATCCACCTTTCTAGGAACAGTGGGCCCAATCCCTACATCCTCCTCTAGTGGAGGGGCTCTTCCCCCTCAGCTGGCCTTCAGTGGGGTTTACAGTTGCTCTGCTCATATACTTGATGTTGCATTGTGACCAATGTTTCGGTGGGGAAATTGGCATCTGCAGCCAGCAATGAGCAATAGCAAGTATACTTCAAATTCAAGAAATAAACAGGGCAAGTAGTTCTGTAGAAATATAATATACAGTGTGATTTTGTTTGTACCTATTCTGAAAACCGAAATTACTATGAAAGGTAATGACGCTCTTTAATGGCCATTAGGGCACCGATGGCTGCTTTCCAGCTCCAAATTTTGTAATTTAAGTCAAACTGTATTACTAGATACCTGTGATTATACTTAGTCACAATAACCCCTGCTGTGTCATCATCATTTTGTTCCACGGGATGATTGGTTGGACTATCTATATTACAGACATGCTTGGAAGTAAACCCTATTGAACATAATGAGACTTACTTTGGAGTAAATATGCATAGGTTTATGCTGTAAAATATGCAGTGAGTGTTTCCACTTCTTTTTTTTTAACCTGGTAAATTCAGCCCACCATCTAGGTAAATTTTGGTAAATATTGGTAAATTTGCCAATATACACAATTAATAATGTGACTAGCGCTTCTACATATATATTTTTTTTGTGGTTGTTAAAAAAAATACTATTAACACGTCCATTTAATCCCATTTTAACCATATATCTAATCTTTAAATCTCACCATTTATTATTTTGTCTTATATTTACCAGTATCCAAATTGTATTTTTGATTCAAATTCTAATATGGTTTTCAATTATTGGGGGAAAAAATAATTTCTTCTCCTTCCTGTCTCTTAGGGCACAATCCTATGGGGATGCCTGTAACCCTCCAAACTCGGAGGATTATGGGTAACTGATGCAGGGCAGGAGAGAAGCCTCCGTGCTATTCCTGCCCCCCCCCCTGAAAAGCAGCGAGATGACCAATTTCGGCTGTCTAACTGTGGCAATTTACAGCGGGAGGGAAGGAGGCTGAGGCGCCACCAGGATACCAGGCACCACCACTGGTCTTTTCCCTGCTCCCCAGAACACCCACTAAACCCCTTCTCTGAGGTCACTTTTGCAACCTTGGAGAAGCAGCCGGTGCAGTTATTTCTGAGCTGGCTGCAGGGGCGGGAGGTACTCCAAGCAGGGAGTCCTGCTCCGATGTTGGAGCTGCTTTCTGATGTTGGAGCAGGGACTCCGAAAAATCCTATGGCACTCCAGACGCTGTCTAGAGGGCCATAGGATTGCTCTGTTGTTTGCACATATTCTGCTAATTTTACCTCTCTCCCAATTTACCGTACTTTCAATAGCCAGCTTTTAATTGTGGGTACCTCATTATTTCTCTGTTTGGTGGCTATTAATATTTTGGCTGCCATACATAAATTCCAAGTGAACTCCTGATTTTTACTTAATGCTATCTCTTTCACATATAACAGTTAGGCCTAACTATTTCTTATAACCCAACATGAGTGTAATCGTGCTTATATTTGTGCCCCAAATTGTGCCATCCTTGACAGCACCGACACTGATCTGTTCCTTGCCTATAAATCTTAAATAGCTATGCAGGAGTAAGATACTATTTATTTATTTATTTATTTATTTATTATATTTATACCCCACCTTTCTTCCTGCAAGTAACCCAAGGCGGCTTACATAATCCTCCTCCTCTCCATTTTATCCTCACAACAACCCTGTGAGGTAGGTTAGGCTGAGAGTCCGTGACTGGCCCAAAGTCACCCAGTGAGTTTCATGGCTGAGCGGGGACTAGAACCCGGATCTCCCGAGTCCCAGTCCAACACCATCACCACTATGCCACACTGGCTCTGTATATATCTTATACTGGTTTTCTCTAATGTTTGAGCTTTTTGGAATAAAACTAGTCCTTTAGTAAAGATATTGCACCATTTTCATTGTGATGTTTCATTTTCAGTCATTGTTTTCTAAAGCATGTATAAATCTGTCACCCTTTAAATCTTCTATAGTCATTATGTGTTTTAGGGTGCAATCCTAGGGCTCTGAGTTCAGAGCCCTAGGCTCTGCCTATCCTATGCCCTGCCAGCAAGAGCCAGGCAGGGCGAGAGGAAGCAATTTTGCCTACATTCTTCTATTTAAAATACAAAAAGCAGGTAGACAGGCCTTTGAGCTCACCTACCTCACTTACCTTTTGGATACTGCATAGCCTGGCTTCTCCCCTCCCCACCCATCAGCATGCCCCCTTTTCTCGCCCCCCCCAATTTTCTTACAACAATGTGGCTTGTAGCTCTGTCTATGGGAGTGGAGGAGGAGATCCACAGCATCCTATGACACCGCTGATGCTATCTAGGGGCCAAAGGATTGCTCTCTTAGTCAATGAGTGTTTAAAATTGTTTTTAAAATTATTTTTATATTATGTTTTATATTGCATTTTTAAAGTTTTAATATTTTGTAAACATGCCCAGGGAGCTTCGACTATTGTGTGATATAGAAATGTCAATAATAATAATAATAATAATGCATTATATATTCTAGAGGACCATCTTTTATTATTGGACTCCTTCACAATTAATTCTTCATAACCACTTGATGTTTCTCTCAGAAGTCCTTGATGCTTTTCCCTTTCTATGTCACTACAGAGTTGCAAAACCAGCGAGGTAGTTGTTCACCTATTTTTATCCCCCCCCTTTCTTTTCTTTTTCTTAATTTTTTTTTTGTTCATAACAGCAAAACTTTTTTTTAATTATTTAATAACATAAACAAAATCCAATCGAACCCATGCTCCCATCACCTTGGGACCAATATGATAAACAACTACTACTTATCTATAGTCCATTAAACCTACATTCCAAAAGTACATCAAATCTTGACATGGTCTATTTTTAATCCTAATTCAGCTCTACTTAAACAGGATCCATTAACCATTGCATCTTTAAACATTGTCCTATGATAAGATATCCATTCCCACAGAAAGCCTCTAATTTTAATCTCATCAGTATAAATAAATAATGTCACCAGTGATATGTTGGGACTAAAATTTGTTTTTTTTACTATGTAGAGCTGTGTATTGAGTAGTGCTATTATACAGGGATTTATTTTTTAACTGAGCCTGATTATGGCATCCTGTGATTATTTATTTATTTAATAGTATTTATACCGCTCCATATCTAAGAAGATTACAGTGTGGTGCACAATAAAAAGATAAAAACAGATAAAAGAAATAAAAACAATACATTGAAAACAAGGTATCAATATAATGGTGGTTGGACAGCAGAGAAGGCTTCCCAAAACAAGTTCTTCAGAAGGCACCAAAAGCAACACAGTGTCAGAGCCTGCCTGACCTCCAGAGGCAGGGAGTTCCACAGAAATGGAGCCACCACACTGAAGGCTCTTCTCTTGGTGGACTCCAGTCGGGCCATAGGTCCATGAACACCAGGAGAATGTCCTCTGATGACCTCAGTGACTGGGCAGGTTGGTAAGGGAGAAAGTGTTTTCTCAGGTATCCTGGTCCCAAGTTGTTTTGGGCTTTGTACACAAGTACAAGAACCGTAAAGGTGCACATTTCAATGGGACCGGTACATAGTTTTGCTCAATTAAGATTGTCATGCCATACACTAATTGTATCCAAATGTACTGTACTGTCCACATCCTTGGGCTCTACAGATTCAGAAGTATCCATTTTAACTGAACGAGCAGGAACCAAATTTACACCCGCCATACCTGTATCAGCTATGGCATCCAAATCAGCATGGATACGATCCATTTGAACTGCAAAGTTCCACACCGATTGGGCTATGTCACAATGGGCTGTCGAGTGGTCCACATTTTCTTCTCATGGGTCAGAGTGTAATAGGCCTTTGACCACCCAAAAATGCTCCATTGGGTGAGGCCTTGCTGATGCAATGGTGGCAGAGGTGTATCATTTTTTTTGCCACCTTCACTGCCATGGAGTAGGCTATCAAATCAGCTCTAGTCCGTTTTCGGTTGGACTTTTCTGCCAGTGGCAAGCCCTGTTCAGGCATGCTTGCCCCTCCCACTTCAGTTATGACCTTCCCATGTTGAATTGGCAAGGTCTGACAAGGGAAGTTCTACTCATGTTCACCTGGATGCAAGTAGAACTCTTTGTGCCATTGCTCGGAGATGCACAGGATGGGGAAAGTGTGCGCAGCCCTGACTCTCTACCCCCTTGAACAAGGTTCCTTGCAAGTTGCCACCTCACTCATTTTGTCACCCCGAGCTCCCTGGAAAACGAGGGAACTCATTTGGCTCCGCTCAGCAGGAGAGGATGCCCAGGAGCTATGGGGTTAACTATGAGAGCCAGTGTGGCATAGTGGTGAGAATGTTGGACTGAGACTTGGGAGATCTGGGTTCTAGTCCCCACTCAGCCATGAAGCTCACTGGGTGACTCTGGGCCAGTCACTGACTCTCAGCCTGACCTACCTCACAGGATTGTTGTGAGGATAAAATGGAGGAGGAGGATTATGTAGGCCACCTTGGGGTCCTTGAAGGAAAAAGGTGGGATATAAATATAATAAATAAATAATAAACTGCCCTTGCCATTTCCCCATTCCAGAGGTCAACCAAGGTGACAGGAAAATCCCCAGGAGCTGTCAGAAAACCATGGAGATCCATCAGTCTCCTGGGTTGGACCATCTTAATCACCTCCTACCCCTGCAGTGGCTCTGAGTCCCAGACAGTCTAAACCCCACCAGATAGTAATCTGTCCATGACAACAGAACTAAAGTCACTAAAATGATTCGGACTCCCCCCCCCCCAACTATAAGAAATCTGCCATCATTGTTTTGCCCTCTATTGATGCTGGCATCTTTGAAGAGCTTTGGTAAGCTCAACGGCCTTCTTCAGAAATCATTAGAAGGCTCCCCTCCATTTGCAGTAAATGGGGCTACAATACTGGGGGGGGGTGGTTCTTCGAGCGCTAATTTATACAGCTCTCTCAGTATACCATAATCAGCATGAAATGTTGGATGCACACATTGATACACAATGCTAAACAAACAAAAGCCCTACCCACCTTGATATCTGTCATCCCCCCCCCCCCTATGTACCTACTCGTGAACTGAGAACACCAATGGAGACCCTACTCTGGGTGCCTCCACAAGCTGAAGTACAGCAGGTGGCCACAAGAGAAAGGACCTGCTCAGAGGTGGCCCCGCATTTATGGAATGCCCTCCCCAGAGAGGTTGACCTGGCATGACCTTTAACAGATGGGTTTGAATTTCACAATAAGCCACGCTGAAAACAAGCCATGCTGGGTTGGTGAATTGCTCAGCAAGCAATGTTGCTGCCAACAGACAATCAGGCACTTGCTGGCTTGCCATGGTTTCTTTCCCCCTCCATCCTCATGCCTGCTCCCAGCACGTATCCCAGGGTCCTTTACAGCACAACTCCTCTATACTCCTGCTGTGATGAGATTCTCACCTGCCCCTTCTTGATCCCGAACTGGGGCAGCATGCACTTACCCAGAGGTAAGTCAATCACGCATACACGCACAGCAGTGCTAACTTGGCTCAGAAGGGGGAAAAGCCGGTCACTGTCAAATGAAGTGCCGAGCTGGAGGAGGAGGGGCAGAGGGTTCTGTGAGGAGTGGTTGGGTTTTTTTGCCACTCTTGCCAAGCATCTCTGCAGCCCTTTCAAACGAGCCATGCAGAACCCACGTTGCGACAAGCCACCCTGAACAAGCCATGGTTTCTCAGGATGCCTTGTGCATGGCTAACAACCCACACTTAAGCCATCATGCCGGGTTTGGATAACATGACAAACCACTCTGAAACAAAAAAGGGTGACAACACACCATGGGTTGTCATGTCATGCAAACCAGGTCAATATCTTTTTAGTACCAGGCAAATTCTCATAGGCTTTTAAGAACTGGGCACTTTCAACCATGTATTATGCTGTGTTTAAAATGTGGTTGTTTTTATTTTCTGGGCAAATCTTTTAGATATGTATTACCTATTGCTTGGCATGATTTTTAATGTTTCTTTCTGCATTTTTAATTGTTTTAATGCAGTTTTTAAAAATGATGTTTGTGATGTTATTGGGCAACTGAAAAATAAATGAAATAAATAAATACTCATACATATAATTGCATCAAGGCATCAAGATTCTTCTTTTCTGCCGTGTTTTACTGATGTACTTATATGCTCCTGTACATTGGTGAAACGCCGCACAGAAATGTGGGGGAATCTTAATGCAAGCTTTAAGTACAGTCACATCACCGAAGTGTTTTTCGCAGGCACATTGGTAACAATGAAGTGCAAATGAAGTAAAGGAACTGAAAGGTGTGGCAAATTTCTGTACAAATTACAGAGCAGGGGGAAGCAGGACAATGTAGAAAATTTAATGACTCAGTTCCACTTTGGAAACAAGACAAGGTAATTTGACTTTGAGTGTCCATATGCTGGACAGAAATTCAGAAGAGGGGGATTTCAGAAGTACTACTCAAAGACATGAGATAGGAATAGCTGTTCTGGATCAGACCAAAGGCCTCTCTTGTCCAGCGTTCTGTCCTCAAGGTGGCCCACCAGATGCCTATGGGAAGCCCATAAGCAAGTCAGAAGTGCAAGAAGCAACTGGTATTGAGAGGCATACTGGCCCTAATACTAGAGGTAATGTATAACCATTGATAGCCTTCTCCATGAATTTGTCTAATCCACTTTTAAAGCCATCCAAATTGGTGGCCATCCCTACATCTTATGGTAGCAAATTCCATGGTTTATGCACTGTGTGAAGAAGTGGTTCCTTTTATCTGTCCTGAATCTCCCACCACTCAACTTCATTGGATGATCCCAGGTTCTAGTATTGGCAGAGAGGGAGAAAAAGTCTCCCTATTCACTTTTTCTACAGCAGGCATAAGTTTTATATCCAGCCTTTCCCTCATAGGGGAGTTGCTCCAGCACTTTGATCGTTTTTGTTGCCCTTTTCTGCACCTTTTCCAACTCTACAGTATCCTTTTTGTGGGATGGTGACTAGAACTGTACACAGTATTCCAAGTGTTGTTGCACCATTGATTTGTATAAAGGCATGATGACTACCCAGTGAGGGCTGCTTAACACAATAATATTGTATATTCTACTTGTAGCTTTCCCATCCTCCCTCCCATGCATTCTGGGAAGCATACACCACATTGTTGGTATATTGAGATAACCCTGTGTATGCTGCCCAGTCATCCCACTGCATCAACAAACCTGTGTGGTAAGATTGGCTGGGAGAAACAGAGACAGAGACAATAACTTCCCTAATGATCTTCAAGGCCAAAGCAGGGATATGAACCAAACATTTCTGATTGTATTTGGGAAGGCAGTTCAGAGTCTGGAGACAAAACTTGGACCGTATTGGATCACATGTATTCATTTATTTTATTTTAAAATGATTTATGTAGAGCCGTTCAGAAGAGCTTCCAGGGTGGTTTATAAAAACACACACACACAAGATAAATTACTTCTGGAAAATGGATACATCTGTTGGTTTTATCTTACCTCTTTCTTCCCCTTGTATTTACTAAAGCATTTGAATAATGGCAGAAATTAAAGGAAGACAGAATGCTTTAATGATACCATAATGCATAGTAGCATGGTACTGAAAGGCAGCTCACTGAATTATCCCCAATCCTGATCTTATGTGGAGCTAGGATTACCGCTGCTCACACTGTATATATTAATTCATTTAATAAATGCACATGCTGCGTTGTTGACTGACTAGCATTGAGTCTGAGCTTAAAAAAAACAAAATAAAAGTTAAATCAGTTCAGATAAAATCAGGAAAGTAAAATCAAGGGAAAATGATATCCCGTCTGCCTAGTTTTAAAACTCTGCTTATGCACACCTGAAATCTATAACAAGACCTTCACCTTCATTAAATCTTAATTCAATCAACTTTCCACCAGAGCTCTGTCAATTCATGATAGTTGAAGATCCCCCCCATATGTTTATGGCAGTTAGTAAAGATCTGCTTTCTATCAGTGGCACACAAGTGTGTTTATTCACATGCATTCCTTTTCTTTTTTAAAAAAACACAACACTCCCCCCCTCTACACAATATCCCCAAATAGATTTAATCTAGGAAAGAGAATCTCCTCATCAAGCACTTAAACTGACCAAGAAAAGAGATTTTCAGTTCAGGCATCCATCCACTCATATCTCTTGACTTCATTCTGTTACTGGAGGGTGATCAGCAGTCTGTGTGATCTTGCGTACCATATGTGTGCCAGTTTCTTCAGTACAACTAGAAGCAAGAGGAACACAGGGAGAGGAGTCAGTAAGCTTTCGTTCACCACCACATTAAATCACAAGCTACTATGCATTATGGCATCATTAAAGCATTCTGTCTGCCTTTAATTTCCACCATTATTCAAATGCATTAGTAAATACAAAGGGGAAGAAAGACACCAAGATAAAAACCAACAGATGCATTCGTTTTCTAGAAGTATTTCCAACAGCATTTGCTCCCCTGCGTTGCTGTGAATTAAAAAATAAAATAAAATCACTGGGACTGGGACCTCTTTATAGTTTTAGCACTCTACGGAACAGATGGAAGAGGATAAAACTTGCTTCCAAGGAAGGGGGTGTTGGATCTGTTCCTGAATTGATAATTTCCTTGTACTTATTGTGTGCATGCTCTCTCTTCATTGGTCTCATATTTTTTTTTCATATCTATATCTATATCTATCTACATTCTTTGCTTTTCATCATGAGGGTACAACTGATATACTTGAAGGGGATACAATGTGACATTTCTTGAGACAAATGTGAGTTTTGACCAACACCAAGTTGAGGCATGCATGTACAATACTTGCTTATTATACACTTGAGGCCTGTACAAATGAGTATTTGGGTACAAATGTATGCAGGCAAAGTGATGAGGGTCAAACCTGCAGGCATCCCTCCAATCTTCACATCTTCAAGGGTTTGAACAGTGCCTGTGCAAACTGAAAATAAATAACTTTTTTTTTTCAAGATACTGGATCACTTTTCAGGTTCCATGCAAATGTGACCTTTGAATGTGCAGAGTTTGGGTTGGAGCCAGTGGTGTGATCCAAGTTGTCAACTACTATACATAAATTTGTCCCCAGAGGAAGCTTGAAGCAGGACTTTGGTAACTGAATTCATACAGGTACAGCAATCAGGGAGTTAGAGTTGGCTGCAGCTCCCTGTCGAGTGCACACTTCAATGCCCACATATGTTTATTAGCCATGTTATGTGAAGCGACCACTAGGACAGGTAGCTGTTGAGGAGCTATTAAGTCAGGGATGGGGAACTTGTGGCTCTCCAGTTGTTTTGGCCTACAGCTTCTATCATCCCTCACCATTGGTTATGCTCGCTAAGACTAGTGGGAGTTGTAGGCCAGAATATATGGAGGGCCACAAGTTGCCAACCCCTGAGTTAAGAGGAGGATACATTCCCCTAAGACAATCTCCCCTAAGATAAAGTTTTGCTGTGCATACCTCTCTGTAATATACAGATTTTTGTGCACACTTTTCTGTACTAGGCACATGTTTTAATTATGAACTTTGTTCACAAGCTTGAAAAATTTGAAGGTATCTGTGTCTAACTGTTTCTGGTTTGTGTACAGGTTCAGGAACTGCAAATTTCGTAAGTTCACATAAAATGTGAACAGAACGAATTTCTCCCCCATTCCTACTTGCTGGCTTATATTTTCTCTCTCTGCAACTTTACATTTCTCCTTCCAGCTGAAAGTCGATTGTCCTGCAAACCACATCCTTAGAATAGGTGCTCAAATTCCAATATGCTCATAAGAAAACTCTGTGGAGGGTAAATAGATGTATGCTGTGTAACACCAAATATAAGTCTTCCCACAGGCATCATTTCCCTTCCTCACCTTCTGCTAGGAGAGGGAGCTGTCTCTTCATGAACAGAACTTGGAGCCAATGCTGGTGACTGGCTTCCAAAAGGCATTTTGCTCCCCACTGGCCAGTTCTCAAGACCTGATTGTAGAGGAAACTGAAGATTCTTGCACCTGCTATATTGTAGCAGTGGTCTTACAGGTGTTGATGGGTCCTCGTTGTCCATAGCTGCACTTGAAGCTACTGGGCAGTCCGTTGAGGTTGCCAAGCGTACAAATGGCTGAGCATCCACATTCAAATGACTGGATACTGCCATGCCCAGTGTAATTTTTCTTGGGACACACTACTCTCCAGGAGGTGGAAATATATGTTGGGCACCACTTTCCACTACAAAACACTGTACATCATTCTCCTCCTCAGTCTCCAAATCACTCTCTCTTACTCTACATACAACAGAGCGCTAGATGGTAATTTCTTTTGCGGCACACGAGTCTCCAGGTGCTGACAGTACATGTTGGGCACCATTTTATGATGCCATTTCCCACTGTGAAACAGCTCAAATTATTATCTGGATGTCTGTCTTGCCCTACATGCCATAGAGTGCTAAATGGCCTGTGGCTCCGCAACTTTTGTTGTAGTCAGGATCCATCTCTCCTCTCTTGACTGTCTCCACTGATGCAGTATCAGGAATGCCTCTTCTGGACAGGGATAGCTTGGACACAGTGGTACAAGCACAAGTCTGGATTACTGCAATGTGCTCTATGTGGGGCTGCCCTTAAGGCTGCTGCGGAAGCTGGAGCTAGTGTAGAATGCAGCAGCCTGGCTGTTGTCAGGAGCTGCCTCTTTTCAGCATGCAACTCCTTTGCTAAAAGAACTGCACTGGCTGCCTATTCATTACTGGGCCAGGCTTAAGGTTTTGGTACTAGTGTATAAAGCCCTGTGGCTCATGCTGGCTCAGCTTGTCTGAGCGTGGAAAGCTAAGCAGGGTCAGGACTGGTTATTACTTGGATGGGAGACCCCTCCTGTAGTTTCCTGCATTGAGCAGGGGGTTGGACTCGATGGCCTTGTAGGCCCCTTCCAACTCTATGAATATGAATGAATATGAACTTGGGACCAGGATACCTGAGAGAGTGCCTTCTCCCTTACCAACCTACCTGGTCACTGAGATCATCGGAGGCCATTCTCCTGGTGGTTCCTCATGGACCTATGGCTCAATTGTAGTCGGCTTAAGGAGAAGAGCCTTCATTGTGGCAGCTCCATTTCTATGGAACTCCCTTCCTCTGGAAGTCAGGCACACTCTGACACTGTGTTACTTTCGGTGCCTGCTGAAGACCTCCTTGTTCTGGGAAGCTTTCCTTGCTGACCATTCACACTTTTAATGTTACTTTTTTTTAATGCACTGTTTTTACTCTTTTATCTGTTTTTATCTTTTTTATTGTTCACTGCTCCAGATTCTGCTTAGATATGGAGTGGTATACAAATATTGTAAATAAAAATAAATAATAAATAAATGCCAACCAACTGTCCCACATTAGGGATGTGTGAGGAATCCAATAGGGTTGTGAAAATCCGATGGATTTTCACAATTCAGCCCTCGGGATTCCAATTCACCAGCCCTGCACTGGGTCCAACTCGCTATCATGCAAGTTGAGCCAACTCATGGGATTCCATCTCTAAGATGGGCTGCTGTGGTTCACAAAAATGCTAAGGAAATATGTACAAATGATGCAATTTGTGTAACTTTACACAATTTGCTTAACGCTACACAAATTGTGGTAGTTTGCATGTTTTGCGGAAATCAGCACCCGAAAAGCACGTAGATCTACTGTAGTACCATTTGTGCAAATTTAGACAATTTTATGCACGTGGCCCTAGATCCAGGTGCTTATCGGGTGCTGAGTCATGCAAAACATGTAAAATACCATGATTTATGCAATTTGTGCATAGTTACACAAATTGCACAAATAGCGCCATTTAGCATTTTTAAAGCATGTGCAAATCACAGCCCATCTTAGAAAAGGAAGTCTGTGGAAAAACACTGGCTTGGACTACTTCCTATCATTGGATCAGAAGCTGGCAGGAAGTCTGTTGAGCTCAAACAAATCAGACTTCCCAGCGTCAGTACATCCCTAGCTTGGAGCAGGTGATTTCTGCAGTGTGTTTTCACAGGTCCCACACCATTTTCAGGTTTTACCCTGTAGACAGGTAGCATTTCCATCTTTTCCTCCACAAGGCAGGGCTGTACTTTCCACTGCTCTGCCAACATGTTTTCCAGGAACAGCCAAATTTTGAAGCAGTACCATCTCTCAGTAGCAGTTCATGTGCCCACACTAGTTCATTATAACAGAGTTTGTTCCAGTCTGCATTTCTCCTGGCTGCAGCGGCGGCACGTCGATAGGCTTGGCAGAGTGAACATAGATCATAGGAACCTGCCTTATACTGACCAGTGGTCCATCTAGCTCATTATTGTCTACATTGATTGGCATCTGCTCTTCAGGGTTTCATATAGGAGTCTTTCCCAACCCAACCTGCCAAAGTATACATGTGTTGAGCAGGCAGGCTCTCCTCTACATCCCAGCATTGGGAGGTGTAGTACATCATTTGGAGATGTGAGAGAGGGCCTTCTTGGTTGTGCTGCCATAGTTATGGAGGCTAGGCTGGTGGTGAGAACTTCATTTTGGTATCAAGTTGAGATCTGACTATTTATCCAAATGTTTGGGTCTCATTGAACATAGTCTAGTTGTGATTTAGAATTGCTGTTTGCTTGTTTCTGTTTGTTTGATTTTAATCTGCTAGAGTGTTGATTATTGATTTATGTTTCTTTGTTGCATTGTTTTGATTGTTTGAATTCCTCCCTGATATCAACTGATAGTTATTAAATAAGTACATACCTAAAAAATGGAGATGTTAGGGATTAATCCTTAAACCTTCTTCGTGCAAAGCCTGTGATCTACCAACTTGAAATGGTCCCTCTTTCACAAGGCCTGTCCAGCATGTGACCCATGATGACCTAGCTAGCCAAATGCAGCCTGCCAGATATGTATGGTAGCCCACCAGGGATTCAGTTGTGTCCTCCCTCCACCCTCCCACCCCACCTGACTGGAACTGCAATTCCAAGATGGATTGTTAAGCACCTGGTAGGCTACACACTTTATGGACCGTGGCTTGCACAAGATTAAAAGTGAATTACCGGTATTTGTAAACATAAAATATATAAAAAGCCATTTCTACCCCACAGATCCCATTAAAAAAATACACCAAGAAGTGTTTATCTCTGCAAATCAGGGAGTTAAAGGCTATAATATGCACATGTAAAGCTTCATGTGAACATGTGCAAAGAAATGTGGAAGCAGCACCAAAAAAATGCTACTTTCAGTTTCTAATGTCTGTGATAAACCCTCTGTCAGCTAGCTGAAAGGCATCACCTCCTAAGAAGAGCATGATGCACTTAATTGGCTGCTGAGGGCATTCAGCTGCACCTTCCAGGAGGCATTTAACATCTTGTAATCCTGTAGCCCTATAAACAAATTATGTAAAATATTGAATCCATTGGAGCTGATGCATAAGCAGCTTTTACACACCATTTCCTTAAACACATCTGCATCTGAAACTGAAAGAGAATAAGAAATTTGAGGCATGGATGCTTCAAAGCAGGTCTTCTGAAATGTTGAAAGAACCTAACCTGTTTCTGGATGACTAAGTGTCTTTCTAATATAACTAGGTGAAGCTATTAACATTATACTTTAGCTTTGGTATCATGAACTATAATACACAGAGAAAACCACATGCCAGAATATACTCTCCTTATTAAAAAATGTGACAATTTAACAAACAAGGGCCTCTTCTCGTCATCACCAATCAACATGTTGTGGAGCTAACCCCTGAACCTATTTATAGATAGATAGATAGCTGGATGGATTCTCTATATTTATTCATTTGTTTACAACATTTGTATGCTACTCCATATCAACACAGATTCTGGAGTGGTGAACAATAAAAAGGTAAAACAGATAAAAGAATAAAAACAATGCATTAAAAACAGGATAATATTAAAACCATGGCTGGTCAACAAGGAAGGCTTCCCAGAACAAAGACGTCTTCAGCAGGCATCAAAAACAACATAGTGTTGGAGCCTGCCTGACCTCCAGAGGCAGGGAGTTCCACAGAAGTGGAGCCACCACACTGAGGGCTATTCTCCTGGTGGACTCAATTGGAATCACCAGGAGAATGTCCTCCGATGTCCTCAGTGACCTCAGGTTGGTAAGGGAGAAGGCGTTCTCTCAGGTATATTGCAGAAGCTTTATGCAGTCCTTCTTCTTAGGTGGTACATTTCCTGTCATGCCATGCATATAGCAAGAGTTTTTGATCCTCTGATTTGCAGAAACAACAGCATGGCAGAACTTGTGAGGACTGTGGCTAGCCACATAGAACCACCTCCATACACCTGCAATTTAAACAACCAGTCACCTATGACTCAGATCACTTTTTTCAAGCCTTTCCAAGTTGGCCTGCAATCTCAGTGTGTGTCATATGCATAAGAGCATTCCCATGGCCAGTCACAAATCCAAACACACACACACACACACACACACACATACACAATCTTATTTTAAGGTGCTAAAATAAAGATAAACTTCATCCCTGAGAATGTATCAGACAGTATGGAAATAATAACTGAATAGTGCATTTTGTCTTCATTTTTATTTGCTGTTGATTAAACTGCTGAACTGCACAGGCAGATCAATCATATGGCACAGAGTTCCCGGAATTGTACCATTTCAGACTGAAAGTGGGAAGTTGCATGTTTGAATGCTCCTCCACCTGTAGACTGAAAAAAAGGTCCAGTCCTAGGAAATGTCTGCCACCATTACCCGCATAATTTACCTCAGAGTCTCTGAGGCTGCAATCCTATATCCACTTACCTGAGAGTAAGCTTCATTGAAATCAATGGGACTTACTCCTGAGTAGATATCTATAGGATTTTGCTGTTAGACGGGAGGACATAAGGATGTAATCCAGTAAGTACCGTAGAACAGTGCCTCTAAGTCCCATCCCAGAGAGATGCCCCAGAAAGATACCAAGTATCAAAAAAAAAAGCCATAGAGACATCCAGCAGGACCAACAGTGATACCCCTTTCCAGTTCCTGGCATAGATCATCCACTAAGGTCAGCAAAGCAGTCTTTGTCTCATCACCAGGTCTGAAGTAGTGTAACTGCCTCCTCCCCACTGAATACACCTCTTCAGGTGATGAGGGAAACTTTCCTGAATCATTCTCCCCCTACAAGCCTCCAAACTCTAGGTGGATAAACAGGTTGTCTCCAGACAAGTTCCCACACCCCACCCACCTAGGGACCAGAGTCCTGAGTGGCTGGACATAGGAATCCCCCATCACCTAAAAGGTGCTTCAGAGTGCTCACTGATATTTGTACCCGTTTGTGTAACTTTTCCTGCACAAAGCTCTACCATTGTGTCCTGATGAGTTGTCTGTCAAATTTACCCTGCAATCACTAATTATCACCCACCCCCACACACACACACACCAGGTGAACAGGATAGAATAGGTGAAAATAACCCATCTCCCGGTGCCGATCTGTAAAACAGGCAAAAAAAATATATACTCTGCCTCAAAGTGACCAGTTAATCCTACACTATAACCTTAGGGAAGGAGGTTCCTTGAGGTGCCAAGACCATGGCAAAAGAGAGGGCTGGCTAGGGGTGGAGTAGTCTTAAATTGTCCACCTAAGCTCTGAACCTACCACCTTCTGGGAGGAGTGTGCAACTGCACATTGCTTCCTGAATATGCCCCACCCCATCCCAGATTGGCTGCAAATTCACCAAATGCTGGGCAGTCCTGTAGCGTATGAGATATTTCTATAGGGCATACTTTTACGGAAGGTCCATAGCTTGGTGGTAGACACATGCTTCATATGCAGAAGGTTCAGGTTCAGTCCGCAGCATCTCCAGTTTAAAAAAAGGGGGGGGGGAGATCCTCTGTTAGCCAGGCTAGGAAAGACCCTTGCCTGAAACACTGAAGAACTGCTGCCACTTGGAGTAGACAACAATACACTATATGGACCAATGGTCTGACTCATTTTAAGGAAGCTTCGTATGGATTTGCAACAGTGAATTATGCCCATTTCTACATTTGGTTCTGGAAGGTTTGGATCAGATGAATCCATTTAAAAAAACACACAACCCAATAGAGCTAATTTCTCACCTATGCCTAATACTGATGAGTTCAATAGAACTTAGACCCTAAGTATGCATACTTAGGAGTGCAGGTTCATACATTATGTAGCAAAAGCAACTGGTTCAGACAATACATAAGAGTCCCTTTAACATATGATGGACATAACAGTAAAATGTGTGACACTGACACCAGACAGTACACAAAACATCAAAAGCAACTGGTACAGACAATCCTAGCAATGTATATCTCTGCCTAAAGCTTAATATTATTTGACTACATATCTTTTTAATTTGGATGCCGCCACTCCACTGCTAAAGTTACCCATGTATCTAAGGCTGAAATCCTATACCCATTCACCTGGGAATAAGTCTTATGACTGAACTCAACAGGATTTACTTCTGAGTAGAGTGCTATAGGACTGCACTGCAAGCCTGCAGTCCTATGCATACTTAGGGTGTAAGTTCTGTTGAACTCATTAATGCTAGGCATGGACAAGAAATTAGCTCTGTTGTTTTTTACTTTTTTAAAAAATGGATTTATCTGATCTGAATCTTCCAGAACCAAATGTGTAAATGGACATAATTCACGGTTGGAAATCTCTACTTTCCTGGGCTCGCAATGCATTCCATGAAAGAAAGAAAAAAAATGTGTCCAACATGCGCACCTTCGGGAAAATGCACAAAAAGCACTTTGCCGATTTCTAAAATGCACACAAACACACTTTAGGGACATGCATTTATTAATGTGCCAATTTGAAAAGTGTGCACAAAAATGCATATGGACTTTTTCTGGTTAACCCCCCCCCCAAAAAAAAATAACTCTGCATGGGACTGGCACAGAACAGACTTGGGGTGGGGAAAGGAAGAAGTCTGTGGAAATGGACTTGACAGATCTACCCAGCTCTAACAATGCTTATATAAGGTGTATTGTAAAGAGAATTTCAAGTTTCAAATAATGTTTGTAAAACAATGCCAGTGCCATTTACTTTGGAAGATCTATTTCCATTTATCCTTATATGTCATGATTCAGTTTGCTTTCCTTCACATATGGCGATAGCTACATGAGAGGATAAGCTAAGAAGAATATCTTCCAAAGTGTTTTTTTCCCCTTAAGTTGCAATGGACTTCCCAATGACTGGCAACCTAATTCTGCAGTGGAATGATACGTCTGGTGACACTCTATTGCTTTCCCCCACAGACTTGATGAGTTAGATAGAACTTATCCCCCCCTCCCCCCTTGATGTAGAACCGCTCTGTGTTTGGAGTCTCCTCTGCATGCATTTACAACTCTATGGCAGATGTGTGAAGCATTCTGCAGTGCATCAAATGTCAATGTTCTTTCCACTGGAGACAACAGCAGAATTCACAAAGACTCTGATGAAATAAAGCAAAGCTTTTAGGTGCACTGCACACGGCAATAAAATGTGTAGGCATGTTATTGTGGTTCTCATTTGCCAGCATTATGGAACCCGAGGTAAATATATAACACACATAATTGCCGATGTGTTAAGTGGCACTGGACACCATTTAATAGGCAGTCACTTTCTGGTAAAAAAAACCACTAGGATATTTTAGTTTATACTTTACAGTTATACTTTATGGCTTGGGACAGGAAAACAAAAGCAGCAGACATAAATACATGGGGATTTGAAAGTGACAAAAGCCTTTTATTTTTCATTTCTTGAATCAATACTGAATAATTCAATAGTAAACCCCAGACTCAAAGGAGCTATACTGACAGTCAGGCTGATGTGCTTTCCGTTGCATGCTTCTCCAGAACCTATTGTTTCTCCCAATGCTTCACCAAGCCATGAGAATTTCCCAGTAACTTTTAGAAACCAGTGTGTTGTTTGCTTTTAGCCCTCTCCCTGATAAAAGAAGGAAGAATCTCCAAAATATAAACTCTAGAAATACAATTGTTTCACTCAGTGAAGAATCACTTTAGTCAACTGTAGCTGGAGTACCACCACCAGCATTGCAAAAGAATTCAGGAAGTCAAGGCTAGGTTTGTTTGGTGATCGTAGCACTCAGGGTGGTCCATGCCTAATCTTTATGACATGGAATATGGAAACATGATCTACAGCCTCTACATGATAAATTCTCAACACTCTACCACCATTTATTTATTTATTTATTTATTATATTTATACCCCGCCTTTTTTCCTGCAAGGAACCCAAAGTGGCTTACATAAACCACCACCTCCTCTCCATTTTATCCTCACAACAACCCTGTGAGGTAGGTTAGGCTGAGAGTCAGTGACTGGCCCAAAGTCACCCAGTGAGTTTCATGGCCAAGCAGGGACTAGAACGCGGATCTCCCAAGTCCTAGTCCAACACTCTCACCACTACGCCACACTGGCTCTTTGTGATATGTGGTATCACATATCTCCCCCCCCCCACCATGAATGTCATGGAGAGCTTCTATGTCAGCACAGCTCACTCCTAGCAGCAAGGAACACCCTCCCATCTTATGTGAAAGTCTGCCGATAGCAGTACATGTTATAATGGAGAGTGAATTAATTTATGGAATTTGCTGCAGTAAGGTATGATGACCACTGGCTTACATGGCTTTAAAAGGGGACAAATTCATGAGGGAGAGATCTATCAATGTCTATTCATCATGATCATAGTGGTCTATAATAGGACCTCCATGTTTGGACACAGTATGAGACTGAACACTAGCTGCTGGGGCAAACAGTATAAGGAAGACTATTGCTGCCACACCCTGCTTGTGGGTTTCCTGGAAGCTGGCTCAGCTTGTCTGAGCGTGGAAAGCTAAGCAGGGTCAAGCCTGGTTATTACTTGGATGGGAGAGCCCTCCTCTAGTTTCCTGCATTGAGCAGGGGGTTGGACTCGATAGCCTTGTAGGCTCCTTCCAACTCTATGATCTATGAAATCTATGTTCTGCGCATCTGAATGGAACAGGATGCTGGACAAGATGAAACTGCAGTGTGATCCATTGGGGACCTTCATATGCAGTTTGGAATGTCTGCATTGTGTTATGTGTACCAGCCTCCCAGTCCACTGTCAGGCACATGTAATGAAATAAATGTTTGGGTTGGTGTGCACTAAAGTTGCACTATGTAAAAAAAAAAAAGTAATTTGTGAAGCAGCCAGTATAATCAGAGTTTTAGGGGGAAGCCAAGTTACATGGAGAAAATAATGCAAGACAGTATCCCCCTCTTCCCTTCCACACATTCACCAATATTCTGCACTTTCCCTGAAAAACCTGTCTCAAAGCAAAGTGACTGAATGATTAGACCTTTGAAAGCCCTGGCATTTATGTTGATGAGTGCTTGAAAAGTGGAGCTTGCTGATCGAGACTGGGGTGTCAACTATATTCAGATCTAGTCCTTGCAGGGGCCAGAATTTATTCCCAGTCCATTTCATGCGGTCCTTCATAAACCTTATGACACCTTTCAGTGTGAAAGCCATAAGAAATTATATTTGGTAATGTGACACACACATAGTGTTTCCTTTCCTCCTTGCTGTAAGTTTGTTCTTTACTATTTATAGCCTAAAATGTGTGTATCATAAAACACTCCAGAGCTGAACTACTGCCAAGCTGAACATTGCTTTTGGAACATGCACGGTTCAGCATTTCCTGTTATATATTCTTAACCAGAATAATGCCCAGCATTGCAATGACAGGGAAGGTGGGTGGGCCTGTATATTTACAGTCCCTTTTAGAAGAGACAGGTTAGGCCATCTGGTTTTCTATGTTGAGAGGTTTTGGTTTCTATGGAGGATTATCCCATTATGTTAAGCTCTACCTGTAGTCTGAAAGGCTACAATCCAGACACAGGTTCCCCACCTCTGTACATCAGGCAGGAGAGTTTTTGCTCCCCAACACAGTGGTGGCCCCAAGCACAGAAATATAAGTTTTCCAGCAGAAATAAATGTCAACTATTCACTTATGTGGGAGAAAGACTAGTGAAGATCTGTATTCCAAGGCACAGGTGAGAGGAGACAGGATATAAACCAGCCTCCTGCTTCTGGCCAGCCTAGTTTCTTGGAGGGCTCAGAGTTTGCCCATCTCCCAACTTATCTTGCTGATTACATTTCTATTTTTTCCCCATAGTATTGAATGGGAGCAATTTAGAATAATGCCCACTCTGTCTGCATGATCCCACTGACTATCTACACTGCTCCATTCTAGGTTCCATTTTGGGATTTCTCACTAGCCTTTTCCGAACACTGAAAGCTCTCAGAACTAAGGACCTTGGGCAGCTCGTCTGGGGCATCTCTGGTCTCATTTTATTGAGATTCCAATTCCAGCCACGGACGGATAACTTTGCACAGGAGCCCTGGCTGTTCTTAATCCCAATAAAAATGCTAATTAGCTATAGCAGCACTGTGTGGAGTTGCCAGTCTCCTCATGGAAGCTAAAACTCGAATCTACCTTTTATATGCCACTAACTTTTAACTGATGGATTGCATTTCCATTGCTGCATATGGAACACAGTAGACACAATGTGCTCCATAGGCCTCACTGACTATGATTAACAATTCCACTGTTTAGTGCTGCAGTAGTTCAGTCTTATAGTATGGCACAAGTGGGAACTGCAGGAAAATGCTACAATGAGGAGTACTCCTGTTCAGGAGTCCAGCCAGCCAGCAAGCCAGCTTTCAGGACACTATTCTCTTCTGCTACCTCACCCCCTCCAACAGTCAGCCAGCATTCCTTGGCCACTGAGCATGTTCAGTCTTCATTAGACTGGTTTATTCCCCCCCCCCCGTAAAGTGTGTTTGTACTTCTCCAAACCTTGGAATTCCCACCCAAGCCTTCTAATACTTCCCTCATGTGTGTGAATGGTGCCATGTTGAGTTCATTATTAGTATATAGAAGGGTGGAGAACATGTGGCCCTCCACAGGTCATCAGGAAGGCAAAGTATATTTTCTTGGCCTATAGGCAATCTCTCTCCTTCTAAACCAGGGGTGAGAAACCCATGACCTTCCAGATGTTGTTGGACTCAAACTCCTATCAGCCCCAGCCAGTATGGCCAATAGTCAGGAGTTGCAGCCCAACAGCATCAGCAGGGCACAGTTAACCACTGTGTGTGTGTGCACACACAGAGGAACCACCAGATGTCTACTGCACATCCAAGAGTGTTTGGAGATTCATGACCTCCCCCTTTATGTGTTAGGTATTTATTGCAGCAAAGACCAGCCTACATGCAGAAGACTTGCCTGTCACATAACGTGTGACATGGCATTATGCCTTATTAGATTCTAAGAATAGCTTTTAAAGAGAAGAGTTGTTTGAATTTCCAATAAATATTTCTGATGAAAATATAAAGATTTCTCCCCCTACCATCAGAGTTAAGAATTGCTTTTTTAAAAAAATATTTGATAGGATATTTAAGAAGATGCAGCCTAGAAGAAGGTCCTCATTAGACTGCAACCATTTTCTGTAAGGGCACAGTAGAAGATGGAAAGGAGAAATATGAGACTTGATAGTATCTCTTTAAAATGCAGACAATGTAAAGTTCATCCCTGAAGGCATTAGCTGGAGGAGGAAATAGCTGGGCAAAGAATTTCAGACCTTTATTCTCATTATTTATTGCTTTGAGTATTGACTTGGAGCCAAACTGCTCAGGCCTGAAACCTACCTTGACTTTCTCCTGTCACGATGGCCCACACATCTCTTACCTGTTTCACGAAACTAGTGACCGCTGTACACCTCACTAGACCTATGACCTGACCAAAATGCATGTATTTGGATACAAGCTGCACAGATTTTCCACGGAGTTTATTTGGGTTTCAGCAGCACTGCAGGGTTTAACAGATGCAGGCCAAGGCTGCATTCCTACATGTTCCTGAGGGAGCAAGTCCTATGACAATTAGCAAAGCTTTATTCCAGATACAAATGGATTGGATAGGGCTGTTACAATGCAGCTGTATGCATACCTACTAAGAAGCAGGACCCACTGTGTTCAGGATTGTTTAAATACTTAAATGCATTTACCTACTATAGGGCCATTCATTATGATACTGTATTTGCATTCATTATTTCAGGCTCTTCAGGTAGATCAGTGGTGCAGAACTTCAAGCCCAGGGGCCAAATCAAGCCCTCCTGGGGGCCAAAACCAGCCCTCTGGGGCTCTCCAGATAGCCCCTTCCCCTTCCCCTGGCTCTGCCCCCTTTCCCCTAACAACCAATCATTTGGGGTGGTTTCCCAGCATTTGTGCAGTTCTTTTCCCCATTCTAAAAGATTGAGACGCCTCTCCCAAGGCGTAGTTACGATCAGTAAGAGCTTTAAGCTAAGGTCTTTTTGGTATTTTGGCACCTCCCCTTTTGCCTTCAGCTCCATCCACCACTGGAATGCAGCCCCTGAGAGCCTCTATGAAATGAGACTTGGCCCTTGGGCGGAAAGAGGTTCTGATATAGATTCCATCTATTCCCCTGATATAGATTCCAAGTAATTATTTACAATAGGGTTGGGAACTTAAATTGAGTGAGGGGCTGGATGACTCCCCACCAAGCCTTCCACAGGCTGAATGATGTCAGAGGGTGGGGCCATGACCCTGATGTCAGGGGACATGGTCCCACCCCCTGACATCATCGGGCGGGGCCACACACCCCTGACACCATCCAGTCACTAGCTGAAGCACCAGCTGGAGCTCTTCCAGCTGGCAGTTTGCTCAGGGACCTAGCTTCACTGCACATGAGCTTTTCCCAGACAGGGAAAGCCTGTGTGGAGTGAAGCAACCCCAACTGAGGTGCCAACTGGAGGAGAGCTGCTCCAGTTAGCACCTTGGTTGGGTGGCTTCACATGCCCCACACCTTCCCTCATTTGGGGGGGATGTCAACTGCATGAAGAATTTAGTATGCCCAATCAGGATGTCAAACAGAATGCTAAGGCAGTCCCTGCTTTAATCTCTAATCAGTCATGACTAACTGAAATTCCATTCATTTTCATGGGTCTATTCTAAGTAGAACTAAATTGAGTCCAACCCATTCTGTTCCAACAAATTGGTGTAACTCATCCTGAAGAAGAACAGGTCAAAAGACAGGATAACAACTGTTAAACAAGTACTCTTTACCACCATTCTAAGCCAACTCAACATAGCCCATGCATCTTTCAAAGTACTGGCCAAATGGAATCTTTTTAGTGGCATTATGGAGAATATCAAGCTAAATGTAATGCTAATCATAATCCAGGTTTGGCCCTGCTGCTTTCAAAGCTTCAGCATCTCTCTCACTATTGGATTCACTTGTTGAGCCCAATCAGGCCAATCAACCTGCCTGAGAAGAAAAAGGAAGGAGGCAATATGGAGGTTGACACTACATGGACACTAGAATT
The DNA here is from genome assembly GCA_021292165.1 of Shinisaurus crocodilurus. NCBI lineage: Eukaryota > Metazoa > Chordata > Lepidosauria > Squamata > Shinisauridae > Shinisaurus > Shinisaurus crocodilurus. The sequence continues at coordinate 14,271,991 of CM037887.1, read as the reverse complement.
CCAGCAGCTGAAAATCCATCCGTTCTCGCTGTTTTGCAATGTACAACGTTACATTTCATTCCCTCCCTGCCTATAATTGCAAAACTATTTGAAATATTTTCAGTGCAATCAGAGGTAAGCCCTCTTGAGTTCAGTGGGATAAGTGTGTGTGTAGGATTCCAGCCTGGCCCATTAAACAAAAGGGGAGGGTTAAAAAAAAGGGGGGGAAATGTCTCCATTGGAATCCTTTGGATATTTTTTTCACTTTAACCCCCCCCCCCCCCGGCAGTAGGGGTGGTGGAATTTCAGCATGAAAATGGGAGGTGGGGAGTTTACATCCCCCTCCCAAATTGCTATAGTCCTGATCCCAGTCAGGGCCACACACGCTTACATGGAGGTAAGTAAGTCAATCATGCATAGCTCTGCTATGCATGATTTAAAGAATATCTTGTTTGGCCTGCAGGAAGAGCTGCTGGCCTGGGCTGAAAGCCATTGAGCAAAGAGCCCAGTGATGTTGTAATAGCAAACAGGGTGATTTGAAAGTTAAAAAATAAGAAGATCCCCTTGGCCTCCTCCTACACTTAAAAAAGTAAGCCGAAAGAAACCCTTCTCCCTCCCCCAGTGAGAAAAGTATTCAAAATTCTCTCCCACCCTGCAAAAGAGACAGAAAAACCAATGACACTTTCATAGGGAGTTTTGTCGGGGGGGGGGCAGGGTTCAGCACAGCACTAATACACACATACATACATACATATGAATATACACATTCAACATATTGTATTCAGTGTGTGTGTTACCAGTCACCAAACCCGTTGGGCCAAAAAGCCAGTGAACACTGAGAAATGCATTAATTTAGTGTTTCTCTGGACACATGGGTATGTGCGGGTAGTAGAATTCATGGCTTTGTGCATGATAGCTTAGAATTTAACATTATTCTTATGCTGATGATCTTTTATTAAATATCTCAGAATTCCAGTCATTGATGCAGTTGATTATTATTTTTGGTAATTGGTCTGGCTATTCAATTAATTGGTCAAAATCTGAACTGATGCCAATTGGGGATACTATATCTCATGGTGAATTAGCTGATTGGCAATTTTGAGGGTTCCCAGATTTTATTACATATTTGGAAATACTTATTACTAGAGACATATCTCAAATGATCATCCTTAATCTGAATAAATTGATTAATGAGATCTCTTGGGATTTAGATAGATGGGCATCTTTAAAGCTGAGTTTGTGGGGCAAGGTAAGTACACGCAAGATAAATACTCTCCTTGGATTGTTTATGTTATACATGCAATTCCTCTATCTATGCCTGGCAAATATTTTTTTAAAAAATCAATGCTTTATTTCATGGGGGAGGGGGTTCCTCTCTGCCACAATTATTTTTGAAAATAATGCACCTTCCAATTAAAGAAGGTGGGTTTGGTTTTCCGGAACTTGTTTTATATCATGAGGCTTATTTTTTCGATTGGTACTAAATTTTGGTCTTTTCTGTTTAGATCAGATTTCCCACTATGGTCAGTTTTGGAATCTTTTTGCTTGGACCTTCTCTCTAAATGGATGGCATTAGGTTCTAGGCATATTAGAACAAATAGGGTTTCTCCCATAGTTATGGATGTTAGAGACTTGTGGCGCATAATGTTACAACCATTGCATTTTGATCCATTTTCTCATGCTAAACTGATGCTATGGGGAAATCCAGATTTAAAAAATTGTAAGAAAATATTTTTGTGGTGGATATGGAAGAATAAGGTCATTTTTATTTTATTTTTTAATCTTTCTACCTTAATTCAACTGGTGGGTGTTTATTGTGAGCTTTTGTTGTTCTCTATTTTGTGTGCCAAATATGATTTGTCAGCTATGGCTGAATGGGAATACTTGTAATTCCATTTGTTAGAATCTAGGTTTGGCCCTGCTGCTTTCAAAGCTTCAGCATCTCTCTCACTATTGGATTCACTTGTTGAGCCCAATCAGGCCAATCAACCTGCAATCCATGTCTCTAAATACTTATTATTGGTGAATAAATATGATGCACAGGGTCTTAAGAAGGAATGGAATAGGGTACTGGATTTTGTCTAACCAATGGATTGCCACCTTGGCATCTGTATCTGATGCATCTATGGATCTCAGGTTGTGTCTTATTCAACAAACACACACACACACACACACACACCACGTTTGTTTCCTGTCTATTGGATGCTGCAATGTCTCTTTAATAAAGGATTGTCTAAGTGGGCTAGTTGTTGGAGGTGTAACACAGCTAATACTTCTTTTAAGCATATGTTTTGGCAATTCCCAGTAGTTGCCTCTTTTGGGGAGGTGGTTGTTATATGGATAAATTTTGTATTGGAACTCTCCTTCATATTTACTGATGTACTACATGCTCTTTTAAATTACCTACCTGCTTCCTGGAAGTTAATGCATGGTCAGCGCAAATGGATTCTCCACATCCATCTGACAGCTGAAAAACTGATATTACAACATAGGAAGGATAAATGCTTGCCTCCTATAATGCAATGGATTGAAGACCTCACAATGCTTTCTACATTTGAATGGGTGGTGTGTATAGACACAACCTGTAAATAGATAGTTATTTGGATATTTTGTCCACTTTTGTTGAAGTTTATGTATAATACTAGGAAACTTGTATTTTCATATACACACACACATTTCATATGTATGCATTGGAACTGATATATTCAAATATATGTAGCCTCTTACTTTCTTTCTTTTTGTCAATTTTTTATAATAAAAAAATAAGTTAAAAATGTGTGGAGAGAAAAGCAAAGCAAAATCCCTTTGCTACTGCTTTAAACTCTTGGTTTAAAAATCCCCCCCACACACACACACACTTTCCCCTGTAGCAGAGTGGCATCTTCTATAGTGCATAGCATTATGAGACTCACATAATGGCTACAATCTGCAAACACTCTCTCTTTCTTTCTAGTTAATGGTCCAGAAAAGGCTGCACTGTTTAATCTTCAGATATGAAACAGTCAGTGATGCTCAGCTGTGGAAATCAACCTGGGTTGGCTGCAAGGAAGTGAAATCTATTTCATAAAAATGGGTTAATATACAGTCAGCACTTTTTCTTTCTTTTTTTAAGTACTCCTGTGCAGAAGCCCAGGCTCAATGAAGTAAACAATGTGGCTGCATTAAAAAGAAAGGGGGGGGGAAGGTGATCACATTGAAATTCCCTCAATTAGAATAGCTAATTTCCAAATGAGGGATGCTCTCATTTATTCAGGTTTTTAAAACCTACTCTATCCCCAAAGATTCAGAAGGGATCAGAGGGTCTTTAGCAATCAAGTCCCTCTGTGACAAGCTGGCAGCTGAGCCAATGGCTGCTAGAGGCTTTCTATGCAGCTGGATGGATGGATGAGGACTTTTATTAACCTACACTTTTGAATTCTGACAAATGGAATTAGATTCTTAAGCTGTAGTGCAGCCACCAAGAAAACCTTTATACCTTCTTGCTGTGTACAGGGCAGAGGTGCAGAACCTGCCTGAGGTCCCAAGCTGGTTGTCTGGGGTTCCCCATATGCTCATGCTCATGCTCATGCCCCCTTCCCCCAGCCCCAGCCCCAGCCCCAACCCCAGCCCCACCCCTTTCCCCTGACTCACAATTGTTTGGTGGTTTCTCAGCTTCTGTGCAGTTTTTCTCTCCCATATTCTAAATGGTTAAAATGCCTCTCCTAAGGTTGGCGTTAATCTAAAATATATTGTTATGATTGATACTTTTGGCCACATCTTTTCTTTTTTTTTTGCCCATCCCCCTTTTGCTTTCAGCCCTGCCTATCACTGCAGTGCAGCACCCGAGAGCTTCTTCAAAAGGGGATCTGGCCCTTGGGCTGAAACAAGTTCTGCACCCCTGGTAAAGGGTATCACCAAGAAGTATCCTTAGCCAACAAAGGCAGCTGCCTTAGGCCAGGTCAGACTATTTTCTCCACCTAGTTGAGCATTTCCTACTCCAGCCTTCCCCAACCTCGTGCTCCCAAAATGTTTTGCACCACAGCTCCCATCATTCCTGGCCAGCATGGCTAATGGTCACAGAGGATGGGGATTATAGCAAAAACATCTGGAGAGAGCTGGGTTGGGGAAAGTCTGACTGGCAGTTGTTCTGCACAGTCTCGGTCCAAAAGCAGTCTCTCCTATCACCTGCTACCCTCTCCTTGTTAGCTGGAGATGCCACAGAGTGAGCATGGGATCTTCTGCAGGTAAAGTAGGCACGGGTGAGAATTTCAACGGGTTGTTGTCGTTTTTGTTATAAGAATGTACAAAATTTCACAAATTTCTTCATAACTGGAATGGAAAGAATAGTGGAGGCTGGTGGCTCCTGCGTGTGCGTGTGCGTGTGCGTGTGCACTCGGGGTTTCAGTGCGAACTTTTCAGGAGCTATCCATGGGATTGAACCCTATTCCCCAAATAGGTTCAGCACCAGGGATAGCTTAAAAAAAGTTCAGACTGAAACCTGGAGTGGATACACCACCCCACTGACATTGGAGCCACCAGCCTCAGCTGGGAAAGAAATTGATTTTAAAAAAAACCCCACAAACAAACAAATTTGGGTGGGGGTGGGTTGTTTTTTAAAATGTATATATATATATACCTACATGAATTTGTATATCTATCCATAGCAATCAAAACATATTTAAAAAATCAAATATGGAGTAAGTGAAACTGATGGATTTGTTCATACACACAGAGATCTTTGGGTGATGGGGTGTGTGATCCAGAGATCTTTGGGTGATGGGGGCGTGCGATCCAATGCCCTCTGCCCTTGATGCATGTAAGGCTCTAAACTTGGAGGCTTACGTGAGTCCAAAGCAGGGCATGAAGAGTGGCGGTGTCAACTTTCGCCGCCCCTGCACCTCGCCCCCTGCATTTCATTTCCGGCCATCTGAAGTTTTTCAGAGGGGGAGTGAAGGAGACTGGGCAACATTTGGATACAGTGTAAGCCATCAGCCACAGCCCCCTCCCCTCCAGCACGTCCGTTTCCCTCCTGTCCAAGGCCGATTTGCGACCTTGGGGAGGCAGCCGGTGCGGTTCTTTCCATGCAGGCTGTGAGGGGGGCAGGGTGGAGGCTCAGCATTTGGAGTCCCTGCTCCAAGCTCACAGGACCTCAGAACTGGGGCTCTGAATAATCCTATCCCCCCCCCAGGCAAGGTCAGAGGGCCTATAGGGTTGCACCCTAACTCTTATAATTCTCAGTTTGAATTTCTATGTACTTACCCACATTGAGGTTCTGAATTACCATTTTTTTCTTTTTTTTCTGACAGGCACCTCATCTTTAAAAAAAATACATGGGCTGGCTGGTGCAATGTGATCCTCTCCATGCCAGGAATAGATGTATCTGGCAAATTTTGCCAGTATAGATGGGGATAATTTTTGTTTGTGTTTTTAATTTTAAGAACACACACTAAAATTTGCACATTTCTTCATAAGCAGGGCATAAAGAACTTGAGATTCTCCCCCCCCCCCAAAAAAAAAAAGAATGTGGGAGAAAGTGACACCGGTAGAATGATCCATCCATAATATAAAGCATTTGCTCTGCCACTGAGGTATTGTCCATCCCCATCAGAATCTGGCAACTGGGTGCATACTGACTGTCAATGTGGCATTTTCTATTTTTAACTGTCATGGAAAATAGACCTATCCTCTGTGTTGTATCCATTTACAAATTCGTCTCTGCTAGTTGGGATAACACTATCCTGTAGCAGTGCAATGAATTCCTTTGGTTAATTATGTGAAGCACTACGTTTTGTTCAGCCATGACTGCAACTCTCTTACAGATTTTGACCCTGAATTCTACTGTTTTGAGAGAGAGAATGAGAGAAGAATTTACCTCAATTTTACTCTCTCCACATATACAGGCCTGTGGCTTATGTTGGCTCAGCTTGTCTGAGCGTGAAAAGCTAAGCAGGGTCAGGCCTGGTTATTACTTGGATGGGAGACCCCTCCTCTAGTTTCCTGCATTGAGCAGGGGGTTGGACTCGATGGCCTTGTAGGCCCCTTCCAACTCTATGATCTATGAAATCTATGAAATCTATGTTGCAATTAATGCAGGAACAGCTTGCACAGCTCTCTGCAGGAAAGAAGTGCAACTTCCCACAATGACGTTACACCAAAGCACAAGAACTGGATGTGTAAGTCACTCGCAGATCAGCTTTCCGAGCCAGAATATATTCATTTGTTTAGCTGTGAACCATGCCAAAAACTGCAAAGAAAACAGACTACACAAAATTGCACCAGAACTAATAGAATAAAACAAGAGTCAATGGACCATCATTGTCGTTATAACAGAATAACAGTGCATACCTATAACTTCACTATTATACTGATACAGATCAAGAATTCAGCCTTTATTCCAATTTCAGGGGAGTCAGCATGGACCAAAAAGACATGCCAAATAAAGGCATTATTATGATGTCTTTAAAAATTTAAGGTACAGGGGCTTATTATTTTGAGAGAAGTGGTAGAAGGTTCCATTTATTTCTTTATTTTTACTCAAACAGCAGCTAGTGGAGGTAGCCACCATTTTTAACCAATAATGTTCCTTGGAATGAAACTACATGATGATATAGCATTGTTCCAGCTGGGCCTTTGGTTTTGCCAAGAGGCAATGGTTCTTTTTAGGATTTAGAAACAATAAGCACACCAATGGGTGAAGGGAAAAGAAAAATTTATTAAGCAAGAACAGGCTGATAAAACAATAAAACAAAACAATACAGGATAATAGTAGCTGCAAAAAGAATCCCCAACGCGTATTTGCGCGCGTAGAGGAATGAGAGGCAGGCTGTTTTATCTTGAAACCACCTATGGGCTCAAGGCGGGGGGGAGCAACGGAGGCCTTCATTAGGCAGTGTCGCTCCACCCTCTGCCTCTTTTCTCGAAGCAGCTACCCCCCCTCCCTCCCAATTCACAGTGTGGGATTTCTGGTCGCTGGTTGACGGGGCCGAGTAGGAATTTTGGCTCACCATTACTGATTGGCCTGGTGGTGGTGTGCGTGTTTCGCCTACTCTGCACTGTGTTCTTGGGTTGGGTGCTTTTTTGTTTTGGCGTAGTCTCCCTGATTTGGTCACATTGGCGGTAAGTGCGGGTTTTAGGCAGTGGGGTGAGGTTCGGTGATCATCCCACGGCACCTTTCAGGTGACTGGCGATACCTTAGCCTCACCTGAGCCCGGTTTCATGCCACGGCCAGGGAGATAGGGTCCGCCTTTGAGACCAATTCCTCTCACCCATATGGCGTTTCATGGCCCCGTGCAGTGACATGGAGGAGGCCTTCCGACACCGCACGGTGTAAAATTGGGGAGTGGCAAGTTACAGTGTCACACCTCCGATTGGGATGCTTTGCCCATTGAAGGGTATACTGGCTGAGAGCCGGTTTAGCTAGCACCCGCACTCGTCCCTTCCCAGATCCTCAAATCAATAAATGTGGCCCTTAATTTCACCATCATTCTGTGTCTCGACTCTTATTTCCTCTTTTGTGCGCGCAAATTATAAAGCAAGGTTATAATGTTTATGCCCCTCTGGCTGCTGGGAATCACTTACAGCAGTGAGTGCAACTTTGGGAATTGGCTTGGTTTTTACGCAGCACTTTCGCTATCAGTCTGTGTTGAAATTCTGATTCAAAAACTGTCTCAGAGAACTGTATATTATTAAACTCACACCTAGCAAGCTATCCCACCCCCCAGCTTCTAGAATGTTCATACATTCCTACAAACTGGAAAAGAACTATCCCTAACAACTGGCAAGCATCGAGGCCAGATAACGGGACCAGGCTACAACAGACCTTGGGCTTCTAGCTAAACGTAAACACTAGCCGTTTCCTAGGCAGATAGCTCTGCTGGGAAAATAGCAAGAAGAAAAAAGAATCATAACACAGAGGGCCTACTAAGCCTTACAGAAAATCCAGGCAGAAAAGTGAACAACTGTGGTGCACCACTAACTCCTCACAATGACAATGGTCTTCTGCATTTCCACTACAGCATTTTGCAAGAGATTTGACATGTGCCAGCCAGGCTTCAGTTTGCAGACTGGTAGATTTCAAAATGGTAGATTTCATCACCACCCACTCCAAGGTGGCTGAAAATGTCCCCCCCCCCCTTGCATCAATGATTCTATGGAAATGGGGGGGATGACACCCAGCTTTCTAATCAATAGCATTCTCATCAATGATTTTTTTCTCAGCATTTCACAATTGCCAGCAATGCAGAAATAGTCACAATACAGATCTATTCTTATTCTTATACAACAGCTATTTCAATTTCTATCGATTAAGACCAGTCAGTGTAATCTGTAAAACCTTTAAAAATAAAATAAAATCTAAAGATTGGCTTTCCTTAGGTTGGCATGATATCTGAAACACCCATTATTTCCCCATTTGCCTATGTTATGCATATAATGTAAGTTATATATCCATTGGGGGAAAGCATTGCTTCATTTGACTTTCTATACTGCACATAGCATAGTAATGCCAAAAGAGTAATAGTAATGATTTAAAAAAAACCCTGCTGATTTAAGAGCAGAGTTAAGGCTATCTTATATTTCCTCAAGCTCCACAAAACCATGAAATTGGAAGCTAAGGCTGATGCCTTGAGAGACAAGCCCTGTGGTCTGTGATGATATCATGCAATGTCACAACAATCCAGATGGGGAAGATGGAGTACCTGAGACCTGCAAATATGCCCCACTGGTCCTACATTGCCTTATGAAACATCTGAGCTTCACTATATTGCTAGAGAAATACTCCTCTGACTTGTTTACTGCCTGTAACAAATTCAATAGATGCAGCTGTTCCCAGCATGGAGAGAACCATGATATACCTGTCTCTCATAAAGCTGTTAAAGATGTGGATCCTGTCAGAAAAAAAAGAGGTGGCAACCCTAATTCAGCATTCTTATGGCTGAATACACTGGGATTCAAGTCTAGACTTTTAAGAGCTATGCACTCGAATCCCTGAACCTGGATGGATGAATCTGTCAGTTTTGGTTTCTCCCACTTCATTTTTTAAAAACCTCAAGTTCTTTTTCTTCCGAATAGAAAGAATTTTGGTAAATTCTTATCAACACTGAACTGAAACAAAATTCTCACCCTTCGCTACATGTGAAGTGCGGCTGGAATGAAAGTTTTCAGAAAACAATGTTTGGTTCAAAAATTGGGATAACAGAGTGTAAAGAGGAGCAAAATTGTGCTTCTTTCTTGAACCTTTTTGCTGCAGTAGTGAATACATGGTTGACATTCACTCCCCACCCCAAAGTAATTTGGGAACAATGCCATGAGAACCATCAGATATTCCCCCCACACATTTTGTTGATCCCCCTCAAATCACTTGGAATGATAGTTCTGACATTATCCCTGTCTGAATTACTTTCCAGAATCTGGAACTCTGAATTTCTTCATTTCATCTGTGGAGTGGCACCAGTACCTTAGAAATCTATCGTTGTTCCATTTTGATATTCAGCCTGGGTAGCAACAGCTGCATGTGTGAAGTTTGCCATAGTGTGAAATTCTTACCCACCATTCACATTTTCACCCACCTCCACCTGTGTGATACGCACAAGTAGTTGTGTGAATTTATAAAGTACAGGGCAAAAAGGAATCTTGATGCACTTATGTGCTCAACTGCTTGTGCGCTCCTCTGCTAACCTGCTTGTGCACTTATACAGTATGTGTTGTGTTTCATCAACGATCTCTTCGGAGTATCTGTAAGGTGGGGGTAGAGCTGGGAATGAATGGAACAAAATTAACGTTGTGGCCAATGGTGTGTGCACCAGTTCTGAAATTAATTTTAGAGTTTTTCCATGTTAAATTGGGAGGAAGGAATTTAACTAAACTATCAGGAAAGAGAAAGAAGAAAATTGTTTCATCCACAATGTTACATTAGTTGACCCTGAATTCCAGTGTGTCATTTAAGAGGCTTTTCATCCCTATTGCGTGTCAGCAGAGTTTGTCTCTTTCATTAGCACACTCATCCTGCTCGGGAATCAAAAGCAAAGCCCTCCAATAGCCTTGCCATCTTGGTTCATTTTGTAGCCTTGCCAGATTGCCTCTAGCAATCACTTGTTAGAGAGCTGAGATCAGCTGTGGAACCTTGTCAAATGTACACTTGGTAGCAAACCTAGGCCTTGCTCCTGTGAAATGGATGACATGGCTATAAGACAAAGTGGGTGGGGAAAATCAGTGAGATTTCATAGATCATAGAGTTGGAAGGAGCCTACAAGGCTGTCGAGTCCAACCCCCTGCTCAATGCAGGAAACTAGAGGAGGGGGTCTCCCATCCAAGTAATAACAAGGCTTGTGTAGATGCTTTTTGGCCAAAGAAGCAAGCAAAAAACCTGCAACAATTCAGAAGTTGCTTTACTGACTTACCACAGCATGTCAATACAAAGCATTTGTGGAAGTGCCAGTCCCAATGTCAGGGGTAACACTGCCAAGCACCTGCCCAGGCCCAGGACTCAGCAGAGGTCCCACTGCTGACCATAGGAGGCCCCTGGCAGTGGTGCTGAACTTCTTGCCATTGTCACCTGCTCATCCCTCTGGCTCAGAGGGAAAGCACAAGGAAGTGATTAGGGTGAGCAGAAGGAACAACTGCTGCCACTGCCTTCTCACTCATCAGCTCTTACTGTGTGCACAGTGGTTAAGATTGGACCCAGAAGCCAAGGGAGATCAAGTGGATAATTGCAGTGGAGGAGGAGCAGATGGGCCCACTGAGGGCATCTTGCCAAAGTGCTCCCCAAAACCTGGAGTCGGGTCTGCAGATGAGGGCATAATGGCACCCATGTCCATGTGATGTAACAGACAGAGGCCTGGCTTTCTGCAGTCTCAAAATGTAGGAAGAAACTGGAGTAAGAGGCAGGAAGAAGCCTGGTTTTTGTTTTTGGTCTTTCTTATTCTAGCAAGTGCTGGTGCTTGCATAGGAAGTGTTGTTACTTGCAGAACAGTGCCCTAGGTTCTTTTGTCACCAAGGTAACTGCTGAGTTTAAAACGTTATTCTCTCCTACAAGTTCCTCTGGATTCTTACTCTCCACCCCTCATTATCAAGCCGTCCTCGGCAAACCATGCTGGCAGCTAAGAACAGTTAAATGCGACTTCTCGGGAGAATAGTAGCATCATCTCCAAATTAACCAGGAGAACCGCTGGGGAGTACCAAAAGCAGTTTCATTTCCCATGGTGTGTCAGCAGAATTTCACTCTTAGTCTTGTTAGCATACCCAGCCCTTCTGGAATCACAAGCAAAAGCCCTCTGATAGCTTTGCCAACTCGGTTAATGCTGTATGCTTGCCAGATTGCCTCCAGCATTCATCTCCCAAGCATTTTTTTTTAAATCTTCATCTTTACCTAATGAAACAAAGAGTCCAGTTCCAGGTAAAAAATAAAACCAACAAATGGTACTTTATTTAAACAGACATTTCATAGCAGGAGACTGTACCTTGGCTGTCATCTCCCTTTTTAGTCAGGGAACTGTCTCTTTTTATTACCTTGGTAGAGAAAAAGAATGCGGCGCTTTGCAGAGCATTCTCTTTTTCACATAAGTGCAGATCCCAGGAACAGAGGGTTGATTCACATGAAAAGGTTTTAAAAAAACACAAGAAAACATGGTTTTGAGCTCAACCATGCATTTGCAGTGGCTGGGTCAAGGTGACCCAGGGATGTTGAAGAGTCCTTGGTTTCGAGTCACGAGTCTTTGGACCCAAGTCTCGAGTCCGAGTCCTTGGTCCAAAATGGTGACTCACGAGTCCCGAGTCACTCCCAAGGATGACTCCACAGGTCCCTATTAAAATCAATGGGTTTTTTTCCCAACAAAATAAGGCTATTTCAGATGTGTGGCTTAAATAAATTCTAGGCACAAGTGTGCCTTTTTATTTCAAAACCCTGCAACTGATTTTGGCAAGAACAGACCAGGCAGACAAACCCCAAATAACCAGACAGGCAGAGGAGGCAGGGAACCCCAAAACAGGCAGGCAGAGGCCTTTGTCTTGGACAATTCAACTGTTGAACTGGTCAAGAAGAGACCAGGCAGGCAGAGGAGGCAGGGAACCCCAAACAGGCAGGCAGAGGTAGCCAAACCCAAAATGTCTGAAAGGTTGCATTTTAGGAAAATGATTTTAAAAAAGAAACTTGCTGTACTTCCTAAAACCTATCCATGTTGTATTTGAGGAACATGATTTTGGAACACGAGTCCTTGGTCTCGAGTCCCGAGTCCCATTAAAAATATTGGGACTCGAGTTAGAGGGGGGACTCAGTCCGACTCATGAGTCGAGTCCTGGAGTCCGAGTCCCCATCCCTGAGGTGACCATCCTTGTTCTATAGGGGAGCATCATATGCAGCTTCAGCTTGAAAAGATGTGCTGAGCTTTTGCATGTGCGCGTATTTGAATCCAGAGATGGAATGAGATTGCAACAATATTCCAGGGGAGAAGCAGCAAGAGCCATTCTTTCATCACCCTTGATGGACAGCAATGTCCTATACCAGTGTTCTTCAACCTTGGGTCTCCAGATGTTTTTGGCCTGCATGCCCCAGCCAGCATAGCTGGCTGGGGCATGCTGGGAGTTGTAGGCCAAAAACATCTGGGGACCCAAGGTTGGAGAACACTGTCCTATACCCAGAGGCAGCCTGCCCATCAGGTCCTTCTTGATGTGTATGTGGTTGTAAGTTGTGAATGGAGTCTGATTATAGCTACACCCAATCCACTAATTGTCTGGTTTCTTCCTGCAGGAAGTGAAGTGGTATGAGATCCAGTCTTGGGGAAACCATTCCCAGTGCATTCCAGTAACATGAATTCACTACATTAAAGGAACTGCATGTATTTTAAATTAATAAACATATACAGATATACATACATTTGCATACAAAGGAAACAATGATTCTGAATAAAGAAAGAAAACAAAGTCATCTGACCTCAGGGCCTAATTCACAGGATGAAAAAACCCAGTTTGTTATCCATAGGTTCAGGAATTTCCTCCTTTTAAAATCTCCTTTTTGTAAATTTTTATCCTGGAAGACAATCTTACTCGGTCACGAGTGATCGCCTGATGATGATCAATAGGTTCGGGAATGTACAGGACCGAGCAAGCATGGTGTCTACTGACCACTTGCCTGCTTCCAGTGTGCTAAACAACCCAAGGATGCCCCATCCCTGGGCTGTACTTCATGACATGCAAACCTGGAACTCTGGGTTGTTGACGGAGAAATACCCAGGGGATTTAACTCATGGTTTGTTCTTGGGTTATAACTCTGGGTTGTTTTTCCCTCAGCAATCCATAGTTCCAGGTTCACACATCACAGAGAATAATCAAGGAATGGGGCACCCCCTTATTGTTTAGTACCGTAGAAGCAGGCAAGCAGTTGGGAGTCAGCACGTCCACTCACTCCTGTGCTCTCCCAAACAACCCATGTTTCACAAATCTTAGGTTGTTTCATCATGAAATCCAGGTCTAGATCAGCTTTCCCCAACCTTGAGTTTCCAAATATTGCTGGGCTACAACTCCCATCAGCCCCAGCTAGCATGGTCAGGCCATCCAATGGTCAGGAATGATGAGAGTTGTAGGCCAAAACATCTGGAGGGACCCAGGATTTGGAAAGTTGTATTAGATCATGCTTGAATGAGCCACAGCAGGCACCGTCTCTGAAGAGGCATTTCATCTATGTGCGAAGTGACAGGGAATTTCTCTTCTAAAAGGGTGTCTGCCACCCAGTAATAATAAGAACTTATATTAAAATCCATTCACATGTGTGTGTTTTTTCTTTTTTAAAGCCTGCTGTGTGATTAGGCAACTTTCTGAACAGTCCTGTACAGCCCAATCTCATCTGATCTCAGAAGCTAAGCAGGGAAAGGTCTGGTTGGTACATGGATGGGTGACCGCCTTGGAATACCAGGTGCCGTAGGGAGGGACCATAGCTCCCTGTGACAGAGCACATGCTTTGCATGCAGAAGGTCCCAGGTTCGATCCCCAGCCTCCAGGTAGGGCTTGGAAAGAATCCTGCCTGAAACCCTGGAGAGCCGCTGCCAGTCAGTGTTGACAATACTGGGCTAGATGGACCCATGGTCTGACTCAGTGTAAGGCAGCTTCCTATGTAACTGATCAACATTTGTCCCCCCACTAGGGCTGCAACCAGTTTAAGAAATTTTAAAAATAGATTAATCATATGAGTTTCATGGCATAATCCTATCTGGGATGGGAAAATTATTAATTTTGGCTCCATTTCATTTCTCATTTTTTCAGAACTGAGGTTTAGTTTGGCTCAATTCTGCATCGATGTAGAAATTTTATTTTTAAAAGTCTACACAAAACGTTCAGTTTTGCATACAAGTTTCCTAATTTGCACATTTTTGTGCACACTTTCCCTAAAAGTATGCATTTGTGTAAGCCTATTTTCCCTATAATGAATTTCTGTGCATTATTTTTACTATTGTGTCAATTTCTGTGCACACTTTCTCTCATAACATGATAGCATGTTTTTAGATCTTTGCACTGCTGCGGGCTTTCATCTTTGTTCTTACTATGGCTTTATTCTGTTTTAAACTCATGGTTTTTATATTATGTTTAACTATGTTGTTGTAGTTTATAGTTTTAAGCTTGTTTTCTGAACTGCCTAGAGCGCTTTGGCTAATGGGAAGTATAGAAATGTAATAAATAAATAAATAAACGGATGTTGTGTGATCACATTCCCTGATGCGTGCAGTTTGTGCACATAGACCAATTGCTTTCTCTTTTAAAAACTGTAGTGGTAAATGCAAGAAAGTGCAAATGTTGGTGTGCAACTCTGTTCTAGTTCACTCATTAGCATGGCAGATGCAAATCTGGTAAATCAGCATACAATTTCAGGTGGAATTAATTTCTCTCCCATCCCTACGTCAGAAAATAGCCTGATTGAGTTCAACGGGACTTATTTCCAGGCAATCCTGTATAGTATTGCAGCCTCAGTTGATGACTCAATAAATCAATTAAATTAAATTTATTTATTTTTTATTTGATCTTTTACCCCACCTTTCTACCAAGAAAATGGCACATTTTCTGAACCAAGAGACATATTTTCTTGGATTTTAGATGATGCACACGTGTGTCATAGGAGGCATAGTCTTAGAAAAGGCATTACCATGACCCACCACTGGAATGAAAGCACTAGGCATAACTTTGTTAAAAGGTCACAATTTCTATTAACTCATAACAGGAACCTGAGAATAATCAAACCGCCCAGAGAGCTTCGGCTATTGGGCGGTATAAAAATGAAATAATGAAATGAAATCAGACAGATATCTGTGGGATTGGGAACCCTTTAATCTAAGGAGACTTCAGGGAGCACAACCTTAGCGATACCATGCTGGTTCAATGCACAGGATCAACCAGTGGCTGATCCTTACCTTTTATCACCTGCCCACCATAAAGCTGGGTCGAGACTCAAGAGGCCCATGACTTCTTCAGTCCATCCCTGCTGGTCAGTGGTCAGTATGCTGAAGCCTGCATGGCCCTTCCTCATCCTCTCAAGTCAACGGACCTCATGTAGTAGGGCCACTAACATTAGGTGCCTCCGGGTGCTCTCCCAGGTAATCTTTCTGACCTCCCTTCATGCCTGCACTACCCACCAGTTTTGACCATGAGTGAAGGTAGCCAATTAGCCAAATCAAAACACACCACCCACATCACTGTTAACAGTGAGGAGCAGTGAAAAAAGATGCACCAAAAGCCAATAAGGAGACACCAAAAAGGTCCTACTCAGACCTCTGGCAGGACTAACTAGTCTCAAAAATTTGCACAGGGAGGGTGGCCACATTGGATGGAAAGAGGCCAATGGAAAGGTGTGCTTGTAAAGGCATACAACTCGCCCCCCCCCTCAGACAAGCATCACAACAATGTGACATCTTCATGCCCTCCCACATCTCTTATTCTGGCACTGAGTGTGTATGCGCGCACACAAATCTTCCCCTAGCCTAGCACCAAAGAACTGACATTCCTGCTATGTGAGAGAGAAGGGATAGTGCTTCTTTTAAGATGGTGCTTGCAGTTTTTATAAGCACTTATATTAAAAATTATAGATGATGATGATGATGATGATGATGATGATGATGATTTAAAATTGATACTCAATGCATCATGGGTATCAGTTTAGCAGCTTAAAAGTTTTAAATTGATCAACCATTCAACTAAATGTTGTTACCCTGCTTTTAATCAATTCATCTAATCCAGACGCCCATAATGTCTACTCAGAAGTAATTCCCAGTGAGTTCAATGGGCCTTACTCCCAGGTAAGTGGATATAGGCTGCAATCCAAAACAGTTACCAGGGAGTAAACTCCATCCAAATAACACTTCCTTGTAAACATGCATTGCATTGTGTTATAAATGTTGCAGCCCGCTTAGCCATTTTCATCCCAACAAACCAGAGTATAACAAAATTAACGTTTCACTCATATACAAACCCAAACTTTGCATTAGTAATTTCTCCCACCATGATCCTCTGTAGATTTATGGGAATTTGTGCTGCCTTATTTGTTTCCCCTGCTTCATCCTGAATAAGGAATCTATTGTGTTTGCTTCACTGAGAGAGAAAGCAAGCACTGGTGCTGTCAAATAAAAAATAGATATATTGTGCCATTTATATCTGCAATAATGATGGGCAATATGGATGGTAATGGCTCCTTGTTTATAATGCATTACACCGAAACAGTACCCAGCTTTGTCCTTGACACTTTTCTGGCCTTTTCTTGTAAAGAGCATGAGCCGCTGTCAATAACCATTTAATCATGACTTCTCACTATCTCGGCCCCTTATGTGGGAACCTAATGTGTGCCTTGCACAAAATAAACTACCATTCATAGCCCCCTTCACAAATAATATTCCTTATGTCTTGCAAAATCCGAACTGGAAAAATATTTGTAAGTACACGATTCCTTTCCCCCTCGTTACTATTGAGTCTTTGGCCTACAAACCATAAAATAAGCTTAATTTCCCACTGACTATCAAACCTCTCAGTCGATCACCAGTTTTAGCCCCAGTAGCACAGCATTCTCCAACCTTGGGTCCCCAGATGTTTTTGGCCTATAACTCCCAGCATGCCCCAGCCAGCCAGACCCAAGATTGGAGAGCACTGGTATAGGACATTGCTGCCCATCAAGGGTGATGAAAGAAATGGCTCTAGCTGTTTCTCCCCTGGAATACTGTTGCAATCTCATTCCATCTCTGGATTCAAATATGCACACATGCAAAAGCTCAGCACCAGAGTAGACAGTGTAAGCCAGTGTTCTCCCAACCTTGGGTCCCCAGATGTTTTTGGCCTACAACTCCCAGCATGGCTGAGGCATACTGGGAGTTGTAGGCCAAAAACATCTGGGGACCCAAGGTTGGGAGAACACTGCAGTAGCAACTCACGTAAACTTCCAGAAAAAAAGTAAGTATTAAAGGCATTATTGCGAGACTCCAGCAAGTCAGCAGAAGGGAATATTTAAACATGTACTGCCATTTGAGTTAGCAGTGTTGTCGTTTTAGCATAGACCCTCCTTGGAGGGTACTCGGTAAATATAGAGCTCTTATAGAAATACTTATCCATTGCTTTCATGTAAAAATCAATGTGCCTGCAGAGCATTGGGTAGGGATTTGGTGGAACATTTCGAGTACAAAAGAAAAGGTGCAAACAAACAGCCAGCTACTCCGGAGCTGCTCTGCTAACTTGACATGGTAATTTATGTTATCCCTACCAAAAATAAATGATATAATTGCTTTGATTTATAATCCACCCTACCCACAGCAGGTAGCAGAAATTGTTGTCCCCAGAGGAACACTTTTTTTTTTTTAAAGGCATAGGGTAATATATAGGGTGATATATAGGAAGGACCGAAAATAAAGGAAGAAATGGAGAACAATAAAACTACGCTAACAGCCTAGGCCAGTGATTCTCAAATTGTTTTTGTCTCCATCTCCTAAGTGTTAGTTTCTTGGACCTCCCTCCATATGAATTTATGTTTAATCACCAACTAAAATGTAACCATTTTAGTTTGTTGTTATGTAATAAGGAAAGTAGCTCTGAGCATGAACAGAGTGCCTTTCACTCCCAATGAGGGACAAACTAAATGTGGCATTTAGGGCACAATCCTGTGCATGTTTGGATAGAAAAGAGTCCTAGAACTACCATGCTGGCTGGGGAATGTTGGGAGTTTTAGGACTTTCTCTCTCTCTAATCATGCAAAACATTGTGCCTTAAATGTGTCTTTATGTTTAATGTGATTGGGGCAGGGTTTTTGTTTTTTGTTTTTTTAATGTAGGTAGCAGCTGGAGGGTTGGTACTTATCATCAGGATATCAGCAGGCAAGGAAAGGACAGGAGGCAACTAGCAGCTTTGGAGGAGTGATTTTCATAAGGGCTGCAGCAGGGGAGGAAAGGGTGATGCTGACTGAGGTCCCAAGAATTACTAGCCTCCCCCCACCACACACACAGATATGTTTTTGGGTTTTTTTGCTTTTAAAACCCCCAAAACTTGTGCATTTAATGCAAATATTCATTTCATGCTGCATCTAGTTTGGCCCTGAACAACTATTGCTGCCTGTTGTAGACACATATTTAAAGGTTTCATTTTTAAGCACAGCCTTACCTCCCTTGCTTGCATTCTACCCAAATGTAGAACAAGAACAGCAGCAATGACAGTGTATTCCCTTCAGTGCAAAGATCAACTCCATCCCACCCATCCCTCTTGTCCAGCTGCTATTCACCATTTTACAACAGCAACAAAGATGGGGCGGGGAGAGAGAGAGCTAGCTTCACTCCTTTGCTCCACAGAAAGTTCATAACATCTTCAGCTTACTTTGTACCTGGGCTAATAGTGGGGTAAGTCATTGAATATTGTGATTCAAGGTGCAGTCCTATGCATGTTTAGACAGGAAACAAAAGGCCTACAATTCCCAGCAAGCCCCAGCCAGTATGGCTGGCTGGGGCATGCTGGGAGTTGTAGGCCTTTTTTTCAATCTAAATATGCATAAGTTTGCCCCCTAAATCATTAATGAAATAGTATGAACACAAGCAGCAAGAGTGCTTTCCCCTCCCTACTGAATAAAGGGGAAGATATTTGGACAGATGGCTTTGCTCCTACACGGGCCGAGCCCCACTACCCTTCTTGACCCTGTTCCTTAACACTGGAATGAAACCCATTCCCTAATCCCTACCATAACATGGATGCCAAAACCTCTCCTTTTAGAAAGTAAGCACCAGGGATGGGGACTCGGACTCTAGGACTCGACTCGTGACTCCCCCCTCTGACTCGAGTCCCAATATTTTTAATGGGACTCGAGACTCGACTCGAGACCAAGGACTCTTCAATATCCCTGGACTGTGCCAGAAGGAGTGGAGAGAAGTGCAATCGCCAGCGAAGATTTTATTTTTTAAAATCATTTTCTTAAAATGCAACCTTTCAGACATTTTGGGTCTGGCTGCCTCTGCTTGCCTGCTTTGGGGTTCCCTGCCTCCTCTGCCTGCCTGGTTATTTTGGGTTTGTCTGCCTGGTCTGTTCTTGCCAAAATCAGTTGCAGAGTTTTGAAATAAAAAGGCACAGTTGTGCCTAGAAATTATTTAAGCCACACATGTGAAGTAGCCTTATTTTGTTGGGGGAAAACCCCATTGATTTTAATAGGGACTCATGGTCAGCTTTGGGAGTGACTTGGGACTCACCATTTTGGACCAAGGACTCGGGTCCAAAGACTCATGACCAAGGACTCTTCAACATCCCTGGTAAGCACTGAGAGTCAAGCCATTAGAGCAGGGCACTCCAACCGTGGATCCCCAGATGTTGCTGGACTACAGCTCCCAGAATCCCTTGCCATTAGCCATGCTGGTTGGGAATGCTGGGAGCTGTAGGCCAGCAACATCTGGGGACCCAAGGTTGGAGAGCCCTGCATTAGAGAGCTCTTGATAATCTGTGATAGGCTGAATTGTATTGTCTTGGGCACTGGACCATATTTCTACAACTGTAAGGTCCAGGGCATGGGCAGCAAGGGTTCAGGGCTGGAACACCAGGGCCAGGGAAGATGGAGGCAGAGATAGACAGTAGGCCCAAGGTTTGGCACAGGTTCTGGGCAACAGAGTCCAAACAGGGGCCAGAGGCAGGAAGACAAGTTTAAGAACAAACAGAGTCCAAGCACATACCAGGCAGAGCTAGGGCCAGAGGCAGCAGCATAGGTCAAGAGCAGCCACAGGTCAAACATCAGACTGAGCAAGGTTAGTCACTAAAGGCAGGAACCAGCTGCAGACAACACAGAGGTGTATGTTGCTGTGGTGAGGGTTGAAGGCAAACTGCAGCCCTTATATAGGTCTTTCTGGCTGCTTCCAGCTGGGCTGCATTAGCTGGCCTGAGAGCAGCCAGGAGCAGGAGGCTACACCCTGCGAGTGACTACAGACCCCGGGCTCGCTCCTGCAAGGAGGTAGCATTGCCACCAGGTGGAGCTGTGGCGCTACCCTGGAGGAGCAGATCCTGACAACAACATGGGCTAAATAAATAAGCAAACCTATAGATGTATGAATCTGGCACCTGGCATGGTGTGTGTGTCCGTCCGTCCCATATAGTGGGTTATACTAGGTCTCCCTAGTCATAATCAGGGCTTCTAAGCAGCCTCAGTGCTTTGTACAGCAGGATAGGAAGTCCCATCCTCTTAGCTTGCAAAGATAATTGCTTATGGAAGCAACAAAGCACATGGGCAGCGAGAGCAAAGGTTAAATATGGTGCTAGTCAGGCAGAATAAGCAAAGTCCCTTAATGAATCATAGGAATGGGTGAATCTGTCAGTTTTACTTTCTCCTGCATTCTTAAAAAAACAAAAAAAAAATCCTCTAGTTCTTTCTCTCCTGAATATGAACTTTATGAATTTTGGTAAATTCTTATCAAAACCGAACTGAAACAAAATCCTCACCCATCGCTGGTTAAAGCAACGATAAATTCCATAATGACAAGATAGATGCCCCCCGCCCACCCCCCGAAACCTAGCTAGAACCTAAAAGCAGACTGGCAAAGCAGAAGGCTGAGTGTTCAAAACCCATGAGGCTCTTGGATACAAAGGCAAGCTGCTAAGACAATTGCGGTGTTCCTAGATTTTCTACATCAAATTTCCCTTAACATGTATGTCCCTTTTCATAAAAGGAAAAGAACACACCTTTCCCTACAGACTTTGCTTTCATATGCATTAAAAAAACAGTAAAGAAAATCAAGATAGGCTATCAGCCTGAACTGAGCAACAGTCAGTGGTGTGTGGGTGGAGCAGGAGCAAAGGGAAGCATAATGCACTATGATTACAGAGTAGCCTTTGTTCAGAATACATTTGGGAGCTACCCTGCAGATACTGCAACAGGAAGCACAGCTTACTTGAAGCTGGTGCTTATGTTGCTACCTCCTCCTTATTTCCAAGAGACAAAAAGCCTCCTCCTAGCAAAATCCCCCTCACTCTCCCAACACTGAACTAATGAAATATCACCCCCACCTCACCAAAAAGGCAGGAATAATTTGATTTGTGGGTTAGATGGTCACTGCTGCATCTCCAACTTTAACTGGTGCATATGGAATGTGGCGGTGCCATTCTTCAATCACATAGGAACACAGGAAGGAACGTTGGAAGCTGCCTTATAGTGAGTCAGACCTTTGGTCCATCTAGCCCAGTATTTCTGACACCAACTGACCATGGCTCTCCAGGAATTTCTCCAGCCCTACTTGGGAGATGCCAGGGATTGAATTTGGGACCTTCCGCATGCAAAGCAGGTGTGCTACCATTGGGTCATGGTCCCTTCCCCTCAGAGGTAGGGAGGACCTGCAAACAGATGACTGTCTCAGCCAAGGTCCTTTAATAGACTTCCTCTGACTTCTAGGATGTTGCTGGGTTTAGGGAATATATAGAAACTCTCCTCTCTCTCTTCTGATAGGGAAAATAGTCTTCAGCATGTGGAAGAATCACTTCCTAGTTTGCCCTTAAGATTGAAATTGGGGAGTCACTGTGAAAACATTCCCACAAACTTTCCCCACTCCCCCTTTTTTTTCTTTTGCTACTGCTACCCATTTCACAGTGGTGGCATTCCTCCCCATGGCCAACTGGTGCCATTTTTTAAAAAAAACAACAACCCAGAAATCACCTAGAACAGCCTTTTCTAACCTAGGACTGCTAGATCTTGTCGGACTACAACTCACATCGTCACTAACCATTATTCATGCTGTCTGTGGATGATAAAAATTATAATTCAGCAACATCTGGGGACCCTAGGTTGAGAAAAGCTGCCCTGCACAGCAAGAAACATTACCCTCACTCTTAATTGGCTTTAGAATGACACTATGTGGCGATGTACCATGGTTGTGAAGCAAGTCAGCCAGAGAATAAAACTTCCTGATGTCACTCCAGCAGACTTCAGGATAAAACATAAATGCTATGGCCAATACATAGAGCGTAGCAATGCATAGCAACTGTGCCCCAAAGTCTATGCACCCTCTGACCCACCTGTTAATGTTCATGCATTTAGCAAAACACCCGGAAGGAGAGCCTATGCATGTACAGGCTTTCTGACAGATCTGGAACCTTGTGCATTCTGGGTTCCCCATCAGGTAGAGAACCTATGAATGTACAGCTGTAAGCATGAAGATCAGGGGTGTACAACCTTTCTATCCCTGAGGATGTGCACACACACATGTGCACTCTCTCATGCACACACACACACACACACACACACATACACATGTGCAAGATCACTCTAGTGATGAGAAGGCTTTAACATCACCCCCATCCAAGCGATCCTGTGCAAGATTGCTGGGGTGTGGGAGAGGCTCCTTCAGGATCATGGAAGCAGCAATGCCAGCTGCTTCTGGGTCATTTCAGGGAGGAGGTTTTAGCCTTCTACACCTCCTTGCAACCCCAAATGGCACTGTTGCTTTGGAGCCACCATTCACATTGCCTGGGACTCGCATCAAGGGGCTGCCTGCAGTCTGTGGGCTACAGGTTGTGCATCACTAATGTAGGTTCTCCTTCTGATGATCCATTGAATGCATGCTCAGAGAACCCATGGACGTTGAGGGCAGGGCAGGGCTGGTGGATGTAGACCTGCTGCCTTTCCACATGTTGGCTCTACATGTGGAAGGGGGCCTTTTTAACATCTCTTAAGAATTTTCATCATCATTAGCCTTAACGGTAGTGTAAAAGAGAAAAAATCAGCAGTTACAGCTTGGTCAAGCCAGGATAAGAAAAGCCACACAAATTGTGTCCCTCCTGTCTCCACAACTGTTAAAGGTAGAAAATCCTTGTCCCCTTTTGCATTTGTCAGTCATCCTTGTGGGTATGCCAGTGATGTCACCAAGCAGAGCGGCTTCTATTTTAATAGCTCTTTGGTCCAAGAATAGTATACTTACTTTTCAGGAGAAATCAAATGCTTGGCGCATAATAATTCAAGTTCAACCCAATGAATGAATATTAAACAGCACCTGTGTGAAAGTGATATTTAATAATCTGATGTCATGGTATTTTTTAAATTATTATTATTTTTGCATTTCTTTAGAAATTAAACTACGTACAGTGTTGTGTGAGTTTGTTGTCTGATTACTGTGAATAAGCTTAACACTATGGTTTCCCCTTAAAGAAATGTCTGATCAGAGTCTGGGATTTGACATAAGGATGTTAATATTTCTTACTGGCTGAAGAGGGCCAGTGGGTGTCTTTTTTAATTACTGAGACCTCTCTCCAATGTTTGAAGTGAGAATGACATCAGAGTTTGAGGAACATGACATACCCTACTCCACCCAGCTAAGGAAAAGTGGGTGATGTAAGGTGAATTTGTGCACATGTCTATCCAGGCAAGAATCCACAGGGTAGAACAGACACCTGAGGGCAGCTGGTAGGAACAGGATAGAGTAGCAGGACCTCAAGAACCTCCCAGTAGAAAACCTGTTCCTCCTACATGATCTAGACTCCTAACATGAAGCGAAAATGCATTATTGCCAATCCATCAGGTTTTTGTTTTGCTGTGTTTCATTTATTTTATATTTAGTGGGGAGGGGGGATTTTTTATCAGGACTACAATGCACAGAGATGAGGTTTTACCCTTCCCTTTCCCTGAAAACTGTCAGCTACACTGCAATTAGAGCTAGGAAAAATGTTCCCATTAATACGATGAGATATTTTCTTTATACTTAATTCCAGGGAGTTCAGGGTAAAGTCTCCACCCCTTGTGCACTGTGATCCCAATAAAAATCACACAACACACACACTCAGACACTCGTTAACAAGAAGCCCTGATGTGATTGGCAATGACAGATAGAGCATCATCACATGTACTTAGGCCATCACTCTGGTGCTCAGCTGAGAGCTTTTATTCCACTCAGGAAAGAATACCCCTCCTCGGATCTATCCCTTCCTGAAGTGGAGAGCCTTAAAAGAGTAGTCCTTTGGCCTGGATCCTAGTATTCCATCTCCTCTCAGTCAGCTCTTACTTTGTGTGTTGTCTGTGCCTAGAAGCAAGCTCTGGGAGTTGGTAGGGAAGTATGAGATTTTCATTTTTGCTCACAAAACATGTGAACATGCCCTGTTCGAAGCCCTGAGCACGAGCTCATCTCTGCTGAAAATATTTGCAAATTGTTGAACACATGCTCATCATGTTTGTCTCATTCCCAATTCCCAGCTCAATTTGTGCAAATTTCCTAATTTGCACACATGTCCTCAGTAGACTGAATCAGCCCTATGCTAGTCTATGGAGGAACTTTACACAAATGTGCAGAGATTTGCACAAATTTGGGTAGATTCGTGCAAACATCCCATTTGATTGCTGCACAAGTTTCTCATTCATGCAATGCCAGTGGATGCTGGTGACTCTTGTTTCGGTGGGACTCCTAATCTAGTGCAGCTTTTTCCCAGAGCTTTATAGGAGCCTTCCATGCTGCTCCATGGTGCTGGTGGTGAACCTATTTTGGGGATGGAGTTCAGCACCATGGATAGCCTCCTCTGTTCAAAGCAAGCAGCAATTGGAAATGCGAATGGAAATCGGGGACAAGATGAGTGGCAAGACAATGTCTGGACTGGAGAATCCTAGTGATCTCGAACATCAGCATTCAAATGTCAGGCTCCTGGTGTAAAATGGTCTGGTTGCTCACCAGATTCTGGCTGCTGTCTTCTGAGGGGCTCCTGGCTGGCCAGTTCAGACTCAGCCAGCATCAGGGCCTACATTGCGGTTCATTCCCTCCACAGCTTACACGACTGGTCTTCCTGATCAAACCAGTTCCTCCCTGCCCCCTTGTGACAGAGTCCTGGGTGCTACTCAAGGTCAGGGACATGACAGTGTGTGTGTATAGAAACAAAAGAAGCAGTTTTGGATCAAAGAGAGAAGCAGAGATACAGCTGATAGTCAAAGGCACCTTCTCTGGAGATCATTATTATCTTATTTATTTATTTATTATATTTATACCCCACCTTTTTTCCTGCAAGGAACCCAACGCGACTTACATAATCCTCCTCCTCCTCTCCATGTTATCCTCACAACAACCTTGTGAGGTAGGTTAGGCTGAGAGTCAGTGACTGGCCCAAAGTCACCCAGTGAGTTTCATGGCCAAGTGAGGACTAGAACCCGGATCTCCCAGGTCCCAGTCCAACACTCTCACCACTATGCCACACTTGATCTATTATTATTATTATTATTATTATTATTATTATTATTATTATTATTGGCGGCCTTTAAGGGTAGAAGCCTCTCAAGGTGGTGCACAAGATTTTAAAGAATCATACAAAAATATAAAAATACACAATAAATTAACTCTAAAATACTATAAAACAGTATGAAAACAGATTACACTAATAAAACATTATTATTATTATTAGTAGTAGTAGTAGTAGTAGTAGTAGTAGTAGTAGTAGTCTTTGTATACCACTCCATATTAAGCAGATTCCGGAGCAGTGAACAATATAAAGACAAAAACAGATAAAAGAAACAAAAACAATACATTGAAAACAAACTAAAATTACATTGGTGGTTGAAAAGCAGAGAAGGCTTTCCAGAACAAGGAGGTCTTCAGCAGGCACTGACAGCAGCACAATGTCAGAGCATGCCTGACCTCCAGAGAAAGGGAGTTCCACAGAAATGGAGCTGCCACACTGAAGGCTCTTCTCCTGGTGGACTCCAGTCGGGTCAAAGGTCCATGAGGAACCACCAGGAGCATGCAATCTGGTGACCTCAGCGACCAGGCAGGTTGGAATGGGAGGAGGCACTCTCTCAGTAACCTGGTCCTAAGTTGTTTCGAGCTTTGTACAAAAGTACCAGAACCTTAAACTTGACCCGGTAGCAAATAGGTAGCCAGTGCAGTTCCTTCAGCGAAGGAGTTGCATGCTGAAAAGGGGCAGCTCCTGACAATAGCCAAGCTGCTGCATTCTGCACTAGCTCCAGCTTCTGGAGCAGCCTTAAGCGCAGCTCCACGTAGAGTGCATTGCAGTAATCCAGTCTTGAGGTTACTAGCGCCTGTATCACTGTGGCCAAGCTATCCCTGTCCAAGAGAGGCTGTAGCTGGTGAATCAATCAAAGATGGTAAAAGGCACTCTGAGCTGCCACAGTCACTCGGGACTCCAGCGACAATGATGGATCTAGGAATACACCCAGACTGAAGGCCAGCGAAAACAGGTGAGTCTTCAGAGTCTTCCTGGAGACCTGCAAAGAAGGGGCTTGAAGAACCCCTGATGGAAACTGATTCCAGAAGTATGGGGAAACCAATGAAGAGGCCCTCTGACATGGGAAAGCACATCTGATGCCTGGTAGGAGTGCACATGCTACTAACCTCTGATTGTGCTCTACTTGTATATTAGTAAATAAAGCAAACATTACAAAAATGCCATAAATCAGCAGTGATCTCTTCTCCAAAGGAAACCCAAATCTGGACAGTGCTGCCCCTGAAGAAGACAATGTTTTGTTGTCTTTTGGGATTGCACGTGATAGTTGGCTGTGCCAATGTGTATATTCTGAGGTCTTTTGATGGCTGCAGTTTTTGCAACAGCAACAAAATTGCAAACAAAGGGCCATGTTCCAGCATATCTTGGTTCACCCATCTCTAAATCTTTCTGTCGATCTGTCTGCTCATCGAAACCTCATTTATATGATTTGCTTTGAATGCATTGGTGAAACATGGCCAGTCAGCAAAATGGTTTTTCAAAAGTGCCAGCCTTGTTAGTTTAGCATGAACCTCTATGACTGCAATCGAATAGCTATCCCTTAACCATGCTCAGGAAAGAAAGGAAGAAGATTAGTCCAGTCAATCAGCCCAGTGCCTAAAATGTTGAATCTCACTAAAATGAATCGCAAGTCATTAACTGAAAGACAAACTGATGAAAACCACCCCAGAGTTTTATCAATGGCTATGTAGTATAGTTTTTTTAAATACTTTATTGTAATTAGCAATTTTCTCTGATATACAGTGATCCCTAGCTTTGACTTACACTTGGATTCAGTTCTTTAAAAAATTGACTGATTTGGCTTGAACTCCTTCAGATCCAGCTGTTTCTACTTAGTACAGAACCTGATTCAAGGTTCGGAAATCTGAGGTTTCGTACTTCCCTTTGACTATCATGGGATTTTTTTTTTTTAAAAGGCTATAACTTCCCCCCCTCTGCACACATTTTCTCCCTACTCCTCCTGTGTTTAGGGAAACAAAACTAAAATACACTTTGCTGGACATGTAGAGTCTCCACATCTCCTGTGTCTTTGGAACATGAGTTGGTAACAATGATTCATTCAGCTCTGGCTTCAGTTCTGTTTTCTTTGGAGGGAAGCTTGCTTTGCCTCAAGAAGCAACAGAACCAGACTAAAGTGTCCTGATACTGCTCTGGCTTTGGGCTTCATCTAAATCCAATACACATCACTACACTATACTGCGTGGGGGCAGGGCCGGTGCAAGGCAGTTTGGTGCAGTTTGGTGCCCTAGGCAAGATCAGATATTTAGCGCCCTACCCTTCCCACTTGAGCCCTCCCTCCCTATTCCTGGTGCCCCCTTTAGCCCTGCGCCCTAGGCAGCTGCCTAGTTGGCCTAATGGTAGCACTGGCCCTGCGTGGGGGTGATGTTAATGATGATTTTGTTAATGCTCTCTTAGGGAGCTGCATTGAAGTTTTGAAATGCCACCTGATCACCTTCTAAATCCTGAATGTATTCATTTATTTATGTTTCACATTTTTATTCCACCCTTCCTCCAAGAAGCTCAGGGAAGTGTACATAATTCACCCCCCTCATTTTTGTCATCACAAGAACTCTGTGAGGTTGGTCAGGCTGAGAGAGAATGACTGGTGGAAAGTCACAGAGTGAGCTGAGTGAAGATGCTAGAATGGTCCTGACTCATCCTTTAACTAGCCTGTGGCTTACGCTGGCTCAGCTTGTCTGAGCGTGGAAAGCTAAGCAGGGTCAGGCCTGGTTATTACTTGGATGGGAGACCCCTCCTCTAGTTTCCTGCATTGAGCAGGGGGTTGGACTCGATAGCCTTGTAGGCTCCTCCCAACTCTATGATCTATGAAATCTACTACACCACTCTAACCCTATTTAGGCATCTCCTAGGTTTAAACAAAACATAGTGGTCGGGGTGAGGGGAGAACAAATATGATTAGGGTAACTCCATAATGTCTCAATATAGGGGACCCTTTTCAGGGTTGCACATCATACGGGGAGCCTACACAAACAGAGAGCCTCCGCACTTCAGAAATTATCCCTCCAACTTGTGGAGGGTGACCAAATTGACTGTGAGTGGAGTGGAACTAGTGTGATTGACCTCATTCTCCCTCATTTGCATGTTGTTTATATCTAGAAGAAGAACACCTGAATAGGACTACTGTGTATCTCTGTAGTGCAGATAAGTAGAGATGTGGATACAACATTGTTTAATCTTCTTCAGTCCTGATCACAAAACGAGACCAACCAACAATCAACTGTATAGATAGGAAGCCCAAAGTGCTTGTTCTCTTGTTTAAAAGGGAGAGAGGGAAGTACTTTCTTAATGATGGCCTCTTTCAATGTGATTTTGGTACTTCAAGTTGAGTCCAAAAGTGCTAAATCAACATGCCTTTGATTTTATAGCCTTAGTCATTGCCTTCTAAACTGCACTGAGAATGGGGAACAGGTGAGGGACAAACTCTGCTGCATAATTGGAATGGAGATGGAGATCCCTCTTCCACATGAGTCTTTGCCTTTCCAAACTCTTATTCATGAAGATAACATTCAAACTTGGAACTAATAACCAAGCAGAGTAGAAGAATGAAACCAAACCATATCTAATTTGGAGAGAAAAAACATTTATTTATTTAGACTACTTTAGGATTGCCCACCTATTCAGTAAGTGCTGGAGGCCATGTGCAAATAAAAATAATAAAAGTAAGAAAATATATAAACTACAAAAAGCTGAACAACATGTTGTACAATTATACCTGGGATTAATAATAAAAACAGAGAGCAGCAGTAACTATTAAAAGCTACTCAATGGAACAAATGTTGGTTTTATCAGCCATCTAAAGGACAATACTATTATTTATTTATTTATTTAGGGTACAATCCTATGCATGTTTAGCCATTAAAAAGTCATGCAGCTCCCAACATCCCCCAGTAAGCCATGATGGCTGGGAAATACTGGGAGTTGCATGGCTTTTTTCTGGCTAAACATACTGTACCCTAAATAAATAGGTAATTCTCCCATCTCTGTTGAGACTTCTACTCCTTTCTTTCTTTATGTTTTGGTCAGTGATATAACTCAACCAGACTGAATAATACATGGTTGTTTTCTGGCAACCTGTGTGTCTAGAGCAGGGCTCTCCAACCTTGGGTCCCCAGAAGTTGCTGGACTACAGCTCCCAGAATGCCTTGCCATTAGCCATGCTGCCTGGGTATTCTGGGAGCTGTAGGCCAGCAACATCTGGGGACCCAAGGTTGGAGAGCCCTGGTCTAGACATTTATGGAAGTCATGGAACAGGGGGACTTTGACATGCCCCTCTCCACAGACATGCCAACAGTGATCTTAAAGTTGTATAGATAACATATCTAAGGAATGAATTATGGTCAGGTGTTTGCTTCCTGGCAAATGCTGCCTTACAGTTCTTGAACTTATTTTGTGCTGTTAGCTTGGAAAGTGGAGCATTTCTGGCTGCAACTCTATGAAGCTTGAAAGTGTTTCATCAAGGGAGCTCATATTTCTACAAATAGTTGCAGCTTTGGCTTCATTCTGTAACTGAATGCTTCCTTTTTGACATCCATACACTGTCTTTTTGATTGTAACATTTCATCCATACGAGATAGTTTCCTACCCATGAGCTTTGCTCTTCAACACTCAAAGTGTTTCAGGAAAGGTCTAATAAAGTTCTAGGCTTCTGTATAAAATATTACCATGATCACTGCAGACTTCAGCTATAATTAGCAGAATATTTATATAAGAAAAAAGAAAAGAGCATCTGCATGATTTAAGGAACACCTGGTTTAAAAAGTTACATTTTATATATGGAATTTGATGTTTATTATGAAATAGGCAATGCAATCCTATGAGGTTGTCCACAACCCTCTGAACTGGGAGGATTATGGGCATCCTATGCAGGGTAGGAGGAGCATGGAGGACAGGATATCAGCCACGCTCCTTCCACTCTCCAAAACATCTAGATGGCTGATTTCAGCTATCTA
Organism: Shinisaurus crocodilurus; assembly: GCA_021292165.1. NCBI lineage: Eukaryota > Metazoa > Chordata > Lepidosauria > Squamata > Shinisauridae > Shinisaurus > Shinisaurus crocodilurus. The sequence continues at coordinate 14,241,389 of CM037887.1, read as the reverse complement.
GATATTTTACCTGTACTTGCGAGGAGGAGATGCTGAGGCGCTGCCTGGGTTCCTTGGAATCCTGCGGAGCCAAGCCCCTTTCCTCTCCAGGAACACCCCCCCCAATGGGGGCACAAAAAATGGTCTTCCATGCTTGGTTCCCTGTGGTTTCCTTCTAGTGCAGAAAGAACCCCGTCAGCTACAAGGTGGGGGGGCAGACGCTCCGAGGTGCCGCAACCTCAGAAAGGATTTCTGAGGTTGCAGTGCCTTCTGTGGCAATTCCTATGCCCCCCCCCAGACATGGTTGGAGGGACATAGGATTGCACCTTTACTGGCTTATTGACTTACTGAAGGCATGGTTTCAGGGGCACTGGAGAGGGCTTGGTTAACTTCTGAAGGCCTCCAGTAGCTGCAGCGTATTCCCCATATACTGATGCTCTTGCCATTATGACCATATCATGGATGCACCAAATATGTATCTGATGATGTTTTCATGTATCTCCTCTAGCAGCCACTGGAATGGTGAAGGTGTCCCAAATCATGTCAAAATGACCTCAGGATTTATGCTCAAGAGTCAAGACGTAGCAACTTCTAGGCATGACCCGTGCTACCTAGGGGCCTTAAAAACAAAAAACAAATATACAAACATTTTGGATTCATTTATATTTTAATGAATCACAAATCCAGTTTGAAAATCCAGATCCCAAATCCAACAACCAGTCCCTGACTGGTGCCATCGGTGTTCAAAATGCCTCTCATTTTGAGGCATCCTTTTCCCCATATTTCATTGAACTTTATAACCATGGGGAAATTATCTGGGATGCTGCCCATAAATGGCAAGGCTTGGGACTTCAGTACTTGATGGAAATCCTCCTCCCATATGCACCTATTCATGCCTTAATGTCAGCAATGGAGGGCCTCCTCCAAGTGCTCCCTCAATTTGAAGTTTGAATGATGGTTATGAAGGAAAGGGCATACATATTTATTTATTTGATTTATACCCCATCTTTCCACCAAGAAAATGGCACTCAAGGATGGCACATGGTGGCATTGAATGTGTGGAGGCCCAGGGAGGTTCCACCATTGTTGTCTTTTTGGCACTGGGCTAGGTCTTCCTTATTCTTCCAGGCTTTTAAGCATCTTGATGGTGGTTTCAGCCCCTGCTTCTTGATTGTTGTTTTTAGGCTCCTGTGTTTTGCATTTTACTATTATTGCATTGGTATTTGTGAACTGATGTTTTAAAGATTAGCTGGTCTGGATTTTTAAAGATTAGTTGTATTTTTATTGTATTACTGTTATATTTTAATTGAACATATGATGCCTAGAGAACTTGTTTTGTAAAGCATCAAACAAATCTAAATAGTGATAGATAGATAGATGATAGATAGATAGATGTAAGTCCTTGAGCAAAGGACCACTTTAGATGAAAAGACCACTTGGATGAAAATACAATTCTTACCATTCTGAAGTTCCCTGGTATTATTACACTTTGTTATAGATAGGGATGGATAAATCTGTCCAGTTTCATCTTGCTCAGTTTCTCATTTTTTTTTAATAACCTCAAGTTTGTTTCATCTGTTTTGCACATCAGTTTGCATTTTTTAAATTAAAGTCCACATAGATGCCACATACGTTTTTATACACATTTCTCCTAATATATGCTTGCTTGTATGTATTTTTCAAAACATACACATTTATGTAATCAATTAACCCTAATATAATGCAGGTGCAATCCTATGCATATTTAGGCAGGAAAAAAGTCCTAAAAACCCCCAGCATTCCCCAGCCAGCCCATGTATTTTGTAAATTATTTTAAGTAATATACATATTTATGTGTGCAATTTTCCCCATTATATGCATTTTTGTACACTTTTTTAAAAAAACAACAACACAAGATTTTTTTTACACAAGATTTCGAACAAGTCACAAGATTTGGGAAAGTGTGAATATCAACATTTCTGTTCATATATTGCTTTGCAAACTGTGAATTAGGTAAGTTCACATTAAAATGCAAACCATAGAAATTTCTCCCCCATTCATAATCATACTATTTTACATGGTCCTTTACAGCTTCAACAAAGCCTTCTTTGGGTGCAAAGCTATGCATGTTTAGACAGCTGGTTTGGGCATGCTGGGAGTTGTAGGTCTTTTTCTGTCTGTTTTCTGTCTTTTTCCCCCTGTCTGTTGTTTCTCAACATGCTCATGCCCCAAACACCAAGAAAAGTGTGGAGCACCTTGAAGTGAAAACAAAGTTTTCATTACAAAATACTGAATAGAGTGTTGTAGTCAACAGTCAATGCAGGCAGAGTACGCTGACAGGTGTTTTGCCATGGACTATAGCTTTCTTAATGGATTCATTTCATTTCATGCATATGACATTCTCTTTGGAACTCCATTGATCATCAAATTTGGCAGCCGATCCTCTTTCAGAAAATCCATCTTTTCTTCTTCTCTCCAACACACTTGACCTCGTTTATTGCCTTTAGGCAAGATATACCTTTATGTCTAGGGAAAGGGTTACGATCATCATGCATTCATTCACAAAGGAAGACCATGCTGAAAAGACTGGTGTTGGGTTAATTATAGGATCGTATCACTTCTCCTGTTTTAAAAAGTCTACCGTTATATTACTGAAGTAATGGAATTTCAGTACATCTCACCATGATAGGGAAGACTGTGACCATGTGACTTGTGCACTTGTTCAGTCTGCTGACCAGGTGTGAACCATGGTTGAGCAGCTTCAGGGCCTCCATTCTGCCTCCTTCTAGTTCTTTATCTTTAAACCATATTTAGACTGGAAACCCCTTCAAATAGAATTCATTTCATTTATTTTATTTATTTCATTTCTTTTATTATATTTCTATACCATCCAAGAGCGAAAGCTCTTTGGGTGGTTTACAAAGATTAAAAACCATTAAAAATACACGATACATAGTTTATTTTTATTTTTACATACAAACATATAAACAAACAGCACACCCACAGAGACACACATATGTAATAAGAAAAACACAGGACCCGATTAAAACCTCATCTTCTGCTGCCAAATGCCTGAGAGAAGAGGAAGCTCTTAACCTGGCTTTCCTTTAATAGCACTTCAACTAGAGAGCTGTCCTTTGTAAAGCAGGACTGATGGCCACCCGACACAGATTGAGCAATGAGAAAGCATCCTTGGGACAAAAGGTTCCTTTGGTGAGGGATGAAGGGGGTAGTCATTCCCCTCCCCCAACAGCTGTTGTTACAGATGAAACGCTTCCAAAAAGTGGGGGCTGCACCTTTGGTGGCTGCACCTAGGAAAATTGCAACTTTGGGGGACAAATATTCACCCTCATTGGGAACCTTTGCAGTAATAGGGTCACCTGCAAGGACTATGCTTCCCCAACAGCAGCATTTTTCTTTCCCGGCTGGGGAGTCCTGAGCTATCCTGCAAGTCCCATGATTCCCTGGCAGAAAGTGACTCCCTGAGGGCTGTAAAAATAATTGAGGGCTCCCCAGGAGTTTCCAGTCTTCTCTGGTGCCTTCTGCTACCGAATACCCCGTCTTCCTTTCCCAGAGTGATTTGTTGTTGTCCTTGTGAGAAGGGATGGCAGCCACAGGAGGGCTGCTGCAGGTGCAAGCAGAATTATGGAATGGGGCTTGCTGGAGGCTGGCTGTGCTTCCTTAGATTCTGCTCACAACCAGTGGAAGTTGGTGGCTCTAATGTCAGTGGGGCTGTGCGTGTGTATCCACTCCCAGGTCCAGTCTGAACTTTTAAGGAGCTATCCATGGTTCTGAACCCTTTTTTCCAATTATTTTGATTGCAAATTTCACTGAAACAAAACAAAACAAAATATAAATAAAGAAAAAAGAAAAAGAAGAGAAACATTGTGTGTATATACTGTATCTATGTATGTATATATATATATATATATATATTTAACTGCATAAATTTATATGTATCAATTATACATAAGCTTGAACAAAGGCAGACCAAATATCCATACACACACACACACACACACACACATATACACACACACATTTGAGAGTGGTGTCTGTATGTCATCCTCTCAAATATTGAATGTGTTGTTAAGTCTTCGACCCATTGCATTATAGGAGGTGAGTTTTATCTTTCCAATGCTGTAGTATCAGTCTTTCAGCTGTCAAAAGGGCATGGAAAAATCCATTTGCATTGACGCCATCCCCAAAATAGTTTCAGCACCGTGGTTAGCTCCTTTACAGTTCAGAATGAAACTTGGAGTGGATACACCGCCCCACTGACATTGGGAGTGACCAGCCTCAGCTGCTTGCAACATTTCAAGTGCACAATCATCCTCCCCTGCTTCAAATTCTCACCGTGTCTACGATAGAATGAGTAATAAAAATGTGGAGCTGCATGATATCAGACTGGGGGCAGGGGGTGTGTTGGTTCATAATTTTGAATGCTACCCTCCCATGTAAATAGGTCCCTCCACTTCATGAGACAGCTAATCAGGGAAAGAGCTATTCTAAACATCTTTTCTCATTTACTGCATGCATGGAGCTTTGTCTAAGGAGAAGCATCCAAAAATATGAGCCCCCTGCACACACACATGAAGTGGTACAATCCAAAATTGTACCACCTGATTCTACTACCTCGGCCTGTAAAGCTTTGAACCTGATTCTGATCATGCAACAGAATGAGTTGGTAGCAGTCTGAGGAGAAAGCATGGACCATACAACTTCAGACTATACATGGGGAATGTATGTATGTATGTATGTATGTATGTATCTATGTAAAAATACAAACAAACAAATGAACAAGACTCCCTGAATGTTTTAATCAAAGGAGATTAGGTAGAAAGAATGTGTAAAGCCAACCCTCTGCTGTGCTAGCCTTTCCTTGTAAGAGAGAATCACATGCATTCACACATACACACACCGGCCTGCATTCTGAAATGATACAATCCATTCCACCACCTTAGGTCTCTGCCACCTTGTTGCCACCTCATTATTAATGCCTTTTAGAACATGCCCTGGCCGGCAACCAGAGTGCTAATGTCCTGTGCTCCACAGCCTTCTGCCAAGCTCCATTGCCACCAATACTGCTCATCCTCTTTCTTGTCTAGCATCATCATCTGCAAGCCAGATGGCACAGCCCAGGAGGCCTCATTTTGTCAAGTGGTGTGTGCAGAATGATTCCAAGTGTTTGGAGGAGAACTCACGTAGGGATGGAAGAATCAGCCATTTTTGAGCTCGCCTAAATTCTCTGAAAATCACTTCAAAGCCCGTTTCAGTTTACTCCTGTTTTTGACCTGTTTTTTAAAAAACTTATTTGAACAGGAAACATGCACATTTCTGTCGATACTTTTTAAAAGTGCACACTCCCTACCCATGGAAATACATATTAAAAAAACAACAACACATGTTTTTGAACACGATTGTAAATTCGGGAATTTGCAAACATTTATCGGGGGGAAAGTGCTCCTGCTTGCATTCAGGATCGTGAACAGGACATGTTTGCATGATTTGCAAACAGAAACAATATTTGTGTACACCTTCTAGGAGTGTCTGTCTGCAGATAAGCAGTGAGATACATGTTTGTTTTGTTTCTTTCTGTCGAGGGCTGCATCCCGTCAGGAATAATCTTTTGGAGGTACATGCAAGTGGCTGGAGCAGAAGCCAGTAGTGAGTGAAGCTATAACCAAAAGTGGGCGGAGCTAAGTCGCTCTTTCTCTGCCACCCCGTTTCTGTGGACTGCATAAAACTAGGGCTGCTGAAGTCGACTGCATAACCTCCATCACATCTTCCTCATGGTGCATGGAACAGCAATAACTTCAAGAATATAAGTTCCTCTCACATGTTTGGCTGCAGGTGTGGGAGTGGAAACTACATATACAGGAGAGAAATAAGAATGTATGGACTTCTCACAGAACAGACACATTTTCCTTCTCATAACTGTATTGGCATTCAGGCATGCTTTCCAGTCAGGACCGGTGCAAGGCAGTTTGGTGCCCTAGGCAAGATCAGATATTTAGCGCCCCCCCTTCCCACTTGAGAGCGCTGTATTTTTTTTCAAGGTGTTTCTGGCGCCCTCTTTAGCCCTGCGCCCTAGGCAGCTGCCTAGTTGGCCTAATGGTAGCACCGGCCCTGTTTCCAGTCATAATGATATTTTCATCTTCACCTTTAAAAATGGGCCCAAGACTTGGTCAGGTCATCGATTTAACATGCAAAACAGAAATGTTTCAGAATAACTATTTTGCAAATTGAACTAGTTACTGAGGGAAATAGTGAGATCCCCACTGTTTGATGTTTTCAGCTTGAGTATTTGTCAGATGGGTGTATGTATAATTCATTCTGCTTCCTGGACTAGCTTGTCTTATAAAATGGCATTTCAAGCTCTCTAATCCATCCTCTAATTCTGTGATTCCATTATTAGATTTCAGCTGTGGATAGTTACATCTATGGGTTTAGGGGATTCTCCCTTTTTATACTTATTTGGGAATGTGTGGACATAAAAATATGCTGCTGGCATGTAGTCAGGTGGAATCATTCCACAGCACCCTTTATTGTTACAGTTCTACAGTGCAACCCTCCTATGCATGTTTTCTCAGAAATAACTCCAACCCAGTTGGGTTTACTCTATAGTAATCTGATCATAGGATTGTAGGTATTATTTATTCAGTAATTTATTTATTTATTTATTTAACCTTTTTTTCTACCCCCTGTTTCTGGGCAGTGCACAAATTAAAAACATGAGAATACAAAATAGCCATAAAATGATAAAAACTAGTCAGATAAAAAACAAGATTAAAAGAGTCAGATAAAAATGAAGATAAAATTACCAGCAGCACAAATACAACTAAATGTAAAACCACCAGCAGGGATAAAATGCTTTTTTAAAAAGAGATCTTCACTTGGCACTAAAAGGAACACAATGTTGGCACCAGATGTGCCTCTCTGGGGAGGGCTTTTCGCAATTGGGGTGCCACCACTGAAAAGGCCCTCTGTGGTACCCACACACATTCAGGCAGGCAGAGCGATCCTGTGCATATTTACTCAGAAGTCATTCCCACTGTGTTCAATGGAGCTTACTCCTAGAACAGTGTGCATAGAATTATGAGGAATGGGTGAGCAATTTGTTCAATCTATATTTTTTTTTATAAGACCTTTACCAAAATTCATGATTTTCTTCATCAATGGGATAGAAAGAAATGGAGAATGAAAATAACTGAAATGTGGGAGAAAGCAAAATAGACAGATTCATCACTCCAGTCCCATGGCATTGAGTGCTTACCTCTTAGCAGTCTGTGTTTCATTCCTTGTGTATTCAACCATGTTTATGGTGCTGACTTAGGGTTGCTGCCTCTCTTTTTTTTTTACTGGCTCCTCACCTTTAACACCAACATGGCAGGCTTTTGCAGCATGGTCCATGCTGGTAGTAGATGTACCTAGTCAATTTGTCCAGGGCAAATGGGAGATACATTAATTCAGTTCATTCTTTTATAAGTATATATCAAAACTCACAGATGACTTTGTTAACTGGAGTAGAAATAACTTGAGATTGTTAAAAATAACAACAACAAATGAATATGGGTGGAACTAAAAGTGTCAGATTTATCAGTTCCTAGCTTGCTCCATAATAAGTGTGCTTTGGATTGCAGCCAATGCAATCCTGTGCATATTTACTCAGAAGTAATTCCTCCTGTGTTCAGTGGGCCTCACTCCCAGGAAAAAGCCTTCAGCTGAAATCCTATGGACACTTGCTAGTGAAGAAGCATGGTTAAATTCAATGGGATTTACTTCGGATGATGATGATGACACGCTGGCTCAGCTTGTCTGAGTGTGGAAAGCTAAGCAGGGTCAAGCCTGGTTATTACTTGGATGGGAGACCCCTCCTCTAGTTTCCTGCATTGAGCAGGGGGTTGGACTCGATGGCCTTGTAGGCCCCTTCCAACTCTATGATCTATGAATCGAAGAAGAAGAAGAAGAAGAAGAAGAAGAAGAATTTCATTGCTATACTGCCCAATAACCGAAGCTCTCTGGGCGGTTCACAACAATTCAGAAAAAAACACAAACCATGCATTAGTGCAGGTACCGGTTGCTAAGAACATACCTGCTTTGTTTAGAATAATGAATGACTGTGGAAGAGTTTTTGATGGGTCCCCCCCCCCCACACACACACTTATTATTCATCCCTGTTCATTATGTGGAACTTGTGTAGCATAAAAATGTGATACACTTCACTGCAAAAATTGGAAAGACGGGAGTCAGAAATGTGTGCTTTGCTTGAGATGAAAATGTTTTCAGAGACTTTCTCTATTGGGTCTCAAGTATTAAAGAGAAATTCTCTAATGATAAGGGTATATTTGTTATGGGCAAAGTCCCTCCTGCTGTTTACAACTAGAGTCTGAATGAAAACCATAGGAGACTGGGCCATTTCTGATAGAAAACAGTTTTTTAACAGCGTGAATTTATGAATCTGCTTCTTGCAAATGAGAGTTTATTATGCTTAGTGCCTAAAATGATGCCTCATTTATTAAATTAAACCACACAAAAATATCTTCCTTCAAATTATGGGAGGAAATAGCCTAAGGCTGGGGTCTCCAGCATGTTGCCCATGGTCACATCGCTTGGTGACCTCCAGTATCCCTACCCCTTCTGATTTTTAGTTAATTTTTAAAGATATTTTTTAATAAACTTTTCTTTTTAAAAAACTGGGAGGTTGCCATGCTGCAAAGTGAGGTGCCAGTCTCCAGTAACATCTTCATTTCCAAGAATGCCTCTGTGCCCATTGTAGGCCCCAGAGGCATTCCTAGAAAATAAAAACATGGTGGGTGGGTGGAGCCCAGCACTGTGGTTTCAAGCATACCCAGCCGCCCAGAAAAAAGGAAAGACAAATGTACACTGGAGGTGGTAGGGAGTGTTTTGCCTGTGCTATGTGTGTGTGTGTGTGTGTGTGTGTGTGTGTGTGTGTGTGGTGTCAGTAGGCAGCTGGCTTATGTGTCTATGTGTGTGTTTCTCTGAGCATCACCAATTTGCTTTCTGTGAAATGGGTATTTTGTTGTCCATTCTGGGGTTAAACATGTGATTTGGCATTTGAGACTCAGACTTTATCTCTGGTTTGTACTCAGTTTCTTGGCCAAGTTAGTTGTCCCTGAGCCTCAACAGTTTGCCTTCAGTGGAATGAGTGTTGGAGCAGTAAAATGTGGTCTTGAAAGAGCGGTTTTGTGTTTTTGAGCTCAGTCCGACACCCCCTCTGCAGTTTCCTTAGTGTGAAGGAATCGGTCCTTTCCTCAACCGGTCCTTTTCTCAAGACGAGAGATCAAAGGTGCAAAACTGCCAGCCTTAGCTCTGCCATCTTGACACTGATTCTCTCAGGGCTTTACCCTTAGTCTATACACTGGATTTAGCACTGAACCACAGAGGAACCACACACACCATGTGGGGTAAAATCAGAAAAGTTTATTTAAGGTAAACCACTTACAATAAAAGGTGGGGAATGAGGAAAGGGGAAAAAGGTGGGGAGACACTTTGGTATACACAAGTAGAGCTACAAAACAACAAAACTAGTTCAGTTACTATATAAACACCCAGGCACTTACTCTTTGCCTGGGGGGTTGGTCTTCTTAGGGCTTGCCTCAGCAAAAGCCCTACTCCGCGCTCCTTCGCATCCAGACAACAATAACACCCAAAAGCCATGGCTGGCAGTATCAATTTCCCCACCCCCCACCCCTCCTTTCAGTAGCTTGGCTGTCATTGGCCAATCAGGATGAACTTCATCTGGACTAGAGTGCTTGAGGAAACATTTGCATGTGAATGCACCTGGGACTGGGAGATTCTGAGGCGACAGGAGCCATCAGAGGAAGCTATGTACATTTGCATGAGGTTGCCAGCCTCCAGCTGGGGTTACACTTGTTTACACATGTGTGGTGCATGAGAAGTGTCGGCTTTGCTTCACACTTAGGTGTTTTTGGAAAGTTACTTTTCTTTTAGTCTCCCCAATCTCCTTCTAGGAAATGGGGGGTTTGAGCAGCCATGCCCCCCCATGGCAGCCATTTTGTGAATGGGCAACCACCCCAGGGCAGCCATTTTTTAAGAGTGTCCGCCACAATCGCTCAACATTCCAAATGTGCCACTGACCCAAAACGTTTGGGGACTCCTGGTCTAGGAATTTATCAAACAGTGACCTTGCCTTGACAGAAAGTGTTTCTGCTTGCACAACACAATTTTCACCCCCTTCCTACCACAGACGCCATATCCCATAATGATCCTTAGTGTTTTCCAACCCTCAGTGGCAGCTATATAGTAGGTGGGTGCTTAAGTGGGCAGGAAGGAGTGGCAAAAATGGGTGCCCCACCTTACGTGAGTGGAAATGTGTGACATTAAGGCAAAGCCACCATTTGATTCAACTGCAGGTGTTCAAGTCAGAGTTGCCACTTGCACATTATCAAAAAAAGAGGAAATGCTTCACCAAAACAGGATACCAATTTGCATATGCTCATTTATATGTATAGATAGAAATTTAGAAAATATTACTATAATTCAAATAGAATTTCCTCCATAGACTAAAGTGGGGCATTAGGAAATTTGTGCAGATAGAACTGGGAATGGGAACGAGATGAACACATGGTGGACACGTGCTTGCACTCACATTCAGTGCTTCGATCAGGGCATGCTCACATATTATGTGAGCAAAACAAAATTCCCATACATGCCTAATCTAGGTTAGTACTGTTTGTGACATCAGCTCTCCAGGGTCTCAGCATTCTTGTTCACATGAAGAGCCTCTACAGATACAAGAGGGTCTCCTCTTCAGACTGTCACTCTCCACAAGTTGAGGGAGACAATCTTGGCCAGGGAGAAGGATGGGCTGGAGGGCTCCTTCTTCTCATATGTTTGCCCTATTTTAAGCTTTCTTCTAGGCCCAATCTGCACCACTGCACAAAAGGGGAGGGCAAGACATGTGTGGACTCCATGCTCTTGTCACTGCTTGCAAACATAGAGAGAGCAGGTGAACACACAGCAACAGTGAAGAGGAGGAGAAGGAGGACCCAGGGGGTCTGAGGTCAGCAATGGGTGTGGACCTCAGCAGAAGCCCAATTATGCCAGCTTTTGATGCCAGACCAGTGGAAATTGGATGACAGTGGTCTAAATGAAAAGATAGGCAACTGGAAATTCTGAAGGAGGGAACTGTGAACAAAATTGAATGGGCTGGAAGGAAAACACTGCAGTAAGTCATGTTCTGCTCTGCCACCACATCCCTAGCAAGAAGGCATATGAAGGTGGGGCAACCTTTATTCATGGTGAATTGTTCTCCAAGAATTATTTCTGCCACAAAAGAAATGCCTGAGAAACTGTAGGGTTCTTTAATGTTATTTAAAATGTAATTAGGAATGTATACTCCATCACTTGATAGCTTACAGTCTAGACTATACTAAAACAATAAAATAAGTTTAATAAAGGTTTTACAAAGCAGAAAACCCTATAAGAAAACAACAGAGTCATAAGAAATAAAAGACACATTTTAAAAATGCATTAAAAGCAGCAGCTAAAAACAAGAATAAAAGGATCCCAAACATCACTAAAAATTCAAATAAACAGGAACCACTTGTCCTGGTATCCAAAGAATAACAATTAAGGCATCATGGTAATGAATCTGGGTAGAGAATGTAGGTGCCATCACCAAAAAGAAAAAAAGAAGAACTCTCCCCAATAAGAACACACCTAAACTCTAGAAGCAGTGACATCTGGAGAAGGGCCTGCAAATATTATTTCATTTGGCAAATGGATTGATCTGTTCTTCCTTTCCATCAGAGTGAAATGTTCTGAGAAATGCCTGTTTCCTTTATTAATTCCCTTTCCTTAACTGTATTTGGCTGGAAACTGTGTTTCCATGTGGTGCTTGTTTTCTTGGAAGAAATAACACAAAACACATTGCTGTGTGTATATGTGTTTAATGTATGTTCTAATTAAATATATACACAAAATATTTTTGCCTTTATATTTATTACTATGTTAGCTAGAGCTGTGCCAGAGGGATCTGTATTGAGACCAATGCTTTTCAACTTATTCATAAATGGCCTGGAATTAGGAGTGAGCAGTGAAGTGGCCACAGTTGCTGACCACACCAATTTTTTTAGGCTGGTTAAAACAAAGAGGGATTGTGAGGAGCTCCAAAGTGATCTCATCAAACTGGGAGAGTGGGCATCAAAATAGCAAATGGGGTTCAATGTAAGCAAGTGTAAAGTGATGCACGTTGGGGCAAAAAAATTCCCAACTTCAAGTATAAACTGGTGGGATCTGAGCCTGCAGTAACTGACCAAGAAAGAGATCTTGGATTTGTGGTGGACAGCTTGATGAAAATGTCAACCCAGTGTGCAGCTGCTGTGAAAAAGGTAAACTCTATGGTACGCATAATTAGGAAAGGCATTGAAAATAAAACTGCCAATAGGGATGGGCGCCGAGCCCAGCACTCGAGTCGCAGGGTGCTTAGTGAGCAGCCCCGCCACGCGAGCCGAGCCTCCGACAAGCACCTCAGCCGGCGCTCGCTGGACTTCTGGGTCCTGGTCTCTACGCCATGGAGTAGTATACGTTAAGAACAGCTGCAATTTGCAATTTTCTATGTAAACGGCTTATGTTACGCCATTTTCTATGTAGAAAATGTAGCGCCCGGAACCCGGAAGTAGCTTTCCCCAGTTCGGCTCACGAGACAAGCAGAGCTCGGGGGGTCGAGCCCGGCGAGTTTGTCGAGCTTCCACCCCCCTGCCAAGCTCTGCACACATCCCTAAATTACTGCCCTTACGCAAATCTATGGTGCAACCATGCTTAGAATAATGTTTACAGTTCTGGTCACCGAACCTAAAAAAGGCTAGTGTAGTGTTGGAAAAAGAGCAGAAAAGGTACTCAAGAAACTGCCCTGTGAGGAAAGGTTACAACATATGGGATTGTTTAGCTTTGAAAAAAGGGCGAGTAAGGGGAGACATGGTAGAGGTGTACAAAATTATGTATGGTGTGGAGAAAGTGGATTGGGAGACTTTTTCCTCCCTCTCTCATAATACTAGAACCCAAAGGGGTCATCCCATGAAGCTGATTGGAGGGAGATTGAGATTCACGACAGATAAAAGGAAGTACTTCTTCACACACAGCGTAGTTAAACTATTGAATGCATACCCAGAAATGCGAAATGTCAGGACACTGCTTTACTTTAAATCCTTCACCCCACCCAAAAGCTGCTAAGCAGATAGTTAATGTTGATTATTAATTAATTAATTAATTAATTAATGTGTTTGTTTCTGCAGAAATTCTAACCAGAACTATAATGGGATTGTTTATTACATTTATGTCCTGCTTTTCTTCCATGGTGGTTAAGGTGGCATATATGGTTCTCCTCTCCCTTGTTGCCCTTACAACAATCCAGTGAGATAGAGTAGGCTGAGATAGAGTGACTGGGCCTAGGCCACACAGTAAGCATTATGGATGAGTGGGGATTTGAACTAGGGATGGATGAATTTGTATATTTTGCTTTCTCTTGGATTCCATGTTTTTGAAATCTCAAGTTCTTTCCATCCTGAATATGAAGAAATTTGCAAATAGCGGTAAATACTTATCAAAAATGAACTGAAACAAAATTGTTCATCCATTACTATTTTGAATCTCTGTCTCCCAGGGCAGTATACAACACTGACTCTTCCGAAGTTTGCATTTTTTTTTTTAAATAAGCTGTTACAGTCAGTTTATTGTACAGCAGAAAGAGACCAAATTTCACTGTGTGTAACGGGGTGGAAGGTAGGGTCACAGAGTTATCCTTATTGAAAGAAGGATGTTCCTTATGTTTGTAGAATGTAGAAGGTTTGTAAAATGTTCCTTATTTTAATCTATGAAAACGTTTGGAGGGTAGGAGAATATTTGAGAATTCTCTGCCATAAAGCTCAATGAAATTAAATGAGAAAAACTGCAGAGAGGACTGGTTTCATCTTTATAAGCTTCTTTAAGCTTTTGCCCTGAAAGGGTTCTACTAGTTCAAAGCACAGCTTTGGGTTGCGATCAGTCAAAGCAGAATTGTACTTTCTTGGCCTTTCAAGATATAATGCTAGCTTAATTCAGGTTAGGTATTATAAACCTTGCCGGGGGTGGGGCAGGCAAGATAGACATCAAGAAAGGCAGCCTCCATTTATTTAAAAAGAAGAAAACAAAGAAATGAACAGAAAGGGAGAGGAGGGGCTATGTTTTAAAGTGTTTTAAGATGCTCTAAAGTGATTTGTTGTTGTTGATGAAATATGCAGGCTTCACTCCTGTAACATTTTAAAAAGAAACAAAATGCCAAAGAAGACATGATGTAGGAGATCCATGATTAAGGCTGTAGTCCTAAAACATTTATTAGAGAATAAGCACAATTGAGCTCAATTGGATTTAATTCTGATTAAACGTATTTAGGATTGCAGTGTAAATCTTCGAAATATTTGTTTTACTTAGTCAAAACTTCAGAGCAGTTATAGTGGGTGGCTCTGTGGTTTTTTTAATCAGATGAGTGGCACTAGGTGTGTGTGTGTGTGTGTGTGTGTGATGAAATGGGTTGTATGATGAGGAAAAACCCAGACAGGCTGAGATCTCAATTTGCTACATCTCAATAAGATTTTCTTCCCCTTGCTGCCATTAGCATGGGAACCTTGAGATATGGCTAGATAAATGTCCCTCACATTTAATGTCATCTTTAGAATTCAATTAACAAAACCACCTTTCAGTTTAATATGTTGTGTTAAGGGCTTTCCATGTTCCCTGAAGCTCCAATATGCTGGGAAATTACAGCTGTTAAAGGGCACACCCTTAACAGATCCGTTATTTAGACAATATTTATATGGTACTGTATCCTGTGTTGTGGTTAGTTCTAGCTGCACTGCTACCTTGGAGCTGGATGGCTGTCAGTGGCAGAATGGTGGACAGATTTGTGCCAGTTTCGTCTTCGCTGGAATAGATACTGTACATGGAATCTATGCAACTGAAGCTGCCATTCCACTTTGCAAGTACTCAACTGGCAACCAATACCATCCACATAGAATGATAAAGTTGGAAGGAGCCTTGAAAGTCACCTAGTTCAACCTCTTGCCACAGGTAAAGCATTTTAGGGAGTGAACCTACGACCACTAGACAGTGTCTGGGGGACTATATGATATTGAGATGCCCAGATCCAATGTTGGAGACAGCATGCTGATTTTTGGAGCCTGGAAACTGCTCCGACCCCTCTCCCACTCACAGTCAGCATGGAAAGAACTGCACCGACTGCCTCTCTGAGGTCAGGAACTGAACCTCAGAGAGGGGGTAAAGGGGGCATCCTGGTGGGCAGGGAGGGGAGTAGAATGCAGAGGCCAGGGTACAACATATCTTGCGTCCTCTGCAGCCTCCTTTCCTCCTCCTCCAAAGCACCTCAGTTAGACGGTTGAAAATGGCCATCTAGCAAAAATGCAGGGCAAGAGGTGCAGGGAGGCAGAGATTGCCTCCACCACTCCTCCTGCTCTGTATAGGATGCTGTAAATCTCTGAGTTCCGAGGCTGACAAAGTATGTTTCCTTTTGACTAATTAAGTAAGGGTATGGCCCCTGACAGTCAGGACCGGTGCAGGGCAGTTTGGCGCCCCAGGCGAAAAAATAGTTAGCGCCCCCCCCTCTCCAAAGCAAAAAAAAAAAAACCCCTGCGCCGCCACCACCAACCTACCTTCCCCCCCCCTGCCCTGGCTGCGGCAGCGGCGGCGGCTGCTGCTGCTGCGGCTGCTGCGACGAAGGTAGGTGACGGGGGGGTGACGGGGGGGTTGGGGGGTGGCGATGGCGGTGGGAGGGCAGCGGCGGGCGAGTGAGCGGGTGGGCGGAGGCGCGGTGGCGGCGGCGGCTGCTGCGGCTGCTGCGACGAAGGTAGGTGATGGGGGGGTGACGGGGGGGTTGGGGGGTGGCGATGGTGGTGGGAGGGCAGCGGCGGGCGAGCGAGCGAGCGAGCGGGTGGGCAGCGGCGCGGCGGCGGCTGCTGCTGCTGCTGCTGCGGCTGCTGCGACGAAGGTAGGTGACGGGGGTGATGGGGGGGTTGGGGGGGTGGCGATGGCGGTGGGAGGCGCAGCGGCGGGCGAGCGAGTGGGTGGGCGGAGGCGCGGCGGCGGCGGCAGGCAGGAGGGTGGGGAGGCGGAGGCCTGGCGGGGACGGCGCAGCGGCAGCGAAGAGGAGCGCAGCATTTCGCACCCTCTTCAGCTGCGCGCCCTCTTCAGCCGCGCACCCTAGGCAACCGCCTAGTTGGCTTAGCGGTAGCGCCGGCCCTGCTGACAGTTGTAGTGCCCCAGCATTTTGGAGCTTGAGTGAACATGGAAAGCCCTTACCAAAATCCCATTAAACTGAATGTTTGTTTGTTGTGTTTTGTTTGTAAATTGAATTTGATTATGTTTTGAGAAGGCTATGCCTAAAACTCTCTGATCAGGCAAACTTGAAAATGAAAATGAGAAACTTAATAGAAAAAGAAAAGAAGAAATATCATAATGAACAAGAAACCAGAGCCAACAGCATTACTTTAAAGACTTAAATCTATGCCTTCTTTATTTTCATACTTCAAAGAAGCATGGGGAAGGGAAATCCAGATTGGGTAGGATGGCTTTAACCCTTCCTCCACCTGCTATGGAGCCAATCCAGATTGGGAGCCACCTGCAGTTTGAAACACTGTTTCAAAAGTGTTGCCGTTGGCTTTATGGATCATTGTTTGGCAAAAGAAATTGCAGGCATGGAGGTGGGACAATCCAGATTGGTCCCAAAGCAGGGGAAATGGTTAAGGCCCCATATCCACCATGCTAGGGTCCCATTTCAGGTCCCTGCCCCTATTCTAGAACAAAAATTATAAAAGTGGTATTTGCTAGGTACATATTTAAAGTACGGTAATGCCTGTTTTGGCCCTTTCACACTATTTAGAAATGTAAGAATTCACACAGAGGCACTTTGGCATACATTTTTTTTAAAATCACACACATTTATTCCAACAGAGAAATACTGTGATACCTGAATAGTAATACGAAGCAGTGATTATTATTTTAAGAGATTTAACACTACTGTATAAATGTCCAGAACTCTGAAAGAATTTTTATCACAAAATCCCAGTGGGATAATATCTGATAGGCTTATAGACTTGTAATTTAAGGATAGCTTATTTACTCACATATCCTCTAGCCCAAACCATACATTTTTGGGGCTTTCTTTTGGGGCCTTCTTGGGCCTGTAAATTTAGCAACAGAAATAGCTCCTTGCAAATGCACAGAAAATGTCAGAACTAGGAAGTTTTGAGATATGTAATTCTTAAAAGACCGTATCTCATAGGGAGGCACACCACTCTGTCTAAATGATCACTGGATTTGAATAAATCCCCCCAAAGCATCATCATCTTAAGAGGCAGGCCAGTAGTGCTCCTTTGAGTACTCAGTTACAAAGGAGGACTCCTCAAGAAGAAAGGACTCCTTGGGAGCAAGGCCCTCCTTATGAGTATGGCTTTTGCCAGGGCCTAATGAACTACAGCTGAGCCCTGGGTAGGCTATATAAGCTTTCAGTCAGAGTTTACTGGTTACTGGAACAATGTTCTTCTACAAGTTTCAGTGCTGTGTTTCTCTGACCTTGCCTTGTGACTGAACTTCTATGCTACTGATCCTTGGACTCTTGCTTAACTTTGCTTTTGGACTGTGTATTGTATCTGACTGCTTATCTGTATTTGAATCTTGGATGATCCTTAAACCTCTCTCTTGGAACTCTCTGTCTTGCCTTGTAAAACTGGGCTTTTGACCCTTGTCCATTTATTGATTTGCCTTTAGATTGCCCCTTAGTTTCCTGTAATGGTGAGCCTGATGGATCCATAGCAGGACAGTAGTGTGGTAATTAGTTGTGGTTAATTAGCAGATTTTTTAAAACTGGATTTTAAAAACTGGATTTAACAAACTGGATTTTTCTTTTAAAACAAGCTCAAGAGTTAACATTTCACATGACGAATGGGCTTAAGATAGTAAATAAAAATTAAATAAATATCCAAATATTCCTGTACAAATGCCTACTTCCTACATGCCATTTTCCCAATTTTAACCTGAAAGTAAGGCCCATTTAGTTCACTGGGACTTACCAATGGTAGCTATGTCTAGGATTGTGCTGTAAAACAGATGTCAAGAGCTACTATTTTACCTGCTTTGACCTGCAGAGCAAAAGAGACTGACATGATGCAGGTAACTGTTGTTGTTTTGCCCCAGTGGCTCTAATAATAGTATGTGTGAGAGGTTTCGATTGGGAAAATGCTTGGGCTGATTATATCATGTCTGGTTTGGCCCTAAGGATTAGTGTATTACTTGTTGGCCATTACATGGTGACTGAAGCATCAAGTGGTGACTTGCATGTGTAAATGGGCCACAGCAGATCAAACACCATAGACAGAACTTTCATATCGCCACAAGGATTTCAGTGGAGCTACTTGGCACATTCATCTGTACATTATAAAATACTGGATTTTCAAGCGATGAAAAATTAAGTGAGGCGTGTGCATGTGTGAACCTGTCTTAATGCTGCAATATTTACACATAATTTAAGTCCCATTTACTATAATGGAATTTGTTTCCAAGGATGCATTGCAAACTCAGAATACGGGTGTTGCCTTAAAAAAAAAAGAAAGTTATCTACATTTTTATTGGTGTGATTTTGAACAAGGATAGTTGCCTAGGGAGATTTAATGCCTTCCAGTGTATGCTTTCCTTCCCCTCACATTCTCTCTCCATTGCTGCAGTGCCAGAAGCTTTTTGATCTATTCTTTCTATTGATTATAAAGTGGGACAAAACATCAATTTTTCCAAGATTTCAGATTTCCCCAGGCTCTCCCATGGGGAGCTTGAAACATACTGTAGATCTGTGTACTTATTCACCTCTTTCCCTTGCCCCCACGCTGTAATAGTTCCTGTGTTCAGTTTTTTATTGCAATTCTTATTACTGAAAATGCTTAGAATGCTCCATGTATGTAGTTGAGCCCATGCAAACTTGTAGAGAAAATCTTGTGAACAGATTTCATATTTCCAGTATGGCTTATCAAAGCTACCCAAAAGGGATTTTTTTTTTTCATACTGGCAGCAATGTGTGTAGCCAATGAATCAGGCTATGGTTTAGAGATATTATCAGAGTCAGTAGCACTTGTCAGACAATCAAAGTTGGGAAATGAATGCAGGTGGGAGAGAGTGGCATCACAGTGACCATGAGGGGACCTTCCTGCTAGCTGCACATATTCAGTAGAGCACACCCTACACCAGCCTTCTCTAACCTGGTGCGCTACAGATATTTTGGACCATAACTCCTAGCATTCCTGACCGTTGGCCATGCTGGCTGGGACTGATAATAGAAGTCCAAAACATTTGGAGGGCATTGAGTGAGGGAAGGCTGGCTTACCCCATATAAACTGCAAAAGCATAGGTTTGCCCATAAGATTGGCCATACCGCTTCTTGCAGGCATCTGAGTCCTGGGTAGGCTCTGGTTACACAAACTATCAGGGACATGGCCTGCTGCTTTGATTCCACGTGTATGTGTATCTACCCAGTTTTGATTACTTGACAAGATCTTGCATGACTTGGTGCAGGCAGGGATGGGACAAGTGTGGCCCTCCAGATATTGTTACACTGCAACTCCCATTATTCCCCAGCATTGGCTATTCTGGCTATGGCTGATGGGAGTTACAATCCAGATGCAACATTTGGAGCACCACACATTCCCCACCCCTGATATAGCGGATAAGCATGTTGAACTAAATTAAGCTCTGTGGTAGCAGTTTATAAATATCAGGCAGAATCCAACAGGACTCTTCTCCCCCTGCTGATTCCCTTCCACCCCACCAATTCCCTTCCACAAGCAGTGGGTCCTGCCAATTCCATTGCGCAAGCAGAACCCACCACTTACACAAAGGAAATTTAGCACTTCCTAGGGGAAACACTTATTTGGAACCTCTCTTATGTGAGCTCCACCAACCCGCCTCCTTCCCGAAATGAGTACATCCACTCATTTTGGGTTATCCTGGAAGCTGAATCACCATTGAACAAGCAGTGGAGGCTGCTTGTGCAATGGAATTGGTAGGATAGAAGAGAACTGGTAGGGGTGTAAGCACCCCATTGGATGCTGACCATCACTCTGAAGACTAGAGATGTGTGCAAATGGCCTCTTGAACTTATCCACCCTATTTGTGGGTGGAGAAATTGGTGGGATAATTTCACCAATTTCTCCAGGGGGAAGAAAAGTTCTCAACATTTTCTCACAGGTAGAGCTCAGTATTCTCAGGGGTTGTAGCATAACTTCTTTTATTTTCCCAATGGGATTTTGTGCTGCCACTGCAAGTGGCAACAGCATTAACTTTGTTGGCAGGCTACCCCCCCACCACCAATTTTCATCCACCACAGTCCAGATGTGAGTGGGTCAGTGTTGTGTCTAGCTCCAGGGAAGAAACAGAGTTAGTGTTCGGCCAAAACCTGTTCTCCAATTCCTGAAAGTTTTCTCCCCTCATGATAATAAAGGTTTCTATAGTTCTGCTGCCTCATTTTCAGGGTTTATTAGGATTTATTTTTGTGGTGTTTTTGAGCTTACCTAAACACTGTGAGGCAGCTGAGGGTGGTCTATGTGTTTTCTTCCATATTCATTGCTGTGCAGCCACCAAGGCTTCTTGTGCTTCCCTACCTGTGCTTCCCTAGCCTAGAAGTGTGGGAAGCTGAGGTGGTTATGGGATGCCAGGTGATTGTACAATGAAAGACAGGGCACTTGGGTGCATTGGTTCGCTACCTCCTGAATAAGGTAAGCACAAGAAGCCTAAACCCAGCCCATGAGAATTTCTCCAAAAATTTCTTCTCCTTTTGAATTGCTTTTCAAAAGCAATTTATTTTCTATCAAATTGAATGAGAGAAAAATGTGGGATAAATTTTTTTGGCACAGCGCTTTTGAAGACAGTAAGGATATGGATGGAGAGATTAAGTGTGAGTGAGTTCCATTTCCTATATCCATGTGGCTGGGCCGGTAGGGATGTATGAGAATTTCATTTCAGTTTGCATTTCAGTCTGCAAATTTGTATTCAGAACTTGACCTGTTCCAAATACAAACCCTGAATTCAAAGATGAATGGGAACACTTTTTTTTCTGAATAGGCTTGCACATTCCTAAACTTGTAATCACATTCATTAAAAAACAAACAAAAAAACAAACACGTCCAGATTTTATTCAATGAGGGAAAAGTGCAGACTTTTGAAAAAAAAATGCATGGAACTGCACACTTTTCCCATTTAAAATGCACACTTTTCCCATTTGAAAAATTGTCTTCACTCTACTTGAAAACTGGGAGGGTGGAAACAGAGGAAAAAAATGAGGGTGTTTTGAGTCTCCTCCCTTTATATCATCCAGTAGAATACTGAAGGGGGTTGAAGGGATTTAGCAAAAAACTGAACCATTAAGTGGACATAGAAGACTGACAAAACAGCATCTGTAGAGTTTGTTTCCTGTTATCTCAACAAGTATTTTTAACCTTGAGCTATATTTTATTCTACCGTAATTAAGTGTTGTGAAGAAAAGCGTCCACACACACACACCTCCACATGTGTAAACCACACACACACACCACACCTCCACATGTGTAAACAAGATAACAGGGCCGGTGCTACCATTAGGCCAACTAGGCAGCTGCCTAGGGCGCAGGGCTAAAGGGGGTGCCAGAAACGCCTTGAAAAAAAAAACCAGCGCTCTCAAGTGGGAAGGGGTGTGTGCTAAATATCTGATCTTGCCTAGGGCACCAAACTGCCTTGCACTGGTCCTGCAAGATAATCCCAGCTAGAGGTTGAGAAACCCATGCAAATGTACTGATGGGCTCTGACACCTCAGAGTCTCCCATGTCTTTGATGTCTTGGTGCCACAACTATTCACATGCAAATGTTCCCAAGCCCTCTAGTCATGATCAAGGAATCACCCTTCTTCTTCCTAGCCCAGATGAAGTTCATCCTGATTGGCCAAAGACAGCTGGGCTACTGAAAGGAGGGGTGGGGGAATCTATACTGCCAGCTGTGGCTTCTGGTTTGGGTTGTTATCTAGACGCGAAGAAGCACGGAGTAGGGCTTTTGCTGAGGCAGGCCCTAAAGAAGACCAACCCCCAGGCAAAGAGAGTAAGTGCCTGGGTATTTATATAGTAAATGAACTAGTTTTTGTTGTTTTGTAGCTCTACTTGTGTATACCAAAGTGTCTTCCCACCTTTTCCCCTTCCCTCATTTCCCACCTTGAATCTGTTTACCTTGAATAAACTTTCCTGGTTTTACCCCACACGGTGTGTGTGGTTCCTCTGTGGTTCAGTGCTAAATCCAGTGTATAGACTAAGGGCAAGGCCCTGAGAGAATCAAGTCAAGACGGCAGGGCTAAGGCTGGCAGTTTTGCACCTTTGATCTCTGGTCTTGAGTAAAGGACCGGTTGGCAGTCCTTCACAAGTGTCAATTAAGAAAGTTGAAGTAAGGATTAAACAAAAATGGATATATACTATTGCAGATTTGACTATAGGAGCTCAGGTTTTTGAAGCCATTTAAGAAAAGTGAGTACTGCTTGTCTGGCTTTTGTTTTTATGTAGTGGTTGGAGGTTAAGCTGGAAAAGTATAAAGATAATTAGTTAGAAGCATTTTTGTTTTGTTTTTTAACCTACTTTTATGGTGAATGAACAAAAAAAAGATTAGTTCAGTATTTGCAAAGTTGAGTGACAAACAGCAGAAAAGTAGGATTTTTCCAAGAGGATTAAAAATAATATTTAGCTGTTCCAAGAAACACAGAAATGGAGGATATGAAATCTGTGCTAAAGGAAGACATTTTTTTTAAAAAAAAAGGGGGGGAAAGAGGTTTGTAGTAAGCTGAAAAATATGTGGGAGTGGGTAGAAAAGAAGATAGATACCAAATTAATGTATATGGATAAATTGATCACCTAGGTGATAAAATCAAAATAATGGAATGACACATGGGTGTACAGGAAGCAGCTGATAATGAAAGGGATAAGATGATTCAGGACCTTAAGCATGAATTAACAGAGGTTAAGGAAAGGTTAAATTGAACAACAGAGAGGAAGGAGCATGGAGAGTAACTACAGAGCAATTGTGTGAACTAGGGTGCAATCCTATGCATGCTTGGAGTTGTAGGACTGTAAGCATGCATAGGATTGTACCCTTAGCAAATAATAATAATAATAATAATAATAATAATAATAATAATAATAATAATATAAAATAAATAAATAATCAATAGTAGTGGTAGTATAAGGGAATTAAGACATTTTCTGTTAATAGGAAAGACTTAAATAATGCCATTAAAAGAAGAGTGTTCAGGAAATTATGTAGTGAAGATGCAGTATTGCTACAACAGCACACACATGCAGAATAAATATGAATAGTTACTGCAATATAATAAATTAGGATACGGTTATTTTGTTTCTGATACTACTATGACCAAAGGAGTAGCTACATATATTGAAACATAAATTTTGATATAGAAACAGTCTGGAAGACACCCAGAGGGTTGATATTTTAGTTTGGTAGGTTCATTTGAGAGGAAAGGTATACACTGGCTAATATATTTGCTCCAAATACAAATCAGGAAGTTTTCTATAGGTTTTTTTTTGTGTGTGTTTTTTAAATCTAAAGTATTGGAGAAGGATATATTTTATTAGCAGAGGATTTCAGTGGGGTTTCAAATAATAAGTTGGATAGGTCAAAAGGTTGACAGAGTAAGTCAAGATCACTCCCCTTAGAGGCAAGATGAGAAATGAAATGTTTCTCATTAGTGGACATATGGTGGTTTTGGCACCCAACTGAAAGAGATTATACATATTTATCAAGCACACATCAGACTTTCTCAAGGATAGATTTCCTTCTTATACCCAAGATTGATAACTAAAGTTGAAGAGGCTAGCACCTTAAAGGCAATGTCCACATTTGATCTGGGAGCTGAAGATGTGGGAAGGGCAGGAACCGTGGGTCCTGAGGAAAGGGCTGGAATCGGTGTCCCAGGAACCTGAACCCAGGGAAAATAACCCTATGTTGCATAGTGACTCAGATTTACCCAAGTGGCCATAGCAGACTGGCCTGGGAACTCACCAACTGACAATTGTACCATGGAAGAGCCAGAAGATGAAGGAGTCTGAGCCATCGGAAGATTCTGAGAGGGAGCCGGGCTTTGCCTGGTATATTCAAGAGGCAGCTTTGCTTGTCTGGCTAGTATGGCACAGACTCGATGGCTGGAACGGGCTGCTGAGGCACCGTGGAGCTAGAGCTCACCTCGATGGCATCCAGGTGAGCTGCAACAGACAGCCACAAATCCCACTGAGCTTGCCCCCTGGTTCGAAACCCCCAACCCGACAGACCCTCGCCAGAAGGCCCTACAGGAATATGTAGGCCCTTCCCCTTCTCCACTGCTGCTAAGCGAGTAAGGATTAAGGACACATCTGCTGCTTCATCCTCGGAAGAGGAAGAAACCATGGGCTGATGAGCATGCTTTGCCAAGTGCTTAGGGGCACACCCCTTCCCCTTTTTACCACCCTGCCCTTTTTTAGGTGGCACCATGGTTCCTAGATAATAAACAAGACAAAAGTTTAAGGAATACCAATTGAACCCCTTAGACCAGGACACAAGAGGAATACCCAAATTAGAAGCAATAAAGCTTCAATTTAAGGCCACCAGCACTGGTAGCGCACACTATGAGGCAGTATGGAAGCAAAATTAAGAGAATGAGAAACCACTAAATTATAACAAAACGGGGGGCCTGGGCTGAATAGGTCCAGACACTGTGAAGAAGGCCGTGCCTATAGGGCAGCAGACACAGGGCCACAAGGCCCAAGCAAGACACAGGGCCACGAGGCGAGGCCACGCAGGAACATGGAATCAAAAGGCCTCCAATCAGCAGGTGGGGCCCTGTGGCAATGCAGGCTGGAGAGGTCTATCACATGGGAACTGGCTGTCTCTGTGGGAGGAAGGGGGTGTCACACCCAGGCGTGAGTGCTGGCGCACTAATGCTACACTGGGGAATCCCTGAAGAAGGCCTAGGCCCAAACCCACCCAGGTAGGCTGGGCAGACGGAGGGACAGGCCTCACCCACCACTCACAGGCAGTGGCACGAGGCTGCTGTTGCAAAGGTGACAAGTGGCAGACTAACTACCAGCCTGAGTTGCCCCAGTCTTCCTGCAACAGCCCCACAGAAGCTGGCAAGTGGTCCCGGGGCACAACTGCACCACACAGCCTCTTGGCAAAAGGAACTAGCCATGGGCAAACACCCATGAAGGGGAGTGCAGCCATGGCAGGAAAAACACTCCCAACACCCCCCTTAAGGAAACCAACAGCCCTATAGTGATCTCACTCTCCTTCCCCCCCCCATGCAAAATTCTCCCCGCCCACAGCTACATGTGGCTGGGGGAAGGGAATTATGGGCATTATTGGGGATTGCTCAAAAACTCAACCTCTGCCCCCTCAAGATCTCAAATGGCATGTAATGTTGGTTGCATATTATATTAATCAGTTCATCCATTTCTTTTTGTCCAAGTCCTGAAATTCTCAGGAGACATGGTGTTCACCTAGTATACCTTCGTATACCAAGCCTGGTAATTACAGATGTCAACAATCCTTATTCTAATCAATTTAAGCATGCAAAATACATATCTTGGCTGCTCTAGGCTCCTTGTGAGGAAACGTGGGATATAATTCCAAATAACTAACTAAATAAATAAATGTCCCATTCCATTTTCACATCCATACAATCTGCAGACTGGGGTGCTTCCATTATGCCCAGCAACATACCTTTTCTCTCCCCCCCATGTTTTTCCTGGGTAACATGTAGCCTAAAGAAGAGTTCTGGTAAACTTGAAAACTTGTTCATTACTTTGTGACATGTCAGTTAGTCCTGTTAAAAGTATTACACGAGTATAGCTTTTATGAAAATAGCTTGACATCTGGAAGAGGGGGGAAAGTATCATATCTTGTTCTCCATAGGAGGATGAATTTTGGTTTATATTGCAAATATTAATATAACTGTCTTTGGAGGATGATGAGGGTTGTTTAGTTAAAGGGCATGTGTGTGTATATGAAGATAGATCATTTCCCCTCCCCCCCCCTTGGGTCAATAACTTCTATTCCTTTCTATCAAAAAGGAATGTGTAAATAAAAATAAAATCCAGCTAAATCTTACATAATTTCTCAAGAACTCTCTCTCCAGGGGCTTTATAAATGTTGATTTCCCTTCCAGTCTTAACTCATCTTGATGTGATTACTTATTCTCAGCCTCTGAGTTATAGACATGTTACTCTTTATCATTGAAGCACAATGCCTATTTTCCATGGGTGAGATATATTAACAGGCGATAACTTAATCTATATGATGCTGAACTACCATCTGAGATTGGATTTTAAAGATGTAAAATAAACACTAGATGAATGCCAACACGAGCTGCTTATCTCATTCATTTAAACTCTTTAAAGCATTCAATAAAACGGGTGTTTGCTCTAAATCCATGAGCAGAATGCCAATGTCCTTGTTTATTCCGTTATAAACTTTAAAAGAAAGCCCAGAAATTGTCTCCTGCAGACAGGCCAAACACATGAAGATCGACTCATTTGCATTATTTTTTGATAGTAATTACATGAACATTGGGGAAATGTTAAGCAAAGCAAAAATGTATCTTGATATGTGTATGTATTATTATTTTTTGAAGCTGTGGTTATGATTATAGTGAATTTTGAAAGTGCCCCCCCCATTAAAAAAAAATCTTCCGGTAATCTCATGGAGTGAGTGAGTCATATAACATTAAAGAAGAGACTGATTCTAATAAGTGAAAACATGAAGCTTCATTTTACTCCCTCTGCAGTAAACAGACTAAATTGCTTTAGTTATATAGTGGCTTTGATGAAGGTATTTGTTTTTTAGTGCTGTGCTGAAAATTTCTTCCACATATATTTTTTTAAAATGTTATCATTCTCACTCAGTTTGAAAGAAAACGCTTTTGGGGAAAAGCGGGGGGGAAGGAGAACTGTACATGGGTTGGATTCAGGGTACTTATGAGGTGGCCAAGGGGTATTTGTGAGTCTTTCATTGTACAATAATCTCTGTGGCAGCCTGTAGCCTCCTCAGCTTCCCACACTTCAATTAAAGGCCAGGAGAAGATATCATGAGGTAATTCCTCCCACTGGGCTTTTTTTTTCTGTTCAGGAAGCCTGGGAGGCTGCAGAGCAACGGAGAGGAGATGTGAATAGAAATAATAAATAGACGTACACACACACAGAGCACCTTTAGCCACCTTGCAGTGATTAGTTGAGTTCAAAAACACCACCAAAAGAAATTCAAAATAAATTATAAAAATGCCCTGAGAGTGAGGGAGAAAATGGGGGCGTCTTTCATGGGGCTAGACACAACAGTCAGAAAACATTCAGGAAATTGGAGGAGAGATTTTGGCACAGCACTAGCTCCACCTCTTCCCTGGATCTAGAAGCAACACTCCCCCACTCCCCCACCCCGCCCAAGACACCTGTCAGTGTGTAGGATGGAAAATGGGAGCCAGGCTACCATCACAGCTGATGCTGTTGCCACTTGCAGTGGCCATGCAAAAAAAAAAAAAAAAAAGCCAAAAAAACCTGTTGGAAAAAGAAAGAAGCTGTGCTAGCCGATAACCCCTGCCGATGTTGAGCCCTATCCGTGAGAAACTGTTGGAGAATTGCTCCTCCCCATGGAGAAATTCAGTGACATTGTCCCCCCCCCCCCAATTTCTCTGTCTGTAAATATTGTAGAGAATTTTGAGGGGCCATTTGTGCACAGCTCTTTTTGTTTTAACAGAGAGTATGTTCACTTAACTAAATATGTTTGTAGAGATCTGGACCCAACCCCACCTCCAGTTCTGCTAAAGAATGAGTTAGAATGCAATCCTATGCATGTCTACTCAGAAGTGAACCCCATTGAGTTCAATGAGGCCGGGTAAGTTTTATCGGGTTGCAACCTGCCTTACTTAGGGTCCAGTCCTATGCATCCTAACAGAAAAAAGTCCTTTATCTTGCTTCTCAGCCAAGAATGGTCCTGGAGTAACATACTGTATATGCATTCAGTAGAACAAGACAATTCCTGCCCACAGGCTTATACTCTAAAAGGTATTGGCCCAGATTATGGGTAATTCAGCTTCATCTTTCTTGTCAATGGGCAGTGTTGAAATTAAGCTTTCCAAGGTACTTAGGTACTGGATACTTTATCAGATCTTGGGGGTGGGGAAACATATAGGAAGATTTGCTGGTACCTGTAATAGTACCATCACCGCTATACCAGCTACATGGAAGAGAAACTGAAAAATTATGTTCTTCTGTAAAAGTGGGTGTCAGGAAATTTTGGGGGGGAATGTTCTTGGTGTACCCTGCCCTTGATGCCCTGACTGAGCATGCTGACACAGTTTCAGAGTTGGTGTTACAATTCCCCTGGTTGCTAGTATTGATGGCCTTCAACTTCCCTGCTGAATTGCCTCATTGGATGTGGCTCTGAACTTCATAGCTGCCCTGACAACCATGGGATTTCTCAGGTTGTGTCAATATATGAAGCTGCCGTGTATTGAGTCAGACCATTGGTCCATCTAGCCCAGTATTGTCAACACTGACCGGCAGCGACTCTCCAGGGTTTCGGGCAGGATTCCTTCCTAGCCCTACCTGGAGATGCTGGGGATTGAACCTGGGACCTTCTGCATTCAAAGCATGTGGTGGGACAAAGAACTGATTTTTTTTTTCAGACATTAGGGTTCTGTTAGAAGAGGTAGACTATTGTCATGGCCCAGGGCACAGATACTGGGATATTCTGATCTTAAGTGGCATGGAGGTCCAGGTAAAATTGTCTTGTCCCAGAAACATATGGCTCAAATTCATTTCCAGAGTATTCTGAGTAATGTATTGGTCTGTAACCACCTTGCTGTCTCCAGCCTGCTCGGCAAATGAAACGACAACTATCCCAAGCTCTAGATACAATTGCTCTTAGATGCATTGGTTTCAGGGCAGGGTTTCAGACTGCAAAGTATCTGAGTTGCCCTGGTCAGTGATCTTTGACTAGCGTTGGAGAGCATGAGTATGACTCCTGCTCTTCTTCTAGACCTCTCAGCAGCATTTGACAATACAGCTTAGAGGTAGGCAACCTGATGCCTTCCAACTGCTTTGGACTACAAGTCCAATAATCCCTGCCAGAAAATAAGATTAGAGAACTTCTCTGATGCACTGTCTCACAGGATTTGGCCTGTGGGCTACAGCAAGAGAGCCAGTGTGGTACAGTGGTTAGAGTGTTGCACTGGGGCGACCCAAGTTCAAGTCCCACTTGGCCATAAATCTCACTGGGTGAGTTTGGGCCAGTCACTGACTCTCAGCCTAACCTACCTCACAAGATTATTGTGAAGATAAAATGGAGAGGGGGAGGAGACAGAACATTTGCCCTGATCCTAATGTTTCCTTTACCCATCATTTGGAAATAAAGATCATGGATTGGGGCCCTTGTGCTGCTGCTGCATTTCTGCTTTCAGAAAGGTGATATGGGACCTGTTGCTTCTGTTTTCCCCACCTGTGCATTCCATTCCTCCCATTTCAAATTTCCTGAGGATCAAACTACATGTCCCTTAAAAGATTCAGGGTTTGGGGTTTTTTTTTGGGAGGGGGGTTACTTAAAAGTAAGTACATAGGATCTAAAATGGATCTGGACCATAGAGTGGGGCTGGGGGGGGGATCCTTTTGCCTTACACCTGCAATTTACATTACAATTGGTTGCCTTTTTGGCAATGTAAATTGGAGGTTGGGGAGGGATGATCAAGATTTGGCCCACAGTTGGGGAGGGGCCAAGGGATTTTTGTCCTCTCTTTCAACCCAGCCTGCGCTATATGTTCTGTCTGAGGTTGCCTGTTTACTACCCTAGGAATGTTATGTGCCCATTTTGCAGGTGAAAACAATAACCCATCCAGGAGGGAACTGTAGCTGCCAGGAGCCAATGAGACACCATGTAGAATGAATATCTATGGCCTGGGAGCCCTTGTTTAGCAGGAGAAATGCAGTTGCCATGGCTGTGATGAGATGTGTTTTGTCCATTAGAAAACTATAAAGAATAAACTTCCTAGAGAACTCTCTCCCTCTCCCAGGATTCATTCTGTATTTCATCCACAACATAAAAACAAGGAAGCAATTTTGCAGCCTCTGCTGTGTGCGAATAACTTGCTGTCCATATTTCAGGAACATATTTTTCCTTGATTTTGTCCAGCTGCTCACTTCTAATTTCTTCCTTGTGTGGCTATCGCTTGGAAACGCTACTTCCCTCCAAGCGACTTTCTCTCATCCTTCCAATTGTGTCCATGTTCCTTCAGCTTGCTCTACAGTTGGCTTAAGAAATGCAGTTGTTGTCAAATTCAGTCTGTGCTGCCTTGTCCTTTCACTTAAAAAAAAAAAGCCTTAAGCAAATGGAAAACTCTCAGGGGACTCCTGAAGGCAAATATTATCTTAGTGTGCCATGTCTTGGCTGTTCCTTGCTGGAGGCCTTTGAAGATCCTTGGCTTGTTTGTTTATATAACCAGCAGACATAAGTTGTAATCAATAAAGGGGCATCTGGAAGTTAAATAGCTCATGGCTGCATTTTCTATGCAAAACTTAATATGCCCTAACGGTCTTATAACAACTTTCAACATGTCATTAGCAGATGCCTTCTATGCCATCTTTTTAAACCCTTTGTATATTTCATTTATTTATTTAATTACTTAATGTTTGAATAGTTCGCTGATTTGTATTTGTTTATTAGAGGAATTGTTTCTATCTCTAGGACTGTTGCTAGTTTCACAGTTGTCTCCATGCATTTTCCTCTCCCAATTATGGGGCTTTCAGTAATATTTGCAAAATATCTCTAAAAAGATTACATAGAAATGAGTTATTCTCAGAACTTTTCAGAATGTGGTATGCTGTTTGATTGTTTGTTTGTTACTCCAGTTTGCTACAAGCTTAAAAGTTTGATCAAATAAATGTAATAAACTGAATAAATAAAAAACCTGCGTACTGCTGATTTTTCCCCCCAGCTGAAAGACACTAGTAAGATGGTGATTCATAACATTGTTCACTGTGGGTGCAACTAAGATTCCATCACTAATTATGCATGAGCTAATAAACTGTAGAGGTGGTAATCAGAATTGATTGCTTGAACGTGTTTTTTGATGTATCTGTAGACTATATTCTTGTGGATTTGTTAAGATATCACTGATATATCAGCCCTCTTCATGCATTCCCTCCATGCATACACTAAACATCTGGAGGGAAGAAGGACTCCACCCACTTGGTCCCAACAACATGCACCCCACTGGTACATGTTGTGGAACTCCTCCATATGTTGTGTGGGACGTTTGTGAAGGAGCACCTATATGTGTACTTCATGCAATCAGAGCCTCTGTTAGATGGGGGACTTCCCAGTCATAGAGTCTATAGACCACATTTGGGCATGCAGCAAATAAGTTACTGGTTGCCTTGGATGTGAACCAGGAGCCCAGAAATGCAGAAACCTGGAGCACTAGTAGCTCTGAGAAGGAGATGGAGCCATTCCCCAGGCCTTCTTGATTAGGTCAACCAGTACCAGATTCCACACTCTGTCCCCTGAATACTGATGTGGTACTTTTGCCACCAGACTCCAATGAATAAACTTTAGACTTCTTGGAGGAATCTTGCAATCCCTGTGGAGCATCCCCTACATAAGTCCCCACAACTCAAAACCCTTCTGCCTAGAAGATTCTGACAGCTACATAAAAAGGTGCTGGCCCTTTAACTGACTAAATACTGAACTTCAACTAAATACATAGGGGAGGGCCATAGCTCAATGGCATGTCTGCATCCACCCCTTTAGCTTTGCAAATTGGCAAGGAAAGAATAGCCAAATAAGAAAGGCAGTCGGCTTCTTAACTAAATCCAAGCAATCACAGTCAACTTATTGATCATGTTCAAAATGGGAGCACCCATATCCCTAAGGTTGCTGCCAACGTTGATGTGGCTACTGAGAATATTCTGCCATTTCAAAATTCTGGATGCTGTTTAGAAAAGTTGTTTCATCTCATTAGACTTCTTCTGGGGTAAAATAAGGAGAACGCAAGCATACGTTCTTTTATGGTGGGATTTTTAAAGCGGGACTTTGGGGAGAGAGGCTGATGGTTGAAACGGGCAGGATAGGAGTGGAGTGGAGACATCAATGCTACGAGAAGTTCGCACACATCTTCATGAGTATAGGTATTATGGAATTCACAATACTCTATCAAAGGATCAGGTGCCATCAGAAGTAGGTCACAATCTCTGGGAACAATTCTGAAATAATGCTGTTTTTCCTTTTTTTATCTGGGCATTTGTAATCAGGCATTTGAGTAGGTAGCAGTTCAGCAAGACACATCACATTGAAAATTACTGTTACTGCCCAGTTTATCCCTCCGTAGTCCCAACACTGAAACCTGAAATACACAGTCGGAATGATCAGGTGGTGCATCTCTTGCTGGGCCAGAGCATTTCACATCAACGTTAGGGGCTTCATGTCTAGGGATACCAGTTTTAAAAACATTCCTGCAAGTAGAAAATTGGTGCACCGGGGAGAAAGGTTCTAGCCCGGCTTTGTCCTCCTTCCTGATGTGCTACTTTTCTATTTATAAATGTATTTATTTATTTATTTATTTTGGTCGTCTTTTTTTTACACGGAGCGACGGAGGAACATTAAAAATGGGATGTCCCGCCACCTGCAGTGTGAAGCGCTACAGTTCACACTCCTCAGAACTCTGCCACAACATTATGCTACTTGTGAAGAGCTCGCGGTGCAACTAGTGGCAAAAATGAAGAAGTTCTCAGTTAATTAAGGTATCTATGGAAGGTGGTGGAATTATGTTAATAGATGGAGCTGCACGGCAAACAAATTAAACACACGCAGGCAGACTCACACATACACAAACCTGAGCAAGCTGCAGTAGTCAGAGCTTTAGTTTATGCCTCTGCATTCACGCACTGGAAACACAGCCATGATGCTGTGCTTTTATCTGCTTGTCCCTCCCCTGAGGGTGCCGCTAGGTAGAGATGGATGAGTCTGTCCATTTCGGTTCTCTCAGTTTTCCAATCTTAAGTTCTTTTTGTCCTGAACGTTGAGAAGTTTGCATAAATGTCCACATGAAAATGTGCATGCATTTTTGTCCGCATTTCTCCCCTAATAAGTGCATTTTGTATGCAATTTTGCCTAACATACATTTTTTTTGCAAGCAATGTTTCTCATATAGTGCATCTTAAACATTATTTTCACTTGTATGATTTTGTGTGTGCATTTCCCCCTAATATGCACATTTTTGGGATCAATTGTTTGATAGGAGAATACCATTGCAAAATTTGGAAAAGTGCTAATTTCAAAGGATAACCGAGTTTCAGTTCATGTATTTGTTTGGAAGTGCAAAATTAGTATGTTTGCATTAAAATGTGAGCCAAATGTATCCCCCACCCCCAGCCCTACGGTGCTAGAGCCAATATATTAAAATACCTTGGGTTAGATTCAGACTACCCCCCCCCCCATGAATGAGAGGGCTGCTGCTGGAAGGAAGGAGGAAGGCAGCAATTTTTGCCAATTCCTCCTGAAGCCACCATACCTCCCATACTGTTCTGGAGGATCCTCCTCAGAGCAAGGTTTATTTCTGAGTAAACATGGCTATGATTGTGTTGTGAATTATTATAGGCATTATTGGGATCTATCTGTAGCACTAATTGGAACATCCAGATTCTTAGAAAGCCAGAATGCAGTGCAGAACCATTTAGGGCCTTCACGGTGAAAAGCAATATAAAAATAAATGTTTACATGCTTAACTTTGCTGAGAATATCCACATGACTGTATACTGGTGTGTCTATATCATTACAGTCACATTCGCAGCCATTTTTAGGTAGTTTACCCTGGTATCCACGTTAAAAGCGCAGCGCCAGGGACCCGGAAGTGATGCGACGGGATCTCCGTCGCATCACTTCCAGGTCCCGGGAATTCGCGGGGAGCGCGGATGAGCAGACGGGGTGATCGTGGACACCCCGCAGAAGAAAAAAAAGGTAGACGAATGTGCGAACACGGTCACGCACTGAAAATCAGATTTCCGACATCCCTGCAAAAATGCTCTTAGATTCACTTTGGCTTTCTTTATTGCTGAAAAAAAAAATCATGCCTATTTTGGGGTGTGAGTTTGACTGCATGTAAAAGCCCCCCCCAATCTGTTTCTGAAAAGCCCACACAGCAAAGTTCAAAGAACCTCACCAGACCTGGAAGCGAAGGAGATAGGCAATCCCTGAGCTTGTCTTGCTATGTTTGGGGGAGCTTCCTAAACTAACTGAGTTAGTGTTTCTGAGCTTTGTACTATGAGCTAGTTCAGGGATCACCCCATTCCTCTCTGAGCTGTGATTAGTGTTTAGGTCTAGGACCACAACAAAATGAAATACTTTCTGCTGTTGTGCAATGTCCTTTATTGTCCAATGAAAGTGCCTCCCTCATTGAACATGCCTGCGTATCTTGATGTGAAAATCAAACTCCATGAAAATCCAGCTCTGTTACAACCTGCATTTAAATCCTTCTCACATGGCGCAGCTCAATCTTCTCATTCACACACTGCCAAAAGTCACCTTCCCAATGGCTTTCAGTTTTAGAAGAGATACTGGCTCCATAGCTGATGTCTGCATTTTAAAATTCAAGATGTGTTTGACAGCCAAGTGCTAGGAGTTAGCTTCTATTTGGACTGTCAGCTTTGCACATTATGTGGTCTTAACCAGAGCACTCAGCTCCCACACACTCACACTTTTCAGTTTATGTTGTTGTACCATTACGTCTGTATATTTGTTACCTGTCTCCAAATTGCTCTTTTCCTCTACTCTATTAGAGGTTATTTGACGATGTTACAAACCAGCTATAACACACTATCCTGTCTATATTCAGATTTTGATGGTAAGAAACAAGATATATTAATATGTTGTCTCTAGCATCATAGCAATTGTGTAAATTGCAGCATCCTTGACAGAGGAACAAGCAGTTAAAAGCATTGCATCATGGCTGTGCTTTCAGTGGATGAATGCAGAACTGTAAAATACTGGTTAATGCAATCTGTGCAACTGAAAGAAATATTCTACCAACTCTGACAAAGTTGGCTTTGTGTTTGTTTTTTTTTGTTCCTTTGCTGATTCCCATTGTTGTTTATTTATAAATGACTTAGTTCCTTTGCTATTTGGTGAAATCTCCAAAGAACAAAGAGTATTTTTGTTGTTGGGTGTGTGTGTGTGTGTGTGTGTTTAAATAAGCATCAATAACAAAACAAAAACAAAAATACTCTTTGTTCACTGGGTATTTCACCAGTTGTTATCCACATTAGCAATGCAACTCACATTTCTCCTGACATATACTTTCTCCTGTTTAATCCTCCCTTAATAATAGATAAATTTGAAGAAGAGCACCAGAAAACTTATGCACAGGGGTGAGGAGGGACACTCAAAATTTGATAATATTAAGAACATAAGAAGAGCTATGCTGCATCAGACCAAGGGTCCATGTAATCCAGCATTCTGTTCACACAGGGGCCAACCAGCTGCCTATGGAAACCTTGCAAGTAGAACATCACTGTGATAGCATCTTCCCACTCATGTTCCCCAGTAACTTGTATCCATAGACATACTGTCTCTGATACTGGCATATAGCCATCAGGACTAGTAGCCATTGATAGCCTTCTCCTTCATGAATTTGTCCAGTCCCCTTTTAAAGCCATCCAGATTGGTGGCCATCACTAGATCTTGTGTTAGTGAATTCCATAGTCTAATTATGTGCTAAGTGAAGAAATACTTCCTTTGAACGGTCCTGAATCTCCCACCAATAAGCTTCATGGAATGACTAAATCCTAGAATTATGAGAGAGGGAGCAAAATAAGTTTCATGGGATGACCTACCGTATTTTTCGCTCCGTAAGACGCACTTTACTCCCCCAAAAAACTAGGTGGAAATGTCTGTGCGTCCTATGGAGTGAATATAGTAATATATATATATATATATATATATATATATTTTTATTTTTTTTACTTTCCTCTGCTGGTCCGGAAGAGCGGAGGACTCCTGGGTGGGGCGGGGGAAGCCCCCGCCTCTCAGCTGATTTTTTTTTTTAATTTTTTGTACCATACAGTAAGTGCGTCTTATGGTCCGGTGCGTCTTATGGAGCAAAAAATACGGTAGTTCTAATATTATGACAGGGGGAGAAAAATGTCTCACTATCTACTCCCTATCCACTGTGGAGCAGCCACCTTCTGCTTCTGTTAAATTAAACTAGATTAAATCAGCAAGATTAGCAAATTATTAAAGATGCTTATGCAATCTGTCTCAACTGGATTCTGATTCAAAGTTTGCAAATTTGTATTTCCTGCATGTTTTCTTTCAGTCAATACTTAGTGAGGCTGAATTCAATTTTGGCAGGATTGTGAAAGAATATTTTGAGAATCTTTTCTCAGGCAAATAGAACTGCTAATTGGTTAATTAATTTGCAAAACTGCAGAATGGTGCAATTAAATGAAAGAGGGTGAAACCCCAAAAATGCCAGGGAGGGGTGTAAATAGCAACCCACTGATGATGAGCCTTTTTTCTCAACAATCTAACTACAATCCAGTTGCTGGTTTGCCCCCAACCAAGCATTTGGGGCACAGTCTCCTTTTTATCTGCCTATTGAATTTAGGCTTGGGCTCTTTCAGTGCCATTCTGGGCTTTGCCCAAAATACTCCCCCCCCCCAAAAAAAATAGGTGAATCCCAACATGTGGTGAAATGATACCATATCTACAGATGAAGTAGGTAAGCATCAACAGGCACAGAAAGCACAGATAGTTAAACATCCTCTCCCATGAAAGATTATTGTGCAGTACTGAATGGTTATAACCCCATCTTAGAGTACAAGTTTTGCATGCATAAGGTCCATGCTTCAATCCCTGGCATCTCCAGGTAGGACTGTAAAAGATTCCTGTCTGAAACCCTCAATAACTGCTGCCGGATCACTGCAAGGGGAGGAATGCTGAGCTAGATGGACCAATGGTCTGACTCAATATTACATAGCTTCCCATCTTCAGAATGCAGGCAACTCAACATGGATGAAACAAAGAGGACTGAATTCCATGTCTCGGGTTAAGCACACTAGGGAAATAGCAGAATAGATCAAACTCTGCCCCTGCTTCCTTGTAGGGATGGCTGAGGAATTCGTTGGGTTCACATTTTGATTCAAACTTGGCAAATGCACACTTCCAAAACCTATTCACAAACCAGAATGCAGTGATATGGCCATATTCACAGTTTCCCGAATTTTGCAATGCAGTTTGCGATATTTTTTTTTGAAAAAAATCCTACAAAAATGTGTACAGTGGGGGAAAAGTGTGCATATTAGGAAAAAGTGTGCACAAACCAAAACACATTTTCATATGTTTGGAACAGTGTATACAAATATGTGCAGATTTAGATAAGTGTGCATGAAAATACAAATGTTAATGTGGACATTAAAAAAACATGAATTTGTAATCTGATGTGGAAATCAGATGGAATGAACTTAATGCAGGATAAGTGAGAAAGAGAAACTGAATGGAATCTAACTTGACAAATTCATGCATGACTCCTAGTGTTCTGCCAAATGTTTTCCCAAAGGGCTTGGCAGGGGTTCTGTAATGAATTCTCATGCCATAATAAATCCAGAGGATCAAGCCAAACATCTTTTATTGCGAGTTAAGATCCTTATTATACAGAGTACAACAATCCCAAGTCCCCTAGTAAGAGCCCCACCCCTTGGACAGGCAGCAACCACAATATCACCAACTGACCAGTCAAGAAGCTCTGCCTCCAGTATCAGTGGTATCCTTTCTGCAGTCACTCAGCCTTGCAGTCTCTCTCCTCCGTCGTCAGGGCTCCTGCTGGTTCTTTGTCCTTCTTCAGGCTGGCAGCCAAATGGCTCCTGGATCTCTCTCTTCCTTCTCAGCACACTTCAACCACACACACCACATCTTCAGGCTGCATTTGCTAGTCTTATATACAATTCTAGCATCAAACTCCATGGGCTGCAGACCTCGTGTTTAAATGATAACACCTGGGCTGTGTACAGTTTCCTCATCCTGGGTGGCAGCCAAGTCACATGCCGGTAAGTTGCTGACCATTGCATCAGGCTGGCAAGCAGCCAGGTCACATACCATTAACTTGGCCAAGGCCATTAGCTGATAACACAGTGCACTTTTTCCTATTAGCATTTTTCTCCACTGAAATTTCAAACTTTGTTATTTGGAATTTTGTGGTTTCTTCCCCCCCCCCCCGGTTATTTTCTCCACATCTAATAACAGCCAGGTCTCACTCTACCT
The DNA here is from genome assembly GCA_021292165.1 of Shinisaurus crocodilurus. Lineage (NCBI taxonomy): Eukaryota > Metazoa > Chordata > Lepidosauria > Squamata > Shinisauridae > Shinisaurus > Shinisaurus crocodilurus. The sequence goes on along the minus strand of CM037887.1, from coordinate 14,203,061 downwards.
AAAGTAGGTATCTGAGACCCAAAGATTTCCACCTGGAGGCAATGCAAAAGGCCAGAGGAAGGGAAGGGCAAAAAGGAGTAGGGGGCTAGGGGCACACATGCTTGTTTTTCCTTCACTGATGGAACGGGGCATTGCCAGTCCACGACATACGTATTTACAAACTCCACAACAACACCATCACCAGCCATGGGAGGCTTATAAGTGCATTTAATGAACACGCTTACAACCCACCCCTGGAAAACTTCAGTACTAAACTTCATCATTTTAGACCTCATGTGTACAGGCCAAACTTCTGCATAGGGCCTGTGTGTTTGTGTGTGTGTGCATATTACATGGCTGAGCTCTGCCATTATGATCAGTTTCAGGAATAGCCCATGGGGCATCCAGGCTGTTTCTCTGATCTGCAACTCCATATTTTCATCAGTTGCTAATGGCAGAAAAGGTGCTGACATTGCCAATAAGCAGGAAGGGGAAAAGTACAGCCCATGACAACAGTAATCCTGGATCTTTTTAATAAATGTGAAGTGGGGAAGATGCAGCACAGTTTATTAGGGAATCATTAATTTATCCATGTACAATTACAATGACATTATCTAGCTCCTTCTTCAATGAACATGAAGGAGGGCTGGTCTAGACATAACACTCAGCCATAGTTTAGTGTAATGAGAATGAGTCACAGCAAGTCTCTGGCAGTTGGGCCTCCTCCTCCTCTGGTATAACCTCTCCCGATTCCTCCTCCAGCAGGGATGTGAAGAGAAGATTTTACTTCTCTTCTAGCTTGCAATGTCATCTCACTCCAGTCATACTGTGGTCGGTCTTCATTATGGGTTGTTGGTAGAGGCCAGTTTTACACCATACTTATGACATTGGCAGGGCCGGATTAAGAGCATTATGGGCCTGGTGCTGAGGATTTTGGTGGGCCTTTTTATGGAAATAAATAAAATGAAGACGCAATTTTATATTAAAACAAATTAAATATTTTAATTACCATTAAAGTGCCAAAACAGAAACATATTGAAAATATTTCTTTTTTTGTAAACAATAAGCTTGTTAACTCAATAAAACCGTTATAAATAGAACATTGACAACAACCATTTTTAAATAAACATAAACCATATAAACAGGTAATAACCAGGTCAGGCCTGGTTATTACTTGGATGGGAGACCCCTCCTTTAGTTACCTGCATTGAGCAGGGGGTTGGACTCGATAGCCTTGTAGGCTCCTTCCAACTCTATGATCTATGAATCTATGAGCCAGACCTGCCTTTAATGTCTCTGCCCCCAGCAAGCTCTGCCCCTTTAACTTTAACACATTCTGTGAAGGTTTAAACAGGACCCTACACACATTCAGCAGAATGCTCCAGACCTTCACACAGGTCAGGAGAGGCAAAACCACGTAGGGAATGGGATGTTGGGGGCAGGGCCAGTGCAGTGCATGGGTGAGGGACTTCTGAATAGGGTTGTAGTCTAACCTAATAAAGGTTGCAATCCTATGAACACTTATTTCGGAATAAGCCCCAATGGATACTGTTAGGCTTATTTATTTATTTATATTTATTTATTTAATACCTTTTTATACCACCCAATAGCCGAAGCTCTCTGGGTGGTTTACAACAGTTAAAACCATAAAATACAATATAAAATAAATATAAAATTTAAAACCACAGATTAAAACAAACAACAAAGCTAGCAGCAACAGTTACAATAACAGAGTTAAAAACAACTACAAAATTAAAATGATGAAGATGATTAAAATGATTTAAATGCCTGGGAGAATAGAAAGGTCTTCACCTGGCGCCGGAAAGAATACAAAGTAGGCGCCAGGCAAACCTCTTTGGGGAGCTCATTCCATAACCGGGGTGCCACAGCAGAAAAGGCCCTCCTCCTGGTAGCGACCTGCCTCATTTCCTTTGGCAGGGGCTCTCGGAGAAGGACTGCTGATGCAGATCTTAGTGTCCGGGCAAGTACATATGGGAGGAGACAATCCTTCAGATACCCTGGCCCCAAGCCGTTTAGGGCTTTGAATGTTAGTACCAGCACTTTGAATCAGGCCTGGAAACAGGCTGGCAGCCAGTGCAGATGAGAAAGCACTGGCATAATATGTTCTCGTTGGCCAGTCCCCGTTAACATTCTCGCTGCCCTATTCTGGACCAGCTGAAGTTTCCGGACCATTTTCAAAGGCAGCCCCACGTATAACACATTGCAGTAATCCAAACGAGAGGTTACCAGAGCATGGATAACTGTAGCTAGGCTATCTCTGTCCAGATAAGGACGAAGTTGGTATATCAGGCTAAGCTGATAAAAGGTGCTCCGTGTCACCGAGTTCACCTGTGCCTCGAGTGACAGTTGTGGATCCAAGAGCACCCCCAAACTACAAACCTGATCCTTCAGGGGGAGTCCAACCCCATCCAGAACTGGTTGAATATCACTTAGCCGGGCAGACAAACCACCCACTAACAGTACCTCCATTGAGTCTCAGTTTATTAGCCCTCATCCAGTCCATTACCGTGCCCAGGCAGTGATTCAGAACAGCCACTGCCTCACCTTTTATTTCAAAGTAAAGCATGCAAATGGGTGCACTATATATCCACAAAATGCCTCTTTCATTTTAAGGCCATTACAAATTGCAGACAGGATTTTCCATCACACTCAATAATATATATTTTTTCTCGTCCCCCCCTATATGCCCTTCATTTTGTTTTTGTTTTTGCTTAACATTCATACTGAAAAAGAATTCTGCTGAAGTTTGCACACTACTTTGTGATTTTCAGTTGGTCATAATGAGAAGTCTGGTTTCACCAGCTCTCTGTGGATCTTAATGGTTAATCTAGAACAGGGCTCTCCAACCTCGGGTCCCCAGATGTTGCCAGACTACAGCTCCCAGAATCCCTTGCCATTAGCCATGCTAGCTGGGTATGCTGGGAGCTGTAGGCCAGCAACATCTGGGGACCCAAGGCTGGAGAGCCCTGATCTGGAATGATGAGTGTTTCATTGCTGTATTATGCTAAAATGTAAGCTACCACCCTCCCGGACGTGCAGATGCCGAGGACTGCGCCTGCGCTCCCCCTCAGGACAAAGGGCCGCGAGGGGGCAGCAGGAGAGGGGGGGCAGCCGCCCCCCACCCGGCAGGCCCTCACGGCGTGGCCTCACCTTCTTGCAGTGCTTGCCGAGCCAGACCCGCGCGGCGTCCAGCTGCGAGACGGTCTCCGGGCTCTCCCAGAACTTGCCGGCGGGGCCTCCGTCCTTGCGCCACGACACGGACAAGGGGGTGGCGGAAGCTCCGGCTGCCGCCGCCGCCACACCCGCCACGCCTGCCGAGCCACCTCTCGCCACGGGCCCCCCGGGATTAGAGCCGCCGCCTCCGGGCAAGGCTGCCGCTGATGCTGCCGCCCCCATTGTCCTGCCCGGCCTGCCGCGCCGCCACTGCCGCCGGGGCCCTACGCCGCCCACTCTCCTGGCTGCGCGCATGCGCAGAGCCCGCGGGACGCCGCGGCGGCTGCCACACCGCCACCACTCTCCTCCCGCGCGTGTGGCTCTCTCTGCGGCTCTCTGCGCCGCGGGTGACGGGTCCAAGCATTGTGGGCCTATTTTATGGTAGGGGCCTGGAGCTGCAGCTCCAATAGCCCCTATCTTAATCCGGCCCTGGACATTGGCTTCTTTCAACTAACCATAGTTAAGATTAACCAAAGGTTAGGGTTCAGATAACACACTGAATTGTGCTTAACCTACAATAGAAGCAGACACTTCCAATCTCTTCCTTGCAACTGTGCCAGAGGAGGAGAAGGGAGCATGCAACTCTCGGATGCTCATCCTCTTAACGCTAAACCTTGGTCCAGCATTATGCCTGAATGAAAACACAGTCTGTGTTTTAAAGCTGTTGTTTTTCAAACCTGGTTCCAGATTTCTGAGGACTCGCCAGATGCAGTTTCTGTTTTTTGCAGTTCAATTATTATTAATTTTTTGGGTGGTTGCAGGGATCATTCATGAATCATTAGCTCCGTAATACACACACACACACACACATACATATATTATCTGAGGCCTGATGGGGGGAATTCTCTTAGGAAGTATCTCATTTTGGAGGCAGATCGTGTTTAATGAACCCAGGGACACAGCACCTTTAGCTTTCTGGATTCCTTCCCAAATTCCTTTGAATGCTAAGAAGCCCCAGCTCACTTTCTAAATATTGAGCGATGTCACTGGCTTTTGCATTCATTTATACATCACTGCTTCCAATAATTGTAACACCTTTCTCATGCTGTGAGCCTTTCCCTAGCTTTTTATTATTATTATTTGTCCTGTGTGACTTCTGTTTCTGCTAGATAGATGAAAAACCATTAGGTGGCAAGGAGAACTTATCTTAGTGCCACTGGTGTCTTGTGGTACCTGAAGGATGATGGATGCATTCATCAATGACCCACAGTTTAAATGATCATTTACCAGTATAAGCATTCAAGAGATGCGGCAATTCATTTATTCTCAAGGAACAATTTCTATTGCAATTGCAGCTTCAATTCAATATGATCTATTGTTTCCTTCAAGGACCTGCTGGCCCTGTTAATAGCACTGAAGTGTAAACCTTTGCACCCTCTGGAGCATAGCTAGATGCATACTACGGGAAAAGCTGCACACAGGAGCATACGTGACTACACATATCCTACCCTGGCTTGAATTATTTGAGCCCGGAGAATGTATATAGCCTACCACAAGCAGGCAATATAGACCTTATAATTCAGGCTTCTATTCAGCCACGTATCTGGCCACCTGTGCTGGAATAGAAGTGATAAACAGACAGAAGAGCTTGATCTCTTCTTCTTCTTCTTCTTCTTCTTCTTCTTCTTCTTCTTCTTCTTCTTCTAGGGCCCAAATGAGTACCACAGGTATATGTGTGCAGGTGGGATAGTAAACATGAGCAAATAAAATTATTTGTGCAATTATATTACTTGATAAAATGGGCAAACTAGGTGTACTGGAAATTGCGGAAGATCAAGGAGTACAGGAGTGTTGTACATAGTTCTTCCGCTATGCTCTGGGCTTGATTTAAAAAACTAAAGTAGGGGTATCCACAAACCTGGTGGGGGGGCCCCACCCCACCTCGCCTCTCCATGACGGGGGCCCCCACGCCGCTCAATCCTCAGCAGCGCGGAGCAATTCTCTGTGCTGCTCGAGCTGGCCACGCCGTGGAGAGTCGAGCGGCCGCCAGAACCCGGTAAGGCCCACTCGCCTCTTGTGGGTGTGAGCGGGGCCGATTTCGGCTCCGCTACACCCACTCGAGGCGAGCGGATACATCTGATAGGGTTGTGCTAACACTGGGAGGTCCGGCTCGTTTCAGCTCAATGTACTTCTTGCCTGGTTCCAATTCAATAATTGGAAGTGGGTTGAGTCAGGGGTTTTTCCATGGACTTCCATCACCGTGGAATGGGCCACAGTTTGCACACTTTTTAAATGCTAAGGAAATTTGTGCAAATTACATAAACTTACACCAATTTTGTAACTTTATGCAATTTGCGTAAATCGGGGTATTTTATCTGTCATGCAAATAAGCACCAAAAAAGCACTTGGATCTAGTGCGATTTGCATAAAATCAGCTGATTTCATGGAAATCACTCTAGATCCACATGCTTTTTGGGTGCTTATTTGCACAAAACAGACAAAAGACCCTGATTTACGCTAATTGTGTAAAGTTACGCAATTTGCGCAAACTACCTTAGCATCTAAAAAATGTGCAGACTGCAGCCCTTCTTAGAGATGGAAGTCGGCAAGCTGTCTCGACTCGCATCATAGCGAGTTGGTGGCAGCAGCAGGGCTGGTGAACCAAAATGGCATAGATTTTCACCCCCCTATCGGATTCCTCACACATCCGTAAGTCTGAATGAACACAGTGTGAGGAATAGGCAGGGCTTGCCACCGCTTACTGAGAGCCTGACGAGTCACTCATGGCATCGCTGGCTTTCCATGCACATGCCCAGGCTCCCACACCAATACAAGTCAAGGATAGTGTGGCTGCAGATGGTGATGGCTCAAACCAATGACTTCTCCAGCCATTGCTTGCTTGCAGCTTGCTCCATCAGCGATCAGCCAGAATGGGCATCACTTGAAGTGGGGCAGCAGCGAAAGGGATGGGGGGGGGGAGAAGCAGGGAGAACAAAAGGAAGACAGGAAAAGAAGGAGGGAGGTGGCTGAGGGAGGAGAGAGATTGCCCGAGAGAAAGGATGATGGAGGATGAAAGCAGAGATAGAGAGAAAGAAAGGCAAGAAAGGGGAATGGAGGAGGAAGGAACTTGGGGAAGGCAAGGCATACTTACCTGGGAGGCAAGGGCAACACCTGAATGGGGCGAAGAGTTAAGTCGCAGTCTGTTAGGACGACTCTTGCTGGACACCCTGCTTCCTTCGCAGAAAGAGAGGCTTTCCAAGCTCCTGCTGTCATCAACCTTAATGTGGCAGGACGGAATGAGCGACCTAGTTGTTCAGCTAGTGGGAGCAGGAGAAGGTGGAGGCTCAGACAGGAGTGCATATTAGAGGCAAAGCAACAAGCTGTGAGAAGGAGTTGGCAGCACTATGCTTAGTGCAGATCCCTCCTTCTTCAGATATCGCTCTGGGGGAGGAGTGTTTCCCAGGGAGGAGAAGATCCATTCCTTGAGTGTCCGAGACTGTTCTGTCATTGTTCATGGAGAGCTAATTCCCTTTTGTGTTATAGTTTAAATGGACTGCCAGTGAATGTAACTAGGACAATCCTGCTCAATAAAATCTATCTTAGAACACTTATTGTCTGTGGCAAATCTGATGGAAACAATGGATCAAGGGTTTTTTTGATGTTCCCCTTCCTCAAAAACCTGCTAACATACACACAGAGAAGCACACACCATATGAGCAATAGGGTAATAAAACAACCAGGGATAGATGCATCCAGCTCATCTCACTATGTCCCTAATTTATCCTTATGCAAACAATATTTTACTGCCATTGGTCCAGCTCTCTCAAAAAGTTCTCCACTTCCAGCAGCTCTTATTCTTTCTTTTCTCCAGGACTCTGCTTGCTTTTTCCTTTATCCCTCCTTTTTCTTCTCTCTCTTTTCCTCTTGCTTCCCCTCTGCCTTTGACTTATTTCTCTAAAATTATTTTTCCCTCTCAAACTCCAACCACTCAGGAGGATAGGTTTCTGCAACCTAGGTTTCAATTTCTGAAGCTGAAATTTATCTCTCTCTTCTCCTTCTCACCTTCTGAACTTTATAATCTTCTGCTCTTCTGAGCATCACTTACTGACCTCTGCATTCTAACCAAACTGTTGACTTCTGAACTATACAACTTTTGGCACACACACACAAAAGATTTGACCCCATGATATCCTAAAACCAAACTAAAAACCAAAATGGGGGACAGTTCTTTTCCTTCACAACATTAAACTGAACATGCTCATAGGGCCCTGCAGACCATGCTCAAGACATGGACAGCTACAGGGAAAATGGACATGTGAGGATGTTGGGGGCAAGTCTTGCATGCACACACTCACCCCTCCCCACTTTTAACTCCCATTTGTGTGGCCTGAATGCCTACATAGGCACAAATACACACAAACCCAGGTCTGGGCTATTTTCCATCCCATCTGTGGCTTGGCTTGCTCTGTGAAGGAGTGATGGCTATAGAATCATAGAATCATAGAAAAGTAGAGTTGGAAGGGGCCTACAAGGCCATCGAGTCCAACCCCCTGCTCAATGCAGGAATCCAGGTCAAAGCATCCCTGACAGATGGCTGTCCAGCCGTACCTTGAATGCCTCCAGAGTGGGAGAGCCCACGACCTCCCTAGGTAGTTGATTCCATTGTCTTATTGCTCTGACAGTCAGGAAATTTTTCCTGATGTTTAGGTGGAATCTAGGTTCCTGTAACTTGAGCCCATTATTCCGTGTCCTGCAAACTGGGATGAACGAGAAGAGATCTTTGCCCTCCTCTGTGTGACATCCCTTCAAATACTGGAAGAGTGCGATCATATCTCCCCTCAGTCTCCTCTTCTGAAGGCTAAACATGCCCAGTTCTTTCAGTCTCTCCTCATAGGGCCTTGTTTCCAGTCCCTTTATCATCCTTGTTGCCCTCCTCTGAACCCTCTCCAGTTTGTCTATGTCCTTCTTAAAGTGAGGTGCCCAGAACTGGACGCAGTACTCAAGATGAGGCCTAACCAGTGCCGAGTAAAGGGGAATTATCACTTCCCGCGATTTGGAAGCTATACTTCTATTAATACAGCCCAAAATTGCATTTGCCTTCTTTGCAGCCACATCACATTGCTGGCTCATATTCAGTTTGTGATCTACCACAATTTTAGCCATCCCAATTTTCAGACTTTTCTAGTAATCAGGGTATCATGTGCAGGGTTGGGTGATCACCCTCCCATTCTCCATGGAACCGGTCAGACCTTTTCAAGTGTTCGAAGCAAACACTCTAGAAGCCTCCAGGGGGCTATCTGTGTGTTTCATTCAGACAACTGCAGAAGCCTGCTGCCAAATCTACTACCTCCTCCCCATTCCCCATCTATAAAGCAAAAGCAAGCAAGAAAAGAAAACTTGATCTTGGGGCAGGTGATGGAGTAGTGGCAGCAGCATATATTCCCATAGATCAGGGGTGCACAACATTTTTTTTGCCCCAAGGATTGCGGGGAAAGAGGGATTTGGATGGGGCTGAGTATATATGTGCATGTCCAAACATATACACGCACACACAGCACACATCTCAGCCCATTGAGACTTAAGGATTGCTGATCTCCAGTGACATTGCTGATTCTCCACACTAGTAGTGGTGGGGAAAATACAGATCCCACAGGTGTGGTCATGGGGGGGCTAGGAGAGGCAAAAACCTCTCCTCCCCCAATGATTTCCAGTGAGATTGGTGTCTGGAATAGAAGTGTCAAAACAGCAGTTTGTAGCAGTTAGATGCATACAAGATTTACATTTTCATCGTCCATTGATCAGAGCTGTATCCCAGAGGATCAAACAGTGATTAAGAATTGTTGAATGTTTATGTTCTGAAGGTGATTTTGTGGTGGTGAAGAGTCAGGAGTAAGTTCTACCATAGCAATTGTGGCCTTTCTTCTAAAACTATGGCCATAGATTTGGCCATAAGTATCTGCAGCTGGCAGCTTCCAGAAGTAATCTGGCTAACAATTGGTCTCATATCCTGATGTGGCTAGTAAGAGTTAAGCTGAAAAGGGAGGGAAGGGGAAATAGAGTGAAAATCATGCATACAGTTGCTGGGCAACCACACAAGTGCCCTCTGTTGGTTCTGGGTTAGGAGGAAGCATTAGAATCTGCCTAAACGGTTGCTGAGTAACACACACAATGACTCCTTCTATTCCCCCCTTCCTCTCCCATTCTGGCTTAATCCTTACTAGTCTATTTGGCGCAAGCATGACCAGAAAGTTAGGCAGCTTCTGCTGGGATGCCTTAATTGAAAGTGACAGTGGCACTGGGGAAGGTGGGAAAGAAGCATTACTAGTAGCTCCTCCACATGATGAGTAACATTGGTGGTGATACCACCACCTAGTACTAGAAAAGAAGCATCAAGCAAGGCGGAGGTGAGAATGAGATTGTCAGGGTAGCTGGTCAACCAAGTGTCTGACATTGGATCAGCCCTCTAACCAATCTAGTTGTCAACCACAACTGTAGATTCATTGGCATGAAGACACAGTACCAGTAGAGACTACTTCTCCATTCCTTTACTATGTCTCTGTGTTAACCAGGTGCTCAGCAATTAGCTACCATTGGGAATAAGGGTGGTAGGGAGACTTACATGATCTCCAATGTTTGATGTATCAGTCTTTCTGCTGATTTTGCCTCATGTCCCTCAAAACAGGCACAGTGCAATTTCTCCAAAAGGAACAGTCGTTTTCATACAAGTTGCCCTAGGTTGAATTCCCTCCATGCAGAATCATGTTATGGATATACTTCTGAAGTACCTCTCTCTCTCTCTCTCTCTCTCTCTCTGGGAGTGTGTTTGTTTGGTTAGTTCAGATTTCTGAAACAAATATGAGCAGAAATGCTACAGGTGTAGAGAACAGATTCATATTTCTGATATTTGTGAAGTCTCTGTAGTGGAAATTCACATTCATTTATCCTCCTTTTCTCTCTCCATCATTTATCATGGCCCCACATAATTATGAGCTTAATGATCTTTAACCTTGACATGAGCAAAGGGTTCTGAATCTTGACAATTACTTTACATTCTCATACATATTTTATGGAACTAAAGAAATGTATCTGGGGGAATGAAATTGCCACACTGAATGACTTCAGATATAATTTTTTAGTTTTTGTTCTGTGACAAGAAAAAATGGCATAGATTTTGAGGCAGAAAAGAATGGCTCCAAGTGACTGCCATGTGTGGAACTAATCTACACTTATCTTGATTCTTGCCTAGGTCATCTGTTGTAATGTTTTTGTATTAAAGATAAAAATCACATGAATGTTTCAAATAGATGCCCTGATGATCTTTGACTTCCGTCAGCTACTATAAAGACAGGAAAGCAAGATTTTTGTAAACATCACATTTATCCTTTACTTTAAACTGGGGAAGCTAGGATTACCATTTTAGTCTGATATTAGTATTCAGGGGAGGATATATTTGCTCTCCATTGACCCTAGCCAATGACAAATGAAGGTTATCAAATGTTTTGTAAGCACTTTATATTCTTCCTATTAGTTTTCCACCATCTTATATTTCAGATGGATCTCTGTGAATGAATGGAATGCATATGCATGTATTTCACAAGCATCACTTGTATGGCAATATTAAGACTTAACGAGAAAGCATTAGGCATGATGTAGGCAAAGTTGTGCACATTTATTTATTTTATTTTCATTTATTTATTATATTTATATCCCACCTTTTTTCCTGCAAGGGACCCAAGCCAGTTTACATAATCCTCCTCCTTCTCCTCTCCATTTTATCCTCACAACAATCCTGTGAGGTAGGCTAGGCTGAGAGTCAGTTTGACTGAGAGTCAGTCAAGTGAGCTTCATAGCCAAGTGGTGGGGACTAAAACCCAGATCTCCTGAGTCCCAGTCCAACACTAACCACTATGCCCCACTGGATCTCATTTAAGTCCCAAGACTGGATGAAATGATACCCGTCCCTAGATCCATCCCATATGTGTGTTGAAGAGAACATGCCTCCTTGCCATATGACCATCCTGCAACTGACCCTTGCAGATATCTGCACAGGATTAGGGATGTATGAGAATTTGTCCAGAAGGATTTTTCCCTTTTGTTCTTAGTTTTATCAAGTACTACTCTAAGCCCAGTATTCTGTGACTCCATGTTGAGGGTAGGGTAACTATCCTCAGTATCCAGTGTTTCTTCAAGAGGTATCAAGTCTGAGCTTAGAGGTATAGAATTGTAGGAAAGACTATTATCTTTCTCTATATTGTTAAATGTAGTAGAGTCATTAAATTCATCTAATATCAATAATCTTGGATCAGATGGAGTAAGATTAATAATTGAAAAAGAATCATCTACAATAGGTTCATGGTCATTCATGTTTGGCCAAAGTCCCATTTCTGAGTTTATTTCCCAATCCTGCAAGATGTCGTCCATTCATTCATTCATTCATTCATGTCATTCATTCATTCATTCATTCAGGCTGCAATCACCAGGGCATTAGACCGAGTTGCCCCAAAGCGCCCTCTTCGCCTAAACAGAGCTCGCGCGGCACCATGGTTCACTCCGTCGCTGTGAGCTCTGAAACAAGAGGTGAGAAGGCTAGAGCGCCGATAGCGTAATTCCCGCTCCGAAGACAATCAAACACAGGTCAGAGCTGCATCTTCAGCCTATCGGGTGGCGGTGGAGGAGCAAAAAAGAGTTTCTATGCTGCCTCCATTGTGTCTGCAGAGTGCCGCCCCAGGAGGCTGTTCCAAGTGGTCCGGAGTCTGGTGGGTCCAGCCGCTCCGGACCCACTGGAACAGTCTAAAGCCTCCTGTGCGGCTTTAGCGAAGCACTTCGCAGATAAAATCGATTGGATTAGGAGTGGGATATCGTGCATCGTGGATACAGGGAGTGAGCGGGAGGAGGCCAATGGCAGACCAGTTTTGTGGGATCGGTTCCAGCTTCTTCCTTCTGATGAAGTGGACAAGGTGCTTTCATCTGTGAGGCCGACCACCTGCTTGCGTGATCCTTGCCCATCCTGGCTCATCGTGAGCTGTAGGGAGAGACTGGGTGAGGGGATCAAGGCAGTGGTGAATGCCTCCCTTGAAGAGGGAGTGATGCCATCAGCCCTCAAGGAGGCAGTAATAAGACCGCTTCTGAAGAAACCCTCCTTGGATCCCCAGGATCTAAACAACTTTCGCCCAGTCTCCAATTTACCATTTCTGGGCAAGGTGATCGAGCGGGTGGTGGGTGCTCAGTTGAAGGCACACTTGGATGAAGCCGATTATTTAGATCCATGCCAGTCGGGCTTCAGGCCTGGACATGTGACAGAGACGGCCTTGATCGCCTTGGTGGATGATATGAGGAGGGCTTTGGATAGGGGTGAATGCTCCTTTCTAGTCCTCCTCGATCTCTCAGCGGCTTTTGATACCGTTGACCACAGTATCCTCCTGGACCGCCTGGAGGGCTTGGGCTTGGGAGGCACTGTATTGCAGTGGTTCCGGTCATTCCTCTCTGGAAGGCACCAGAGGGTAGTTCTTGGGGAGGAGGCTTCGAACCCTCGGCCGCTCACTTGTGGGGTGCTGCAGGGTTCCATTCTCTCCCCAATGTTATTCAACATCTACCTAAAGCCGCTGGGAGCTATCATCAGGAGGTTTGGGGTGCGGTGTCATCAGTATGTGGATGACACGCAGCTCTACCTCTGTTTCAAGTCCTCACTGAGGTTGGCCGTTGAGACCCTGTCCAAGTGCCTGGAGACTGGAGTCAGTGGGTGGCTGGATGGGAAGGAACATGCTGAAGCTGAACCCCGACAAGACAGAGGTACTTCTGGTGGGAGATAAGGGGAGGTTAGTAGGGGATGTTGACCTGGTGCTGAATGGGGTACATCTACCCCTGAAGGACCAGGTCTGCAGCTTGGGGGTCATTCTAGACTCCCAGCTGTCCATGGAGGCTCAGGTGGCAGCTGTGAGCCAGGCGGCGCTGTATCAACTTCATCTGATACGGCAGCTTTGCCCCTACCTTCCTAATCATCTGCTCCCATCAGTGGTTCATGCCTTGGTCTCCTCTCGCCTAGACTACTGTAGTGCGGTCTATGTGGGGTTACCCTTGAAGATGGTTCAGAAGCTACAGCTGGTACAGAACGTGGCGGCTCGCCTGATTAAAGGCAGCCGCCGGCGGGATCACATCACGCCAGTGCTTAATGAGTTGCACTGGCAACCAGTTGCCTGCCGAGCTGAATTCAAGGTGTTGGTTTTGACCTTTAAAACCCTATACGGCTCCGGTCCAGTCTATCTCAAGGAGCGTCTCCAGCAACACCAAGTAGGTCGCTCAACAAGATCTGCCATGGACGGCCTTCTCCTTGTCCCTTCAGCCAGAGCAGCTAGACTGGAGGGGACGAGGAAGAGGGCCTTTTCTGTGGCGGCCCCCGTACTGTGGAACTTTCTCCCGAGTGACCTCCGCCATGCCCCCTCTCTGCTGAGCTTCCGCCGCTCATTAAAAACCTGGCTGTTCAGGCGGGAATATGGGGTGGGTTAAGATTTTTTTTAAAATTGTAATGTTTTAAATGTATTTTATCTTGTTTTTAGCCTATGTACATTGCCCAGGGTGGCCGGTTGCTGGCCAGATGGGCGATTAATAAATGTAAATAAATAAAATAAATAAATAAAATTCAATGGCTAATTTATGGAATGATTCTCCTTTTCTAACTTGTTATTGACTTGATACCCTGCCATCCCAACTCTATCTTCCATTTCTTTGGTTGGAAATCCTGCAGTAGGAGTCACTGTCAAAATCCCGAGCTCTACTAACCCCACCAATATGTCAATAGTAGCTTTCAGTCCAGAAACTTCCTGTTGCAACCTATCCATTTTATAGAACACTTTTATAAAATTTTGCATATGTGGCCAAATACAAGTGGAAGATATTATCCACTATTTGTTAATATGTCCTTTATATAGAGATCCTAGAAAGAAATTCTTGAATCCATTGCTGCTGAATGGAGGAGGAAACACCCAAAAAGACATAGTGCTTTTTCTGCTGAGCGATACAAACAGATTAGTGACACATAAAGTGGCCCTTCTCGCCTTGGCAGCAAAAAAGATTAGGGAAAAAGAACTGGATAAAACTGCCATTAATTGCCATGGTGATTCGGACTACTAACTTGCATTCGAACAAGATGATTTTATAAATTACTTTCTTTGATATACATTGTTCCTTCAAACTAATTATTTCATACATTTGTATATGTGCATAACTGTATATTTGAGTTTTAATTTTGTCATGACCTTTGGCTAGTACAATAAACTTAAACATTGATGACAATTGTGTTCGCCAATCATGTGAGTATGTCCTGTTTCCAGACCCAAATGTGAGCAGGACAGCATGTTCTCTGAAAATGCTTGCAAATTCCATAACTTGCATTTGAACTGAAAAAATGTGCATTTTCACACTTTGCCCTATGGGGGAGAAGTGTGCATTTTCAGTGCAGTTTTTTTAAAATGCCCATTTTCCCATTCAAAATGCCCCTTTCCCCATTCAAAAATGCCATTTTCCTCATTCATAATGCCTTTTGGGGGGATTTTGGAGGGGGATTCCCGGGGATTCCCGCCCCCAATCCCATTTTTCCATTCAAAATGTGCACTTTTCCCATTAGAATGAAAAGGGGGGGGGTGCAAATGAAAGTGGGAAATGTGGTGAGCCGAGCGCCAAGGTAGTGTTCGGTAAATCTGGGAGATCACAAACATTTCTTTGTCACCTATCCCTAGTCTGGAATGTTAGAATAAGGACTACTTGCATAAAAAACAGTGCTTGTAGGCCCATTTACAGTCAATATCCCCAATAAAATATCGGAATTGACCACATGGTTTGGGCTTATGTGCACAAGAGTTTACATGCATAGGCTCTATTTCAACTTTAGGTACTAGCGTGGACAGCCAGGGAGGACAAATAAAAGGCAGGCTTGGTGACTGGCTAGTGATGGCAGGCCTGATCCAGCCCCCAATAGATACACTGGGAGAATTAATCATGTACTTAACACTCTTTTTCAATTGCACTTAGGGTGCTTGGAGCCTTGGAGGTAGGGTGTTGCCATGCAATTATAGTTCCTGTTTTAAAACAAATGAATACTATTTAAATGCATGGAGATATTTACAGGCAGCTGATATTTTGAGTGTTCTAAATCCTTTAATATATATATATATACAGTGCTTTTTTTCTGGAGAAAAAGGTACCGGAACTCTTGGATTACATTTCCTCGGGAGTAGATGGCGATTAAATTGTAATGCAATTAATAGAAGAAAAGGTGCTGGCACTCAGTTCCGGTGAGTTCCACCAGAAAAAAAGCCCTGTATATATATATATATATAGTCCCCAAACATGCATTTATTGCATAACTGGACGTTTAGTACCTCTATGTATTTATAAAGCACAACCAAACCCTTGGCTTTATTAGTTGGATGCTGATTTTCAGTAATTGGTGGTGTATAGAGGTATCCATATTTTAAGAAGAACGTGTGTTTGTGTGTGTGTGTGGGGGGGGGAACACAACTTTGTATAACCCTGTTCACATATAGAACAATGTAAGCTGGCTTGAAATCCACAATGCAGTGCTGGAAATCAAAAGCCTTTCCCTCAGAGATGAGTAAATCCTCAATACATGGAAAGTACTTGATAAGTGATTAATAAGTGATTAACAATCATTCCAGTGAGACTTGCATAATGCCTAGGGAACAGAGGTTTGCATAATATTCAGGGAGCACAATTATTTTGAAAAGAAAGCTTCCCATCCTTTCTTAGTAGTTTGTTTTTGCAAAACATTGTTTCAAGAATAGCCCACTGGAAATGAGCACTACTTAAGTCTTTTTTTTTCTTTCTTTTTTTTTACTATTATTCAATTAAACAGCTGTCAAACTGAGGGATCCTTTATCAGTGCTGTCAACTAAGCAAACGCAGTGTGATCAAATTCCCTAAATGTACTCAAATCCTCCTTCTAAAAAGCTAAAAATAAAAGGGGGGGGGAGAGAGAAAATCCAAAGTAGCCAAAACAAATCCATGCATTTATTTGTTAATAATCCAGTCTCTCTTTTTTCATAATCACTTAG
The DNA here is from genome assembly GCA_021292165.1 of Shinisaurus crocodilurus. Taxonomy (NCBI): domain Eukaryota; kingdom Metazoa; phylum Chordata; class Lepidosauria; order Squamata; family Shinisauridae; genus Shinisaurus; species Shinisaurus crocodilurus. Next base: position 14,186,841 of record CM037887.1, on the reverse strand, counting down.
GGCACAAACCTATGGGAATGCCCATAACCCTCCAAACTGGGAGGATTATGAACATCCCATGGAGGATGGGAGGAGGTTGCCTCTGTACGCCTCTTGCTCTGCAAATCACTTAGACGGCCCATTTCGGCTATCTGAGTGCGACGCTTTGGAGCGGGAGGGAAGGAAACGGAGGCGCCACCAGGATACATCATATCTTGACGGTGCCGCCGGTCTCCTTCCCTCCCCGCTCCCTGGAATGTCCCCAAAAGCCCTTTGCCAAGGTTGCTTTTACAACCTCGGAGAAGCAGCTGGCACGGTTCTTTCCATGCCAGGCTGTGAGAGGGGTGAGGGGGAGTGGGGGAGGGTGCCCAGCAATGAGGTTGGAGTGATTCTCCAACCTTGTAGAGGGGAATCCAAAAAAATCCTATGGCCGTCTAGACACTGTCTAAAGGCCATAGAATTGTGCTGCCCAGGGGCATTTGGTGCTTTCATTCATTTTTGAGTGATAATAGATCACAATACACTTAGGATGCAATCCAGTGGGGCTTCCTATAACCCTCCGAACTTGGAGGATTACGCGCATCCTATGCAGAGTGGGAGGAGCACGGAGGTGAAGGTTGCCTCTGCTCTCCTCCCACTCTGCAAATCAGCTTGATGGCCAGTTTTTTTGGCTGTCCACCTGCGGCGCTTTGGAGGCAAGGAGGTTGAGGCTCCACCAGGATACATCTTACCTCGGCGGCCCCCTGGAATGCCCCCTAAACCCGTTCTCCAAGGGCACTGTTTTTGATAAGTATTTACCAAAATTCACAAATTTCATATGCAGGACAGAAAGAACTTGAGATGTAAAGAACATGAATGTGGGAGAAAGCAAAACTAACAAGATTTGTCCATCCCTATGAATTCTGATTAGCATGCATGCAAATTGTGCTCTCCTAGCAAGGCCAGACGAAGGTCATGGTGGACCCTCAAGCTACCCCTCTGTAGTGGGGCCCCGACTCTGCCCCCAGTACTGAACTCACATACAACATCCGTGCATGCACTAGGGATGTGTGAGGCATCTGACAAGAGGAGTGGAAATCTGACAGAGTTTCACAATTTGGCCCCCTGGATTCTGGTTCACCAGCCCTGCACTGGTGTCAACTCACTATGATGCAAGTCGAGCCAGCTCATGTACTTCTGTCTCTAGGATGGGTCGTGTGTGGTTTGCACATTTCTTTTTAACTCATAAGGAAATTTGCACAATTTGCCTAACGTTACAAAAATTACATAAATCACGCTATTTTCCATGGTATGCATAAATGGGCACCTGAAAAGCATGTGGTTCTAGCATAATTTGTGCAAACCAGCCCATTTTATGCAAATTGCGCTAGATCCACGTGCTTTTGGGGTGCCGATTTGAGCAAAACATGCAAAATACTGTGATTTACGCAAATTGTGTAAAGTTACATAAATTGTGCCATTTGTGCAAATTTCCTTAGCGTTGTTTTTGGTTTTTTTAATGTGCAAACCAGGGTCCGTCTCAGAGATGGAAGTCTGTCGAATGCCAGACATTTTTACTACATATTTTAGTGAAAATCATCTCCCATGCTTTCCTGGAAGCCAAAGATCTCATCCATGGTAGATAACTCAGTTACAAACACAACCTTCCCTTTTTACAGCACATGCACACATGCAGAAAAGAGACACAGACTGTCTCACTGCTTCATTCAGGCACAACAAGCAGGACAGGACACACATGCAACATGGAGCCAGGGCTGTCCCAGAACATTTTGCTGCATGAAGAGGGTCATGATTACTTTCTCAGTGGATGACTATGGGCCAGTCACTATTTCTCAGCCCAACCTAACTCAGAGGATTGTTGTGAGGTAAAAAATGGGGAAGCCTTTAGCTCCTGAGGAAAGGAAAAAAACATACATGTAATAAAATTCAGTAAAAATAGATATTCTAGAAAAGAGAATTGTCTGGCACTATGTTCATACTAAACCTCTCTAGCATATAAAATGCCCAATGGTGCAGTGCATGGTGCCTTGCTATGTGCACATATTTACACTCATGTGCACTAGAGAGGAGATGCATCCAGTACCCCAACTGGACATTTATCTTAGAGCAGGGCTCTCCAACCTTGGGTCATAGAATCATAGAATCATAGAAAAGTAGAGTTGGAAGGGGCCTACAAGGCCATCGAGTCCAACCCCCTGCTCAATGCAGGAATCCAGGTCAAAGCATCTCTGACAGATGTCTGTCCAGCCGCACCTTGAATGCCTCCAGACTGGGAGAGCCCACCACCTCCCTAGGTAGTTGATTCCATTGTCTTATTGCTCTGACAGTCAGGAAATTTTTTCCTGATGTTTAGGTGGAATCTAGGTTCCTGGAACTTGAGCCCATTATTCCGTGTCCTGCAAACTGGGATGAACGAGAAGAGATCTTTGCCCTCCTCTGTGTGACATCCCTTCAAATACTGGAAGAGTGCGATCATATCTCCCCTCAGTCTCCTCTTCTGAAGGCTAAACATGCCCAGTTCTTTCAGTCTCTCCTCATAGGGCCTTGTTTCCAGTCCCTTTATCATCCTTGTTGCCCTCCTCTGAACCCTCTCCAGTTTGTCTATGTCCTTGTTAAAATGAGGTGCCCAGAACTGGACACAGTACTCAAGATGAGGCCTAACCAGTGCCGAGTAAAGGGGAATTATCACTTCCCGCGATTTGGAAGCTATACTTCTATTAATACAGCCCAAAATTGCATTTGCCTTCTTTGCAGCCACGTCGCATTGCTGGCTCATATTCAGTTTGTGATCTACCACAATTCCAAGATCCTTCTCACTTGTAGTATTGTTGAGCCAAGTGTCCCCCATTCTGTAACTCTGCATTTGGTTTCCTCTCCCTAGGTGCAGCACTTGGCATTTATCCCTGTTAAATTTCATTCTGTTGTTTTCGGCCCAGCGCTCCAGCCTATCGAGGTCACTTTGAATTTTGTTTCTGTCTTCCAGAGTATTAGCTGTTCCACCCAACTTTGTGTCATCTGCAAATTTGATAAGCATTCCCTGTACCTCCTCATCCAAGTCATTAATAAAAATGTTGAAGAGCACCGGGCCCAGGACCGAGCCCTGTGGTACCCCGCTCGTTACCTCTCCCCAGTTTGAGAAGGAACCATTGATAAGCACTCTTTGAGTCCGATTCTGTAGCCAATTGTGGATCCACCTGATAGTTGTTCCATCTAGCCCACTCTTAGCTAGCTTACTAATCAGGATATCATGAGGCACTTTGTCGAAAGCTTTGCTGAAGTCCAGGTATATAATGTCCACAGCATTCCCACAGTCCACAAGGGAGGTTACCCGATCAAAAAATGAGATCAGATTAGTCTGACAGGATTTGTTCTTGACAAATCCATGCTGGCTTCTAGTAATCACTGCATTGTTTTCAAGGTGCTTGCAGACTGACTTCTTTATAATCTGCTCAAAAATCTTCCCGGGGATTGATGTCAGACTGACTGGCCTATAGTTCCCAGGTTCCTCCTTCTTGCCCTTTTTGAAGATGGGAACAACATTTGCCCTCCTCCAGTCGTCTGGCACTTCACCTGTCCTCCATGATTTCTCAAAGATAATAGACAGTGGTTCTGAGAGTTCTTCTGCCAGTTCCTTTATTACTCTAGGATGCAGCTCATCAGGCCCTGGAGATTTAAACTCGTTCAGAGTAATCAGGTGCTCCTTGACCATTTGCCTATCAATCTCAAGCTGCAATTCTGCCCCTTCAGTCTGCACTTCAGGTTTGCCAGGGGGGTCATAGACCCTCTTTTGGGAGAAGACCGAGCCGAAGTAGGAATTGAACACTTCTGCCTTTTCTTTGTCTTCTGTTATCAATTTGCCATCCTCATTGCGTAGTTGAACCACCAGTTCTTTCTTCTGTCTTTTACTGTGCATGTATCTGAAGAAAGCTTTTTGTTGCTTTTAGCATTCCTCGCTAACCTTAGCTCATTCTCAGCTTTAGCCTTCCTGACACTATTCCTGCAGTTCTGTGCTACCTGCCTGTACTCTTCCCCTGTAGCCTGTCCTTCCTTCCACTTCCTATACGTGTCCTTTTTTGTTTTCAGGTCATCTTTGAGTTTATTGTGAAGCCACATTGGCTTCTTCTGTTGCCCTCTGCCTTTTTTCCTTGTGGGAATTGTTTGCAATTGTGCCTTTAAAATTTCCTTTTTTAAAAACTCCCACCCCTCCTGGGCTCCCTTTCTCGTGAGAGTCACTTGCCATGGGATCTTACTAATCATTGTTCTGAGTTTGTTAAAATTGGCTTTCCTAAAATCCAGGGTACGTGTTTGGCTACACTCAGCTTTTGCTTCTGTTAGAATCAAGAACTCAAGTATAACATGGTCACTTTCCCCCAGAGTTCCCGAAACTGCCACTTTATCCACTAACTCGTCTCTGTTGGTTAGAATCAGGTCAAGGATAGCCGATCCTCTAGTTCCTTCCTCCACTTTCTGTAGGAGGAAGTTATCAGCAGCACAGCTCAGGAATTTCTTGGAGGGGCCATGTTTGGCTGAATAAGTCTCCCAACAGATATCAGGGAAATTGAAGTCTCCCATTACTACCACATCGTGCCTCCTTGAAACACTGGCAATTTGTTTTTCAAAAGTTCCATCCTCGTCTTCTCCTTGATTGGGTGGTCGGTAGTAGACTCCAACCGCCATGTTCGCTTTATTCTTTGCCCCCTTTATTTTAACCCAGATGCTCTCAATGGGGCTGCCAAGCTCCTCTTCCTGTATCTCTGTGCAGAGATACGTATTTTTAACATACAGTGCAACTCCACCTCCCTTTCTGTTGCTTCTGTTCCTTTTGAACAAGTTATACCCTTCAATTGCTGTATTCCAGTCATGGGAGTCATCCCACCAGGTTTCAGTTATCCCTATCAAGTCGTACTTGCCCTCATGTATCAAGAGTTCAAGTTCGTCTTGTTTGTTGCCCATACTCTGGGCATTAGTATAGAGCCATGCTGCATGCTGGCTGGGTATTCTGGGAGCTGTAGGCCAGCAACATCTGGGGACCCAAGGTTGGAGAGCCCTGCATTAGAGACACCTTGGAAGGGAGTCTGAAGTTTGGCCTCAGCGCTTATAACTCAAACTCAGCATTCAGAAATTGAAGAACATGACTTGCTTCTCATATACCCCACCTATATGCCTCCATCTTCTGCATGAGCATCAGCTCAAAGAAATTTTATTAACAGTGCAACTCTACATGTCTACTCAGAAGTAAAATGGGGTTTACTCCCAAGTAAGTGTGCATAGGATTGCAGCCTTACAGCACAATCATATGCATGTCTACTTAGAAAAGAGTCCCACTTGGGGCTTACATCTGAGTTGGCATGTAGAGGATTGCAGTGATTCTAAACTTTGTGCAAACATTCTCCTAGCCCTTAACTTCACAGTCCTTCCCAACTGCATTTCCCTGAGAAACAAAATACAACAAACAAACAAACAAACAACAAAGTCCATCAGGAGACTAGACAACAGCACTAGACTACACTGTAGTGGTATCCTACTACAATCCCTCCCAGCAACAACAACGATGGATTTTTTTGTAGGGCTGACATAACCCATATTCAGCCACAGTCCCCCCCCCCCCAACACACTCTATGTGTGTAATGACAAACTTCATTAGTATTGCAAGGGTGATTTTTTAAAAAATGTTTGCAAATGCAGTAATTAAAAAAACATTGTTTTGGGGGGGGGGTTGTGTGTTTTTTTGCATAAAGAAGACCTGAGCTAGGAAGAACATGAAATCCTATCATTCCTGCTACCTATTGATTTAGGCTACTGCTCAGTCACAGCTACACAGATTCTGGATTTCTCAAAGGTATTCTATGGGCAGTAATCATTATTCCACAAGCACAGACCAAAATAAACTGGGTTCAGAATGAACCTGGAAGTCCTTCTGCAGATAAGTACTCACTCTGCCTTTATCCGTAATTGTGGAGTATGGCTTCATTCTTTGGCTAAACGCACTGAAAGGTGGTAGCAGGATTATTACTCATAAAGCAATTGGATAGAATTCCATCTGAACATTTTGTCTTGTATCTCAGCTTTTATTAGGGCTAGTAGAAACTTGCTTTTTTTATATTTGAAAGCTGGGAATCTGGGCTAGCTACTGCCCCTGCCCCCTGAGATGGTAGGCTCAGTGCTTAAGCCCAATGCTTAATCCAACCATTTTATTTATTCATTTACAACTTTTATATACCACTCCACATCTAAACAGATTCTGGAGCAGTGAACAATAAAAAAGATTAAAAAAGAATAGACCACTATATTAAAACGGAATATCAGTAACAACAACAACAACAACCAACCAGCCAACAAAACAGTGGCTGGTCAACCAAGGAAGGCTTCCTGAAATAAAGATGTGTTCAGGAGGAACCAGAAACAACACAATGTTGGTGTCTGCCTGACCTCCAGAGGCAGGGAATTCCAAAGAAACGGAGCCACTGCACTGAAGGCTCTTCTCCTTATGGACTCCAGTCGGGCCATAAGTCCATATGGAACCACCTGGAACATGCCATCTGATGACCTCAGTGACTGGGCAGGTTGGTAAGGGAGAAGGCACTCTCTGAGGTATCCTGGTCCCAAGTTGTTTAGGGCTTTAGTACCAAAACCTTAAACCTGGCCAGGTGGCAAATAGGCAGCCAGTGCAGCTTCCTCAGCAAAGGCTATGTCTCCTTGTGTGTTCAAACATTTATATAATTTGTAAATCTTGAATTAAAGCACAAATGGGATGGTGGTGGGAGAGAATGTGTGGCAAAGCCAATGCAAACAGAAATTGCTGTTTGCTATTCCTTTTATCACTGAATTGCTTATTTGTCATTTCAGCTACACACAGACTTGGATCCTGGAAGCAGCAATATCAAGTACATCCTGTCAGGTGATGGAGCTGGGACTATCTTTGTGATCAATGACAAGACAGGGGATATTCACGCAATGAAAAGACTTGACCGGGAAGAAAAAGCCGAGTACACGCTAACGGCCCAAGCAGTCGATAGGGATACAAACAAACCTCTGGAGCCTCCTTCGGAATTCATTATTAAGGTCCAAGACATCAATGATAATCCGCCAGAGTTTGTTGATGGTCCATATCATGCAACCGTTCCAGAAATGTCCATCGTAGGTATGTATAGGAGATTATAGTTCCAAAGTAATCAGTGCACTCTGAGCAAATTGCTGATGAACAAAAGATATTGTATTTCATTCCCACCTCATATTTGCAAATCCATTCTTGATGAAGGCTTTCCATTGCAAACGATACTTTTAGCCATTCTGAATGTTGAACAACTATACTGTAATCTCTCACCTGAACAACACATGGGTTATATTTGTATTGCAATCATGGTGTTGTGCTTAGGCTAGTGTTGCTGAAGAAGATTTATCAAGATTCGTTCCAACACACTACTATAATTCTACGGATATGTTGATCTTTAATTCTTCATTTGTGTGCATTCCTCTACACAGATGCACCGGATATGCGACTATATACTTATTTATCCCTCTCACCCCAGTATAATTAGCAAGCAATGCTGAAAGGAAAGATGTTGTGTCTGGGAGTGGATGGCAAGGTCTTTGAGTGGATTTAACCAATTAACTGCTTGAACTAAGAAGATGCAAAGCAGAATGGCTACATGAGGAGCACTGAACATGTAGAGAGGAATCAGAGGTGTTTTCTCACTCAGGTAGGGCTCATAGCTCAGTGATCGGGGGCACAAGCTTAGCATATATCAAGTTCCCAGTTCAGTCCTTAGCATCTCCTGTTAAAAAGATATCAAGGCTGGGAAAGACCTCTGCCTCAGGGCTTTCAGAGCTACTGTTAGTGTATTCTGCTCATGAACAAAATTAGGGCCAAATCCAAGTTTAGGGGGCCCTTGGGAAAGTGTCATCTCTTCAGCCTCTTCCTGCCTTGGTGGACCCTGGAAGAGACCGTACCAGATCCACCCTCCCAAGTATACACCCAGTCTTTTCAAGGGAGTGCACTCCTCTCCAAAATAGGTTAAACAGCAGCCCTGCCTGCCTAGGACTGAGGCTTATAAGCTGAAGCTTCCAGAGCCCCACCAGCTGCAGCACATCAGAGGCTCCTGGAAGAAGTCCTCTTCATGAGGAGGCCACTACTCATGAGGAGTCCTTTAGCAGGGATGGGGACTCGGACTCGAGGACTCGACTCGTGAGTCGGACTGAGTCCCCCTCTGACTCGACTCGGACTCGAGTCCCAATATTTTTAATGGAACTTGAGACTCGACTCGGGACTCGAGACCAAGGACTCTTCAACATCCCTGGGCTGTGCCAGAAGGAGTGGAGAGGAGCGTGATTGCCGGCGAAGAGCGCAGGGAAGCGAGGTGCGCCGCTGCTTGGCCACTATGGACGGCTACCAGGAGTGCAGCCCCAACAGTGTGTCAAGATTTATTTTGATTGATGTGTTGCGTACTTGGGAGAGGCAGAAGAAGGACCTGAGATTACTCTGTGTGGCTGCTCTGAGTGTGTTTCTGGTTCCAGCAAGTTCATCACCAGTGGAGTTGGTGTTCAGGGTGGAATTGTGATGAGATCTCACCGTTCCAGAATGGGGGCCAAACATTTAGAAAAAATCATGTTCCTCAAATGCAACATGGATAAGTTTTAGGAAGTACAGCAAGTTTATTTTTTAAAATCATTTTTCTAAAATGCAACCTTTCAGACATTTTGGGTTTGGCTGCCTCTGCCTGCCTGTCTGGAGTTCCCTGCCTCCTCTGCCTGACTGGGTATTTTGGGTTTTTCTGCCTTGTCTGTTTTTGCCAAAATCAGTTGCAGAGTTTTGAAATAAAAAGGCACACTTGTGCCTAGAATTTATTTAAACCACACATCTGAAGTAGCCTTATTTTGTTGGGGGAAAAACCCCATTGATTTTAATAGGGACTCGTGGAGTCAGCTTTGGGAGTGACTCGTGACTCATGACTCGTGAGTCACCATTTTGGACCAAGGACTTGGACTCGGACTTGAGACTCGGGTCCAAAGACTCGTGACTCGACTCGTGACTCGAGACCAAGGACTCTTCAACATCCCTGTCCTTTACTCAGGAGGATACCTCCTCTGCAGATGGGCACGTCTTCTCACAGGGGTTGTTCTGGCCTGCCTCTTGAGACGCCGACACTCTTAGGGGCTAGGGAGTTGCTCTGTCTCTGTCTCAGAGGCAGAGTTTTCCACCTCTTGCAGGGATGGGCCCACAGCCTTCTCACCCAAGGCCCCAATCTCCTCCAGATGGACTGCTCTTTGATGCTGTTATTCTCTGGGAGCTCTGGCTCCTCCTCTGAAGAAGTTTTCTCTAGTGAGGACATGACAAATACACGCTTGGCCCTTAAAATGTGCTTATGTTTGCATTCAGGGGTGCAAACGATGCAAGTTCTGGTCTTGAACAAATGGAAATGAAATTCTCATACATTCCTGTTGAGGAAAGGCTTTCAGGTTCTGTAAGCTGTATACCTTTAATGTGTTTCTGCAAATGGGCCTATCCAAGGGGTTTTTTTTGTACATGGATGATCTCACTGGCTGCACACTTTACAGCAGGGCGGGGAACATTCCCCCTCCCCCCGGGCTGTATTCTCTTGAGAAGGAAATTGTTGGGGTAATGGTCAGGGCTGAAACAAAAAGTTGGGCCAGAACATACATACATACATACACACACACACCAGCTCATCACTAAAAGGGGATCCCATTTATTTGTTTATTTAACTTCTATACCGCCCAATAGCCACAGCTCTCTGGGTGGTTCCTAGAAAGGACCATAATACAATAAAAAACATAAAAATAGTCCATAATACAAAATTTAAAAACAGTTAAAGTGGTTTCAAACAAGCTAAAATAGTATTTAATATAACATAGTCTTGTTAAAAACACCAGACATGGGTACCACCATCAAGCCAATAACCTTAAATATCTGTAAATGCCTCCATACAGAGGGCCATCTTAACCCAGCACTAAAAGGATGACAAAGTAGGCACCAGGTGGGCCTCAGTGTGGAGATTATTCCACAGTTGGGGGGCCACCACTGAAAAGGCCCTTGCCCTTGTTGCTGCCCTCTGAGCCTCCCTTTTCATTGTGAAGCACAACAACTCAGTGAGCAATCTCTTCCCCACTGTTCAGAAAACAAAGAAGCAGGAGTGAAGAGGGAACTGCTCCATCAGGAGTCCCCAGGGCGCTCCTGGCACCCTGAGCTGGTGGTTCCCAATGAGGCAAGCTTCCCTTATCTCTTGCCTTTCCGGTCAGTAAAGGCAAGGGGAGTCTCCAGCAGTCACTGCTTAAAGTTGCTCCAGGCACTTTGTTTGAGATGGTTCCTGATGGAGCCAACTTCTCTCTCTCCTTGCCTTTCCCTAGAGGCAAGGCTTCAGGTAGGGTACTTGACCCAGAATTACAGAAAGCCAGTGTGGTATCATTAGGGATATTTGAGGATTTTGTTCGTTCATTCATTTCATTTCTATACTGCCCAATAGCCGAAGCTTTCTGGGTGGTTAACAACAATTTATGCAATACAATGAAATACAAAATGCAAATACCATAAAAACAGCATAAAATTTCAATACAAACTTTAAAACAATATTTAAAACAATTTGAGCAACTAAACAAGTTCTGGCGTCTCTCCCCTGAGTAGTGCCTCCCAAATTGCTGCTCCAGCCTTGCTTATATGGTCTCTGGGAGTGGGGAGCAGGTGGAATAGCTCACCTCGATGTAACGGCATCTCTCCCTTGAAGCAGCACCTCCACATTGCTCAGTCTGCATTGCAAAGCAAACTGCTTTCCTTTTTTTCTCAGGTGTACAGTATAGCACAACCTTTTGGGGCTATGGGCGCATTTGGTAATTTGGGAATATGTCCCAATCACTGCCGCAAAATGGCTGCTGTGGGAGGACAAGTAACCTGCCCAAAAGACTGAGTACAAGGCAGAGGTGGGGTCTGAGACCCAACACATTAGACAACCTCTTTGAACCCACATTTTCGCAACAGAAACCTATTTCACAGCAATCCCAGCTGCTGGTAAGAAAGAAGTGTCAGTTAAAAAGTGGGCGGGCTAGGGCACCTTGGCAGATGTCAAGAACATCATCCAGGGATGCATTTGTGCTTGCAGGCACCACATTTCTCCTTATGTTCCTGTTTCATTCAATTCAGTTTGCATTACATCAGCTTCTATTAATTATAATTTATAACATTTTATTTATTCATATTTTATTTATTAATTCATTAGTTTTCTCCAGAAATTCCCTGTTTTGTATCTTTGGCAGACAGTTAAATCCAACAGGCTTCTTTTCCCATTAAGAATTTGGATATATATATGTGTGTGTGTGTGTGTGTGTGGGCGCATGTGTGTGTAGATTTCATAGATCATAGAGTTGGAAGGAGCCTACAAGGCTATCGAGTCCAACCCCCTGCTCAGTGCAGGACACTAGAGGAGGGGTCTCCCATCCAAGTAATAACCAGGCCTGACCCTGCTTAGCTTTCCACACTCAGACAAGCTGAGCCAGCGTAAGCCACAGGCCTGTATTTCATTCCCAATCCATTTTGGTTTCTCTCTTCTTTTGTTTCTGGTTTCATTCAGTGCATTTTACATTGCGCATGTAAAGGGGGAAATAATGAGTCGAGACAGTAAGTATGGTATAAATTAGGGCCACATTTATTGCATAATCAAAATCTGGTAAGGGAAGAAGTGCAGGTCACTAACTATACTGGCTGCTGGCCAGCAGAGGTCTTTCGGGTGACACATCCATCCCCAAGGGGCAGCGCCTGTAAATCGCCACCCCCACCCCCCAGTTTTACACCATCCTGGTGCTGGGAGGCTTTCCCAATGTCACCACCTCACGGAGCCGCAAAACTCTGAGCGGGCGAGGTGAGTCAGCCTATGATTAGAAGGTGCACCTGTCAATCACTCAACCCCCCCTCTCCACATTCATCAGCGTTTATATGCACATATAATGTGTAAAGTGGCCCTTAACTGACTGTAGAGTGTTTTTGTTTGGGGTTTTTGTTTTGTTCTGTTCTGTTCAGAACTGGCCAACAATGTGACTTTTAGTAATATAAAGCTGTCAAGACGAGATGCTCATAAATGTTTACTTGGAAAAATGCCCGGACACTTTATTGCCTTCGAAGCATCCTGTCAGGGTTCTGAAAACAATAGACTGCCCTATTGCAGTTTTAAAACAGAACTACAGCCATACACATTAGCGTAAGAGGGCAGAACTGTCATTTTTCTGACAGCCGGTACAATCAGTTGTACAAAGCCATCTTCCGTTCTAACTGCAGTGGGCCTGGGAGCGCTTGTGGAGTTAAGATTGGGCTGGCTTGTCAATTATAGCACTTTCTGAGGTTTGATGTCTTAGCTCCTTTAAATCACTTCTGCTGAAATTGGCATAGGAGGTTTCCACGACTGTGTCAGCTCCTATGACCCAAATGCGGGTTTAATATGTTAAGTGCCTTAATTATGCAGCGAGGCAAACTCAGTGAAGGCTTTCGGTTTAGATATTTGTATTTTTTGCCAACGTCTTGGTAAGAGACTGCAAACACTCATGTGAACCAAGATGTTTGGCAGTGTGAAGAGAAACAAACAATAAACAACAACAACAACACCAAAAGTCAAACACTGTCCTGAAATGTTGATCATGTTGGAATATGTGACGAGAAGATGCCAACTCTGCAGGGAGGGTTTTTAAGTTGCCTGCCCATTAAAGGGTTAAGATATAGTCTAGTTAAAGGGCAAAGGGAGAAACCAAGCTTCTCTGAGAAGGCAGGGGGCAGGGTTCAGTGGAGCAAACCACTTAGTGGTATCTGGGGAAGAAATGCTGGATGTTGCCTAGCAACAGGTTAGAATTCCATTCCAGCACTTCCTCTGACAGTTAGACTATGCCTACAGTTAACTAACTTAACTGATGCTAGAGACATGTTCTGTGGTTTTCCTTACCTCACAGTATAAGTAACATTTAAGAAACTGAACTTACAAAGTCTGTAACCATCAAGCTTATAGAACCTGAGAAAGCATATGCTACTTAAGCTACTTACTTTAAAAGCATCCACTTAGAAATAAGGTGTGTGTGTGTGTGTGTGTGCGTGCGTGCGTGTGTGTGCAGTCTGCAGCTGCTATTGTGCTCTGCCCATCAGATAATGCCCATGATTCAAAGTGATCTGCGCCCAAACTGGGGCTTTGGACATCATAAGTCTGTTCTGGATCAGACCAAACATCTACCTTAGCCTGTCCCAACCTGGTGCCCTCCACATGTGTTGGACAACAACTCCCATAATTCCCAGCCAGCATGGCCAATGGCCATGCTGTCTGGGAATTATGGGAGATGCCATCCTACACATCTGGAGGGCACCATGTTGGGGAAGACTGGGCTATCTGGTCCACCAGCTTGCTTCCACCAGTGGCCATTAAGATGCTTTTGTAAAACTCACAAGCAGGACATGAAGGGAATAGCCTTTCCCACTTGTTGTGCCACAGCAACTGGTTTTTCACTGGCATACTGCTACTGAACATGGAGGTTCCTCTTTGCTATCATGGTTAATAGCCTCTAGTAGATGACCATGATTCCCACCCCCCCCCAGGCCCCTTTTAAAGCCATCTAACCTAGTGGCCATCAACACATCTTCTGGCAATAAATTCTATAAATTAATTCTGCATTTTAGTTCTATCGGATGGCCCCAAGTTCAAGTATTATGAAAAAGGGTGCTATTTTGGTCCCAGTCCATCTCCCCAGCCTTGCAGCAGTTCCGTCAGGTCCTCCAGGAGGGATGGAGCTGACCACACTACAGGTCTTGTCAAACTACATAAGGATTCAGTTGTTTTTAGCTCCCTGCTAAGACAACATCCTCCTGGCCAGCAGACACAGCCTGCTATTACCCATGAGGAAGTAGCTTGTTCCTCATCCTCATCAGAATCCTTTGCTGCACTCTGGAAGGTCTGAGGGCTGTGGATCATGCACTGGATCATATAACACAAAACACACACAAACACATACACACACACACACACACACACACGCCTATCTACTCCAGCATCCTGTTTCCCACAGTAGCCGACCTGATGCCTCCAGGAAGCCCACAAAGCAGGGCATAAAGGCAATAGCCTTCCTACAGTTGTTACCCAGCAACTAATAATTCAGAGACATGCCTCTGAACCTGGAAGCATTTAGCCATCATGGCTGTTAGCCTTTGTCTTGCTCCCTCTCCATGCAGCTGTGGTCAAAGAAGCGCGCCCAGACCACCACACACCCCCTGCATTGCAGGCTTGGAGCACAATTGTATAACTAGAGTAATGAACATATTTCCCCCCCACAGTGAAACCTTTCCAAGATCTGCTAATTCCAACTTAATACACCAAAGTAGCTCAAAGAGATAGATTTTTTAAACCTTATTCCCCCTGCGAGCCCCAATACAGAGAGGCTGTTCTTAAGTGGCCTGTGCAAGTTCCGTAGAATTACTCAAGCTATAAAATGACTGTAAATGCAGTTCTGTATAAACAGTCAGTTCTACCTCTTAACCTTTGATGTAGTAGAAAATTCAAGCTTGGAGCTGAGTTTGTTACTGCTTTAGCTGTTTTCCTATCGCTGCCACTTCTGCTGTTCTCCTTTGTGCTGCAAGCGATTTCATCAACTGCAAGCAACTTCAATTAAAAAAAAAAGGGGAAAGGGGGGGAAAAGGAATACTATCAGGAGCTATTTCATTGCAGCTATAGCTGAAATTGGGGGGAGTTTGGAATTACAAAATATAGATTTTAAGACGATGATTTCCAGATGGAAACTCACGTTTTGAGAATTTGATGGAGAATAGGTTCGACCAAAATTTGTTGCAGCTCTAGTTTGAGTGTTAGAGGGAAAACACATGTTGGGTGGGGAATTCTCTGCCACATTCTCAAAGGTGGCATACCAACAAAACATATGCACACTTCTCTGCCTGTGGCACCATTATGGCTGGACCTTCGGGCAAACGTCCAGGGCCCTGCAGCCAGTGCTTTCAGCAGAGGCCCCCCCAGAAAACATCCAGAGCTGCAGATGTTGGTGACCGGTGGAAAAAAGAGGATGACCTCCGATTGGAGGAGGATCTTTCCCACTTTCGTACGGGATTAAAGATTTATCTTTTTAGTCAGCCAGAATGAGTGGTTGGGCTAATGTGGTGGTTGCTGGGATTCGATACTGCATAGTAAGTGGTTGGTGTTGGTTATTTTATTGTATTGTTATGTTTACTGTATATGTTATTTGTCCCACCCTTCGGTGTAAGGGGCGTTATAAATAGATGATGATGATGATGATGATGATGATGATGATAGAATGCACGGTGGCTGGGGAATTCACAGACGATCCTCTCAAACAGCTTGAGAAGTGAGCAGTCAATCCATGAGAGAGGGAGGTGATGACAAGCCATCTTGCAGGCTCTGATAGGGCAGCTCCTTACACATGCTACTGTTAGAGTTGTGTTACAGCTGAGCTGCTGCTCCATTCCACTCCTAAATTACCCACCCTGTAAGGTGCAGGAACACCCCCATGTTCCTTATCTCTCCTCTCTGAAAAAATCCCCACTCCTTAGGTGTTTGCTGCTTTTGCTATGTTTTCTTTGCTTTCAGTTCTAATGATCTGCTTTTGCTATTAACAGTTCCCAGGATTAACTCATTTCGAGCTATCACTTTAAAAAAAACAAAACTTAACATTAGTTGCTTGTAGGAATATGGAAATCAGCAAAACTCAAGCTCATTGAGGTTCTCCGAGTTCCTTGAAGCTCAGTCCAACTCATGTCTGTATCAGATTGTGAGCTGACAGTAGTCTTGGCAAGGCAGGAAGAGAAGCTTCCTATTTTCTTCTGCCTTAGAAGCAACAAGATGTGTTTTTCTACCTTTTCCACGGAAATATGAGCCCACAATCCTCGTGATTGTTTTGCTGGTTGCTGTTTCTGTAAGTCAGACTTACTACTGTGATGGAGGGGAGGGGGGAGAAGAGAGTCAGAGACAACACAGTCCTATGTATGTTTACCCAGGACATAAGTCCCACTGTGTCTGGTTGTTGTTAATTTTCTAGTGCCAAGTGCTGTTCCAACAGTGCTGTATACAGATTTTGTAGCCCTTCCCAGGAAATTGCCCTCATATTTGTCTTTTATCTGCCCATATGGTTTTAGATGGCTCTTAACCAAATGCAGATTAAACACCCTGCAGTTAATGGAGGTTATAGTGGCCAACATAGGGTGGATAGACATTGTCCAGTTGGATGTCAGAAGGTAGAAGATTAGGTTCATTCTCGTTTGGAATGCCCATTGTATCTAAATTTCAGGACTCGGTACCTTGATCCCCTTACTGCTGGAGTTAGAGCTTATTTTTCTTTAAATAAAATGTTATTTTTATTGACTGGAATGGATTATATTGTGACAGATTGCACTGCTAAATTTGTTAATCTGGCTCTAGGGTAGAGGGGTGGGGGTTTGGGGGTTGTTGTTTTTTATGTCGACAGATGATAATACAGGTCATGGAGCTGTTTTAATTAATTTAATATTTTTTTAGCAAAACAGTTGGAACAAACTGTTCACAACCCCAGACATGCACATTACCAAAATTGTGAGCCCATTCAAGAACTGCACATTTTTCATGCTCTGCTGAGAGGGGGAAATTGCACACTTTGAGTGTGCACTTCTAAAAATGCACATTTTTCCCAATTGAAAATTGATTTTTTTCCCCCAATTGAATGAAAAATGCTCGCATTCAGGGATAGTGAAAGGTGAAACAAGCTCCCAGGTTGGATTTGGCGAACCTTGACAAACTCAAATATTGCATGTTTGCCCACCGCTACACAGATGCTCATTTTACATGATATTTCTTCTTTTTTAAAAAAATCTATATTATCAGGGCTGTTAAACTAATTTTATTCTAATATACAGGCATTATTTATTTATTGAAATGATATCCTGCCTTTCCTCCAAAAATGGCACTCAGGTTTGTTAGCAATAGTAAAATACAAATTAAAAACAGAATCTTAATTAAAACATAACATAAGAATGACCAATTATGACACAATTATGCACAACAATAAAAGAAATAAACAGCACCCAACCAGTCAAAAGCCCCTTCAGCAACAAACCAGCTTACATGCCAAAGGCCAGCCGGAATTTTTTTTAATTAAAAAAAACATCTTTGCTTGCTGGTGGAATGACAACAAGAAGGGACCTCCCTCAGCAGGGAGTTTTAGAACCTGGAAACAGCCACTGAAAAGGTCCTCTCTCGCACCCCCACCAAATGACCTTTGATCGTGGTGGGACTGAGAGAAGAGCCTTCACCAAAGATCTGGGCAGGCTCCTATGGGAGAATGTGGTCTTTCAAATAGCCTGGTCCTAAGCAATATAAGACTTTATTGGTCATCACTAGCACTCTGGATATTGCTCAAAAACAGGTCTGTACTTAGTGAAGGGAGTCACATGCTCTGTATAACCAGTCCAGGGCAACAGTCTGACCACTGTTGGTGCTTCACAATTGAAGTAATACACATTATTACCATCTAAAGGGTGGCTGTAAGACTAATTAAGGGTGTAATCCTATTGATTTCACCTTCAATTATCATAAGCCCCCAGTCTCGGAGGCTTACACTTATCCTGTGCAGGGTAGGGACGAGCCATGGTGGCGATCTTTGCACCCCCTTCCTCCTTCCCTGGATTTTTCTCTAGCTGGGCTTTTTTGCCCATCTAGCGAAGACATTTCGGAGGGGGAGAGAAGGAGATTGGAAGAGGTTCAGGATAGCTTGTATCCTGGCCTCTCCAGTCTTCTCCCCTCCCCACCCACCAGAACACCCCCTTTCTCCCCTTTCCAAGGTTGATTTGCCAACATTGGAGGCCAGCCAGTGCACTTCTTTCCATGCTGGCTGTGAGGGGGAGACGGGCAGGATATTTGACTCCCCCTTCCAAGGTTGGAACACTTTCTCCAACCTCAGAGTGGGGAATCCAAACAATCCTATACTGTCTAGTGGCCATAGTATTACTCCCTTAATCTAACATTATCAAGCTGCACCACTGTTCTCCAATATCTATCTAAAAGGGTCATTAAATGCCAGTCCATACAATTAATATAATCAGGTTATATAGTTGTCTGGGATTTTACCTCTTGAGACCACAAGTGAAAAAAATATGTGATTCAATGTTCCCCCAGGAAAATCAGACCAAACCAAACCAGACTCTTCATACACAGAAACCAAGTGCATTACCCTAGCATTCTCCATCACACACACACACACACACGTGTGTGTGTGTGTGTGTGTGTGTGTGTGTGTAGGCTGTGTGTGTTTTTCATGCCTCTCCCCCAAGTACTGTGTAAAGTGGTACAGTTCAGGAATTGGGAAAGTGTTATCATTTAAACAAATTTTCCAGGAAAAAATTATGTTTAATGACACAGACATCTTAGTTTCTATAAATTACTGGCTTGGAGGTAAACTTGTGCTTTATCACCAAAAGTTGAAATTTCCCCCCAAGCAGAAATGTCACTACAGCCTTGAAAATCACAAATAGCAATGACATCTGAATTTTAAAAGTAAGCATTTGATGAATCCTGGGTCTTGATCTGGGTATTTTTCGTGTGTATCTATCTATCTATATGAGATGAGCAAGGGAATAGGATAGAGGTTTCTAAAATTATGCCTACTGTGGAAAGAGTAAAAAGAGTGCTCTATTTTATACTACTGGTCACCCAGTGAATTTTATTGGTGGTAGATTCAGAAACAACAGAAGAGAATACTCCTTTACACAATGAATACTTAACATATGGCATTCACTGCCCCAAGGTGTGATGATGGGTGCAGGTTTAGATGGCTTAGGGTGGGATCCAATCAAGATGCCCGTAAGCTCCCATTTAACTTGGAGGATTACAGGCATCCAATACAGAGCAGGAGTAAAGGAGGTGATCTGTGCCTCCCCACTCCTCCCGCTCTGCATTTTTGCTTAGATGGTCATTTGGGGGGGAGGGGGGGAGGAGGACGGAAGGAGGCTGGAGGAGGACGGAAGGAGGCTGGAGGGGGAGGGAAGGAGGCTGGAGCAGTGTCAGGATACCTTGTATCCAGTCTTCTCTCCTCCCCGTCCCACAAACTGACCCCTTTAACCCCTCTTTGAGGTCACTTTTCTGACCTCGGAGAGCAGCCAGCACATTTCTTTCCATGCGGGCTGCGAGGAGGGTGGGGAGTGCTCCTATCCCCAGCTCCGATGTTGGGGTTCTGCCTCTGACCTCACAGCTAGAAATCTGGCTACACCAGACGATGTCGAGGGGCCATAGGATAGTTCCCTCCAAATGTGGATTAGACAGAATCATGGAAGCCAAACAGGAGATTTAGGGGTAGATGAATCTGGCTGTTTCACTTTTTATAATGTTTGCATTTCTTTCATGTGCAAGTTCATTCTGTCCAGTTACCATATCACTTTGTGATTATTATTATTTCTTAGAAAAAGTCTGCATGAAAAATCATATGTGTCTTCATATGTGTGAAATGCAATTTGCACATGTTTCCCCTGGTATATGCATTTTTGTAAGTCATTTCCCTGGTTGCATATTAGTTCTGGAAGTACAAATTAGGATGGTTAGTATTGAAATATGGACCAAACAAATATATTCCCCATCCAAAAGGGGAATTGCCCATTATAGCATGGTAGCCATCTAGAGCACTATTTTTAGTGGGAAGGTGGGTTATAAATTACATACATGCTTTATGTTTTATTTATTTATTTTTTATATTTATATCCCACCTTTTTTCCTACAAGGGACCCAAGGTGGCTTACATAATCCTCTTCCTCTCCATTTTATCCTCACAACAATCCTGTGAGGCAGGTTAGGCTGAGAGTCAGTGACTGGCCCAAAATCACCCAGTGAGCTTCATGGCCAAGTGGGGACTAGAACCCAGTTCTCCTGAGTCCCAGTCCAACACTCTAAGCACTACGCTACACTGGCTCTCAATGAACATATTAACTAAATGGAACTTCCTGGCCTTTGACTAACAGCAACTGAGAGAGGACAAGGACAACAATCAGGGAAGGGTTGCTTTCATGCCCTACTGTGGGCGAGAGATGAACAAATTGGTCACCTTTGCTTTCTCCCACATCTGAGTCTCAAGTTTTTTCCCATCTCCAGTATGAAGACATTTGTGAATGTTGGTAAATTCTTATCAAAACTGAACTGAAATGAAATTCTCACCATCTGCACTGGCCAAATTCAATAGGTGCGGCTATTCTCAACATGGAGAGGACCATGATGTTTCTGCCTGCCATATAGCTGTTAACAATGCAGAGCCTAGCTGGCCACCCTCACTTGGCTTGGCACCACAAAAAAGGCTGAATGCAAAGGGATTCAAACCCATACTTTTAAGAGCACTGGAAGCACTGGGACTGGATGGGCAAATCTTGTCAGTTTTGTTTTCTCCTACATACATTTTTAGAAACATTATCTATCTATCTATCTATCTATCTATCTATCTATCTATCTATCTATCTATCGTCTATCAATCAATTTGGGACTTTTAATGCCAAATATGAACTAATTTGCTAATTTTAGTAGGTTGTTGTTATCATCATCATCATCATCATCATCATCATCTTAAGAATTTTTAATGCCAAATATGAAGAAATTTGCAAATTTTGTTAAGTTCCTCTTATATTATTATTAAGGGAGGGGGAAACTGAAATGAAATCCCCACCCATCCCTACGTGGGCTTCCAAAAAGCATTCAGGGAGCTATTGTTTGGAAATAAGATGCTGGATGAGATGGTCCCTTGGTCTGATATATCCTTATGTTGTATAGAATATATGGTTGAGGGGAAAGATGAGAGGATGACTACCATATGTCCAACAGTCAGGAAAGCTGCTTTACTGCATTGTCAGGACTTTTTTTTCTCTTTCCCTCTTATCCATTCTACCTTTTGCCTGATAGGAAACCTTATATGACTTAAAACAAACAAACAAATAGCCTTGCCTGTTCATATACAGCTTGCTTTGGTCTAGGTTTTCATACACCCAGGGTCAGGAGAATACGGATGGAAATATTTGTGCCTTGAAGTTACATTAGAGTTCTGCATGCCTGAGAACCAAAGGAGATCCTGTCTATGTTGAGGAGCCCTTAAGCAACAGAGATATCGTACGAGCTATTTCATTTTTAGATAACTGCATAAAGTTATACTGTGAGATAGAGGGTGAGGACATTAATCTCTGCAGCACTCCACAAATAAAATGCCGAAATCCCAATGAAAAGATGCCTTTTATTTGTGGGATACTGGAGAGATCAATGCACTCACCCTCTATCTCATGTATAAGTTCTCCTCAGTTATCTAAAAATGAAATAGCTTGTACAACATCTTCATTGCTTCAGGGCTACACAGCATATACAAGTTCCACCCTTGGTTCTAAGGCATGCAGAACTGGACCATTACTCCAAGGAATGAGTGTTTGCAGAAGCATCCTGATCTTCACTGCATGGAAAACCCAGATCAAATCAAGTTTTTCCCAAATAAAAGTGGCAAGGTAGATTCCCCCCTGCGCCCCTTAAACTATGTCTATAAAGTGTATGCCGGTGAAATATGATCCTTCTTTATATTGGGTTGAATCCTGACTTAGGCATGCTTAGAGTTGACCCATTGAAATCAATGGGACTTGTCCTATTGATTTCAGTGAGTTGACTCTAAGCATGACTTGGATCCAACCCACTGTTAAGATCACTTGTGTGATAATAATATGAGTGGGAGCGGAAACTGTGTATAATCCCCTTGGTCCCATTCAAGTCTTTGTGATGTGAACATCTAATGTTTAAACATTGCTCCGTCCCCAGATTATGATGGTATTGTTCTTGTATTTCTATTGTGCCAATTGTGGGAAACCACTGATTTCTATGGGATGAAGTAAATTAAAGTGCTGGCAGTCGGGGTAATGGTGAGGTTTGGATAAGACCTGATCTTAATGGTGGAGTTATCCAATGTTAATGTAACCTTGTAAGGGGTGAGAGCCAGCTTTCCCCCCCCCCATCTCACCTTTGTCCCCAGTTGCAGCTGCTCTACATTCCCCTTTTAAAGTCAACCAGTGGGGCATGCAACAAAATGTTGCAGAGTGGAATGCCCCTGTAGAAGATTCCAGCCAGACATTCCTTTTTTCTGGGATAGTCCATTTCATTCCCCCAGTTTTCTGGGTTCCCCTCTACCACCAGCCATTCAGTATTATATGGCCACTGAGCATGCACAGTCCTCACTGAGCTGTTCTTTTTGGGTCCCTGTTGTTGTTTTAAATAAAGATTCTTTTGTACTTCTGAAAACTTTGGGGCTCCCTGGAGCATCCTGGAAAATCCAGGTTCTGGCTTGCATGGAGAGCCCTCACGGATGGAGGAGGCTCTCGGAGAATGATATTTGAGATCGCCAGGATTCTCCAAACATCATCTCGTCACTCATCTCATGCCCGATTCCCATTCAAACTTGCAGTCGCTACTCCCTTTGTGCAAATGGGAAACATGCGCAAATCCAGCAGCGATTGAATGGGAGAGTGGTGCAAATTTCTCCAAATGTGTGCAGGTTGTCTAATTCGCACAACTTTCCTCCATAGGCTAAAGTGGGGCTGATGTCCTCTACAAAGGACATTTGCACAAATCAGGCTGGAAATTGGGGATGAGATAAATGCGAGCATGTGTCCGACAATGTACAAATATTTTTGGCAGACACGTACTCATGCTCATGTTAGAAACTTCCAACAGACGTTGCCCTCCATGAGTAGCTAGCATGCTCCTTCTCATCGCATGTTAACCCTATTCAGGTACAGAATGCTTGAATAGGGCTAGAACAGGGCTCTCCAACCTTGGGTCCCCAGATGTTGCTGGACTACAGCTCCCAGAATCCCTTGCCATTAGCCATGCTGGCTGGGTATGCTGGGAGCTGTAGGCCAGCAATATCTGGGGACCCAAGGTTGGAGAGCCCTGGGATAGGTCAGGAGAATTCCTAAACTAAGTGGAAGATGTTATTTTCTTTCCCTTCAAGTATGTGAGGCATTTGCCCATTGCAGAGACAGCGATGAATAATGGGGCAAGACACACACTTGGGGTAAAATTAGGCCACAGCAACTTTATTTAATATCTAATAGGATCTGCAACAAGAACTACATTTCTTAACTAAGGAACAATGTGAGTTATCCAACTAAGGGATAACAATTAGTAGGTGAGTTGACATGGCTCTGACCTTGAAGCTGTTAATGCTCTCCCCCGTGTCATCCTCACTATACAGCTTGTGGTGTGTTGAGGGTGATCATGTCTGAATCCCCCAAGGCAGAAAACTCTGGGCATGTAAAGTAGACATGCCCCGCCCCAGGGATATTCTTGTCCCCACTTCCTGGTCCAGTTACCACAGGAGGCTGGTCTGAAGAACCCCGCCTCAACAAATTTGATGTCTCAGGGTGCTCACCAATATTTGCTATTTTGCCTGCATTCTCTCCACCAGTTGTGGCTGCTATGGGCTGCTTAAGGCCAAATTACCAAGCTTCGTTCTGCTGACAAGGTCAATGCAGAGTAGGTGGGGAACCACCCACAAAACAGTGTAAGTTGTTGTTGGTGGGAATTACTACTTGGCCCATTTGTGACCAGCTAATCCTGTACTGCATCAAGGGGAGGTGGGTGGGGGCTGAGCTGTGTTCCCACATTGTGTGTGTGTGTGTGTGTGTGTGTGTGTGTGTGTTCTGCCTTAAATATCCAGTCAACAGCTATTTCCCATTGGCCAGTGCCATGATGCATGTATGTGCATCTGGCAGTCAGCTACTTGGCCCTCCCTTGCCACCCACTGCAAACCCTGCCTCCTGCTGCTACATGGTAGCTGGCAAAGGAGCACCATTTCTTAGTTTTAGATGGTTTGTTCAAAATAGAAGAAAATATTGTGTTATGTTAGCTTGTGCAATGTCAGTTATATAAATAAGAAAGTAATTTAGTAAGCAGGAAGGTGGTGCTGAGCGCACATGTTGTCGTATTATCAAGCCCCACTTAACTCTCTCTTTTCCCCCCCTTTTCTAGGTTTTCTTTGATTTTTATGTGCTATATTTTTGAGGCCTTGTGCTAAACTGCCTGTATTACAAATTAGCCCACAGGGTAAAGTGAAAGGTAGTACACAATAGCTGAGAATCTCAATCAGATGTTATAAAATATGGCTGTGGTGTAGCAGCTGTTAGGAAATGTATATTAGCCTGTTCCCCTTTTGCTACTTTTATGCCTTTTACATAATCAGCTCCTTGAATTCTGCTTTGGAGAAACCGTAAGAACTGTCTACGCTGGATGGATGTGGCCAAGGGTACATCATGTTCTGCACCCTTTATTTATAAGTAATCAGTTCCTGCTGGGAAGCTCTCAAGCAAAGTGACGTAGGGATTGCAATCCCCTCTTTTGCTTTCATCTGAAAATGGAGCTTCATTTAGCTGGGATGTTCAATAGGCCTTGCATGCCAAAAGGTCCCAAGTTCAGTCCCTGGAATCTCCAGGTAGGGGTAGGAAAGGCTACTGTCTGAAACCCTAGGGAGCCTCTGCCAGTCAGTGTAGATAGTCTAGATGGGCCAGTGATCTGACTTGGAAGAAGCCAGATTCCTATCAGGGCCTGGTGCTACCATTAGGCCAACTAGGCAGCTGCCTAGGGCGCAGGGCTAAAGGGGGCACCAGAAACGCCTTGGAAAAAAAATACAGCACTCTCAAGTGGGAAGGGGGGGCACTAAATATCTGATCTTGCCTAGGGCACCAAACTGCCTTGCACCGGTTCTGCTTCCTATGTTCCTAGAGCCGTCCTCAATGAATGTGTCTCTTATCCTTTCAGGCTCAAATTTAGTTATATAGTGGCCTTTCAGTGTGTGTGTGTGTGTGTCAGCTTCATATTCTTATTATGATATTCTCGTAGGGATGTACAGATTTTCTTAAATTCTTTCTGTCAGTGTTTCACAGATTGTCAGGCATATTTTGTTCCGTTGTCCAGTCATTAATGGAATCCGAATTTTTTTTTTTTTAAAGGGATGTACGAGAATTCCGTTCCTGTCTAGAAATGTGCCCTTGCACAAATCCCGCCTGCCCAAAAGTAAAAATAAATAAATAAATAAAGTCCTCAAGTCTTCATGATTTGGAAAAAGCTGGTCTGCTGAGGAATCCACAGGTTGGATTCATAGTAATCCAAACTCCTTTCAATTTGTTAAAGATTTCTCAAGCATCCCTACTAGGAACCCAATCCCCTGTCATCAGTGCCCTATCGCATTCACACTAAATCTGACCCATGACAATAGGACAATATCTCACCCCTCTGCAATTGATATGGGGAACCTTGCAGTAGGGTGTAGGTGCACGTAGGCATAGGAATATAGGGAGCTACCTTAGACCAGGTCAGACAATTTGCCCATCTAGAGCAGTCCCATCAACACTGACTGGCAGCAGCTCTCCCAGGCAGAGGTCTTTCCCATCGTCAGTTACTTGAGCCTTTTAACTAGATATGCCATGAGTTGAACCTGGGACATTTTGCATACAAAACATGTGTTCTAACGCTGAGTGAGAATCCTTTTTCTTGCTTGGATAGACTTGTCTGGAAATTAAACCCCAGACCTTTTGCACTGAAATTGGTAATCTGCAACTAGAACAGGGACCGTTACTGGACAGCACTCCATCAGCCCTAGCTTATATAGTCCATGGTTAAGGATGGTGGGAGCTGCAGTCCAACAATGTCTGGAGGACCACATATTGCCTAACCCTGAACTAGAAGCAGTCCAGATGCTTTCAGTTTTCTCTTCATGTTTTGTTGTTTTGTTTTAATAGGGGATGCACAACAGCATTGGTGAGGAAGACTGCATGCTGAATTATGTTATTTTAATTTGAAAATTTGATTTTAAAAAAAAACTGATATAGGAAGGCTTTTCAGAAGAGTACTAGGTTAGCTTTGCGGATATTTAGCAATTGTTATAGGTATAAGGTTGTAAGAACATTCCTCTTAATTGCCATGCAGGGGGCAATTTTCAAAGGGGATTGCAGCTTGAGAAGAAAGTGTTAACCCTCTCCCCACATGCTGGAATACCCCTCCCCAACCCCCTTGCATGGTAATTAACCTTAGGGGAAATATTTCCACTGTTGCCAGTGCAAAGGTGCCATGTGATGGGATTTCCATGGGAATCACAGTTGGGCAGGGATGGGTTAACTGGACACTGAGCCCTCCAGATCTCCGCCCCTCCACATGACAATTAATATTAGAAAAAGACCTGATGCCAATGTAAATATTGTATTTATTATTAATGCTTAAGCCATAGGCCATTCGCCTACAGAATAAATAAAAACAATATAAAAAAGTACAACAGTACAACAATTTTTTTTTTAAAAAAAACACTATAACAGTATGGCGGTTAAAAAATGAAAACAAAAACCTTACATAAAATCACACATGATTCTTACATGTTAACAGGATAAAATACAGTACAGTTTAAAAGCTATTATAAAATACAGTACAGTTTATTACTATTATTATTGGGGAAGAAAAAACCAATGGAAATATTGGGCTCCAGATTATTTGAGTGTCTAGAAATGCCCCTGATCCTGAGCAATCCAGTCATTCCTTAGTATATATAAGTAAACTGGATTTTTTGTACTGTGTTCTTTCTCACTGTTACATCTGAATAGGCGTGCAGGTTTGGAGGATGCTTTGTGGTGGATATGCAAAGGGATGGATTTTTGGATGTTTTGAGATCTTACTGCAGTGCTTCAAGGGCTGCTTTTCTGTTTGAACTGAAGATTATTATTATTATTATTATTATTATTATTATTATTATTGATGTGTGGCGGTGTGTGGATCCCCCCCAACACTGCTTTGTACTCATGATCTTAAAGTCACTTGATTCCTGTGCAACAACATTGCTCCTGGAGCAGGAGAATGTGGGCCCAAAGAAATGCTTTGCTGTGGGAGGTGTCATCCCTACCCACCCGCACACACACACACACACACACTTTGCACTCATGATCTTGAAGTCACTTGATTCAGTTTCTTTCTTTGTGCAAGGTAGCTTTTTGCTGGAACAAAAAATGTGGCTCTGAAGGAGTGCTTTTTTGTAGATTAATGCTACTACTGTTGTTGTTATTGTTGTAACATGCAAAAGGGTGGATTCTGGATGTCCTGTGTGGCTCTGAGGACATTGTTATACGATATCACCATGATTAGCAGCAGGTGCAGCAGCAGCATGATTTTGTATGATTGTGTGAAATCCCTCCCCCCTTTGAATTCATGTTCTTAAATTCACTTGATTCTCTGTCAGATGGGAGCTCTTGCTGGAACAGGAGAATCTGGGTCCAAATGAGTACTTCCATGTGGCTGTGTCAATTCCCTACCCCTTGTTTTGTACTTACGATCTTAAAGTCCATGTGCCTCAATTTCCCCTTTCCGTGGTATAGATCACTGGCTGCTGGGGACTCAAAAGACTGCTCTGCCTCCTGTGATCCACCTCGGCGATGCCGCCGCCCCCCCCCACCAATCTCAGTGGATGCCAGCCACCACTGCAGAGGGCAGTCCCCCATTGACCCTGCTTGCTCTTCCTTCCCACACTACTCTGCCTTAGACCACATAACCAACCTAATTAAATCATGGCATCCCAAAGGCAATTGCCCCTAGCCCATGCAATGCAGTATAGACTAGGCAAAAAAAGAAAGAGAGGGTGGGGGAGCATAGGCCAAGTCCAATCAAGTCTCTGGTAAAATAGCCCTGCTCAGCCCTGAAGTGACCAATATTGCCTGCAGTGACGTTAAAGGGCAGGAGTGCAGGTGCCGTGGCAAAGGATCAAGAGGCTTAGGGCCAGTGCCGAATGTGAAGCTGTAACACGTATCCACATGTTTGGCATCCCACCTCACTTCCAACGTGGGTGCAACACCTACCTACCTACCCCTCATTCAGCAGCGGGAGGGATGTGGGAATGGGAATTCACATTTCAGTTGGCTTTCTTTTGTGATCTATATCACATTAAGTAAGTTCAAACATGGGCCCAGAGAATGATCTGGAAGGCAGAAGGGCGCCTCTTTGGTGGGTGACAGAACTTGAAACTGCAGTGCATGCAGAACTGCTGACATGTTGGGGTGAGAAATTTGTTTCGGTTCATTTTTGACCAGGATTTACCCCCATTTCGCACCTTCAGGACTGAACATGGACTCAGACACAAACTGCTGTCGAAGTCCATACATTTCCAAGCTTGCAATGTGATTCATGGACCAAGAAATGTGTAAGACAGCATGCGTACCTTTGAAAAATGTGCATGGAAAAAATGCATACGTTTGAAAATTGCGCAGAAATATGCTTTCATCAATGGGAGAAGAATGCATTCATTTCAAAGATGTGCATAACTGATGTGTACATTCAGAAGAATATGCACGAAAATACACCCAAATTTTCATGCACAAAGGAAAAAAAAATGATGCTGGCAATCCAAAACGGACTCTAGTTGGAATGAGCTTCAGGATGGAATTTGGAGAACTTTATAGAGCTTGAATTTTGCTGATTCGCAGATTCCTACTGGTTTGAGGGATGTGAGACACGAATTCAACTATGGCGCGGTCACCTCTCAGCTTCTGATTAAAGGAATATACTCCAGGGAAACGAGCAACACCACCAAAGGAGGCCTCTTTACACTAAGAGGCCAGAGGAGGTCAGGTGATCCTCCCTAAATCCCCTCCCCTTAAAGCTTCTGAGCTAAACCTGCTCACTGGTCTCAGCAGCTAGGAGACATGCTGCTCTTATTGCTCACAAGATGTTAGATCTTTAGATGTCCATATGTATTACCTAACTTCCTTCAAATGGTCTTACAGGGCCTCCCTTTTAGATGGTAATATTTGTTACCTCGTTTACTTTAAAATGCAGGTAAGCCAACCCTGCTGTGTTTGTGGTCCCTTCTGCTCATTCTGCTCAGTGGGGCCATGGACATCTGTCGCAAAGCGTCACCACAACATCTGACAGTGCATTTCTTAAGTCGCTTTACAGAAGAACTGATACACTGTATATGTACATAACAATTTCATATATGTTCTGAGAATGGGGAAAGCTAGATCTCATGTGGGAGTCATGTTGTTAGTCAAAAGAATGTGTATGGGGGGGATGGAGCTGGAATACAATGGCTTGATGATATGTGTGCGGTTTTTAAACAACAAGAACAACAACAACAAAACTAGAATAGAACAGGAGTGTTTTTCCTGCACCAGAAATGACTTTAAATAGGTCCCTTGCTAATCTTGATACCTTCTACAGCAGTGTTTTCCAGCCTTGGGTCCCCAGATGTTTTTGGCCTACAACTCCCAGCATGCCCCAGCCAGCTACGCAAAAACATCTGGGGACCCAAGGTTGGAGAACACTGTTCTACACACTCCAGTCTTACAGTTACACTGTTCTCTCCCACTTGGGAGGAGAGGGAGAGGAACACTTCATTTAGCATATATTTTATTTTAAAGAGCCCTGGAAAATGCATATTCAGGCTTGAGTCAAAATCCACATTTTTTTTTAGTGCTGATGGCTTGCCTCAGTGTGATAGCTTTTTGCATTGCTTAACTCTCAGTTCCTCTCTCTTTGTCTGGCTGCACGGAATCTCCAGTGCTTAATGTTCCACCATGAATACAGATAAGATGTTGCCTGTGGAGCTGATGTCAATAGTACTTTCTCATGAATCAGCCCTTAGAAGACAGCTGGCTGCACAATGTGATTTCACCCGTTGCCTGGAGGCCAAATGGTCACTCTTGCCATATGTTTGTCTGTGGTGGCCTAAGGGAGCATGGCTACTAAAACTGCTTGCACAACCTGGTTTAAAAAAAGCTTCCTAGCCTAACGAACCTTCCTGAGAGAGAGAGAGAGAGAGAAAGAGAGAGAGAGAGAGAGAGAGAGAGAGAAAACATTCAGCAGCAGCCAATCACAAATTGTGTCACATTCAGGAGAAATCACAAAGTTTGTGTGTATGTGTGTGTATTCTCTCTCTCTCTCTCTCTCTCTCTCTCTCTCTCTATATATATATATATATTCCTCCCCTTCTTGGGAGCAGGGAGAATATATTAATTGTACAGACTGGAAACACTACATACCCGCTGCCTTTTCTACCACAGCAGACCATATGCTTGCAATCTAAAGTGATTATCTACACTGTATGTTTGTGTGCCCGGTGGGAAATCATGAGCGGCAGAAAATGGTCAATCGGGGCCCCATTGATTGAATAATCAAAGCTGCCAAGACTAAAAAATGACGGTCTAGCTATACCAGCCATCCGGGACCAGTAGGTCTTCCGGGCAACCACATCTCCCCGAGGGGTGGCACATGTACATCACCACTCCCCGTTTTACACCTCTGGGTTGGAAGGCTTTCCCAATGTCACCTCAAAGAGCTGCAAAACTCAAGTGGGCGAGGTGAGTCAGCCTCATGTCTCCCAAGCTGAGCTACAAAACCCTCAGCAGGGAGCCTTGGGATTGGGAATGACTAATCACCTAAAAGGTGCCATTGGACGCTCACCAGCCCTAACCCCACTGAATGTTCCTGCACTTACCTGCCAGATGTGACTGAATTAAACCAAACAAAACAGTCAATTAAAAAAAAGTTTTTAATCCCAACCACTGTATCACAGTGTAGAGTAGGTGAAATGAGCACATTGCCCCATATGGCCAACCGAGGCAATGAGCCAAAATTCCTACTCAGCCCCCTAACGGGTGACCAGCAGAGCCCACACTGCTAACAGGGAGAGAGGGAGCTGTGAACAAAAGAGTCCGAGGGTGGGGCTGCTGGGACTAAAATTGTCCCTGGCGCCCCACCCTCCCAAGGTCCTCACTGAAGCATGCAAAGCATGCTGTTGGCCCATTGACCCACCTTCCTCCCCCCAACACACATGCAAAGTTCTCCCCGACCCAAGCTACACAGGGGTAGGGGGAAGAGAAGTATCAGTGTATATACTGTGTATCTATTGATTTCAGCATATTCTGATATCAGTGTATATATTGATATATGCAGTATATGAGGAGCAATTCCTACTGAACTCAATAAGTCCTGGGAGTAATTCCTACTGAACTCAATAAATCCTACTTCAGAGTAGGCATGAATAGGATTGCACTGTAACTTGGTTCTTTTCTAAAATTTGCCCATCCCTTTTGAACCATCCAGTTCAACTTTTTTCCCCTTCTTCTTCTTCTTCTTCTTCTTCTTCTTCTTCTTCTTCTTCTTCTTCTTCTTCTTCTTCTTCTTCTTCTTCTTCTTCTTCTTCTTTTGTTTTTTAACCTGGGCAGGTTCTAATCTCTAGAATCATAGGAGCTGCTGCTCATTTGTTTTTCTTCAAATGTTACTATTATTTATCCCCAAAGCAAATACCAGTTTGAGAACCATAGCAGGGGAGGAAAGGGTTAAATTCATATTCCATGTCTGCTCTGATCACATTAATTACCACCACCACCCCTAGCTGATGTTATTTACATTTTTTAAAACTGTGCACATTAGATGCAAAGATGCATTTAACATCATATGTATTTTGGTCCTTACACAGCACCTAGATAATTTAATTTTGGAACAATTTTAGCCTGAGGTACACAGATTGCTACGAAAGAATGGAAATGGGACATTTCTTCATCTGACTGCCAAACTTGGGAAATGAAGTTTGCCTCACAAGAGAGACCAACATTCCAAGTTCCAACACATTGCAAAACAGGACAATTCAAGCTGATATGTTGGCCTGTGTGAATTCACATGCTTGAATTGGGTTGGACTTGGGGAAGAGGGACTTCCAGTTGCAGCCAAGAACAGGTGCTAGTGCTTGCAGAATGCAAGATAAGAAGAAGAAGAGCCCTGCTGGATCAGACCAAAAGCCTATGTAGTCCAGCATTCTGTTCCTGTAGTAGCCAACCACATGGTCCAGCGTGAAGCCCACAAGCGGGACTTGTGCAATAAGCAACCTTCCACTGGTGTTCTATCTACAGCAACTGATATTGAGAGGAATACTGCCTCCAAAATATATATGGTAATAGATAGCCATCATGATGAGTAGCCTTTGCTAACCATTGATATCCTTATTCTCCCTTAGTTTATGTAATCCCCTTTCATAGCTGTTCAAGTTGACAAGCCATCAATACCTCTTGTGGTAGCAAATTCTATAGTCTAACTACGTGCTGTGTGAATAAGTACTTCCTTTTATCTGTCCTGAAACTCTGTCTGGAAAGACATCGAGTTCTAGTATTCTGAGAGAGAGAATATCCACTTTCTCAACAACAGACATAGATTAAACATCTCTATCATGTCTTTTTTCTGAGCTCCTTCCTTCTTCCTCCTCCACCTTGTTTTGGGGCAATTTAAAATAATTAGCCAAGCAATATTTTTCTGCAGCAATTTTCAGGATCTGCCAAAGGGTTAAAAATGGTGTGCAAAGTATGTGTTGTTTCTTTTAAAAATAAACAGATAAATCTGTGGAACTTCCAAATCTGCAGCTATTTGCTACAGTTTATGGAAGCTAAAGATTAATTTCTTAATCCTAACAAACCATCTCCCTTGGGAATGTATAAAGCAGCGCTTGTGGGCAATGTAACAGCTCCATCCTCTAAGTGGTAGACAGAAAGAACTCAACACCAAGAAGACAATGTCCTTCTTTAGTGGATTCTCTCATGAGCTAAATCCATTTAGAAGGCACCAATGCTCTGATGATATGACTATAAACAGAATAGTCAGAGAGCTACTTTTTAAGTAGGAGGGAGAGAGGGTGGGTGGGGACTTTCTTTATATGTCTCATCAAGATACATTGCTTGAACAAGAATAACAACAACAAATCAACATGGATTTTAACGAGTTAGTTGATTTGCTTAAAAGTATAGAATTATGCAGCTTTTCGATTTCATAAACATGGTTCCAGGAGTCTTCATTATACAGCTGAAAAGAGCTGAAGACTGCTGCACATCTGTTCTATTGTATTTTCGTCTATGTATAAGTGCTTTCTAGATTTGAGAATCCCACATTTCTAGATTCTATCTGTCTAGCATCTATCTAGCATCTATCTAGCATCTATCTATCCATCTTATTAGCTATGCATCCCAAGGCATCAACAGGGTGACACAGAGCGCAATTGCAAAACATTGCCATATTTGCTCTGTATGCTCAGGAGAACTTAATTGTACAGCAAAAGGCACTTCTTTATTCTTTACTCATCATATGCATCAACCTACTAACATCTCCTTAACAGCATTTGGTTAATTCCCATGCAATAAATCCTATACATGCCCTCTTAGATGTGAGCCCCATTGAGTTCAATGTTATTTACTGCCAGGTAAGTGAGTATAGGATTGCAGCCTAAATCATTCATGCTAGATAAGCGTGTTGCAATATACAATAGGTATGTTGCAATTCTGTACCATTTGGTACACAACTGGTTAGACGCCATGGCCCATTGCAGAAGTAACACTGTATGATGTAGCCTTTGTTAGGAGATCAGGAGCTCCTTGAAATGTGGCTGAAAAGAATGGATGCCACAAATACTGGGCAGATCTAGATTGTGGGATAGAATTTGGATCTTCCCTCGGACTAGTAAGGATCAGGGTTTTTTCTTCTTCTTTTTTTCTTTTCTTCTTAGCAATTTATTTTATTTTATTAAAAACAAAACAAACACCACAACACACATAACATCCAAAAACAACAACAAAGCAAAACAAACCCTTAACTAAAATGGACTTCCAATCTTCTACACAACAAATACAAGTAACAACAATTCTCTTACTCTATGATTACAAATAAAATTCACTTTTTTCTATTGTCTAAAATTTTTCTTTCAACAAAACCACAGATAAACAAATTGTTTTTAATTCTAGCCCCTGCAAAAAGTCTGTTTGAAATTTCCACTCAACAATAAGCAAAAATGTTATCTTTACGTTAGTTAATGACGTAAGTTAGCTATCTCTACCACTTCCAACCTCTTCCCTAACCATTCTTCTATTATAAACAATAATCCCATGACTTCTTTCCAGCGAATTGTCCATTAGCCCCAAAAGAAACAATTCAGTTTCAATTGTATATTAATCATTAGGATCTTTTGAATTAATAGATAAATTTATGATCAACCCCCCCCCGATCTCTTTTTAGTCTTTCTGCAATGTCGCCCACCTTTGAAAAAATACATTCGATTTAAATCTCTGTCCCTTGAAAGTAAAGGTCATACGGTCCAGAATAATCCATCACGATTATATCTATATCATCTGCTTTCGTTCTTGTAATAAAATGTTGTTGGAGAATTTGATCCTTTGTCTTCTTTCTATTGGTTCTTTCTATGAACCAATATAACATAGAATTTATTCTGCAAACTTTGTCAGTTTCTGGCCCCATTTCTTCCTCTTTCCAGTCAAGCCCTTTTCCAAACCTCTTCTTCTGATATCTTCATCAGACTCTATGATAGATTTAAGTATCAAGCCATATTCTTTTTCTGTCAGTTCCAATAAAACCAAATTGTCTAATTCAAAGTCTCTATTTAATACTTCTATTTTATGCACTGAGATTTCAACCTTGTCATTAATCTGTTTCACCTCTCTAGATGTCTGCTTTATAAAACTGTCCAACTTCTTATCTTATTCTGTCATCTCCAATTCTATTTTTGCAAACTTGTCCTCCATTCTTTTCTCAAGAAGTATCATTTTATTTCCAAGATCTTCCAATTTATTTTCCAATTTATTTCCCAATTGTTCAAATTTCTGAAGCAAATCAGGTGTGACCATTTTTTCTGTAGGTAATTTTATCGAGCCACTTCTGCCTTTTATATTCTTCCTGGAATTTGCTATAATTCAGTACAATTCAAAAAAGAAACACAACCCAGATCCTAGAATCTCTTTACAAGTCCAGCAATTTCTAACCCTTTCATCAACATATCAGCAGAAGTCACAATCCAGTCCTTGCCATATCTTTTGTTGTGTAAAATCCTCCAATCACAGGCAATCTATTAGCATAAAGAACAGACAATCGCATGGCAGATTGGCCTTTTTATCTAGCAACTTTCCCATATTCACTTTTGTCAAAAGTTAAAAAAATTTTTTAGAAAAAATAAGAGGATTAGAAAACCTATTTTCTGTTTCACAACTTTCTTATTGATCTTCACATTATAAAGCTTTTTGCACACAAAAATTAAATATTTAAATCCTTCCAGTATTTTTTTCTTCTTTTTTATAGTCCTGAGAAAAAAGTTTTAACTCACCATAAGACAACTCAACTTTGCTGTAGAGAAAATCTGTCTTTGTTCATAACCAGATGTATTCCATAAAGAAATGAGGGTGGCATACTTAGTGTCCTTGAAAAGGCTCCAACATGGCTGATAGCGAAGCTGTAAATTCCCAAAACCCAGGTCTTACTCCGCCCATGAGCTAGCTGTAAAAACCTTCGTTTCTGCAAAATAGCTCAGAAGTAGACATCTCTAGGGTATGTAGGGTTAACGCTTGACCTTCCCTTTGATCCAGGGAGATTTTGCCAACTAGGATCTCTTCCTAGCTGGCTTTTAGTTATGTTGTGTCTCCACTTCTTTATGAAGATGTCAGTCCACCATAACACCTCACTGGAAGTTCCGTGAGGATCAGGTTCTCAAGCTAAACATGGTTAGCTAAAATACTGGGGTAAATGTAACATTACCATATATATATATATATATATATATAGCTTAAACCAAGCAAGTGAGGGGAGAATTTCTGTACAACAGGGGAGGAGTGGGAGAAGAGTGTGTGAGCTGACCGGGCACTTTGGAATTTGTTCACATTCCAGCTTCACATCTCTCCTCAGACATATTCAAATTGTACCCAGAAGAACTGGATTCAAATCCCTGCTTAGCCATGAAGCTCACAAAGGTGACCCTAGACAAGTCATCATAACTTTGCGTACCTAGAGTTCTGAATGGGATAACCCCTTGAGCTCTCTGGGGAAGAGTGGGATATGAATGTGACTATATCCCCACCCCCCACCCCCAATTTTGCAAATTCATTCTTAGGCCATGAAGGCGAGGTGCCATTTGAGGGACTTTTGGGGAGGGAGGATATTCTGGGTGGTAAAACTAACAACTGTTGCAAGAGCTTTTTCTCCTATCTGGTGGCTGCAATTTCCTTCCCATCCGAAACCCACAGGAGAATGCTACGTGATGATGCATGCATCGTTGCTCTGAATCTCTGATTGGGTCTTCTAAGCAGAAAAAAAATGATAACCACCAGGGGGGGCTCTGCTGGTGGTGGAGAGGTGTGCCCCCTACCCAAGGTTTCACCCTTCCACCCAATGGGGATTTGCTCCCTCATTTTCTATCCCAAATTTGAGCTGAAAATTCTTTTATGAGGATGTTCAAAAGCTCAGCCCTAGATATAACCAAACAGTACTGTATTATACGCACCAATCTAAGAGGCTTCAAAGTGACAGTTTAAAAAATTCTAGCTTATCCTTCTGTTGATAGAGGGTTTATCCTAAACTGCACTTTCTAGCCCTTTAGGGAATAGTGTCAAAAGCCTCATCGGATGCAGATCCTTCTAATATTCTGAGAGACTATGCCATCCCACCCCCACCCTTTTCATTGTTACGAAAAAGCTCCCTTGCCTTGTAGTTAAGCTAAATCATCCTCATCACAAATCCCAGTATTACTCGTTATGTGGAACAAAATAAGGCCTTGTCTCCATCTCTCTGACAAGTGATTGAAACTGCTTCCAGCACTGTAACTCCCAAAGGTGCCCTAGGTGTAAAGAACCATAAAGAATTTCCTTCTCATTTGACTTATCCATCTGCATGGATAGCTAGAGTAGATACCAAAGTCTGCATATCAATATGGTATACAACTCCCACTGAAATTCTAATATTTATAGATAACCACAATATGAGTGAAGTTGCTCAACAACAGGCCTTTAAAAAAAAAAAGATGCCCCATTCCTAGCATTGGTTTGCGGTATTGGGGATGGGAAAGTGACTAGCACAAAAGAACGAGTGGAAAAAAATCGGAGGAAGTTCTTGCAAAGTAGTCTATTGGGGGTTGGAAATCCGAAAAATAAAAATCTCAGAATTTTTGTCTGAATTTTCTTCAGGGTTCAGCTCTAGTTCTAATTCACAACCTGTTTTTTTAATTCATTTCAATGGGGAAAGTACACATTTTTCAAAGAGTGCACACTTTCCCCTTATTGACTAAAGTGTGAAAATGTGGATTTTTTAAAAAGTGTGCATTTTAAAAACTGCATTTTGCAATGTGTGTGCATTTCTAAAAGTGCACATTTTGTGAATGTGAGCACAAATTCCGAGAATTTGTGAACATTTCTGGAGAACGTGCATTCCTGTTCACATTTCGGTCTGCAAACGGAGCATTTGATTTGCGACCTGAAATGTACAATCATAATTTTTTCTGCCTCCTTCTTAGGGTGCTTAAAAGTTATTTTTAATTTATTTTGGTGGTGTTTTGAGCTTACCTTATAATTGTGAGGTAGCCAAGGATGCTATGCATGTGTTTTCTTTAGGGAATAATCTCTCCATCACTCTACAGCCTCCCTGGCTGCCCATGAATGATTCCTGATCTGAAAAAGTCCCATGGGGAGGAGTTACCTTTTGTTGTCTTCCCCTGAGCTTTCAGTGATGTGTGGGAAGCTAGGGAGTTTACAGGCTGCTGGAGAGATGATTGCACAAAGAAAGACAAGGACACTCACACACACTCCTTGGCCACCTCATAAGTAAGGTAAGCACAAGAACCCTAAACCCCAACCAAAAGAATAACTCCAACATTTTCTTCCCCTTTGAACCTTTTTTTTTTTTTTTAAGTAATTTCTTTACTACGCCAGTGTGGCGTAGTGGTTAGAGTGTTGGACTGGGACTCAGGAGATCCGGGTTCTAGTCCCCGCTCAGCCATGAAACTCACTGGGTGACTTTGGGCCAGTCACTGACTCTCAGCCTAACCTACCTCACAGGGTTGTTGTGAGGACAAAATGGAGAGGAGGAGGACTATGTAAGCCGCATTGGGTTCCTTGCAGGAAAAAAGGCAGGGTATAAATATAATAAATAAATAAAAATAGCCAATTGAATAAGAATGGACAGGAAGAAATGCAGAAGAAATTTTCAGCACAGCACTAAATAAGTTTTTGGGTCCACCGTCTGAAGAAAACTTTGGACAGTATCCAACAGCATCATTCTGCAAACTCAAATAGGGCTAGCAGAGCTCCAGCAAATCTTTCAGTTGCACAAGCCTGAGAAAAGAAAAGATAAACTCATTAATAACATTGAAAAAATATAACTCCTTGAGGACACATTCCCTAGCAACAGAAGAAGAGCCCTGCTGGGTTGGATCATAGTTCCATTAACCAAGTATTTTGTTTGAACCAGGGCTCTGCCAGTTGCCTCTTGCCAGGCTGCAAGCAAAACATGAACACAGCAGCTGTTCCCCAGTTGTTTCCATCACCTGGTATTAAAAAGAAGGATTGCTGCCTCCGAACATGGAGGATCCATGTAGTTAACCCTCATGGCAAATGGCCATTGATAATCCTATCCTCCAATATACCATGAATAAAGCCTTATATGAATTAAGCATACTGCATTCACTTTACTGTGTTTAAAAAAGAAAAACAGAATAGAAGTGAACGTTTCTTAAATTTCAAGGTAACAATAATTTACACATCAACAAGTTATACAGGTTTTATGAGATTATTGCAGTGTTAGTCAAAGAAATATAGTTACCATGACAACAAATATCATGCTACCTATGAGATTATAAAAAGAAGGACAGTTAAGCAAATGTTTCACTTTGGAAAGAAAGCGTATATGACCTAGAGCAGTGGGTGGGTTGAGTTCACTATTATATGGTCTAGCTTTGCTTTCACTAAAAGCTCAATAACCCACTGATATAATTTGTAAGAATGCAAAGCAAATGTGAAGGCCCAGAACCTCTTGAAAGTTAAAGCAAACCCAATCTGTGTAAAGCAGGGGTGAACAGCACACAGCCTGTGGGCCACATGCTTCTCTCTACCTGTTTTTGCAACCCCCACCATCAAATCTGCAGTGGCCATGGTGTTCCTTTAAAACAAGGTTCATGGGGAGCGCATGCTTTGTTGGGAAGCAGAATCACGCTCCCAGCAGCATCCCTTTGCTTTCCAAGGAGGTGTGTGCTCCATGCATGCCTTGTTTCAAAGGAAAACCACTGCTTTATTGCCGCTGCCATCAGCTGAATATTAGTGGCAAAATTAGTGGTGCAGCCGTAACAATTTTGGTGACAGGGACGGGTGTGGTCCCTGGTGAGGGAATTCTGAGGGGAAATTGGCTCCCAGACCCATGGAAGTTGACGAACCCTGATGTAAAAGGATCCTGAGATTGCACTTATAAGAACAGCCTTGTTCATGGCAGGCAGATACTTGCCAGTGATCATTGGCGGACCACATTGGTGGACCACATTCAATCTTCTTGCCAATCTCTGATGTAGAGCATGGAAACAAGTTGCGTTGCTTTGACAATAGCCTCCTTTAAGTGTTACACATGTGAAGGCAGTCTTCACAATGACTGGAGAGGAAGGCTCCGCTGCTGGCCCCTTCCCAAGCATTGCAGAGGCAGACTAGCCCCACCACCTGGTATCCACATGTTCCGTGCAGATGTCTGAAGAGGAGTCAGTGCACGTGAGCAGAATAGGCCCTCTTCAGACATGAGCTGTGCTGTGCTAGCTGTGCAGTGCCATAGGTGGACATGGGGCACATTCCTATTCTGCAGTCATTGTGTTGACCACCTTCATCTGTGCTAAATATGAAGGGGACGCATTACTGGCTGTAAAGCCATCATTAGCCAGAAAGAATATAACGGTTTCTGAACGACAGCAACCTCAAAACATTTATAAAGCAACTGGAAGAATAGCATTTGCTCTTTGTAAATATGGTACAGATGCCTAGCTTATCTGGAGATTTTGGCTGCTATCCTATTACAGATGTACAATGCTATGATGGAGTTACAAAAGAACATATGAACATAAGAAGAGCCATGCTGGACTAGACCAAGATCCATCTAGTCCAACATTCTGTTCACACTGTGGCCAGCCAGCTGCCCATGGGAAACCCAAAGCAGGACATGAGAGTAAGCTCCACTGAACACACTGAGACTTACTTCTAAGTAAGCATGCATAAAATTTCTTGAACATTTCTGTTTTCACGAATTCAGTAGTTGAAGTGAAAAAAGGGGGACGCAGAAGTGAAAAAGCCATCTGGATAAGAAAGTCTTCTCCAGCCTATAGTATGGCCACAATTTCTATTTTATTTTATTTCATTTTATTTTTTATTTCCACATATTATACTCTTTCAACAAAATGGTTTCTTCATTGAATATGAATGTATGTAAATTTTAGATGCTGTGAGCACCGTCCTTCAGCGCACACAAGTTTTATTCCCCCCCAATACACACAGTTCAATGGCACACCACCATCCGTGCTTTTCCTCACTCCTTGAGGGTGCTGTATGCATTTTGTATGCATTCCTGAGTAATGTGCAGATTCAGCATCCTGACTTGCACATAAACAAAACAACAACAACCCAGAGCCAATACAACAACACTACCCAAGTACACAAACCTTTACTTTATGAAGGATTTTAAATGTACAGTGCAATATACAGAGAGTTGGGGGATAATTTCATTCAGTTTACATTCCAATAAGAATGTACCATGTTTGCACTTCACAAACAAGTATTCAAACTGGAACGTAATTATTCACACTTTTCAGAATTTGGTGATGCAGTTCTATGAACAAAAAAAGCATAAAGAAATGTGTATATTTGGGGAAATTATGCACAAAAATAAGTATATTCATGAAAACAGAAACAAAATACTGAACAGCATTAGATTGAGGGAAACTGTCTTTATATGTGTATATTAGGTCAACTTGCATACAAAAATGGGTATACTAGGAAAAAATGCATACAATTTTGTGTGCAGATTGTTTTGTTTTGTTTTAATCACACAGTCCCCATGGCTACCTTGCTTATAGTGACTTGCTTGCCCAATGAAGGGTCAACAGAGTGAAGACATCAGGTGGTCAGCAGCAATGGTGTTGGTGGTGATGCGAGACTGGTAGTGAGATACCTTGCACCACCACTGTGGGAATCTGAGAGAAACCAAAATTGACAGATTTGGCCATTCCTAGTGGGGGAAGCAACAACTATTATCTACTTCTGTAGATAATAATACCTGATGGAGCACCTCTCCCGGCATAAACCTACTTGTACACTACGCTCATCATCTAAGGCCTTTGTCCAAGTGCCTCCCCTGAGAGAGGCTCAGAAACTGGCAACAAGGAAGAGGGCCTTCTTGATAGTGGGCCTGCAATGATGGGCCTATCTCCCCAAGGAAAGCCAGTGCGGTGTAGTGGTTAGAGTGTTGGATTGGGACTCAGCTATATGCTACATATGAAGGGGTCACATTACTGGCTGTAAAGCCATCATTAGCCAGAAAGAATATAACAGTTTCTGAACGACTATGAAGCCCACTGGCTATGAAGCCCACTGGGTGACTTTGGGCCAGTCACGGACTCTCAGCCTAACCAAGCTCACAGGGTTGCTGTCTGGATAAAGTGGAGAGGAGGAGGGCTATTAAGCCGCCATGGGTTCCTTGCAAGAGGAAAAAAGGTGGGCTATGAATGCAATGCAATGTGGTGATGATGATGATGATGATGATGATGATGATGATGATGGCCTGGTGCCAAGACAGTTATCTTTTCGGTGCCAGGTTTAGACCTTCATCTACTCTCAGGCATTTGGTAGTATATGATAGGGCTTTAATCAGGACCAGGATTTTCTTGTTGATTGTTTAAAATTGCTTAGGTGTGTGTGTGTGTGTGTGTGTGTGTGTGTGTGTGTACACGCACTTGCATTTGTGCTGTTTATATATTTGTATGTGAATGTTTTTATTCTATATGTCCGATTATAAGATCCGAGATATTGTGTTTGGCGAAGATGCTAAAAGAGATCTTGAATATACAAAAAACTGCAAATCTGCCACTTGGTACGCCAAGATTAAAACAGATCACAAAAGGGCAAGCTATCTTCAAGAGCTGACCTTCTTCCCTGTTAGGCATGCTTTTACCCAGCTCAGATTTGAAACAATGCCCACTGAGTATTTGGCTGGAAGATTTTCTAACAGACCTGCACAAGAGCATTTTTGCATATGTGAAACAGGGCACATTGAAGATCTGGTACATTATATTCTATATTGTCCACTATATAATTCACCCAGGGCCAGATTTATTCTTCCTTTTCAGACTACTTTAGAAGGTCAATCAGACGATTTTAAAATTAGATAGTTGTTGGCTGATGTGGACAAATTTATTAGCTACAGGATAGCTTTATTTGCGTTAGCTGCAAGGAAAATAAGGGCAGCCTTTATAAACCAAACTACTGCCAAACCATAAGGGGGGCATACAGAAAGAATGTTTCTAAACCTTGATTATTTTATAGCATTTTGTTTCATTTTATTTAATGTTCAACCTGTTTTTATTTTATTTTATACTTCATGTATATATGTATTGTGATGGCCATTGGCTATAAACAATAAAATTCTGAGTGAGTGATGTATAATAATGTATTTTAAAGGTTTTTTAAACTTTGTAAACCACCCAGAGAGCTTTGGCTACCAGGTGATATAGAAATGAAATGAAATCTACTTCTGCAGAAGTTCTGCCTGCCATTGTTAGCATTGTGCATGGAGGAAACTCTGAGACTGGCACTAAGAGAATGAAACAATTACTCTCAGTTAACATTTAAATCATATTAGTAGTTGTTCATCAATTAAAATATGGTGCACTTCTTTGCAGTCCTCACTTACTCAGCATGTGATTACCATTACAGAAATGTGTCTTGAGGAAAGATACAGCAAGGTGTAAACATGGCATGCTAAAACTTCCCTATCTATCCGAAATGTGCTAATGTTACATAAAATAACATTAGGTGTGCGCCTGAAAGGAAGAAACACATTTTGAATGTTGTTGTAGCGGCCTCCAGATAATCACTTATATTATTATAAGCAGGATCAAGAACAACTTAGGTCAGAACAGCAACATACTTGTAAAAAAAAACAAACCCTGACACCTTGTCAAATGTGTTATCTCTTACTAAATATGTTTGCTGTGGCATTGACAGAGGAACAGATGAGCTCAGAATACTTTCCAAATTAAACAAAACAACAACAACAACCCAATAACTCTTTTAGCTGTTAATTCTTCTGGGGAAAACCTGAGTCACTATGTGTGTGTGTGTATATATATATATATATTTAAAAGGCACAAATACTTAACAGTGGCACTTGTCAATAAC
Source organism: Shinisaurus crocodilurus (assembly GCA_021292165.1). Lineage (NCBI taxonomy): Eukaryota > Metazoa > Chordata > Lepidosauria > Squamata > Shinisauridae > Shinisaurus > Shinisaurus crocodilurus. The sequence goes on along the minus strand of CM037887.1, from coordinate 14,143,628 downwards.
ATTTATACTTGATTTTTTTCCCCACAAAATAAATTCAAAATTTCATATTCTCATACAAATTGTGTATATTTGGAGGCAGGGCTGGCATTATGCCTGCTTGATCCTAGGTATTTATTTTATTTATTTATATATTTATTCATTTTCTATACCACCCAATAGCTGAAGCTCTCTGGGCGGTGTACAACAATAATTAAAAACAAACAATAAAATACAGTTTAAAATATAAATAATAATGAATATTTTTTAAAAAAAACAATTTTAAAAGTATCTCTAAAACAAGTTAATAAAACACGACCACAAAAACAGTTTACCACCCCACCATATACCATTTAATTATTAAAAGCCTCAACATAGAGGGCAGTCTTAACCTGGCGCTGAAAAGATAATAGAGTTGTCGCCAGGCGGGCCTCAGGGGGGAGCTTGTTCCACAGTCTGGGGTCCACCACAGAAAAGGCCCTCCCCCTTGTCACTGCCCTCCGAGCCTCACGTGGAGGTGGCAGTTGGAGGAAGGCCCCAGATGTTGAACGTAGTGTAGAGTTGCTAGTAGGATGAAGCCCTTTGATAGCACAGCTGACCTGGACTTCATGCATGCCATTCTGTTGCTCAGGGGGAAGCTGGTGAGTGACTCCTATTTCCATGGGGCTCCTAACCCATTGCAGGTTTTACTTGGAGCTTTATAGGAGCTATCCATGGTGCTGAACTCCAAAAAACCCCAAATAGGTTCACAACCATGGAGCACCATGGACAGCTCCTATGAAGCTCCAAATAAAAGCTGCAATGGCTTAGGAGCTTCACACAAATAGGGGTCACCAGCCTCCAGCGCTTCCCTGTATCTTTCCAGGTGAAGCCTCCAAGAGATGAATGGAGAATTAGTGATCCGCCCCCCCAAAAAAGCAACAGAAACTTCAGCAACCCTCTTGTCGAGCCCAAGTGTCAATGGGTTTAATCCAGACTTACTCACGCTTAAGTCATGACTAACTTAAGTCCCATTGCTTTCAATGAGACTCCTCTAAACATGACTAAGTATGGATCCAACTCTATGTGTTTTTACGTGCCTATGAATTGTATAAGGTGAATATTATTTTTAACTTCAAAAGAGTTTACCTGCTCACAACAACAAACAAATAATGGATACAGGCCTGTGGCTTACGCTGGCTCAGCTTGTCTGAGTCTGGAAAGCTAAGCAGGGTCAGGCCTGGTTATTACTTGGATGGGAGACCCCTCCTCTAGTTTCCTGCATTGAGCAGGGGGTCGGACTCGACAGCCTTGTAGGCTCCTTCCAACTCTATGATCTATGAAATCTATGGATAATGAATACATAATAACTTCCTTAAGTTACCGTATATACCCTCTTCCCCTTAAACACCATCATGAGAGCTAAAGGGGGATTTTGTTTCAGGATGAGTTAATTCATGGGAATTCATTGGCATGGTTGGATCCATCCAACCAGGACAGCAATTTTGAAAAGCCCACTTTTCAGCTAGGGAGAATCATGACGGGAAGGCCAGATAAATGAAGCATGAAACAGCATGACTTTATTTTTTTGGGGTGGGGGTCGGTGGTGGACTCAGCTGTTATTGATTCCATGAAAACCAATAATTTTCCTATTCTAAAAAGCCATCATGCTACAAATTAAAAGAACCATCACTGTTTAAAAACAACAACACATTAGGTGGGGTGAATCACTGCTACAGGTGTTCCCCACTGTTCCCCACTGCCAATCCTTGGCTAGACCCCTAAAAAAAAAAAAGGCAGAGTGCATGACAAGGATGCAAAACAAGGGTAACTCAGATAGAGCCAGAAACTATTGGCTCTACATGTGGCTGCCCTGTATAGCAAACTAGCAGAATTTCTTAGGGATGTACAAGTACTTTGTTTCAGTTTGCAAATCATCCAAACTTGCCCCATTCACAACCCTGAATGACAATGTGAATGGGAGCACAGTTTATAAAAAATTCTTTTTTTGCACATTCCTGAATTTGCACTCATGTTCAAAAAATATGTATTATTTTTTTAAAAAATGTGCACTTTTGAAAAAGCACCCCCCAATGCACATTTTAACACTTTAGCTCTAGGTGGAGTTCTGGATTCCAAATCGTTGTGGTTAAATGGATTTGAACACATATGTAGAACTGGGTTTGAGTCTCATCTCTGCCAGTGTGACTCATTGTGTGGGACTTGTTAACAAAGCTTGGTCAGTGAGGAACAACTTTATCCTAAAAGTGAGATGTAGCAGCTTGAGTCTACCTGTGAGTACAGTCTTGCAGCAAGATAGAGTGACAGATCAAATGATTTGGTGGTTCTATCTACATAATCATAATTTTTAAAAGGAGGGAGGGTGTTCCCTGCTTCTTGGCCAGTGAAAATTTGGTTTTAGAATCTATACAGAGTTGTCAGTCAGAACATCTGTAATTAGGGTCATTCAGTTTCATGTTTGGCTGAGCTGCAATGAGAAATGCTTGAAGAGTGTGACATAAAATGGAAGTGAGATTAATTTGGGTTTACCTGTCTGACAACGCAGACAGGCCAGTATGATGTGGTGGTTAACATTTTGGACTGGGACTTGAGAGATCTGGGTTCTAGTCCCACTCGGCCATGAAGCCCACTGGGTGACCTTGACTGACTCTCAGCCTAGCCTACTTCATAAGATTCTTGTGAGGATACAACAGAGAGGAGAGGGAACATGCAAGCTACCTCAGGTTCCTTGCAAGAGGGGAAAAAAGGTGGGATATATATGTAATAATCTACTATATAAATGTGAAAGTTTGTCCGTATGTACATGTCATGTGTCCACGCGGGGGTTCGCGTGCGTCGCATTGGCTCCTACCCAGTTGGACGGATCTGCTCCAAACTTGGCACGCATACTCTCCATCACCCAAGGACAAAGACTGGCGGGTTCAAATCTCCGAAAAACCCACGCCATGCCTGTACGGCCCAAAATAGATGAGAGCCAATGGGATCACTTGGAATGTTCGCAGGGGCCATTCAGGAGCGGTTATGCAAATAGCTCCAACGGCATTTAGAATGTTGGTATGCACTGCCACAGGGGCCCAATCAGGAGCAGATATGCAAATCTCTCCTACGTCCTCCAATCTCTCCAATGTTCATATGAACTGCAGCTGGGGCCTACACAGGGGTGGGGAGGGGGAATTTTGAACAAACAGTGCCTATAGGAAAAAGACGACCCAGGCAACGCCACTGTGTAGTCCCGGGGGGGGGGAGCAGGGATTCTGCAGCCTGGGCCTACATGGGGGGAGTGGATTTCAAAAAAATAGTGCCTATAGGAAAATGACAACCCGTGCAACGCCATTGTGTAGTCTGGGGAGGGGGGGGAACAGGGATTTCATTGTGTGGTCCTGGGGGGGGGGCAGCAGGGAATTCATTGTTGTGTGGTCCCTCGGGGGGGAGCAGGGATTTCACTGTGTAGTCCCAGGGGAGGGGGAAGCAGGGATTTGATTGCGTAGTCCCGGGGGGGGGGGGGAAGCAGGGATTTCATTATGTGGTCCCGGGGGGGGGGGGAGTAGGGAAAACATTGTTGCATAGTCCCGGGGGGGAAGCAGAGATTTCATTGTGTAGTACCAGGGAGGGGGGGGAACAGGGAATTCTTCATTGTGTAGTCCCGGGGGAGCTGGGATTTCATTGTGTAATCCTGGGGGAGCTGGTAGTCCTGGGGGAGCTGGGATTCCAAGGGATTCCAAACAGCAGACAGCTACCTTAAGGAATTTCGAACAAATAGTGCCTGTAGGAAAGTGACAACCGGACGGCTGGGTGTGTGTACATGGGCGTTTGCGTGCATCACATAGGCTCCTACACGGTTGGATGGATCCGCCCCAAACTTGGCACGCGTACTCTCCATCATCCAAGGACAAAGACTGGCAGGTTCAAATCTCTGAAAAACTCTTGCTGCGCCTATACGGCCCAAAGTAGATGAGAGCCAATGGGGTGACTTGGAATGTTCAAGGGGCCATTCAGGAGCGGTTATGCAAATCACTCCACCGACATATAGAATGTTCGTATGAACTGCCATCACAGGGGCCCAATTAGGAGCGGATATGCAAATCTCTCCTACGTCAAAACAGAATGTTCATATGAACTGCAGCTGGGACCTACACGGGGGTGGGGGGGGAAGCTGGGATTTCATTGTTGTGTAGTACTAGTCCTTAGGGGGAGGGGGAACAGGGATTTCATTGTTGGGTGGTCCCGGCGGGGAGAGCAGGGAATTCAATGTTGTGTGGTCCTGGGGGAGCAGGGATTTCATTGTTGTGTAGTCCCGGGGGGGGGGATCTGGGATTTTATTGTGTGGTCCTGGGGGGGAGGGAAGCTGGGATTTCATTGTGTAGTCCTGGGGGGGGGGAAGAAGGGATTTCATTGTACAGTATCAGAGGGGGGAGCAGGGATTTGGTTGTGTAGTCCCGGGGGGGGGAGCAGGGATTTCATTGTGCAGTCCCAGGGGGCGGACAGAGATTTGATTGTGTAGTCCCGGGGGGGGGGGACAGGGATTTCATTGTACAGTCCCAGAGGGGGGAGCTGTGATTTCATTGTTGTGTAGTCCCGGGGGAGGGAGCTTTGATTTCATTGTTGTATGGTCCCGAGGGAGCAGGGATTTCACTGTTGTGTAGTCCCAGGGGGCGGGGGGAGCAGGGATTTCATTGTGCAGTCCCAGGGGAACAGGGATTTCATTCTGTAGTCCAGAGCGAAAGGGAACAGGGATTTCATTGTGTAGTCCCCGGGGGGGGGACACACACAGGGATTTCATTGTGTAGTCCCGGGGGGGGGGGAACACAGATTTCATTGTGCAGCCCCAGGGGAAAGGGAACAGGGATTTCATTGTGTAGTCCCGGGGCGGGGGACACAGGGATTTCATTTCCAGGGGAGCAGGTAGTCCCAGGGGAGCTGGGATTTCACTGTGCAGTCCCGGGGGAGCTGGTATTCCATTATGTAGTCCCGGGGGACCTTTCCTATGGAGCAATTCAAAACAGTGGACAGCTACCTTAAGGAATTTCAAACAAATAGTGCCTATTGGAAAATGACGACCCGTGCAATGCTGGGTAAAAAAGCTAGTAAATGAATAAAAAATAAACACAGATGTGGACATGAAACCATGCAATACATGTTCTCTCTCACAACTTTTCTTTAACTGCTTTGCAAGTGTTTGTGTAGCACGGTGAGTGGGTGTACAGCATGTATGTGCATGTATTAAACATACTGGGCTGAGGAACACTATTATTAGCTATGCACACTGACACCTCTTTGGTTTAATCACCTGTGGGGCATTCTGTTTGGTTCTATGCTTGCTTGTACATTTGGAACACAGAATGTCCAGTGAACACTGAGATATTAGCATGACATTGGCATACCCACCCATGTCCACTGTTCTTGGGTGAACATGTGACATTCAAGCTCATTACAGTTCTCCAAATTCCTCCTCGAAGCTCAGTTCTCCTCATTCATGTTCTGAAATGCAAGCTTCTCACCCCACCCCAGGAAAAATGCACATTTTCAATTGGGAAAAAATGTGCATTTGTAAAAGTATGCATTTTTTCCTAATTGAAAAAAAAGCATTGCATTTTTAAACATGCACATTTTCCCTGATCGAAAACGCACAATTCCCCCCATAGATTAAAATGTGAAGGTGTGTGTGTGTGTGTGTGTGTGTAAGAGAGAGAGAGAGATGCATATTTGCATAAGTGTGCACTTTCAAATGCAAATGCAAGTTCGGGAAAGTGCACACAATTTCTGAGAATTGGGTTCCTGCTTATTTTCATGTTTAGGGAGATGTTCACATGATTTGCAAACAGGAAGGAAATTCTGGTACTTCCCTCTGTTCTGTACATCCCAGAGGGAAAAGAAGGAAATTTACCCCTATTGTAATATGACGGACTTGAAAGCACAGAAGCAAATTCTCTTAATGGAAATGGTGCTAGCCTTGGAGAGAAGCCTAGTAGGCTGTGCCCAGTGGTGCACTTCTATACATTTCTATTCAGAATTAAGTCCTTTTGCATTCAATGGGACTTACTCCATGGTATATGTGTATAGGATTGCAGTGTTAGCCTCTTTCCAATGACTCTTCACCCTTCCTCTTGTCTTGCACATTAATTAATGTCATCATTCATTTTCTAGCATGCAAATATAGAAGACATGCCTACAGCAATGCTAGGTGAGGTGATTTGGGTTTGATTGGTTTAGCTTTCTTTGCAATCAAGATCCAAAGACTGATCTGAACAGGTAAAACATTTCTGACATTTCCTTAGAACTCTGGATAATGCAAAGTAGAAAAGAAACTGGGTGAGGTAAAGTCATTTCAGAGACAATAGATGATATTCAGATTTCTGGCAATGGCTACCTCAAACAATTATAGCTGGAAATCAAAGAAAGAAAATATATCACTTTCAAACCATTGATTTTCTATGCAGCTGTACCATTGCCAGGTTCTTTGAAATGTGTGACTGCATAAATGTAAATGCAATATATTATATTGTATTATTCATCTGGAATTTTGTATCCCTTTGATATGATTCCTTTGCAGATGCTTGGAAGTCCACATAATTCTAATAGGTAGTTTTATCCTACATTTTACAAAGGCACTTCAAATAATATGACTATTCTAAAATAAAAGTACATTGCACTCAAAAACTTCACCTTGTTGGCATAGTTCTGCTGAATGGTACCTATAAAAATAAAGTTTTGAGCCAAGAGAAGGACAAATCAGTCTATCTCCAGTCGGTGTTATGTGTGAGTCTGTTCCATCCTGTTTCTGCATTAATCTCATTTTTTAAAAGGAAAAAAACTGTATGAAAATTCACATTTAAATATGTATTTAAGTATACCATTTTAAAATATGTTTGATCTTAAAATCCAGACTCCTAAACACATTTTCTATCACAACAGGTTAAAAATATTTCATTTCTTTTTTTGAGTAACCTAGAATTCTGTTGGAACAGTCAAGAACTGTGAAAGCTAGTGAATAACTAAATTTCAATCCTCACATTCATTTGGGAGGTGTGGGTCAGGTCAGTTCACATCAGAATTCACAAAGATCAAATTCCTGGAGCATTTCTATTTAAGCCTTGGTTGACAATCCTGATTACTTCAAAACCTTAAGTATCCAGGATATGTTAAAGGCTGTCTGCTGCCATATGACACTATCCATGTGTGGAGATCTTTCTTAGAGATCCTGCTTCGTATTCCTCTCTCTGAAATATGGTGGGTGGCAACGCAAGACAGAGCTTTCTCTGTGGTAGCACCAAAACTGGGGAACTCCCTTCCTAAGGAGGTTTGCATCATTCCTTCCTTACAATACAATCCTATGCACATCTACTTACAAGTAAGTTCCACTGAGTTCAATGGGGCTTTCTCCCAGGTAATTGCGCGTGTAAAAGGGGAAAAGAAGAGGCGAGACACAAGTATATGGTGTAAATAAAGGGCCACATTTTATTAATCAAGATCTGCGAAGGGTGAAAGTGCGGGTACTAACTAAAACTGGCCATTGGCCAGTGAGGTATCCCGGGCAGATACATCCAAACCCGGGGGGTGGCGCAGCACTTCGCCACCCCCCCAGTTTTACACCCTCTTGGGTGTTGGGAGGCTTTCTCACAATCGCCACCTCACGGTGCCACGGAACACCGATCCGTGTGATGTAAGCCATCCTCACTGGCGAACCGTATTTCCCCCCACTGAGCCACTAAACTCAGCAAGCGCTGAGATACAGGTCTCGCCAGCCACCTGAACAGTGCCATTGGATGATCACCAAAAACCCTAACCCCACTGCCTATTCCTGCACTTACTAGCCAAATGTGACCGGATTGGACCAAATCACACGGAAAACCCAAAATAAAAAACACCCAACCCTGCAACACAGTGTAGAGTAGGCGAAACACACCCATTGCCCCCAGCCAATCAGGACAATGAGCCAAAATTCCTACTCGGCCCCTAGAAATGGCGGCCAGCAAAGCCCACACTGAGAACAGGGAGGGAGGGAGAGAGCTGCAAAAGAAAGAGCCCAGAGTGTGGGCATCTGGGCCTAATAACGGTCCTGCACGCTCCACCCTTGCATCTCATTGGAGGGTGAGATCACCCCATAGTGGTCTCACTCTCCTTTCCTCCGCACGCAAAATTCTCCCCGCTCACAGTTGCACGTGGACGGGGGAAGGGAAATGCCAAAGTAAATGTTTTTCTAATCACAAATTCCTCAGCTTTGATTGATTGGTTAATTTACTCCCAAGTAAGCACATGTGACCCAGATTCAGACTGGGACTGGGGCACTTCAGGAGCAGTCTTTTAAGCTTCTCCTTGCCCATTTTTGTCCTGAAATTCAACCCCTCCAAGCATTGTTAAAACACCTTCATTGACTCCAATTGAAATGTCTTGTTTTGTTTTGTTTTGCTTTGTTTTTTTCTTTTATTAACATCTTCATGGGGGTGGTGTGGAATTTTGGGATGAAAACAGGTGGGGAAAGCTTAACACACACAGCCTTCCAGGAGCACCATGGTCCCAGTCCAAATCAGGAGCACATGCACTTACTCTGAAGTAATAAACCACAAAGGCCTGTGGCTTATGCTGGCTCAGCTTGTCTGAGTGTGGAAAGCTAAGCAGGGTCAGGCCTGGTTATTACTTGGATGGGAGACTCCTCCTCTAGTTTCCTGCATTGAGCAGGGGGTTGGACTCGATAGCCTTGTAGGCTCCTTCCAACTCTATGATCTATGAAATCTATGAAAAATCTAAAGTAGAATGTTTAGACTGCAGCCTTAGTGGTTTTCAGGTGTCAGGCTAGGATTATCCTTTGGTGTGTGTGTGTGTGTGTGTGTGGTGTGTGTGTGTGAGAGAGAGAGAGAGAGAGAGAGACGTTTCCATTTCCCTGATAACTTTCTCCTCACCCCCATATTTCTCCTGTTCTAATTAGTGTTGCTGATTGATGTTGTGCTACAAATGCATTTTGAATATATATATATATATATATATAGAGAGAGAGAGAGAGAGAAAGAGAAAGAGAGAGACAGAGACAGAGACATATAGAAGTATGCCCATATACAATTTTATATTGTTATTAATCTGTTTTGTTAGCTGCCTTGGAGACTTTTACTTGAAAAGAAGGTGGCAATTATTTTAATACATATGGAACACTTTTGGAATGCTGTCCCCAGATCGGTGCACACATAGTGCCTATACAAATGTTAGGTGCCAGGTAAAAAATGGTTCTATTATCCAGGCCTTTTAACTCCTGGGGGTGGTGGTGCTTGTTTTATGGGATGCTGTTCTTGAGGGTGATAAATTGAGATTGCTCTTTTATCTGCTGCAGCTTCAGTTTTCTTTCTTTTCATGCTCTCTGCATTTAATGTTTTATTACTGCTTCATTTCTTTGATTATTTTAATGCTTTACTGTTTATTGTCTTCCATTATTTGACTTGTAATCCACCTTGAAATAGTATGATAAGGTGAGATATAATCATTGTCATCATCCCCACCACCACTCTGTATAATACTGACCTCAGTGCCCCTGTAACTGACAGGATTAGAGCCAAAACAGTACCACTGAGAAACACAAGAGGCTTAGATCAGTATGCTCTGGATAATATCCAGGTATTCAGAAATGTCAAAAAGAAAGAAAGAAAGAAAGAAAGGGAAAACTTTTAAAAAATACAATACAGCCCAACCACCTCCAGAAGCTATGTAATGTTCATAGAACCATAGAGCTGGAAGGGAACCCAAAGATCATCTATCCCTGAAGATGCAGAAACTCAGCTGTTGCTACTCAACTGCTGAGTGACGGCTGAAAAGAAAAAGAGAAATCAATTGCCTGTTACATTTCGTTGCAAGTCTCACTTATAGCATCATTGTCATTGGCCTAATAATCACTTACAACACACTAGGTGTTCTACAAGAGGTAAAATACAGCCTGTAGGGCTACAATCTAATACAAGTTGGATAAATACAAGCGTAACAATCATCCATGTTGTACCTTATTATTCTGAAGGCAGATTTCTCCCATACAAAGCTGACCATGTTTGAAGATAATAAACTAAGGTGCTGTCCCAGTTGACACCACCTCCACTAGGGATGTGTGTTAGTTTTGGCTGAAGCCAGAAGCCCAAGTAGAATAGGGCCACTCTGGTCTGGCTCTGTTGCTGATTCCCAAATCAAAGCGGGCTTCCCTGCAAAGGCAACATAACTGAACCTGCTCCAGAGGCTTTGCTAAGCAAGCCATGTTTCAGAGTTGCCGGAGATGCAGAGATCCCCACCCCCCGTCTCTTACAAAAAATAAATAAATTGCAACAGTGGCGTAGCGTGGGTTGTCAGCACCCGGGGCAAGGCAAGTAATTTGCGCCCCCTAACCCGTGGATTTTAGCACTCGAGTCTCTTCCACTAGATTAGTTAAAGAAACCCGATCACAGCAGTCAGCAGGCTAGGTTTTCTCCTCCAGGTCCTCCTAGGTTTTCCTCCTGCAGCGTCTGTCACCACTGGCTCCCTCTCTCCTCTCTGGCCTGTGTCACCTGCCGCCGCTGCCAGCTTCTTCTTGCTGCTGCCTGGTCTGGTCTGGTGTGGTTCTCTCCCGCGCTCAGCGCTGCGCTGGGCGGCCGCTGCACTGTCCCTCCCCCAGATAGTCCCTCGCTCTCTCTTCGCACCCACCGCACCGCACGCCTGGCACCCCCCCCTCCACAGTGGGCAGCGACCCGGCGGCTCGGATCGGATTCGCACAGCCAGCACTGCAGAGAGAGTGAGTGAGCCAGGCAGGGGCAGAGAGCTGCGAGTGCGAGCGCACCCCCCCAGATGTTGCGCCCGGTGCGCCCGGCCCCCCCTGCACCCCCCACGCTACGCCTCTGAATTGCAATACAGTAAAATAGAATAGTATCTGCTTGTTTCTTTAAAACTGCTGAGCAGTGGGAGGTGAGATGGAGGAAGTGTGGTACAGTGACTGACAGGTTCACCTCTTAATCCTAGGGCATGTTTTACCAGGAGCTCCAATCACTTGCTTTCAGGGAGGGCAAGGATGGTGGGACCATGAGGTGGCCATTCTTCCAATGTCACCAGGCTTAAATATGGAAACACTTTTTGTGGAAAAGTGGCATGCAAATAAATAGGTGATGATGATTTTCATACCAATGGTCCAGAAGGAATATAATCTCATGCTGCTATTGCACTAACCAACCCTAGTGCCTATTCATCTGAAATTTGGCATGCTTAATTCCCTTTAGAAGGGGCAACTATCCTAGTAATTTTTATCCAATTCTGCCTAGAATATTTTTTAAAAGGTATCGGTAAGTCAATAACAACAACAACAATAGTAATAATAACAACAATAACAGCAAAAATCAATCAAAATATAAAGGCATGTAGCACAACCCCCCCCCATCTATTTTCTGGCATTTGGCAGGCATAATCCCTTCTTATGTGACTACATTCCCTGCTCCACTTCTGAAAAAGAGGGAGGGAAAAGATTATAACCATTTTTGCCCGCATTTCCCATGATAGTTTTTATAGGGATGTACGAGCATTTTGTTTCAGTTTGAAAATCATTTGCACTCACCCCACTTGCAAATGCATTTTTTTTGGGGGGGGGGGAGTACGCAAATTCCCGAACTTGCAGTCATGTTCGAAAAATGTGACATTTCAAAAATATGCCCTTTAAAATGCCCATTTTCCAAAAGATACACATTTTCCACACTTACTTATTTATTTAATTATATTTATACCCTGCCTTTTTTCCTGGAAGGAACCCAAGGTGGCTTACATAATCCTCCTCCTCCTCCTCTCCATTTTATCCTCACAACAACCCTGTGAGGTAGGTTAGGCTGAGAGTCAGTGACTGGCCCAAAGTCACCTAGTGAGTTTCATGGCCGAGCGGGGACTAGAACCCAGATCTCCTGACTCCCAGTCCAACACTCTCACCACTATGCCATACTGACTCACTTTAGTCAATGGAAGGGTAAGTGCACACTTTTGAAAAATGTGCACTCTTACCATTTGATAAAACAGCAACAAAACAGGTTGCATATGACAACAGGAGCAAAACGTACTGAGCTATGAAGAGGAGTTCAGAGAATCTTGGTGAACTCGAACATAGCTTGTCTGAGCGTGGAAAGCTAAGCAGGGTCAGGCCTGGTTATTACTTGGATGGGAGACCCCTCCTCTAGTTTCCTGCATTGAGCAGGGGGTTGAACTCGATGGCCTTGTAGGCCCCTTCCAGCTCTATGAATATGAATATCCCTGGTTCTCCTATCCCTAATAGTCAATGGGAATCATAAAGTCTCAGATTTCTGAACCTTGACTCAGGTTTGGTACCCACTCAAAGCGGACAGACTCCAAATTGGTCCAAATTGAATCAGGTCATTTTCTGAAGCACTGAACTGGTGTTAATCTGGGGGTCTGTGCACATCCCTAGCAGCCAGCAGTGATGGAGCCTTTTCAGTCATGGCACCCTAGCTCTGGAATTGTTTCCCTAGATGTATTTGCCAGGTGACTGCACTATTGTCTTGCATTTAGGTACCAGGTGAAAGTTGCTTTATTTTCTTTTGCTTTTAATAAAGCCTAGGTTTTGGAAAGATTTAAGATTTTAATGTTATACTGTTGTGACTTTTAGTGTTTACGGTAGTTGTTACTGCTTGACTTGTTTGTATGTATTCAATTGCTTGGCTTGTTTGTATGTTTGTTTACATATTTGCTGATAAGCTGCCTTGTGTTGAATGGCAGGGTGGAAATGTTTTAAAAAGCTAAACAGTGAAAAAGAAATATCCCTATCAACAAAAGCTCATCAGTTTGATGTGTGCATTTGTGTGGAGACTACAAGGATTCCAGCACCTTGCACAAATCCTGAGACTCCCCTTGCTTGATAAGGGCCAGTGTCAAAGTCAGAGGCTAGGTTTTGTCCTTAGTGCAACAGTATCTCTAGTTCAGCTCTTTAGTTTTTTTACTTAAAGGTGAATGGGAACTATTCACATATAGAGGAAGAAGTAAAGTGGTACACTCAGTGATAATCTTCCAGTAGGGCTAAAGCTACTCCCTGCCTTTGATAACTACATTAATTCAGAATTAAGCATCCTTGCATGGGTATATTCTCATCCTGAGTTCTGTTTCTTGGTAACATTAGAGCAGGCATGGAGAACCATGTGGGGAGTCCCTGTCCAGCCTGCCAGCTTCTTTCCCAGGTCCTGCCACATCTCCTATCAGTGACAAGCTCTTATCTGCAATGGGAATTAAGACCTTTTCCCTGCTGAGCACTGAAAATGGCTCCCTTTCTCAGTGTTCAGAGTGAAAAGCTCTTTTCTCAGCTTCTGATCAGAGACATGAGATGTTACCTGTCAAAGAGAGGAGATGGGGCATAGGAGGAAGCTGCTGAGTGATTTAGTCCTGCTTATTTCTGAGGTGTGTCCTGCAGAGGCTTGTCCTGTGTATTTCTGAGCAGACATGTAGAGGCTTGTCTTGTTCAGTAGACATGTAGAGGCTTGTGTGAGTAGACATGCTGCTAATGCTGTCTAATGCTGCTAATTTGTACTTCTGAATACACATGTAGAGGCTTGGTGCTTGGGATAGCATTTGAAAGTACTGCTGAGTGATTCAGTCCTGATTACTTCTGAATAGATATGCAGAGGCTTGTCCTTCTTACTTGTGAGTAGACATGCTGCACATGCTTCCTTCTGTGTAGACATGCAGAGGCTTGGCATCTGGATGCTATTTCAAAGTGCTGCTGTGTGATTCAATCCTTTTTGGTGGTGGCACAGGGGTTGGGGAGATAGTTTGCAATGGGAGGCTCTTCTTGTTCCCTCATTTCAGGTCCTCAGAGAATTAGCAGAGGTGGGTTTCATTCAGAGATTTTTGAAGGATTCTGATTGTTTTGGGGGATTGTTTGCTCCGATTCCAGCTGTCTCTTTACTGCTCACCTGCTGCTATACTCTATTTTTCCCGATCAGTAGTTGATTAAGATTTCAAACTAAGATAGTGTGAAGCGAGGCCATGCACTGGATTTCTCCTTAACAGATTGCAGACATATACTTTAAAGGCTTGAGCTGTTCATCAAATATTGTTTTCTTTTCCATTAGGTACTTATGTGACTAAAGTGACTGCTACTGATGCGGATGACCCCGTTTATGGAAACAGCGCTAAGCTGGTCTACAGCATCTTGGAGGGCCAGCCATACTTTTCAGTTGAACCACATACAGGTAGGTGCTTCTGAATGCCAACTTTCCCCCGGGTTATGGGATATGAGAGGAACACTACTTCTCAAATGCCGCTTTGCTCGTTGTGCTTAAACAGAATGCGTAGGCAGGTGGCTGTCAACATTAGTCAATCTGTAGAGAATAAGTATCTGACTCATTTCCCCCTGCTGTATAGAAAGGCCTGACAAAGTACAAAGATGAAAAAAAGAAGTCTGTTTACTAATGCTGTTGAGGCAACCGAGACCAAGATAGCAGAAAAGACGAAGTCGAAAGCTCACTACTGTCAATGGAAATATTCTAGCGTATTTTAATAGCCTTTGTTCAAATCTTCCAAAGGGAAGTAAAACTTTTTGGTCATATTCCTGGGTGCAGTGAGTTTCTTACAGGGTTGCTAAGCTTTGGTTTTACCACTGACATGAAGTCAGTGTGTGTGAGTGTGTGTGTGTCTGTGCATACACACTTACAGACATACACAACACAAGGGAGGGCTCATAACTCAGTGGAAGAACACGTTTGCATCCAAATTGCTTTGGATTTAATCTCTGCAATCTCCAGTTTGAAATTATTCATTATTTTATGGATCTGTTACATTTATACCACTCCAAGGAGCTCAAGGTGGTGTACAAGGCTTCCTTTTATTTTATCCTCACAACAACCCTCTGTTTTTTGTAATTTGAGTAGGGGTGCTTTCACAGTTAGGCATGCCTCCCCCTCAAATTCATGTCCTATGGCCAGATCTTAATAGAACAAATTTAATGTGTGTACACAGGGGGAAAAATTTTTAACCCACAAGGATCAGGAGGCAAGACGTGAACCAGTTGAGATAACAAACTAATGATAATTGGATATGAACAGATCTGCTCTGTTCCACTCCGTTCTTGTTCTGACTCTCCAGTATCTCTTGCTTTCCCCTCTGTTTTAATTCTGGTAGGAATTCTGGATTTCAGATTGTTGTTAATGGGTTTTGCGTTCCTCTAGAAAATTGGGGTGTGAAGATCCAAATCACCCCATTCTGATTTGATGTATATATAAGTTCTATGGCTGATATAGATATCAGCACTTCTAGAGCCCTATTCAGGTGTTCTTCCTGCCTTGTTCAATGAACATGTGAGGAGAGGAGTGCTCCAACCTTTGCCCCCCCCTCTGTTGTCACATCCGTAACTCTGGGCTGCATATATCCCTGTTGAAAAACCCTGGTTAGGCCTGTCAAAAAACCCATGCTGTCAAAACAACATGCTCCTGTAAATGGGGTGGTTCACACTTTCCCACTTTTCTGGGCACCTAGAGGCTCAGGAAAGTGTGGGAAAGGTGCAGGACACTTAGAACTGTCAGGTCCAAACAAACAAACAAACTCTTGCCACAAAGGGGGTGATATACATGCCACTGCCTTTTGCAAGCAAAGGTCTTCTCGCAGCTTTGCTTTCACTTGACAGCTCACCATTTAACAGCTGTCAGTTGAGCACAAAGTAACACATTACCATATCTGCAGCCTCTCTTGGTCAATATTGGTACCTAGTACACTTTGACAGCAGACACTTCCCAGGGCATTGACCAGGCAAGGCTTTTCATTGTGGATGCCTGGAAGCACGCAGGTGCACACTTGCAAAAGACCAAATACATGTTTTGTTTTGTTTTTAAATACAATTTGCACAAATTACAATTTGGGCAAATTTCAAGACCCAAACAATAAATAAATAAATGCACAAATTGCCACCCTTAAAAAAAAATCCAGGAAATCCGCATACTGGCTTTTGGTACAAACTGAGTCAATGCTAGCAGGGGTGGGGAGTGGGAAATGGAACAAAAATCCAGAGGGATGAACTGGAAAAACCCATCAGGTTTTCACCCCCCAAATGGAGTTTTCATACATGCCTACATATTATGTGCAGGCAAACACCTGCACAGGGTTTTAGATATAGATACATTGTATCTTATTCAGCCTCCATTGATTCTGGATACATTTCCTGTGGGCTTCATTTTTATCCAGGGCATTGGCACATGTTGCTGATTCCCAGACAATAATTTTTAATGTAGTTTAAAAGCTTATAGAGATTTCAGAGTGGCAAATGCTACCTCTCAGCCACTGCGCCCCAACCTCAACTGCTCCATACACATCATGCTTCAATAGGTGAGGTAAAAAGGCACTTAATCAAGGCTCTGTCCCTATCATCTGAGCCACTAATATAGTCTCTTCTCAATAGCCTATATTTTAAGGCCACGTGTGTGGCCCTAAAGGGTGAGTTAGATGAATCAGATTCAGCCATTATAAGCTGAAAATTGGGGTGGGTAGGTTCTATGATGCATACCGAGAAAACGACTCAAGAGATTGATCTGAAACATGGCAGTGTAAGAGAGGTCAGTTTGAGGATGGCCCATGCCAATTATGAGGAGGAAAAAGGTTAAAAAAAAAAAAGGCTTATTTATCAGAGTTCAAAGTTTTACAAGTGACTTCCAGCAGTTTAACAGGTATTCTTTCTCATAGATGGAGTTAAACTTCATGGGTCGATTTCTCTGTTTGTGCAGGAATTTTTTGGGAAACTGTTTGTTGTGTCAGGTGATGCGGAAGGTCTAATACTCATTTTACCCTATTAGTAATATAACATGGTTATAGTTATTAAAATATATACACACACAGCCCATTTCAGGTGGTGGAGCCCATATAACCTATTTCCAGGAGCATGTTCAGTTCTATATTCTATTGCTCAGGAGGAGATAGGAATTCGACTACGTGTGGCTGGTTACCAGAGAGACAAGAGAGAATGTAGGGGAGGAGCCTGCTTTATGCAAGTTAAAGTGGGCAGCCTGGAGAGAGTGAGGGAAAGTTATTTCTTGTTGTGGTTTGGATTCTCCTTTTTCTCTTGGGGGGGGAGGCTGAATTCATTTTGTGTGTGCATCAAATTGGAGATCCCACAGGATAAACAGCCACCATTTTTGAGGTGCACTTTGGGAAAATAGAAATGGATGCCTTTGGCAAGAGGTTTTTACAGAAATATCAGAAATTACTGGTATTAATTTAGAGGTCTGTCCTAAACTAGCATTGTTATCAATAACCAATAAAGTCACCTGTGCCCAAAATACGAAGGAACTAATTGTAAACTTGTTAATAGCAGCTAGGTTAATGATAGCGAGGAAATGGAAAGTACATGGTTTTTTTTAATAACTGATTGGTATAAGGAAGTTTGGGATATAGCCCTAAATGATAAACTAACGTGTAGTATTAAATGCAAAAAGGGACAGTTAAAGAAGAATATTTTTTTTATATATGGAATCAATTTTTAGACTATGTATTAATAAAGGGGAAGGGGAGTATGCCTTGTCAGGACATGTTATACTGTTGGAATGTGGAATTCAATTGATTAAGGGGATGGAAGTACATTAGTTGGTCCCTAGGCGGGTGGGGGGTGCACCTTATGATTTACTGTAGTTGTATGTTTTTGTTTTACAGTCTTGTATGTAGTTATAATAACTAAATATTTTTTTAAAAAAAAGAAATGGATGCCTCCCATTCCATCATTATAGTTGACAAAAGTACGGTACTTGCCTGGTAAAGTTTGGCATGCAGAAGACTGGTGTGTGTGAGAGGGAAGAGAGAATTGTTTCTTGTATAACTGTGATTCTACAGAGATCCATGAGAATCCTTCTTCCTCAGTTTTAATATTCCGCTAGTCCTTGTAATTAGGAATATATAAGTGGGGTGGGGGCCATGCTACAAAATGTTTGTTTCTGTGGCAAGAAGCCTCCTTCAAAGCATCTCTCTTCAGCAGGGAAGGCTGCCCAGAATCTCACTTTTTGTGTTGGCTGTGCTGCATATGCTGAGAAAGACTTGTTGAATGGCCAAAAAAAAAAAAAAAAAAAAAGGCATGGAGGAATGTGTCTGCCTTTACATGATTCCTTTCAGACTAGCCTTGGGGTTTGTTTGGCTTTAAATGTTGGGAGAATGTTAGAGCTCTGCCTGTTGAATCTCAGTTAACAATCATTATGTGCATTTTGTGCTCACACAAAAGTGAAGGAGGTGATCACCAAAGATGGCCTTGGGGCTTAAATATATCTGAATTTCTATCTCCAATGCTGAGGGCTGAGGCTGAGCCTGCTAAGGCTGGAAAGGAAATGTACTCTGCATATGCTCAGAAGAAGCTGCTTCCTCTATTTCTACCAGGTCATATATTCCACACAAACAAGTACTTTCCTGGGCAGCAGACATACACCTGTGTACAAACACAGACACATGGATAGACATGCCAAAAGATCTGATTCTGTTAGACAATACGGGCAGGTGTGCGAGAAGATCTGAATGTGAAGGTTTCATTTGGCTGTCAAAGGAGGCAGGTATATATCAGCTTGCAATCTCAGCAACTGAAGTAGAAGCTGCTGATTGATCTCTGCTGTATGAATTTGATTTGTGCGTGTGTGTGTGTGTGTGTGTGTGTGTGTGCGTGTGCTTTGACACTCATCAAAGCTAGTGACCATCATCATAATTTTTTTCTCTGTGCCCACGTGTGCATGTGTATTATAGGACTTCAGTTCACTATGTCTGTCTGAGAGTGACTGCCTTCATTTTGTCTTCCTTTACCTCAAAACTGCTAGGCCCCAGGGCAGCTATCTGACTTGTACCACCCTCTAACCTTGTACCTCCTAAAGGGAAGGGGCTGCTGAGTTGTTGGTAATGGGAGGAGAGGTCAGTACTCTTATACCAAGAGCATGAAATTCAATAGGTGCAACTTTGAGGATGGAAGCAGCAGCACCTGTGACATTCTGCCTGTAGTTCAGCTGCATGACAGCCAGAAGGTCAGAGGGTGCAGTTCCCATCTCAAATGCTGGGGGAAACTCCACCTACTGTGTTTCTGCCTGTCACTCAGCTGTTAGATACGGAACTCCAGGCATGGTGGAAGTTCCTTGTAAGGGGCAGAGGGCCCATTACTCTTCCCTAGGGATGTGTGAGGAATCCATTTGGGGGGTGGAAATCCATTGGTTTTCCATGGTTTCCCCCCCCCCCCAGATTCTGGTTCACTGCCCATGCACTGGCGCTGACTCCAGTGGAGGTTCCAGTTTATTTCTGGTCCATGTTCATCTGTAAGTCTTTCCCATTTCTGTAAAAATCTGCAAGAAAATGTGCATTTACCAGCACAATCCAATGTGGCTGCCCGTAATTGTTTGAACTCAGAGGATTATGGGCATCCTATTGAAGGCAGGAGGAACGCAGAGGCAAAGGTTGCCTCCACGATGCCCCCACCCTGAAAAAGACTTAGATGGTTGATTTTGGCAGTCTAAGAATTTTGCCGCGGCTGGCAAAGAGGACAGGCTGAGGCACCACCACAATACATCATATCCCAGCAGAGCCTCACTCCTCCCTTCCCTCCAGAATGTCCACCCAACGCCGGCTCCGAAGTCAGTCTTCCAACCTCGGAGCCACAGCTGGTGCAGAAAAAACCACACCAGCTTCTAGGGTGGAGGGAGAGCACTCAACTTTGGAGTCCCAGCTGGGACTCCAACCTCTCCTGCAGCCATCCAGACAGTGTCTAGAAGCCATAGGATTGCACCCTACCTATCTTAAATTATTATATCTCAAAGTATACATTTCTAAACATTTTTTTCCTTAAGATTTGGGAAACATGAAGACTGGTGGATAACCAAATTCCAATACATGCGATATTAGGGATGCTCAAACATACCAAAATGTGTATAAAATGCCTATTTTAGGATAAAATGCCTATTTTAGGATAAAATGCACAAATGCATATTTTACAGTGAAATGAGTAGAAAGTGCATAATTTGTAAAAAAATATATATACATGCAAAATAATGTGAATTTTCATGCAGTGCATTTTTTTCTTTCAAAAAATCATAGATTAATCATCATCATCATCATAGATTAATGAGTAAAGGGATATAACAGATATATGGGTAAATACAGGTGAACTTGACATGGACCGGAAATAGACTGATCTGCCCACGTTTACATGCTAGTCTGGGAGATGTGGGTCAGTTCAGTTTGTACTGAAATTCACAACTCTCAGATTTTTTTCAAGCATCCTTACTCTTGAGGTACCTAATTTAAGTCCCTGACACATTCTATTGAATTCAAAGCTGGGCATAGCATACACACACACATGACATACCCCACACACACACTGGCTCCAGAGCAATATATTATAGTCTGCCAGGTGCTTGACAACCATTTATTTTTGCAATCCCAAGCAGGCAACAACAACAAGAATGGTATTATGAATACAGTGCACAATAGTCAAGGCCTTACATTTTGAAGACGGCTGGAATATAGAACAGACTAATCTTCAGAATTTGAGTCCTTGCCTATTGTGAATTATATGCCAGGAAGCAATACTTTGGGGCTCTTTGAATTCTATGACCTTTCAGTGTTCAGTTAAAATTCATCTGTTCTCCTGTGCCTTTTTGAGTTCTCCGTAGGGTTTTTTGTTCTTTTGTTTTTTTGGTAGTGCTGCTGTATTATTATTTTATTTTATTTTTGGTGATGCAAATTTGCTGTTACAATGTTTTAATTGCCCCCCCCTCTTAATTGTAAGCTGTTTTGAGGGATCTGTGTTGCAGAAGCATCCTATGCATGTAATATTACATGAACTATGTAATATTCTCAGAACATGAATTTTGATTCTCCTTTCATGTACACAATATAAATGGGATTTGTGCTTCATTTTTTCCACCTCTATTGCATGTGTCAGATATATAATATCTGTTGACTATTAATATTTTTATTGTATTTATTATTACATTTATACCCTACCTTTTTTCTCTTCCAAGGAACCTAAGACGGCTTACATGATCCCCCGTTCCTCTCCATTTTTAACCTCACAACAACCCTGTGTGGTAGGTTAGGCTGGGAGTCAGTGGCTGGTCCAAAGTTACCCAGTGAGCTTCATGGTCAAGTGGAGACTGGAACCTGGATCTCCTGTGTCCCAGTCCAACAGTGTACCACACTGACTCTCTAGAACTTAAAAGCAAAGGTTCATACCCCTGCTGCAAGCTAATTTCCCATTATCTTTGTGATTCAACAAAGGAGGATCTACACACAGAAACAGCATTTGTGCATACATAGATTCCTTTTCTGGAACCGGAACTGCCTATCTATGCAGACTGCAAGTAGGTCTACATCTCAGGACATAATACATTGTTTATTTACTGGTTTATTTAGTCACCTAGTCATTTATTTATTTATTATATTTATCCCCCACCTTTTTTCCTGCAAGGAACCCAAGGCGGCTTACATAATCCTCTTCCTCCTCTCCATTTTATCCTCACAACAACCCTGTGAGGTAGGTTAGGCTGAGAGTCAGTGACTGGCCCAAAGTCACCCAGTGAGTTTCATGGCCGAGCCGGGACTAGAACCTGGATCTCCCGAGCCCCAGTCCAACACTCTAACTACTGGTTACTTTAAAAGAAAATGCACATTACCTTAAATATGTATCTGCGTTGTTGTTTTTCTCCTTTTTTACTCAAAAGTAGGTGCAGGGGACCCAATATGGATCAGGACCTTAGAGTGGCAGGGTGGGGGAGGTTAGGGAACTTTCACCCTTTCCTTGCTATTTACATTGCAATTGGATGTCTTTTTGGCAATGTAAACTGTAGGTATGTGGGGCCTGATCCAGGCTGAAACCAGAGCAGGGGCCAACGTGTTAATGACCTCCGACCCTCACTCACATTAGGGTCCAAATCTGTACTCACTCCCCCTCCTCACCCTTACATATGAGAATAACTGAACAGGGCTAGATTCTCACAACCATCTTAATTATTAATGGGTGTACATAGAGTGTGTGAACGCATGTTCAGTGTAATGTGTGAATACTCCTAGTGTGAGGCATGATCCTTGCACTTTCTTTTCCCACTACACAGAAAGGAACAGCAAGGATTGGGGTGCTCACATTGTATTTTTGCCTTCAGAAAGTCAGCACATGGGCCCCAACTCCCATGTTTTTTACCCACTATGTGGAAAGGAAGTTCATGGATCCGGTCCCTTGTGCTGACTTTATGCTTTCAGAAAGGTGGTGTGAAGCCCTGATCCTTCTGCTCCTCTCTATTTGTGCAATCCAGCCCACCCAAATTCTCTGAGGATCAAACCACACTACTTTGAAAATGCAGTTGTTTGTTGGGGTTTCCCTCTTTTTGTTCTTTTTTGTTTGTTTTGGTGTTTACTCAAAAGTAAGTGCATGAGACCTGATCCAGACTGGGACCACAGCAGGGGGCAAAGGCTTAAAGTCTCCATACCACCACCACCACCCATGCTGGGATTCCAATCTTTGTAGTAACATGCCATCTGACCTTGCGAGGTTACACCCCATAACTAAAGGAAAACAGATTGCACATTCTTTGTGTAACATAGAATTACATGGAAAACTTTGGAGTATTGGCAGCATTTGAGCCTCAGGATAAAACTGAGTATGCATGACATCACTTTGCCAGCAGTTGCTGCCAACGGCTTTAATGGGGCAGAAAAAAAACTTAATAACTTGTGAACCACTGCTCAGAATGTAACCAAACCAATGAAAGGTGCATCTCCTCGACAAGGCTGAATAAAGTACATCAGTAGCTTTCATTGAAATTTGAAAGAAATATACCCTATGGCATGCTGCAGATTAGAGTAAAAGGGTCAATGTGTCATTTTTTTAGCAGTATGTAACTTGCTGCACCTGTGGCTATTTTTGTTAGATCATTTTGAAAATGTGCACAATTGTAGACCTCTTGTGGTAGATCATGGATGCCAAGTTTTGAGTTATTAGCAAAGCAGGTATCATTTGTGCATGTAAAGGGGAAATAGAGTCGAGGCACAAAATATGGTATAAAATTAGGGCCACATTGATTGAATAATCAAAGATCTGTGAAGGGAAGAAGTGCGGGTGCTAACTAAACAGGCCATTGGCCATTGGAGCTGTTTACGGGTGAAAACCTCCAACTCCGAGGGGTGCTGCTGCAAGTTGCCTCCCCCCAGTTTTACACCGCCATGGTGCTGGGAGGCCTTCCCACAGTCACCACCTCACAGGGCCGCACAACACCGATGCGGGTGAGGTGAATCGGCCTCAAAGGCAATCCTTATCTCCCACAAACTGAGCCGCATAACCCAGCAATGGGGAGCCTCAGGTCTCGCCAGTCACCTAAAAGGCATCATTGGATGATCACCGAACCCTACCCCACTGCCTATTCTCACAGTTACCTACCACAGAAAGAGACACGCCTCTGCTTAGTCTCCTCTCCCCCACCTGCCAGGAATAAATTCCAACAGGGCCCTTCGCAGATCCATGAGAAACAAATCATTCCCGGCATTATGGACAAATGAACCCTGTCTGGCCGGTACAGCTCCCTCCAGGCCAAGGTTATCACGGGGTCAGAAATTGCAAAACCTATCCCTCCAAGGCCCTTGCATATTTCTCTGTTCACTTTCCTGCCCGCTCTGTTCAGGCCTCTGGGGTTGGCACCCTGCCAACATAAGCACAGCAAAATATGAGACCAGAGAATCTCATACCAGACACCATGAAACAGAGGTCAGAAAATTGAAGGGCTCTATCGGAAGCATCGGTTTTGGACACAGCAACCAATCCCGAATTATGACAGATTTGAATTTTAAATTTTATTTGAAAAAAATAAAACACAGACAAACAGTACAACACATAGAACAATCAGCAAACTAAACTAAACAAGCTAAACTAAAATGAACTTCCAATTTTCTCCACAGCAAATATAAGTAATAATAGTTACTCTTACTCTAGAATAACAAAGAAGTTTCTCTTTTTTCTATTGTCCAACATTTTTCTTCTTACTCATCCATCTCACCAAGAGATAGATCCTTATTTACCTAATTTCTGCAAAAAGGCTATTAGAGGTTTCCACTCAACGATAAACATAGATATTAACTTTTTTTGAGATAATGACAAAAGTCTAGCGCTCTCAGCCTAATACATTGTCCTTGCTAACCATTCTTCTGTTATAAGCAACATTAGGCCTTTCTACTCATATATATTAATAAAGTTCCATAATTGAACTTAATATAAGTTTCAACCCTTTTCAACAATACCTCACACCCCAATTTTTTTAGCCCATTTTATCGGAATTCATTTCATTATTCTCCCTCCTTCTCAAATTTCAACAATGATCCGGGTGACCAGCCAGATGGGCGATTCATAAATGTGATGATGATGATGATGATGATGATGATAAAAAATACATTCTAACAATAACATCATAGTTGCATTTCAGATTCTACCTTATTGCTAATAATACACATAACCTTATTTTATTCTGCCATATCCGGCCTCTTCACTATCCCTTCTTCCATTAAGATCCTTCACTTAATCATTTACACATCAATCCCTTTCAGATTCAAACCCACCTTGTTTAAAATCCTAAAATCCTAAATTGAAACGCAAAATTCTCCCCACCCACAGCTACATGTGGGTGGGGGAAGGGAATTTTAGAAGAAATAGAATTGTGAGGCTCATACAGGTGGAACCTGTTTTTGTTTCTGTCTTTTCTTTCTTTCTTTCTTTCTTTTTTGCAACTCACCTTAACTAAAGGGATGCTCCTGCCCCCTTTAATCATTTTATTATAGAATAATGGGCATATTCCATCCCAAGAACAAAGCTTCTGTTGTGGACCTGAGCAAAATTCCTTTGGACACTCTTGGTGCAGACCGTTTAGGGTTTTAAACAGCAGCTGAAGTGAGGCATGCAACTAACTAGTTACAGATTCAGAGCTTTGATCAGGAAAGGGACAGAACGGACTTATGAATTGTGGAGAAAAAGCATCAGAGTTTCCTGCACCACACACACGCGCGCACACACACACCTCCTCACGTGTAAACAAGTATAATCCCAGCTGGGGGCTGGGAAATGCAAAATGTACATAGTTCCTCTGATGGCTCCTGACGCCACAGAGTCTCCCCGGTGCCACAGCTATTTGCATGCAAATGTGGCAAAGAGCCACCCCTCTCCTGCCTGGCCCAGATGAAGTTCATCCTGATTGGCTAAAGACACCTGGGCTACTGAAAGGAGGGGGGGAAGAATCTATACGGCGGCTGGGGCTTTTAGCTTTCGTTGTGGTCTGCACGTGAAGAACCGCGGGTAGGGCTTTTGCTGAAGCAGCCCTGAAGAGGACCAGCCCCCAGGTAAAGAGAGTGCCTGGGTAGTTATGTAGTAAAGGAACTAGCTTTGTTATTTTGTAGCTCAAAGTGTCTCCCCACCTTTTCTCCTTCCCTCATTTCCCACCTTTTGTTGTAATCTGTTTACCTTGAATAAACTTTCCTAGTTTTACCCCACACGGTGTGTGTGTGGTTCCTCTGTGGTTCAGTGCTAAATCCAGTGTATAGGCTAAGGGCAAGGCCCTGAGAGAATCAGTGTCAAGACGGCAGAGCTAAGGCTGGCAGTTTTGCACCTCTGATCTCTGGTCTTGAGTAAAGGACCAGTTGGCAGTCCTTCACATGAATAAATACAAGTGAAGCTGAAATGGATTTGGGACATTTTATTCTGAAACAGCTGAAGTTTCCAAACCATCTTTAAGAACTTTCACTCACATCTGATGCCACCCCACTACTCCCTATTCAAACTAAATGGTGTGGAATTGGTTACACATTACTATCTTCACCGCATTATTTATGTATTTATTTACTTATGTATTTATCTATTATATTTATATCCTGCCATTTTCCTGCAAGGAACCCACCTTGCCAAAGCGGCTTACACAATCCTCCTCCACCTCTCAATTTTATTGCCCCTCTCCTACTCTTACATTAATTTATTTATTATAGCTATAGCCCACTTTTTTCCTCAAGGAACCCAAGGCGGTTTACATAATACTCCTCCTCCATTTTATCCTCACGACAACCCTGTGAGGTAGGTTAGGCTGAGAGTCAGTGACTGGCCCAAAGTCACCCAGTGAGCTTCGTGGCTGAGTGGGGACTAGAACCCGGATCTCCCAAGTCTTAGTCCAACACTCACACCACTACACCATGCTGGCTGTCTATGGATGGACATATGCATCCTCAACTATTTCAATGGGTTGCACATGCATTGCTGCCATAACTATTTCCCAATCTGGATCACCTTAATGGTTTATCAGGAACTTTTTCTAAAATGCCCCAAACATAACATAAGCAATGTAAATGATTTTTTTTCAGAAGACAATGTTGTGGCGTAGAATTCAGTCTTCCTATAGCTATAAAGGGATATAAAACCCTTACACTCAAGCAGTGTGCAATGGATTACTCAAGAAGCCACCTGCTTTAGTGCAGAAGCACTTAAACACACACACATCCCAGATTTCTTGATAAGCTGAGCATTTGCAAGAAGTAGGTATGATAATATCTTGTCTGCGCCATAGACACTTTTATGGGTTTTTACGTGCAGTTGTGGGAAAGCCAAGAGCAATAGATCAAACATAGCTACAGTTTCCAGCAGTTTGTGGCATTCTAAATTAAACCTTCCAGAGTCTGGCATGCATAAAACATGTAAATGATATAGGTTTCTTAGTGCATCTCTGGGAACTCAACACTTTTGCAGTTTGAATAGTATTGTTGTTTATGATAGCAGGCGGAATAAGTGCAGACATGGCTGACGTTGGTGCAGGGGGCCACTGTCCCAGCGACAGAGCACATACTTTGCACGTAGGAGGTCCCAGGTTCAATTGCTATCATCTCTAGGTAGAGCTACGGTTGAAATCCCATTTCGAAGCCCTGGAAAGCCACCGCCAGTCCACACAGACAACACTGAGCTAGATGGAGCAGTGGCATGACTCGCTATAGGGCAGCTTCATGTAGAAATTAAACTTATTGCTGTATTAATTGGGTGCAGCTGTGGAGCCTCTAAAACACAGGTCCGGCTTTAGCTGTGTCTTACAACACTACTCCACAGGAGAAAACTAGCTTCTTGAATACCATCTGCCCTTGGGCCTACGCAGCATCGAAAAACACACGAGCACTACTGGCTACATCTTACGATTTTCACTGACAAAAAGCAGATCAATTCAAGCTCATTATGACACGAAGGCGGTAGCATGGTACTTGTTAACAGAGACATGAAGACACAAGTTAGAAGCTTGGAGGAACACAGCTCGTACATTACCAGTACAGCTTTCTACTAGCAGAGGCGTGTCCCTGCCAAGAATGACCACAGCCAGTATCCTTTTATACCTTTACACTTGAATAGGATATGTGATGTGACTGGTTACTGTACCTTTTATTGCTGCCGTTTGACATCTGTCCATCCCGCCCCTTTGCATCACTTGTCACAGGGCTGGAGTCAGGGTAGGCATTGTCGGGCACCTGCCAAGGCCCACACCCCTGCAAGTGGGCAGGGGGCACTGTCAATCCGCACAGCCTCCTGGCCCTCCTTCCTGCTGCTCACTTGCATTCTATGAGCATGAGGCCAGGGACCAGAGTGAGAATTTCAGAGAAGCTGAGTAACATTTGCCTTGCACACACTCTCTCTCTCTCTGGATAGTTTGGTCCAGAGGGAGAGGGCAAGTGAGTGGGCATCAAGACAGGAACAGAAGAGGACCCAGTACATTTAAAAATGAAGAAATATACAGATTCTTTTTTTTTCTTTTTTTAAAAAAAAAAAATCAGAACAAAACAAAACCCACACACCCTTCACTGTCATTTTATGCTCTCCCAGGCATTTTATGCTTGCCAAAACATTGTCATTTTTTCAGCGCCAGATTAAGACTTTCCTCTATTCCCAGGCACTTCATGGCATATAATGGGCTCCTTAATGCATCAGTTGTATTGTTTATGGTTTTCACTGATGTTTTAGTTGTTTGATGGGGTTGTGGTATTTTACTGATAATGGTTTTTAGCTCTTTCAAATGGTTTTACATTTAGGTATGTTTTAATTTGTAAATTTGAAAGTTGCCTAGAGAATTTTTTAGAAGAAAGACCATCATCATCATCATCATCATCATCATCATCATCACCATCGGAAGAATAAGGAGGAGGAGGAGGAAATGCATTAGGCTAGAGAAAGCTTACGGTATAAAAACAATGTATGAATGTAAGCTGCCTTGAGTGCCATTTTTCTTGGTAGAAAGGTGGGGTACAAATCAAATAAATATATAAAATGCTCCTGCAAAGTTGACATTTGAGAGCCAGTGTGCTATACTGGTTAGAATATTGAACCAGGACTGGGGAGATCAGGGTTTAAAGCCCCAGTCAGCCATGAAGCTTATTGGGTGACCCTGGGACAGTCATTATCTCTCAGCCTAACCTACATCACGGGTTTACTGTGAGTACAAAGACAAAAGGGGAGAAAGCCAAGAACACTGCTTGGAGTTCATTGGATCAAAAGGTATGATGTAAAAGATTTAAAAAAAAATATTCTCAAGGTATCACATGTACCATAAAGCAACCAGATATGCTAATTGGGGGGTGGATATATATATATATCACATGCAATCTGAATAACACCATCATTTATTTTTTTCAAAAGTCACATGTTTGGCTATCAGGCAGTTCAAATGCTGCTGCTGCTACTGCTACTACTGCAAGCAATTTATAATAGTAAATTGCTTGTGTGTATATCACACCGCTCCTCCTCCTCACATATCACACTTCCTCTTCCCTCTGTAGCAGGCTGGTCCATTCAGGTGTTATGGAATCACACCTTAATTTTGATATAAACCACAGATACATAAACCCTCCAGGGGGCAATTCATGGACTCATGCAGAAAAGAAGCAGTCCTCATTTCCAATCAATATTCGTATCTTCCAATGTGACAACTTCCTGCAAGGTTTCAGAGATATACTTTTCCCAGAAGGTAGCCATCTTAGACTTTTGCAGCAAAACATTTTGCATACACACACACACACACAGTTGGCAACTTGTTCTTGGGGGACAGTAAACAGCAGGGCTGGAACTCTAATGCTGCAGATTGGGAGGCAGGGCCGGCGCTACCGCTAGGCAAACTAGGCGGCTGCGTAGGGCACGTGGCTGAAGAGGGCACAGAAACGCTGCGCTCCTTCCGGCCGACTCTTCCTCGCCGCCGGCGCGCTCCTGCCCCGCCTCGCCGACAAAGGCACCACCAGGTCAGTGCGGGGGGGATTGCGGGCACCGGGTGGGCTCGGGGTCGCACTCGGCTTTCCTCGGCGGCCGGAGCTAGGCCGGGTCAGGAGCGCACGTGGCGATGGTGGCGACCGGTCCGAAGATGCTGTGCGGTGGGCGAGACCGGCTTGGCAGCGGGGAAAGTGGCTGCCGGAAGCGGCCAGTGGGCGGGCGGGCGGGACGGGCGGGGGGCGCTGGGCAAGCAGGCATTTCCCGGCTGCTTTGCTCCAGAGCCCCCCCAGCACGAGTGGGGGGGCGCTAAATATAACTTTGCCTAGGGCACCGAACTGCCCTGCACCGGTCCTGTTGGGAGGGGCAGCATTTTGTGCCTCCTCCCCCCAGGAGGCTCCTGCAGGCACTGCTGCTACTCCACTGGCCCTGCTAGCCAGCAGCAGAAGCAGCAGCAGCAGCAGCAAATGCCACAGTGGGAGAGTGGCCAGCAGGGCTCTGGTAGAGTCTAAATACTCTACCAGAGTGAGAGATCAGGAAGGAAGGCTCTCCGGGAAACTGCCTGCCCAATCTCTCGCCTTGGGAGAGTCCTCAGAACAAGAGATTGGACTGCCCACCTCTCCAGAGAGTTGCTCATGCCTGAATGCAATGCTTTGAGGGGTCCTTCGTGAAAGTGAGGCATTGTGAGGCAACCCTGGAGACGGCATGTACTCTCTGCATCAGCCTAATTCTCAGAGGGTCATTTGAATCGGAAAATGTTTAGTTTAGAATTGGACAATTTTCTTGAAACATGTCCAGTTGAAAATTTTCCAGAAAACCCACATCACTACTTTACTAACTAGTGACCCAGCCTAGCCACTGAAAACCAAGCTGACTTTTATCTGCATACCCTCAACCTGGATTCTATGTTTTGAAGTGTGGTGGAATGGACCAGGCATAGATGGGTTATCAAAAGTGGCGTGAAGAAGGGCAAACCAGTCCCCTTGGCAGAAGTTAAAGGTTGTCTCCCAGTTTCCTCTCCTGCTGTCCCCTGTAAACATGATATCCACAGGCCCCCCTCCCTCCCTCCTCAGCCTCCCTCCCTGGCCTTTTATATGTGGCTCTCTCCAGTCAGTGCCTATTTAATCATGTCTGCCTTGCTCACAAGTAAGCTCTGACCTGTGAGAAGGTGTTGTTAGAAAAGTTTATCTGACCCCCCAGCCCAACTAACTGACCATTCCTTTGCTGCCGTAATCAAAGAAGCTTCAAACTTAGCTCTTGGGCTGTTTTACTAATAGTTGCAATTTTGCAGAATTGTCAGGGGGAAACTGCATATGTCTGGTACCATATGAGTGGTTGTTCCTCTTTTCCCTCTGGCTGAAGGTTTCACACTAGACATGTTTTTGTTTTTGTTTTCCCTGTTGCTAGCTTAGAACAGATTGCCTTCTGACTGGATCTTCCTCTTTTGTACCAACTGGAATTTCTGTAGGTTCTACTAAGACAGATAAGAAGGAAGTAGTGAGAGTAGCAGACTTTTGGAATATCTCATGTACCACAAAGGTCATGTACACTGTCAACTCACCATAAGGGAGGGGTCAAGTGACACACGTACTACAACTACTTCCATGTGATTAAGGATTGATCTATTGTAATCAATAATGCAAATGAACAATATATAAGGCCGTGCCCACTTCCTGCTTTCTGTTCAGCTTCTGCTTTTGGCATGAGCCTCAGTTAGCTGGTCCATTCTGCGCAGAATAAGTTAAGTTGAACTCTGGTGTGCTGCTTCTCTTTTCCTGAGCATTGGTCCCTCCGGGAAAAGAACTCTGAGCATATTTTTGCAACAGTGTTCACTTGTAAGCCTTCCTCCAGGTCGAGGGAATCACCTTGGGCTGCTGCAGCAGGAGTGTCTACCTCCTGGGATGGCTGATGGGGAAAGGTTCTATGTCAGAGTTGTTGCTTTTCCCTGTGACTTTCCTCTCTGCTGTACGCATTTCCTCCCCCTCCTTAGTCTGCCTAATAGGGACCCCACTGGGGGTCTCTGCACATTGGAGATGCCCTGTGAGCCTCACAAGGGGATGCTTGTCCTTCTCTCATCATTGCTTTCTAATAGGTAAGAAAACTGGCTATTTTCACCATGGAAGAAAACTCTTCAATCTGTCTGTACGGTTGCAAACACCAATAGTTGTTTTTGGTTTTATAGCACCGCTGTTGTTTCATTAATCAGAAAGCAAAAACAAACAAACCTTTTTAAAAAAAAATCCTGAAAAACTAAAAATAAACAACTTGTCAGACAGGACAAATTTACTATGCAATGACACCAGTATTAGTGATGTATCTTACACTGGACCTAATCATTATAACCTCCATAAATCACAGCTATAGCCTGCCAGTTTCATATGAGGCTATAACTTAATTTTTCCTGTGCTCATTGTTGATGTTGACTTTCTAATATTATTTATAAAGTCATGCAAATGTTTATTCTCTAATAACTCACTGGCTTCAAGTCGCCTCTGTAGGTTTTTCCCCCTGTGGTTGGTTGCTAGAAGTTGCTCAGAAATAGTTCTCATTTTTCAGCTTGTGCGTGGATAGTTACTAAATTACAACAGTCATTATTACAATTACAATTATCATAATGCGACATAATCTGAAGCAACACCTTGTTCTGTAATACAAACATGGCATAACAAAAGAAAAAAATCAGTTGTATTTGACTTATTTGCATTTCATATGATTTGCTAAAACAAATTCCTACACTATTCTAGATTATAGTAAACTGAGGGATGAATGCACAGTAAGGCATAGAAAAATGAAGATTTCTGGAGCTGTAGGTAGTTATTTATTTATATAGGAAATAGGTCTTATCTGGAAAGCTCTGTCCCTTTAAATAAAGGGGAGAGAAACTCTGAACATGCTCTGAAACACTTCTTATTTTTAATTAGATTCAACTTCTGATCTAGAACTAATAACTCTTTAATCTTTAATCTGCTTGTACCAAATTATTCACAACAATGCCTGTTTCAGCCACAAGCTTCTTGTGACCTATTGATGGGCTGCATTCTAATTCTGTCATTAATATATTTAAAATGGTGTCTTTCTAAGGCTCTGTTTTCAAGTTCACTAGCTGTAGAGCTTGCAGAGATGTGATTAGATCACACTTATAATTCCTGGTTTCTAAGCACCACCAATGCATGTGTGCTTCTATTTAGAATATTCTGTGCAGTTTTGGGAACCCCATCTTTAACAGGATATGATAGCACTGGAGAATGTACAGGAAACAACAATTAAAATGATCATGACTAGAAATAATTCTGAAATGAAACACACACACACACACACACACACACCTCCCAGTAATCCAGTGGAAGTTGACATGTGGAATATATAAAACACTGTAAATTAACAAACTTGTAACAGGAGCCTAAACATGTTTACTTGCAAGTAAAT
This sequence comes from Shinisaurus crocodilurus, assembly GCA_021292165.1. Taxonomy (NCBI): domain Eukaryota; kingdom Metazoa; phylum Chordata; class Lepidosauria; order Squamata; family Shinisauridae; genus Shinisaurus; species Shinisaurus crocodilurus. The sequence continues at coordinate 14,111,056 of CM037887.1, read as the reverse complement.
CCCACTCCAATTAATAGGGCTTACTCCCAAGTAAATTGAGTTCATAATGGTAAATGAAACTAGTAGGGATGTGCATCAGATTTGAATGAACCACAAACAATAAGCAGAAGCAGGCAGCTTCAGTCCAGTTCTGTTGGGTCCCAAGTTGAAGCGGGGTTCCTGATCGAGCCAAAAGAATCAAATGAACCAAATCCCAGCCCAGAGCAAAGCTTTGTCACTGACTCATGTTTTGGGTACACATGCGCTCGTGCAGACATAACGGGTCCCAAAATAAATACAAAATTATATTTAGTTTTGATTCTCTTTACATTGCAGGGAGTTGGGAAGAGGGTAGGAGGGAGTGTGGTTGGTTGTGATTGACATGGTCACTGTCTAATCCTAGGGCACGTTTTACCATCAGCTTCAATCGATGTGTTTTGTAACTGCCCATCGGGTGATATTTTGACTGGTACCTCCTCCACGCAAAGCACTCCCTTTGCAGTGGCATTGGGCACTATCCAGCAGCAGCCCCCCAACACAGCTCCTTGCTTAGCATTTCTTCTAGGCACCTGCTCCACTGGTATAGCCAGTCGCTTACTTTTTGCTGCCCAAGCAGCATCATTGTTGCTTCCATCAATGCTCTCTGCTACCATTTCCTGCCCACCACTGCACCTTGCAGAAATGAAATGAGCTCATACCACCTTAGGGCCTCAAGCACTCCCGTATTGTTATTTTATGTCACTACCTCATCCCCCAGTAGTAAACCGACAAAGAATGATGCCTTTGAGTGATGCTCAAACAAGCAAAGTATGTCTTCTGGCTCAAAGTATCAGAGTGAATGCATGCTTTTGGGTTTAAATATCAGATTTGGTAGTATGCATACAGGCTCATCCTAACTCAATACCTTCTAGCTTAAACCTACAGGCTCACATGCCTTGTGTCGCAAACTGTCAAAGTGTATGGGATATTTATTTAAAATATTCCTTGGCTGCCTTTCAGCCCTCCCATGGTGGCATACAAGAATAAAACACATAATGTGTGCTGTAGTGGTGAGAGTGTTGGACTGGGACTCAGGAGATTCGGGTTCTAGTCCCCGCTCAGCCTTGAAACTCACTGAGTGACTTTCACTGACAGTCACTGACTCTCAGCCTAACCTACCTCACAGAGTTGTTATGAGGATGAAATGGAGAGGAGGAAGATTATGTAAGCCGCCTTGGGTTCCTTACAGGAAAAATGGCGGGGTATAAATGTAATAAATATAATAAATAAATAAATAAAATAAAAGCCAATATGGTTTTAAAAAGCAATAAAAACAGCAACAACAGCAAATGTATCAGGGGAAGGCCAAAGTAAAATAGTATGTTTCCAGAGCCTTCTTAAAAGCCTACAGTGATGGGGCCTGGTGGACTCCCAACTGCAACTTATTCTAGAGGTGTGGGGCCACTGCAGAAAAGGCCCTCTTTTGTGTGGACACCAACATAACTGCTCTCACAGGTGGGCTAATGAAAAGGGCCTCTCTTGCTGATCTTAAAGTGCAGGAGGGTGATATGGGTGAAGGCAGTTCTTCAAACCAATTGGTCCCAAACCATTTATGGCTTTAAAGGTCAAAACCAGCACTTTCCATTGGGCTCAGAAACACACTGGTAACCTGTGCAGCTGGCACAGTACTACAGGCATTATATGATCAAATCAAATTGTCCCCACCATCACTCAGGCGGCTGCATTCTGCACCAGCTGAAGTTTTTGAACAGTCTTGAGAGATGAGAGCATCGGCTGCATTGCTCTGTTCAGTTCCACTGCAAAGGGTTCACTGTATATAGAGTGCAAGGGCTCACTCCCACTTTCTTCTGCTGGTCACTACATTACCATGTCAATGATGGTCTTGGGCTTCATTGCTCTACTCAATTCCACTGTGAAGGTGCCCTTGGGTATTCACTGAGGTATCTGCAGCTCATGTCTGCACAGAGGATAATGAAAGATGCCCCTAGAGAAGGATGCTCTACTAGAGTGGATGGTATCACCCCAGTTTCTCTTTTGCTGGATAAGTTTACTGCATTGGCACCTCAGTGAAATATTCAGGCATCATTGGCAACTCATTTCCACTGCAAAGGTTGCTCTTAGTCTTGGCTATCTGTTGAGGCATTTGTGGCTCATATCTGACAGAGGATCACAAAATATGCCCCTAGAGAAGGGTGCGCTAGTCTGTACTAGAGTGAAAGGTCTCACCTCAGCTTTTCTTCTGCTGGATGTGCTTAACACATTACCACCACCTCAGTGAGATATTTAGGCTTCATTGCTCTGCTCAGTTCTACTGTGAAGGGTGCATGTAGAGCAGTGTTCTCCTACCTTGGGTCCCCAGATGTTTTTGGCCTACAACTCCCAGCATGCCCCAGACAGCTACGCTGGCTGGGGCATGCTGGGAGTTGTAGGCCAAAAACATCTGGGGACCCAAGGTAGGGAGAACACTGATGTAGAGGGACAGTGCTGCTCACCATGTTATTACTTTGGTGACATACTCAGCTTCCCTACTGGTTTACGCTGGTGGCAGTTTTTCCAGGTGCATCAACCTGTCCTCAAAACAATGCAAGTATGACTTGTGGCTCAAATAGATCATAGAGTTGGAAGGAGCCTAGAAGGCTATCGAGTCCAACCCGCTGCTCAATGCAGGAAACTAGAGGAGGGCTCTCCCATCCAAGTAATAACCAGGCCTGACCCTGCTTAGCTTTCCACATGATCCTAGTATACCCAGTGGCTCAAGCAATTTCCTAATATGCCTTGTAGCTCAAACGCAATCCACATATGCCTTGTGGCTCAGGGCCAAACTAAGCATTCTGCAGAACTATGCATGATTGACTTACGGTACTTGCCTCCATGTAAGCACGCGTGACCCCGGTTTGGAATCAGGACCATGGCAATATGGGAGAGGTGGGTTAATCTCGCCCCTCCTATTTTCATCCTGAAATTCCACCCTACCCTCTGATATGGGGGGGGGTTAAGAAAAGGGGGGTTTGGAAATGTCTCCATTAAATTCCCCTGTGATTTGCAGAAAAGTTCATTTGGCCCTCAAACATGCAAACTACACCTTCATGCATCATGTCTAGTATTTATTCAAACAGTCATTGGATTATGAGGAGAAATCCCAAAGCCACACTGTCAAAAATAATGTATGCGATGAGTCTAGGCCTGTGAGTATAGGCTGCTCTGTTGCTCTGCTCAGTTCCACGGCAAAGGCCAGGAATCAACTTCTTCTAGTTGATTTATCTTTCTGCACTGCATTGTCAACGTTTGTGAGAATAGGCTGCCTTCTTCTGCTCACTTCTAATGCAAACCACACCATTTGCTAACTTAGCATTCCTCTTCGTTGGCTGTCCTATCGTCTAGGCATCTTTGAATCTGGCACTGCCTCCTGCCTCTGCCAGCCTCCACCACCCACTCATTTCTGTGCATATTTCACCTAATATATACATTTTTGTGTGTAAAGCAGGATATAAGAGCCGAGACACATTATGATGATGCAAAGTAGGGCCACATTTATTAATTTGAGGATCTGTGAAGGGTGCTAACTAAACTGGCCATCGGCCAGTATACCCTTAAATTGGCGAAGCATCCCAATCCGAGGAGTGGTGCTGTAACTTGCCACTCGCCAGTTTTACACCACATGGTCTCAGAAGGCCTCCTCCATGTCACCTCACGGGGCTGTGAAATGTCATGCGGGTGAGAGGAATTGGCCTCAAAGGCAGACCCTATCCCTCCTGGCCGAGCCATGAAACCGGGCCCATGGAAGCCTCAGGTATCGCCAGTCACCTGAAAGGTGCCATGGGATGATCACTGAACCTCATTCCACTGCCTAAACCCGCACTTACCTGCCAATGTGATCGAATTCATGAAACTACGCAAAACAAAAAAGCACCCAACTCAAGAACACAGTGCAGAGTAGGCGAAACACGCACACCACCACCAGGCCAATCAGCAATGGTGAGCCAAAATTCCTACTCGGCCTCGTCAACCGGCAACCAGAAATCCCACACTGTGAATTGGGAGGGGGGGAGCTGCTTTGAGAAAAGAGGCAGAGGGAGGAGCCCCATGGCCTAATAAAGGCCTCAGCTGCTCCCCCCACCACCATAAGCCCATTGGTGGCTTCAAACGGAAAACGACCAGGTCCGTCTCCCATTCTTGCCCGCGTGCAAATTATCTCCCCACCAGCAGCTATGCATTGGTGGGGGAATGGTATTTTGAATGCATTTCCCCTAATATATGCATTTTTGCATGCGGTTTTCCTTAATAAACTGTATCTTGTACATGGTTTCCACTACTGTGCATTTTTCTGTGCACTTTCCCTAATATACTCATTTTTGTGTTCCTTTTTTTTTATTGGAGAAATGCATTGCAAAATTCGGAAAAGTGCAAATACCAAAGGATAACTGTGTTTCAGCTCATCTGTTGTTTTGGAAAGTGTGAATTAGGTAGGTTCACATTAAAATGTGAAGTGAATGAACCCACCCACCCACCCACCCCCGCCGCTGCCCGCTGCCCATACCTAGTGAGAACTGGCCCTTAATTGAAAATGGCCTTTATGCATATCAGTTGGTGTTACTTCCAGGTAATGTTTCTATGATGCCAATACTGTCTTGTAAATTTGATCCCCCCCCCGTACCTATTATCCACTTCGCATCATCAGTACTGCCCTGAGAGAGTGAACTGGTTTCTCTTCTGGATGACACTCTATGGGTATTAACCCCAGAATATTTACAAGGTCATCTTTGCAATCTCATTAACTTCCAGCAAAGCCCTTAGTTACAGCTGAGCAAATCCATTAAATGCTGCATGGTTACACAGGTGTGCAATTGAGACCATATACCATAGGATCAATCTGAACATGAAACTAGTGCATAATGAGGAAGACTGCTTATTGAATGGAGCACAATCTGCAGTAGCTAAAGTCTTCAGGCGAAGCTGTGTTTAATCTGTGAAGTCCTAAAAACGTCTTAGCTTTGTGGGAAAAGATAACCGTTTCGGTTTGGGGGGGGGTTCGTTTGTTTGCTTGTTTTTACTATCAAAGTCACTTAAGTTCTGGCACCCCTAAATGTTTTTAGTTTCTATAAATCTTGAGAATCATCAGCTGAATCCTAAAGGCATTTGCCTGGAAAAACGGTCAAACTGTGATATCCATAAAGACTAATTCCAAATAGGGGGCAATTTCCACAATGCAGGCCTGAATAGACTGCTGTGTAAATTGAAATTCTCCACCCTATTTGTGGGGACCAAATTTCTTCAGGGGGAGGAGGAATTCTCTAACAGTTTCTAAGGGGCAGGGTTTACCATTAGCAGTGCAAGTAGCACAGCTTCTTTCATTTTCATGTTTTGTGTGTGTGTATGTAGTTTGCTGCTGCTGCTGCTACTGTGTTCACAAGGCGGTCCACCATTTTGCATTCTTCACAGTATACCTAGCACCATTCCAGGGCATTGCGGGGGAGGGGGGAATGGTAGCCACTAGAAAAGAATGGTGGACAATATTCATGACCTTCTTTTTCTAGAGGCTGGGGGGAAAAGTCAGACATTTTCTCAGAAACTTGTCTTCTCAGAAATTTCAGGTCAGCTCTATCTTGAAATACCAGAATAATCAGAATGAATGATACTGGACTAGGTGGACACAGAAGTTCTGTTCAGACATTAATCTTACCAGTTACCAGCCATGCAAATAGCTCTGTCCCAGTGCACAGGGTTCTGCGTCGCATGGAGGCCTCTATGTGCGAAGGCCTCCTCTCTGCAGATGTTCATGCTGTATGTGCGGATGCCAGGGGGAGGAGCGATCCGTGGAGACTGGTGGCTCCAGTGTCAGTTTTGCAGTGTCTCCACTCCGGTTTTTAGTCTGAACTTTAAAGGAGCTATCCATGGTGCTGAACCCTATCCCCCCAAAAATAACCCCTTAAAAGTCCAGACTACAACCTGGAGTGGATGCACCATTCCACTGACACTGGAGCCACCAACCTCCACTGGGGCGGCTGTTCAGCATGCACAATGTAGGAGAGGGTCTACTTGTGTTCATATAACCAGTAAGATTAATGCCTGAATAGGGCTATAGTCTGAGCTGGTCTAAGGCTGGTCCCTGTCCCATGTACATATTCTCTACTGTGCATTTTAGCATATATGTTTTCAAAATATAGGTATACACGAAGGCAGGCAATTACCTGGGGACATTCTTTTAAAACTAAGGACAGAGTTACCATCTGTCCCTTCTTTTCAAGCACATGTCCATTATTTCAGAACACCTGCACTTCATTTAAACTCATAAGGGGAAAACAACAACAGAAAACCCCAACAAAACATCATATTAGTTATATCCGTTAACTTTCTTAGTTAGGAACAGTTTAGAGTTGTGGCTCTACTAAGCAAAATCCTGATCACTAGGAAGCCAGGTCTTTGTCAGAAGTCAGCCACCTCTGTATAATTTAAATTCTGCCCACCTACATTTTTCCCCCCTGCCTTTTCTTTCTCCCCATCTTCAACCTGTATCACTATTTACTTTATGAATCTTGGATATGTTTTAGGTGTGTGTGTGTGTGTGTGTGTGTGTGTGTTTTAGTACTGCAATATGCAGTTCTAACACTCTGCTGTGGGAATATTGCAAAGATGTACACATTCTTTCATTAGAATGGGGAAATAGGTTCAGTGCTAAGGTGAGACAGAGATGGTACAATGTGATATGTGATGTTAGCTGGATAAGGATTTAATTTGTGTACATTTCATAAGAGGTGATTATGGGAAGATAGCTCATTGCTGCTCAAATATTTGAGATGTGCTAATGAATGACGGAAAGGGATGCCTTTTGTAACTGTGTGTGTGGGAACTGTCAATGGCACTGTCCTAGAATAAGATAAAACAAATGGTCATGCTTTGGTTACTTTGAAAGAAATGGTTTGTGTTGGAAAGCGGTGGGGGATTTAATGAACAAAGGAGAAAGATGAGTCATTTCTACCAGAGCCTCACAAAAATGGTTAGGGAAGTAAAACCCTAATGTGATTAGTGCAGTTCCTAAGTTGATTCAAAGTAGTTTAAGGTTTTGCTCCTATGGCACAACTTCAAAGCAACCCACTGGCAGGTTTTCCTATGCAAATCCCCATCAAAATGAAAAACAGTACCAACAAAATAATGCTATGGTGCAGTTACAATTTGTTTCAATATGAGCTGATGTTGTGCCTTATAGCAAGACTGAACATTTCCAATATTAATGTGGGACATTTTAGTATTACCGTATTTTTCGCTCCATAAGACGCACTCCCCCCACAAAAAAATAGGGGGAAATGGCTGTGCGTCTTATGGAGTGAGGCCAAGCTGCGGGCCTGCCAAACAGCTGGGCGAAGGATCAGCTGTTTGGTGCTGTGGTGCAGCGGCAGCAAGAGATTTGCTGCCGCTGCGCCACAGCACCAAACAGCTGATCCTTCGCTCAGCTGTTTGGAAGGCCCGCGGCATGGCCAGGGCTTGGCTGCGCGGCGGGAAGGAGGCACCTGCAAACACCTCCTTTGCCTTCCCTCCCTCCTGCGGGAAGGATGCACCTGCAAACACCTCCTTCGCCTTCCCTCCGGGAAGGATGCACCTGCAAACACCTCCTTCGCCTTCCCTCCCTCTGGCGCGTGCCTCAGGTTCCTCAGCTCAATGTCCCCTGAAAGCAGTTATTTCCAGCAACCAGGGAGGGAGGGAAAGGTATTTTAAACTAGCTGGGGCTCCAATGTTTTAATTATTTACCATGCTGTTTCTGTGTTTTGGTTTTAAATGGTTTTAGGATGCAATCCTATGCGTGTTTGGAGGGGGGGGAAGTCCTACAACTCCCAGAATTCCCCAGCCAGCCATGCGCAATCCTACGCTTTAGGATTGTGCCCTGAGCTGTTGATGTTTGCTTTCAGCTTTCAGCTACTCCGACCCAGCTGCCTGCAGCAGCAGCAGCACCACCAACAGCGGAGAAAGCGCAGGGTCGGGAAAGCCCTCCTCGCTCGGTTCTGTGACAGTGGCAGGGTTTTGTCGTCATTTCACCATTTGGTTCAGAATATTTTTTTTCTTGTTTTCTTCCTCTAAAACCTAAGTGTGTCTTATGGAGCGAAAAATACGGTAATAGGAAACAAAAGATGGCAAATTGCTTTCGACATTTACATTCTAAGACACTTTTAATATATAGTCACTTCCTGTGTCGTATAATTCTGAGCTGCCCTACGTTTGTGGACTTATTTTCAGGCTACATAAGTGTGGCATTTTTGGGGTGTGTGTAGGGTGCAGATGGGGGATAATTGTAGACAATTTTATAGGCTGAGAACTACATCAGAACAGTATAGAAATGGGGGAAAAACCAGTGGATGAATAGGTTCCAGTTTTCACATTAGTCAGGGAAAGTTAGATTGGGTCATTTTCATAGAGAATTTGCAAAGATTGAATTCCCCAAGCATCCCTAACAACTTCCACTGTGTGTGCATGCAACAAACAAAATACACATGGGATTCACACAATTTCCTACATGGAAGTTACATTGCCTGGTTTAAAATAATACTCTCTTAGAGTGGTACCAAACTCCATTCTTTTTGCTGAGTACTATGTGACCTGTGATAGTCATATATATATATTTGTTGGTGCAAAATATCTCCCCCCCCTTTCTTTTGTCACTCACTACATTGGACCATGGTGGAGAAAACTCTCATAAGTTCACAATTTCAAAGCCTAACTTGCAGTCTCTCCTGCCACTGTGTACTAAGCTCTCTTTATCATTAGCAGAAGTGTCTAGGCATTTATAGGGCTTACTGTCCTTCTGAGTAGATAGCGAGAGGTTCCCAGTGATGGCACACAGGAGAAAAAGAGAAAAGAGAGGTTGGGCAGGGGAAAGGAGGGGAAGAGGGATGGATAGATAGATAGATAGATAGATAGATAGAGATAGAAGAGACACAATTAGAAATAGAAATAGAGAGACAAATAGAAGAGAGACAAATGATTATACATTTGCCTTGATCCATCAATTCTTGCTCACTAAAAGCACCAATCCTATGCATGCTTATTTAGAAGTAAGTCCACTGAAATCATTGGGACCAAGCCCACAAGTAAATTGCCACAATGCAGAGTAATTAAGGTTGCAACCCTATACCCACCTACCTGGGAGTGAACCCCATTGAACTCAATGGAACTTATTTTTTTAGCAGAAATGCATATGATTGCACTATTAGTTATACTAAGACTGAAATCCTATACCCACTTCCCTGGTACTTCGTTCTGAGTAGACATATATAGGATTGCCCTATCAGTTCCATTGATATGCATGGGACATAAGTTTCTCTGGATTGGCTCCAATGCCTTTTTTTTAAATGTGGCATTCAACTGTGTGTGTGTGTGTGTGTGTGTGTGTGTATAATGCTGCTTAATTTACTCCCTTCTGCACCCAGGGCAGATGCAAGTTCTACTGAAGAGGAGAATGTATCCATTCTGTTCCATCCAAACTCCAGAGTGAATTGCAGAAGCTGCATGGCCTCTGCAGTTCACTGTGGGCCTGTGCAAAGAGGCCTGTCTGTCCTATGTTTTGCATTCCCTCCCTTGTGGCTCCATTGTTCTCCATGTGCTGGACTTCTCTATTTCTTTAGGCTCCCACATGCTTTAGAACTCTGCATGATTAGGGTTCTAAATCACAGGTAAATCACAGGTATAGCACTACCAGTGCTATAATGACCCTCCCACTACAGAAGTTACTCCTCCAGTACATGAAGAATGACAGATCCAAGAGATGGCAGTGGAATGATGGAGACGGGGCCAGTGAGTGAACCGATGCTTTCCCCCTCATGCAATTCTAATTGAATTGGTGGTTCCACGTGGACCTATGGCCCAACTGGAGTCCACCCAGAGCAGAGCCTTCAGTGTGGCAGCTCCATTTCTCTGGAACTCCCTGCCTCTGGAGAGGCACAACCAACAGTGTGTTGTCCAGTGCCTACTGAAAACGTATTTATTTCAGGAAGCCTTCTTGGCTCACCAGCCACTGTTTTTACTGATATCCTATTTTTAATATTGTATTTTATTCTTTTTATCTTTTTTGTCTTTTTATTCTGTGTAGATGTGGAGTGGTTTATGTGAAGGAGAACTGATCTTACACCAGCCCTCCAGGGTAGGCCACAGCCCCAATGTTCCCTGGACTGGCACCCACCCTCCAAGGGTCCCATACACCAAACCGGTGTAGCAGCCCAACCTTTAGACAAAGAACACACGCCAAGTTTAAGATGGAGACTTTATTAAAAAGTAAAATAAAAAAGTTAGTCAGTGTAGGGTCTCCAATTGTCCAATACAAGTAAAATACTCCCTTATAAGAAAGGGCTAAAAGAAAGTAAGGGAAAGGGGGTGAGGTAGTTGTTGTGAGGAAAGGGGAATGGGAATAAAAAGGTACTCTAAAAGGATGTAAAAACAAACCCCAAAAGTCTGCAAGAACAAAGTAAGTCAAACCAGGCCTAGCTTTTCCTAGCTAACCTGTCAGAGTGGCATACCTGCCCAGATGGAACTTCCACAGCATCCAAGCCCAAGAAGAAGAACCCTGAAGCTTTTTCCCCTAGCTCCTTTATTATTGCAACCAGGAACCATTTTCCCGCCCAGCTTTCACCAATCCTGTCTTCCTGCCTGTTGGAGGAGGGCCCCCCGCCCTTTCTCAGCTGCAGACACTTTCTTATGACTTCATCCCAATTAACGCCCGACCTTGCTTCTCAGCTCTGCAGACCATCCTTATCTCCCAGGTGCTCCCAAACACCCTCCCAACACATTCCACAAGAGACTAAAGTAAAAATCTGTTAGCTAAACAGCAATGGGGGGAAGGGACATCTAACATGGCTTTCACTACAAGTCCTAGCTACTGCAAGTCCCATCTTCACAGTTTATAAATGTAAATAAAATGAATCAATAAACTGGGTTCGACCTCCTGACCAGTGCTAATGCTGGGCATGGTTGCGGCAAGATACAGTGTCCCAGATTGCCCGAGGGCTGTTCTAGGAGGTTGTCTCAGATACCCCAGTTACATTTGGCATGTCCACCAGTGCGTATTACAAACGCCACTCAGTCACAGTGCTAAATGTGCACAGCATTTTGGGAAGAGACCACCAGAATGGTTACCATTTTCAGGATGCTCCCACTCCAAAATTTCTTTGCCCTAGCCGCCAGCCAGAGTTTCCTCTCAGACAGAGCCAGGCTGGAGTGAGCATCCTTGCCCTTTCTGTATTATATGACCACTGCAAAGATTGCAGAAATTGGTAGTTCAAGCACACTCTCCTGGCAATGGGCAGTGGATATCAGGGATGAGCTGTAACAGACTTTCCGGTAACCTTTAAGGATCTCTGTGGATTTAACAGATATAATGGGATAACTAGCAAATTGCACGATACTGCAGGCAGAAGCAGCTGGATCATGGCTTTGCAAGCCAATGGCGCTAAAGTCTAGAGGTTTGTTGCTGTTGCTCTTTTACTGCTGTTCTGGCTTTGCATGCTCATTAAAAAATACCAGCTATTGCAAACTCTGCATGGGTCCACTTATATGGGTCTTTTAAACAAGGCAGTTATACAGTATGCTTTCATTCCCCTTGATGCTTCTTCCTATTAGCAGACAAGTGTTGTCTGACAACTGGGAGTTTAGACCCAAGAGAGCAGTGAAGGCAGTAAATGGCAATTCTGCCCAGGATGTTCCTAAGAATCTCTCTACAATGAAGAGTTGAAAATACAAATGTTTGAGAAGAAGCTCAGACTAGTAGCAATATACATGAGCCCCACATTTCCCCATCATTGATCCATTCTGTCTGTTTCCACATCAAAATGCATTCTTAAAACACACACCCACCCAAAATTTACATTAAGATACGACCTAAAGTATCTTAATTTTGTCCATATATTATACATTTTTGCCTGTATTTTACTAATTTCAGACCAGCCTTCCTGCCTTTGGGGCATATTTTATACAATTGAGGCATACTTGGCCAAAGTGGTTCAGGCACTGGTGGTAACCTCAAAGTTGGATTATTGAAATTAATGGGCTTTATGTGGGGCTACCCTTAAGGCTGGTTCAGAAGCTGCAGCTAGTATAGAATGCTTCAGCTAGGTTGCTGAGTGGGTTGACCTATCGGCAGCATAGTACACCTGTGTGAAGGTACTGCACTGGCAGCCTATTTGCTACTGGGCCAAATGTAAGATTTTGTTGCTAGTAGATAAAGCCCTAGAAAACTTGGCACATGGTTACCTGAGAGACTGCCTTCTCCCCTATAGAACCATTTGATCCTTGAGGCCATCTGGTGATGCCCTCCTGGTGATGTCACACATACTTCTGAGGTCCACTCTGCAGTCTTTCGGAACAGGGCATTTTGTGTAGTGGCACCCACTATATGGAATAATCTTCCCTCTGAGATTAGACATGCACCAACACTTTATTATTAGGAAGATGCTGAAGATCCATCTGCTTATGTAAGCCGTGTAGTGTAATGTAGCCATCCATCTTACGTATATTCCATGTATTGATCTTTATTTTTATGTTTTTATGATTGGTGTACACCATTTTGAAATTTTTATTTATTAAGTATTATATTTCTATACCACCCAATAGCCAAAGATCTCTGGGTGGTTTGCAGCAATTAAAACCATAAAATACAACATAAGATACAATATAAAAGTTTAGAAGTTTAAAACTACAGTAAAAATATGTCCAAGGCCATCCTTCTCTCACTCTTTCCAGACAGACACAGACAGTGGCTTCTTAACTAAAGCTTTATTATGTTAATGCAAGCCAGTCAGACTGACTTAAAAGTAGAAATGCAGTGTATTGCAGAAGTCAATAACAAAAGGAACAAGCATAGTTAGAATATTAGCCATTAAAGAAGTGTAACCTATAGGTAAGATGCTGATCCAAACTGAATCCCCCTCCTCTCTTCCAAACTCAGATTACCCACACTCTGATCCTAAGGTGGATCCTCTTGCTTAAGGACCAATCACTTGGACCATCTGACACCTCTCAGATGGTCCATCCTCTTTAGCTGATGGGATTAGTGATGCCTGATCCACCCTCCTCCTCATTAGCATGCTCAGTTTGCCTTCCCACAGTCTCTGGAGTTGATTCACTACCAAACACCACTTGGCTTATCTCTGGGTCCCCTGGCCTTGGCATCTCAGCTGCAGATTCCAACTCTTCTTCCTCATCTGGCTCAGCATCAGTTCCCAGTTCCCTTGAAGGCACTAGTGGAGCAGCAAGGGGCCCAATCCCTGCAAAATAAAAGTAAAAACCAAGGTAAAACCCAGCAGCAATGCAAAGATTTAAAATTCCATAACAGGCTTAAAACAACAGAAACTGAAAGACTAAAATGCCTGGGAAAATAAGAAAGTCTTCACCTGATGCCAAAAAGAGCATGACGTAGGTGCCGGGTGAGCTTCTCTGGGAAGCTCATTCCACAACCGGGAAGCTCATTCCACAAACCTTTAGGTGTACATGTTTTATAAATATTCATAAATAAATAAACAATACATTATTGCATGGATAACTGCATCGCAAAATTTTGGATGCCCGGCGGATTCCTGTGTTAGAATTCTGTACAGTGGTTTGAATTTGAAGATTGTGAATTGATATGGTCTGCACCAATGTGGACCAAACAAAAGCCTCAAGCATCCCTCCTAGTTTGGGCTTTGAGTGCCAGTCTAGAATTGGGGGAGGGGAGAATAAAGAGAGAGACCTTGGAAAAAGTAGGTACTACTTGGCATGAAGGGTTCCTAACTGAGATTCCATATTGACAGCACAATCTGATTAGGAATGGGCAGATGTCTCTACTCCATTTCCACAGACATCCTCCTTTTCCCGCCTCCAAGTCCATCCTGTGGCGGTTCTATGCACACACACACACACACACACACACACACATACATATATATATATATTTAATAATACATATTTTTGTCTGTAGTTTTCAAAGGGACACATTAATGGACACATGCCTGAATTGCCTGTCACATGTTTGTGTGCATTTTAGAAATGTATGCACTGATTTTTTGTGCATTTTCAATATCTGTGCATATTGGCAAACACTTTTTTTTTTCCCCCCCCTTTTGTGGAATGCATCGCAAGCACAGAAACGTACAGATTTCTAATGTTCAGTTTGGCCCTCAGGCTACAATCATAAACATACTTATTAGGACATGAGCCCCATTAGACACTGTAGGACTTACATCCAAGTCAACATGCATAGGATTTAGGGATAGGTGAGAATATTGCCTTGCCGGGTTTTTGTTTTCTTTTAATGGATTTACCAATCTGTACTTCCTGGAGCCATTCATGGAAATGGACATCCCCCCCCCTTTTTTTTAACTCCCTGCCGGGTGTATGTGGAAATTCAGAATGAAAATGGGTGAGGAAGCTTAACCCCCTCCTGGTGTGCCATCATGCTCCCAATCCAAATCACGGCTGTGTGCACTTATGCTGAAGTAAATGAACCAACCACGCATAGCTCAGCCATTCATGATTACAAGAACATTTAATTTGGCCCAGAGTGATGAAGAATGCGTAGCTCACACCAATTATATTTACACGCCGGATCCATAGATATGAAAAACACATGAACAGGTGAGGAAGAGGAAGAGGAAGAGGACTGCAGCACAATGTGTAGTACTGCCATATGTGCAAACCCTTTGCATCACACATTACCTACATGGTGGAGGGGTGTGCAGTAAAAGCAACAACAATAACAACAACCAGCTTTTGTTACTCCATTTATTTTCACTATTTGATTTTTTGTTCATTTTGCTATTCATTTATTAGAACTGCATTCAGTTCATTTCTGATTCAAAACTACGGTAGTTCATTTATTTCTGTAGCTCCTGTGCATTCATTGGATTCAGTAGGAGATCCAGCCAGTGTTCTGGTTACCGTAACTTTATTTCCCATCCTCTTAGCACAGCTTTTTCAGACTTTCTATTATTCCTTCAAGGATTCAGCCATGCTAGATTTCAGATAGGTATGACTGAAGATCCACATTTTAGAGTCACTAAGGGTGCAATCCTATGGTGGCTGGGGAATGCTGGGAAGTGTAGGATTTTTCCCCCCTGTCTAAACCTGCATAGGATTGCGCCCTTAAAACGTTGCAAATCCTATAAGGTTCCCTTTGAATTGAACTGGAGATCCAGCTGGTCTTCATTTGACTTTCGAGGTAGGGATATTAGTTCTCACAGACTGATTTCTGGGGTGGTATGACTGTTTCTTTCAGTTTTCTTTTCCTTACATGATGAGATGTAATGCCATTCACAGGGGCATTCCTGGGACTAAAGGATGGCTGTGGCAATGGTCCCATTGGCATTAGCAGCCCCACTTTCAAAGTATGTGGCTACAGGGTGCTTAGTTAACATTTGGCTTTTGAAAGTGGAAAAAGAGGTGGGAAGAAGAAGCCTTCAGCTGCCTTGTAGTTCAATAATGTCCACCCCATTCTTCAGGAGAGTTTTTCCCCCCCACCCTCTCCAGATGTAGACATTCCCCCAACCTTAGTTTTTAAAATGAATGTGCACCCCTACTCCTTCACCACTCAAACAGGGATTGATAGCCAGGTGAGTTTATGAGCTGTCTCTCTTTCTCCCCTTCTCTCTTGATTACACTTTGGTTTAGATCAAAGAAATTCTTAAATTTAGACAGTTTTCTTGAGGATGTCCCTATATCTTTGCTCCATTTCCTTTGTTATTCAACTGGCAGCAAATGATGTGAAAAGTAATACAGGAATGTACACACAATTCCATTTGTCTCTGATGATATCACACAGGTGACACTCAAAATGACTGCTTAAATAAAAGGATTTAGATCAGAACAAAACGTCCAGATTTCTGATTTTTTTCAGGCTAGGTTTTACTTTTATCTGTTAACATGCGCTTGGCAGGGCATCTTCTAATCTGACACAACACTGATAATTGTGATATTGTAAGGCTGTTTCACTCCTTTCCAAATGGATATTTGCTAGTAAAATGGGTTCTACAGTTTAGCTGCATGATGATTTGTGATAAAGAAAAACAGTCTTGACAAAAAGGGGAATTGCATGCTAGCTGGGAAGCATAATACCAAATTGTTATTTCACCTGACTAGAAAACTGTGATGAAAGACATAATTAAAAATAATTTATAAGTAAAATGCAATCGAATCCTCCCTCCACACCCTGATAATAATGAAACCCTATTTAGTGCCCTCCTGCACAAGTATAATACTGGGTGGGATACAGTGCAATAGTAAGTATACAGCAAACTATTGTATGATTTGCCTGATGGATAACAAATAGCGATGTTTAAACATCATAGATGAATGTCAGAAATTGTTCCATGTAAAGATGTTAAAAATGGAGAATTGTCAGCAGAAAGAAGAATGTAATGATTTTTGTTGTCGTCGTTGTTTTCAAAATGGCTAGGTGAGTTTATGGCCTGGTGAGTTAATGAACTATCTTTTTCTCTCCTTCTCTCTTGATTATACTGTGATTTGGATCAAATAAATTCTTAAAGTTAAGAAAAGATTTATTTATTTATTTATTTATTTATTTATTTATCTATTATATTTATACCCCGCCTTTTTTCCTGAAAGGAACCCAAGGCGGCTTACATAATCCTCCTCCTCTCCATTTTACCCTCACAACAACCCTGTGAGGTAGGTTAGGCTGAGAGTCTGTGACTGGCCCAAAGTCACCCAGTCAGTTTCATGGCCGAGCGGGGATTTGAACCCGGATCTCCCGAGTCCCAGTCCAACACTCTAGCCACTACGCCACACTGGCACTCTTGAGGATGTTCTATATCTTTGCTCCATTTGCGTGTGTAGAGGAGAAATAACGAGTCAGACACGGTTGTAGGGTACAATTGGTGGTAAAATGGCCACATGTATTGAATAACATCAATTGGAGATCTACGAAGGGATAAAAAGTGCGGGTGCTAATTACACCGGCTATCAGCCGGTCACCATTGCTATAGGGTGAAACATCCAGCAAGGAGGGTGACGGCATCCTCCTTGCTTAACACCACATGGTGCTGGAAGGTCGTTCCTGCAGTCAGCCTCGACCGAACCGTGAGGTACCGGCAGGTGAAGTAGGAAGACCTCAGAGACGTGCCTTATCTCTGCAGTCCCGAGCCGTGAGGCAGTCGGCGGAAGGAGCCTCGGGCACGCCTCTCACCTGAAAGGTGCCATAGGATGATCACCGAGCCCCTAAAACTGCCTAATCCCGCACTTAACCGCCAATGTGACCGAATTGAAAATGCCACTAAGCACCCAAATCCTGAAATACAGTGTAGAGTAGGCGAAACACGAACATTGCCCCCGGCCAATTAGGACAATGAACCAAAATTCCTACTCGGCCCCTGGAAACAGGCGACCTGTAAAACCTACACTGTAAACAGGGATGGGAGGGAGGGAGCCGTGTCCGAAAGGAGGCAGAAAATGGTGGGTGCAAGCCTAATAATGGCTCTGCTACTCCACCCACTTTGCCTCCTGATTGGGGGATAGTAATCAGACCATTATGGTCTGATCGTCATTCTCCCCGCCCGCAAATTTGCCCCCCCCCCGCCACAGCTATGCGTGGCAAGGGAGGGG
This sequence comes from Shinisaurus crocodilurus, assembly GCA_021292165.1. Taxonomy (NCBI): domain Eukaryota; kingdom Metazoa; phylum Chordata; class Lepidosauria; order Squamata; family Shinisauridae; genus Shinisaurus; species Shinisaurus crocodilurus. The sequence continues at coordinate 14,093,506 of CM037887.1, read as the reverse complement.
CTTTCCTTCGTTATTCAACTGGCAGCAAATAATGTGAAAAGTAATACAGGAATATACACACAATTCCAGAGAGGAGAAATGGTTTGAAATATGTGCAAACTTTCATTGGATGAAATTTAGACATTACTAATGCTATTCTGAATATATATATATATATATATATATATTTAAAAAATGCCATCCTTGGATGTGGGGGACTTAAATAATAAGCCCATCCCCAATATTAAATTTCTGACTAAGGCTGTGTGGTGGATAGATGCGGGGTGATGATTAATAAGAACATAAGAAGATCTTTGATGAAATAGAATAAATGCCTATTCTTCCAGCATCCTATTTCCCACAGAGGCCAACCACAGAGGCCTCTGGGAAGCCCACAGGCAGCAGTGCTCAAAGCAGGGATACTAAAAATGTGAACACCCGTACTCAGATTAGATCAGCCTCAATTCAAAGTGGGCACACAGCCCAGTGGTGATGCACAGAAAAAAAAGATTAATTTCAGAGCCTGCTCCAGATAGCAAGCCACTTTGCCTTTGGCCACTTCAAGGCATTTTGCTTCAGGTCTCTCTTTGGAAAAGTCTCGCTTTAGAAAAGCCAACACTTTCCCCGTTGACTATCCATGGAGAAATGAACAAATGGCTATAATGAAATGTGCAGGCATAGTAGCCCCTTCTGAGTGGATGCATCCGGCCACATCTCAGACAAATTGGCACAGGGGGTTCTTTAAAATTTAATTTATGGATATACGTAGATATATATGGACACCTATCACCTGTGATGCAGCTAGACAATTTTAATGAGTTTACTGGGGGGAGGGGGTAGTTAGATGGCCATGTATGCACTTCAATTGAGAAGCCCACAAATAGTCCTCTTCCCCCCCACACACCGTCACCCCCATGCTTTACAATGGTTTACATCCCTGATATGAAGAGAGCACCCCAAAATCCCACCCAAAAATACTGTCTGCTAATTCTGCTCACTTAAATCATAGCACCATCATGGAATTTGCTTCGGCTGCCCTTATGCTAAATATGTTTAATTGGGAATAAGCATCATTTTGTGGTAGTAGAACACAATAATATTGTGGTGAAATGGGCGAACTGTTGTTGTTTTTTATTAGTGTTAAGCAAATTATATTTATTGCTGGGATTTACTGTACTGATAGTAGAACTGCATTGTGATTGGGCTTCTTTGCTGAGTTGGGATTGGTCAGTGGGATTACGAGGGCCAGTTATGAGAGGGGACTGGGAAACTGAGGGTGAAAAAATAAGTTATATAGCTTTGCATGTGCTGGTTTTATTATTATTTCACTTGGCTTTGGGGGTGGGGACATGAACTGTTACTGTTACTTAATAAGAAAATGAAAACACCCTATTTTTTGTGCTTTTGAAGGGTTTTAACATTTGTACTGCTGTGCTAATTTGTGCCTCTTGTTGCCACTTTATCACATGAGCTATTTTGTTTGTTTGATTGTTTTGTTTGTTTTTGTTTGGGGGTGGTTTTTTGTTTTTGTTTTGTTTGTTTTTTGGCTATTATTATTATTATTATTATTATTATTATTATTATTATTTTAAAAATCTGATTGTTAAGTACTTTTTTATTTTTTTTCAAGAAAATAATTAACACATTTTGTGAACACATACATAGATAGATTTAAATAAAATATTTTCATGTACCCCTAGCAATGCACCAGATGTTGGTATAATCACCTATTTCGGAAGCAGAAGGGGAAGCAGATCCTACTGGAAAAAGATAGTTGTTGCTCTTAAATCCAACTGTGTTTATGTGATCATCTGGGTGCTGTCTGGGTGATTAGCAATCTATTATTCTGCCTTGAATGGTTTATTTCAAATGACTTTTATGCTGCCTTGAGAAGTGGAACTCCTTCAAGGCAGCATACAAGACAATAAAAAAAATGCAAAACAAATACAATAAAAATAAATACATATTCAATAAACCATTAAATAAAACAGGATATTTTATCAGTATACAGAAAAAAAGTAAAGTAAATTAAGTTACTGGTCATGTAAAAAAAGAAGAAGAAATAATTGAAGAATGCAGATACTAATTGACAAAGTCTAGGTTTTAATATTGTTGGAATATGCGAATTGAAGATGTCAACTCTGCAGGAAGGGTGTTTAAGTTAAGTGCCCAATAAAGGGTTAAGATAGACTGTTATAACCTTAGTTAAGGGCGAAGGCAGAAACCAAGCTTCTCTAAGACGTCAGAGAGCAGGGTTCAGTGGAGAAAACCACTTAGTGGTATCAAGGGAGGGAAGGCTGGATGTTGCCTAGCAACAAGTTAGAAATTCCATTCTCCCTCTCTCTGACAGTTAGGCTGCTCCTACAGTTAACTGACTTAACTGATGCTTGCTAGGGTTTAGCAAAGGGACCTGACCTGTGTTTTCCTTTCCTTTTAATAAATAACATTAAAAAAAATTGGGCTTCCAAAGTCTGTAACCATCAAGCTTATAGTACCTGAGCAATCATATGTTACTTCTGTTATTTACTTTTAAAACATCCACTTAGAAACAAGTCCTGTGTGTGTGTATGTGTGTTTGGGTGAAGTCTGTTGCTGCTAGTTGTGCTCTTCCATCAAGTATAATGTTAGAAAATGGGGACGGGGCAGCATCTAGATCCAGGGCCAAATCTGATCACTCAAGCTTCTTCACCCACAAGTTGCCAGCCCAAATGCAAGTGAATTGTATAGAGAGAGGGGTGGCTGTGGCAATGGGATATGTTGTCTGGAGGTGGGAAGCTAGCCTACCACCCTTCACTCCATTCCTAAAATTCCTGTTTAGGTGTTTACCTGAACAAACACGGGATTAGATGGGGAGGGGTTGCACACAAGACCCATCCCAATGTCCCCATGCACATGGGCTCCTCTTCAGACGTTTGCATATTCCATTGCAAAGAACTGAAGGGGCCTTGTAGGTGTGCATAGCTGAATCTGTGTATGATCAGGAATCCTCATAAGGCAAGATTCCCGATTGCAGGGGGGCTTCTAAAGTGGCCCAGCAAAAGTAGAAAAGCACAAATGTTGACAAGGAAATATTTTGGTCTCAGCCACACCTAAACTTCTCCCCAAATTGTCTCCTAATTATTAGAGTCTGATTTTAAAGGTTGTAATTATTATTCTTGGTTTCACATTGCTGGTATTGGTGGTGTCACATTGCTGAACAGCAAATAAACCAGTTGCAGGATGAGATCTACTTTTCAAGGAGTCCTTCTATTCATACTATGCAATCTGTACAATTTGTCTGTCTGAGTGTGGAAAGCTAAGCAGGGTCAGGCCTGGTTATTACTTGGATGGGAGACCCCTCCTCTAGTTTCCTGCACTGAGCAGGGGGTTGGATTCGATGGCCTTATAGGCCCCTTCCAACTCTATGATCTATGAAATCTATCTATGACTTTACATAGGGAAAGGGGGGAAAGAGCCAAAAGTACAAGTGAGCACTGAAAGGAAGAACAGGTAATGAAAACTATGTGCATTTTTTTTTTTTTTTTGGTTTAGCATCACTTTATTTGGTTTAGCATCACTATCACAGTAACTCAGAATGATGCTAGACGTGGGACATTGTGGAGGAAGCAAAATGGTGGCCAGGCTGTCAACACAGTTGCCACTGTTTCCACTTCTACCAGCAGCCACAAATAACTTTAGGAAAACAGAAAGAGGCTGTTCCACTGCCATTACTATCAACTGTTGGGAGAACTTTCTTCTTCCACTAGAGAAATTGGATGAAATGGTCCTCTCCTCAATTTCTCTGCCTGTGAATAGTGGTGGAGAATTTTAGAAGACCATTTTTACTTAGCTCCTGTCCCTGTTTTATTTTGATGTTAAGAAGCTTTATTTGAAAGGCACCACACAACATTGATATGATCATGAAGGAGCATACAAGCTATCGACCCAACCCCTCTCAAGCGGAACTAGAGAGGTCTCCCATCCAGTAATACCAGCCTGACCCTCTTACAATGGCAGTGAGCACGTGCACATGTTAGCCTGGGGGGCTGCATGCTCAATAGGATTGGCTTGGAAATGAGCAGAGCTATCCCCCCTTTCCCCCGACCAAAAAAAAAAAAAAAGATTAGGAAATTATTCAGTTAAATTCTTAGGGACATATGAGAAATTTGTTTCAGTTTGTTTTTGATCAGGATTTATCCAGTACGCACCTTTCGGACTGAATACGGACTTGGACACAATCTGTGGTCAAAGTCCATATATTTCCAAGCTTGCAGTGTGATTCGCAGACCCCCCCCCCAAAAAAAAGTGTTCTATGGCATGTGTACGTTTGAAAAATTCACATGACCAAATTCATACTTTTGAAAAATGAGGATAAAATGCTTTAATCAATGGGAGAATAATGCATACATTTCAAAGATGCACACAATTGATGCATACTTTTGTAAAAAAATACGCATGAAAATACGGATGGATTTTCGTGCGAAAAGGGGAAAAAACAAAGTTCAGAATCTGATATGGACTCGAGTCGGAACAAGCTTTGAGAAGGAATTTGGAGAACTTTGGCAAGCTCAAATGTTGTGGATTCGCACAACTGCATCCTGAATTAATCTGAGTGTGTTAACTTTTCTTGTGGACAGCTCTTCAAAGTGCCCCTCCCTGCAAAGCAATGCAGAAATGTCTCTATTGGTTTGCCTAGGCACCTGACTCAAAAGGCTCCCCCCATGAACACTTCTACTGGGGGACTCTTGGGGCAAGAGAGCCCTTTACATTGGATACTGTCCCCCTCCACCCAGTTTTCTCAAGAGCAGATCTACAAAGCAGGGTATAAACTGGGAAATTTACCCTGCCTGAGATTTTAATCCAAGCTGGAGATGAATTTGGGGTCCTATAGTGCTCACTTCTCCTTTAAGGCAAGCATGATCAAGCTGGATCCCCAATGCTGATTTCTGGGTTTGGCCCCAGTGAATTTCACCAAAGGCTCTAGTTCTCTCAATGGCTTTTGGGAGTCACTGCAACTGCTCCGAGAGACCCTATCTTGTGTTGGTGCCAGACTTCTGGATTTCAAGCCTTTTTATTTGTAAGCCATGAAATGACCTCAGTTATTGAAATCCAAAGATGTTCTCTCTCTGCTTTTCCGTGTGGAAAGAAATGGGTTGCTGAAATTGAATGATCACAGGGGTACACGATCTCACCTGCAATCCTTTTTATTGCACCGGGTTACATAATTACTGCTTATTAAAATAAATAAATAAATAATGAAAGAAGTGAATATCAAGTCATCAGGGTATAATTGTGACTGCTTCCACATAAGCAGAGTCCTCCAGCTGAGAGCTCTGAGAGGATAAGCTCCTGGATAGAAGTGGCTTTTTTCCTGTGCCTGAGAAAGAAACCCCCAAGCACTGTGATTTTAAAAGCCTACTGCACTGGTGGATTGAATTTCCCTTGACACTCTTAACGCTTCACTTATTACTAAGACGATTCCGTAACATGAACCTCTTGCTCTCTATTCACAGACAAATGATTTCATTTAAAAAATGATTCAAAAACAGGATTGGTGTGTGCGTGTCTTGGGGGGAGGCATCCCTTCTAGAGAAATGAGTGTAGCGTTATGAGTTTGGCTATCTATGTTTTGATTACAGTGAACAGGTTGATCACCTTGCAACTATTGGATAGTCATTGGCACAACAATATTTTCCCTCTTATTCTTATTCTTATTTTGTTCCTTGATGGCTGGAATCTCTCTCCTCTGCCTTTGGAGAGAAGGAACAGTGCTTGAGGGAGGGACAGAGACTGCTAGAGGCAGTTTTCAGTTTGCATTGGACATGGACAGAAGCAGACATTCTACCTGGAGTTGGCTAAAAACTGAAACATCCTTTGGGGAGACAGTTCCTTCTTGGGGACCAAATGCAGGGTTGGTAATTGTACTCCCTGCTTTAAGGGTTTGCTTCCACTATGCTCTTCTACATTTGTCAATAAACAGATGCTATGAAGGCATCGGCTCATTTTCATACCAAGAAAAATTGATCTTCTGTTCCGACCAGGGGAATGAGCCGTGAGTAGGGGTTCCAGTGGTTTCTACACTGTCATGGATGGGTCAGGATTGGTATCACGGCTGCTGCCCACCTCTGTAGGGATGGTGGACTGATTAAGATGGTTCACCCCTGAAGGCTGATAGATCCAATGTGATTCCAGAATGCCTTGGGGGGCTTCTTGACTGGTGCCGCTGGCGACCCTGCCGAGTCCTTGGTCTCCATGTGGAATGAAGATCTGAGTAGGGTTATCAACACGATAGCTCCTGGACGTCCTCTCCTACCCACTTCTAAATGAGCCCCATGGTTTACAGATGAACTGAGGGAGCTGAAGTGGCAAGGATGACAACTAGAGTGCCGATGGAAGAAAACTCAACTTGAATCTGACAAGACACTTCATAGACATCATTTGAAGTCCTATGGAATGGCTGATACGTGCAGTGAAGAAAGTTTTCTGCTCTGCACGTATCACATCCGTGAACTCGTGCCCAGCTGAGCTGTTCAGGGTGGTTAGGGAGCTGAGTCAGGCTCCCCTCATCCCGAATAAGATTTTAGAACCTTCAGTAGCTTTCTGTGATGCTTTTAATGAGTTTTCTGCAGATAAAATCTCTCAGATACGAGCCAACTTGGATGCCGTTGTTGGTACAGAGGTCAAATCTTGGGTGTCACAGCAACTCTTCTTGCACAGTTAAATTAACTAGATCACTTTCAGTTTGTGACTCCTGATGACATGGACAAGCTGCTTGGATTGGTTAAAAAGACTATTTGCCTTCTCGACCCTTGCCCATCCTGGCTGGTAGTCCAGGGAGGGGAGACAGTAAAACACTTGTTGGATATTGTTAATGCCTCCCTGTTTCTCTCAGGACAGTTTCAGGTGGTGTCACTTGGGGAGAAATGCTCCTCAAAAAAGGAGCTGGTGTGTGGAGTCCCTCAGGACGCCATTCTGTCCCCGATGCTGTTTAATATTTACATGAGACCTCTGGGAGAGATCACCACGGGTTTTGGAGCTGGGTGCTATCAGTATGCTGATGACACCCAAATCTATTTCTTCCTTAACATCTTTATCCAAGGAAGGTATGACTCTTCTAAATGACTGCCTGAGATTGGTAATGGGCTGGATGAGGGAGAAAAAAGCTGAAGTTGAATCTAGGCAAGACTGAGGTGCTCGTCGTGAAGGGTCCCAAGTCAGGAATTGAGGTTTGTCAACCAGTTCTGGATGGGGTTGCACTCCCCTTGAAGGAACAAGTTCGTAGCTTGGGGGTACTTCTTGACCCGACCCTGCTCCTGGCACCTCAGGTGGAGGCAACGGTGAAAAGTGCCTGTTATCAGCTTCGGCTGATATGCCAGCTACACCCATTCCTGGAACATGTGGACTTAGTAATATTGGTGCACGTGCTGATAACCTCTAGGCTTGATTTCTGCAATGCGCTTCACTTGGGCTGCCTATAACTTGGTTCAGAAACTTCAACTGGTACAAAATATGGCAGCCAGGTTGGTCTCCGGGACACCCAGTGGAGACCAAATAACAGCACTTTTAAGATCTTTACACTGGCTGCCGATTTGTTTCTGGGCAAAATGAAAGTTCTGGTTCTTACCTTTAAAGCCCTTCATGGTCTAGGTCCAAGGTATGTTAGGGAGCGCCTCCTCCCCTATGTCCCACCACACCACTTATGGTCCTCTGAGGGCAATCTGTTGCAACTGCCTATTGTGAGACTGGCAGCTGTATGTCAGAGGACCTTTTCTTTTGCTGCTCCTCAGTTGTCAAATGATTTGCCAATTGAAATGTGTCTATTGACTTCTTTGAATGTTTTTAAGCAGGCACTGAAGACCTTACTATTTTAGCAAACCTTTCTTTCATAGTGTTTTATGGCACTTTTGGAATTGTATTAATTTTTATGGAATTTTCATCTTGTTTTTATGCTTAATGGTATTTGTCATGTTTTTATTGTATATTTGTTTGGTGTAAATTGGTTATATTGTAATCTTGTATTCTGCCTAGGTATTTGTATATAGGAGGGATATAAATTGAATGAATGAATGAATAAATAAATAATACAAATGGAACCATAGCATAGTGTTACACTACTTCTTAGGGCAGTTCAGGAACTGCAGGTGGGGGGACCTAACAATACACGTTTAGCATCATGGACACCAGGAACATATCTAAGCTTTGTTTATTTTGAATATTTCCCACCACCATCATGAGTATAATTAAACTAATATAATAAGAATGCCACACCCACACCTTTACTGCCTACCAGTTTTAACCATGATCCCTTTTTGGTTGGGGCCGTATCTCAGTGATCGAGTACACACTGGTTTATACTGATCCTGTTATATTAATTGTGGATTACTGTATTATGTATGTAAGCCTCTTTGAGATTGCTTTTTGCAATGGGAAGAGAGACATAGATTTAATCTAACAAGGAGGAGGAGGAGGAGGAGGAGGAGGAGGAGGAGGAGGAGGAGGAGGTGGAGGATTATAAGCACCCTATAGTGTTAGTGGGTAATGACACGGGGAGTGCAATCCTATCGCGCGTGCCCTCAATGTACATAAGCATCTGAACTCAGAGGCTTATGTGCACCCAATGCACGGCACAAGGTGCTGCTGCACCTCACATCCTGCATTTCACCCAGAAGGCTGTTTTCGGCCATCTAGATCAGTGATGGTGAACCTTTTTGAGCCCGAGTGCCCAAACTGCAGCACAAAACTAACTTATTTATTTCAAAGTGCCAACACTGCAATTAAACCTGAATACCGAGGTTTTAGTTTTACAAAAAACAACTCATACAGTTGTCCGAACTAATTAACATTTTTGTCTTAAAAGAAAAACACAATAACAGAGCTTTCAATGATACAAACAGATTTTTGTTGAAAAAAAAATCAACTCAAAAAATTATTATAGTACTACATTGTACACATAGCCTGAAGGGAATTTATACAAACTTTTTAAATAATTAGGCACATGTATTTTTGGATAAGGGATTCTCAACTTGTAATATGATTACCGGTATATGCCAGACTGAAGTTGTATGGGGCAAGCTTTACTCCAGGTCCTTTCCCTGCTTCTACAGGTGTCGGATTAGTAAAAGTCAACCTGTACTAGGATGAGCAAGATAAACAAGAAAACTAAACATGCTTAACACATTTTAAACACTTTATGTCTTAGACTGCAAACACTGCATTAGGTAAAAGTTTGCATTGGGCATGCTATTGCACAATTAATGTGATTTTTGCTATTGCATGCATGCTGATAATTTGTCAAACCTTGGCTCATATTCCGTTAGTTTGAGAGCAACACATGCAGCGCTCAGGTCAACTGTTAGGGCTTTACATCCAAGCCATGCTCTGTGCATCATTCTTCAAAATCTTTTAAATGTGATAACAATGTAGAAAAGAATTCTGTAACAGGAATTCTAGAATAAAATCATTCTGTTCCACACTGTGAGAAAGAACAAAATCATTAGTGTTTTGCAGAAGGGGACGGTCTTTTCACGGATCTGGTGACCAATGGCTCGAGTGCCCACAGAGAGGTCCCTGCGTGCCAGCTGTGGCACCCGTGGCATAGGTTCGCCGCCATCACTGATCTAGATGAAGCTCTTCAGAGGGAGAGGCAAGGAGGCTGGGGTGCCATTTAGATATGGTATAAGCCATCGGCCCCAGCATCCTTCTCTCCTCACCCCTGGAACACCCCTTTTCCTTCTTTTCAGAGGCCGATTTTCGACCTCAGAGGGGCAGCCGACTGCAGTTCTTTCTGTGCCTGCTGTGAGGGGGGGGCAGGGCTGTTCAGAGTCCCAGCTCCAAGCTCGCAGGGTCTCTGAATAATCATGTGGTCCCCCTGGCAAGGTTGGAAGGCCATAGGATTGTGCCCCAAATTAATGTATTATATTTTTGTCCTGTTCTTCCTCCCAAGAGCCTGTGATCCATGCAACAACATTAATAGGTTAGGTTGACATGAGCATTGTGCTCACCTGGTTACCTTTGCCCTAATCAGATATCTGCTACACCACACTGGCTTTCCACTATGTAGGAAGCAGTAAGGACTACAGTTACTCTGTATGTGAACTATATTGGGCTCATTGAGATGTGTGAACTTTGAAGGGAAAGCTAGGCCTCAGGCAGAGGGTGGAAGGATTGCTGTAGAAGTGATGTGAGCAGATGAAGTTACACACTAATGGAATTGATTAGGAAAGACTTCCACACTCCAGTCCCGGGCTACTGGACTTGGGTATGTCTCTGTGTGTTGGGGATGTGCATTTTTAAAAGCTTCAGTTTGTAAACCATTTTTGTAATATGTGAAGCTCTTTTCTGTGATAATTCAGGGAGGGGACGCAAACTAGGATGAAAATGTTATCCCATTCAAAGTGAAGGGAGGGATTAATGTTCTTACTGTGACACTGTGATGTCATCACACTGCCTACTTGATCCCTGGCTGGTGTGTGTGTGTTTGTGTGTTAATGTGCCAAAGCAATTGATGACAGGAGCAGTGAACAGGAATAAAACAAAAAAAAACTATTTTCCGTTATCTTGCATCCCTCTGCAACGTAGCTTTCCCCTTCCCACTCCCCCCATACACCATGGGATGCCTGAAGCACAGCCCTCTTGGGCCTTTAGGAGTTGGTTGGCTGTAAAATGCATAGGATTGTGCCCTGAGAGGCTTACCTTAACAGCACAACCCCATGGATATCTACTCAGAAGTAAGCCCCATTGTCTTCAATGGGACTTACTCCCAGTTAAGTGTGTATAGGATTGCAGCCTAGATCGTATACCCAGGAATTGAGTTCCTCTTGCTTCCTTTCCTTTTTCTCTCCTCCTTGTTAAATACATCCTAGTTCCTGGGATTTCCACACCTGTTCTGTTGAGTTGCCCACTGGTTTTTCTCCCACCTCTGTTCAAGAAACACAAGAGTTGGACACACCATGCACCATTTTGGCACTCTGGCATTCTTCACTCTCATCTATCCCACAATGGTTTGAGCCCAAGTCCCATAGTTCCCCCACAACAAGGGGCTTCTGGGTGGAAAGTGGTGTTACAAGGCCAGCCCAAAACTTTTTGCTTCCTGAGGCACAGCAACTCGATCACACCGCACCCAGTCAAGGTGCATTGCACGTGTACAGAATTGGCTTTAAAAGAACATTTTATATCACTAGACAGAGCAAATATAATCTACACTGCTACATTGGCTATCTTCTTTTCCCATAGTGCCAAAGATATGAGCCCTCAAAACCCAGAGAACTCAGGCAGAGAGAAATATTTACTATAAGATATGGAATATTGCTCTCTGCTTTTGCTGCATGTGGAATTACTTGTGCAGCCTGATCCGTGTTGGGGAGGGGTCTTAAGAGGAATGCCTGGGGGAATAGGCAGCTGTTATCGCTGCCCCACTGCATCTAATGCTTGAGGTAGCCACCTCACTTTGCATAATAATAGGCCCTGCCCTGGTTAGTTGAAAGCTATTGATTTCGCAAAGGAATGATCAATTGTCCTAGTTTAAGATATGTGTTCAGTTTCTAAATATGGAAATAACACAATAGGTGATTTCATAGGTGTGGAATATCCTGATATTTTCTTAATGTGACCAAGATATTTTATCATTTAAAATAATTGATGGAAAAGGTGGATTGTTGTGTGTCTTATGTATCCAGGGTGCAGATGATGGGAGTTGCAAGGCTTTTTTCTGTCTAAACATGGGTGGGCTCTCCCACTCTGGAGGCATTCAAGGTGCAGGCTGGACAGCCATCTGTCAGGGATGCTTTGACCTGGATTCCTGCATTGAGCAGGGGGTTGGACTCTATGGCCTTGTAGGCCCCTTCCAACTCTACTTTTCTATGATTCTATGATTCTATGACAGTGATGGTTTTGTTTTTTTAAAATTTTATTTATATATTTTTAAATGAACACACATACAAAAAAACATAAACCTACAAATCATAAATTCCAAGTGCACCTGTCACCTCGGGGCCAAAACCAATTCTATCCACATAATCCATTATTAATCTATATTCCAAAAATACATCATATCATGACATGGCTTACTCCCTTTCCCTTTACTAAAACATAATCTAAAAATGGTCCCCATATATCCTTAAAATTATTTTTCTTTAATTGTCCCCTTTTACATTTAATACTACATGTTAGTTTATCATTTAAAGCAATATCCCAAACCTCTTTATACTCTATGACAGTGATTGTGCCTTAAGGGCACAATGCCCTGCTGGCTGGGGCATGCTGGGAGTTATAGGCCTTTCTTCTGTCTAAACTTGCATAGGATTGCACTTGAAGAGAAGTATATAAGAGAAGCTCTGGGGTGGCAGTTCAGCAGTGGGTCTTTTCTGAGATAGACCCACGTTTATGAAATGCTCTTCCCAAGGAAGCTCACCTTGCGCGGACACTGAAATCTTTTTGGTGCCAGGCGAAGACATACTTCTTTTCCCAGACATGTGAACATTAGTTATGGCCCAGTTGTTGTGGGCTCCTTTCGTGGTGTTCATTCTAGGGAGTGGGTGAGTTTTTGTTTAGTGTGGATGAACACTTTTGTATTGTATTTTTTTTCTTTAGTTTCTGTTGTTATGGTGTTTATTTTTATTTGTATTATTTTGCTGATTATGGTCTATATTGATTTTGGCTTTCCCCCCCTCTGTAACATTAATTATGGATTTCTGTATTTATGTGTGTAAGTTGCTTCAAGACTGTTTTTTTTTGTGGTGGGAAGTGATGCATAAATGTTAATAATCAGAAGAATACTAAATCAAATTTTCTTTGAACACAAATGGTTTCAAGAACAGCATCCCTATCAAGTTAAACCTATTCTTGATCACTTGCATGTCAATCTAACATTCCTCTCTGTTTTTTGTCACCTCTTTCTTTTCTTCCAGCTATTATTAAAACTGCTCTTTCAAATATGGACCGGGAAGCCAAAGAGGAATACACTGTTGTCATCCAAGCAAAAGATATGGGCGGGCACATGGGTGGACTGTCTGGAACCACCACCGTGACTATCACACTGACCGATGTCAATGACAACCCACCGAAGTTTGCACAGAGTAAGTTGCACTACTGGTGCATGCTTTCTTTGGTGTTTTGCATTAGGCCTCACTAGAGTGCCTCGTAAGGTTGTTCGATAATTCACTATACCTGCAGTGAAGTCATGTTTGTGCCCCTGTGATTTTGTTATCCTTCTCACTATATCTTTCCACTGGCATTTTTTCAACCTCAATTGAAATTCATTGGTGGTTTTGCATTAGGCTTCACTAGAGTGCCTCGTAAGGTTGTTCGATAATTCACTATATCTGCAGTGAAGTCATGTTTGTGCCCCTGTGATTTTGTTATCCTTCGCACTATATCTTTCCACTGGCATTTTTTCAACCTCCACATACAGTTCAAGGTCCTTCTGTTATTGCCCCTCTTCCTAGATTCTCCTAGATTCTTCCTATCTTCTCTTCTCCACAACTGCTTCTGTGCTCTCTCAGTTGCCATCATTTCATTTCATTTATTACATTTTGTCCTCCTGCAAGGAACCCAAGGCTGTTTACATAATCCTCCTCTTCCTCCTCTCTATTTTATCCTCACAACGACCCTAGTGAGGTAGGTTAGAGTCAGTGACTGGCCCAAAGTCACCCAGTCAGCTTCATGGCTGAGTGGGGACTAGAACCCGGATTTCCTGAGTTCCTGAGTGGGGACTAGAACCCGGATTTCCAACACTCTAACCACTGGCTCTCACTGCTTTGCTTTCCCTGGTCACAGTTCCATGCCAGTCACTGTGTTCCTCATTATACCTGAGGCAATTTGCCCTTCAGCATCCATCAAGCCATATACTTGTCTTGTGCTACCTCCAAACATCACAGTCCACCTCTGTAGTGCACATTGGGAACACAGGAAGCTGCCTTGGCACTGGTCTACACCGACTGGAAGTGGCACTGGAGTCTAGGGCTTCCGGCATGAGTCTTTCCGAACCGTCCTTTGAGATGCCAAGGATTGGCCTTCGGCAGTGCTTTTTTTCTGGAGAAAAGGGAGATCCCTTTTCCTGAGGTGCTGGAACTCAGTTCCGGTGAGTTCCACCAGAAAAAAAGCCCTGGGCCTCGGGAGCCTTTCCATGAAAAGTCCTGTGCTCTTATGACAGAGCTGTGGCCTTCCTCCAGTTCAGCTGCTGGTCATGAAGGTCCAGTTCATACAAATCATGCCAAGCACCTCTGTGGATAGAATAGTGCAGAGATAATACTGTCTGAACGGGCATGGCTATGTTGACCGCTACAGTTTTTCAGCTGTGATTCACCTGAAAAGCAGGTTAGATGTTAGGCCCACTGTACTTACGTATGTGAACTTCAGCTGGAGAGCAGAAACGTCCAGTGTAGCCATGAGACAGGCCAAACGTTACCTCCTCCATGGCACCAGCAATGTTCGGATATCTATTCATTACATTTCTATCCTGCCCTTCCTCCAAAGAGCTCCAAGTGGCGTACATGCTTCTCTTCCCTTCATTTTATCCTCATAACAACCCTGTGGTGTAGGTTAGGCTGAGAGAGAGAGAGAGTGTGTGGCTGACCCAAGATCACCCAGTGAGCTTCATAGATGCATGGGAATTTGAAACTAGATCTTCACACTCCCAGTCTGTAATGCCTAGTCTACTCCACACTGGAACTCAAATAGATTGCCATACAAGGGCTAATAAGTATTTGATAATGGAGAGATTGATATATGTAGGTTCTTAAAGGTCATTACACTAATCCGTATGACCCAGCTTATATGCACTAGTTTATTTCATGGGTTTTTAAAAATAAAATAAAAATATGATCACCAATCAAAAGTTAGGGGAAATATATCTCTTTATCTATATACATTTTTGTAATCTTTGCATCCCTTCCTTCTCCTCCTCCTCCTGCCAGGTGTCTCCCCACACTTCATTTATTATTTGTTCTGTTGTTCTTTCCTGTGTTTCCAGTGCCACTTTGGATTACGCTTAGAACTTGAGAGCTGATGGGTGACACAACCTCTAAAAAGGCATGTGTCGTTGATGAAAGAAATAAAGCAATGACTAATTGGAGATGAGAGGAGAAATAAAAGTGAATAAGTCTGGATCAAGTTAATTGTTGATCTTTAATTCAAAATCCATATTTACGGTGAAGGTTCCATTGTACGTCTTGCTGGGTTAAGTTAAAATGATTTGACATCCCGCTGAGCTGTTCTGCAGTGCTTTGTAATCTGCATGAAAGGGTGGAGTACGGGAGAGGGAATTATAATGAGGATTGATTTCATTTGAAATAGGTGTATTCTAATAGAATTTTCTAATGCAACTATCTACTATGTTAGTTTATCTTTCTCTCCTATTTTTACCTGGAGATTAACATGTGGCAAGTACTGAGGATCTCCTATATTAGAAAACGTGCTAATCGTGATTTTTAAAAAAATAAAATAAAATAACACTTTAGGTGACCAAGGGAGCAATTCTGTGGCCCCTAGACAGCATCTGAGAGGCCATAAGATACGTTGGATTCCCAGATCCGAGGTCAAAGACAGCGCTCCAACCTCAGATGGGGAAATCCGCAATCTGTCCCCCTCCCCCTCGTAGTGGAAAGAGCCACGCCGGCTGGCTGCCTCTCTGAGGTTGGGAATGCAAAATCAGAGACTTGGGGGGAAGGGGGCATTTTGGTCAGTGAGGAGGGGGGGGAGACTGGAGAGGCCAGGATACAAGCTATTCTGGGGCTTCTCCAGCCTCCTTCCTTCCTCTTCCAAAACACTTTCACTAGACGGGCAGAAAAGTCCATCTAGTGGCAATGCAGGGCACAAGAATGAGGAGGTGAAGATCGCCTCTGCGGCTCCTCCTGCTCTGCATAAGCTGAGCGTATGTCTCCGAGTTTGGGAGCTTATGACCATCATATAAGATTGTGCCCTTATTCACACAAAATTATCCAGTTACTCTGGGCTGCTATCCCACAGCTACTGCGTGATGTTTTGTATTTTATGACAGTTTTCCTTCTCTCTGTGACCCACAATTAACACACAAGTGGCGACAGTAGCCTCAGCTCCCACATTGAATTAGATTCAATGATTTAAAAAAACCCTGCCAGTTGAAGACCACAGGATTCCTCTAGCAATACAGTAAAGCACAGATGCTTTGTAAGACAACGCAGAAGCAGCTCAACACGGGGCATCTTTTCTGCTCCCAGGCATTCCACCTTCTGCATCTGGGTATGGGCCTGAAAGACCAAGGAAAAGTGTGGGTGCATGGAGGGTAAGTTGTGAGCAAGCCCAATTTGTGACATTGCACAACATCATACACTGATCACAGGGCATCAGCCTTAACTTCCAATTTCCTGGCTTTCTGGAGTTTGAGCCAACATGAGATAGCTTCAACTGTGGTCTTAAAGCTTTAACTGTGGTTTTAAACCAGCAAGTTTTTTGATGATTGAATTTCCCTGGTTTTGAATAGATTTTCTCCCCAAGCTACCTAGTGTTTAGCCCACTTATAGGGATGTGGACTGATCAATTTCTTCTGAGCGCTGGAAGTTCACCTCGCTGATCACCCTGCCGCACGATCCCCCCAGTGCTGCTTTGCGACCGCCAACTGATGTGGTCACCGAGCTGCTTGCGGCACTTCCAGGTCCCCGGCGCTACATATTTTACATAGAAAACAGGGGAAACCACCTTAAAGCACCGCTTACGGAAATCGCGGCTGCTTTAAGGTGGTTTTCCCTGTTTTCTATGCAAAATACGTAGTTCCGGGGACCTGGAAGAGTAGCACCGGGGACCCAGAAGAGTAGTGTTGGGGACCGGGAACTTCCTTTCCCCGTATCATCTCGCTGAAGATGTGAGCGAGCTGGGGAAAGGTACTAGGCATGGATCCAAGGCCGGGTCGCGCCCCCGACCCGATCTTCCATGGGGGCGCCGACCCGACTCGATTTTCTGAGCGGCGCGGAGAGGTTCTCCGCACCGCTCGATCGGGCTTCTCCGACCCCGTCCGTCACTTCCGAGACCGGAAATGACGCGACGGGATCCTGCGCAAGTGCAGAACGCACCACAGGGGTCCAGCGCGCCTGTGCAGGGTTCCGTCGTGTCATTTCTGGTCCCGGAAGTGACGCAACAGGATGGAACGGGCGGCTCGCCGTGGAGAGGGCGAGGCTCCCGGAAGAAAAAGGTAAGGCCTCGCCGGGCGTGAGCGGGGCCAATTTCGGCCTCGTTCTGCCCGGCGAGGCTCGATTTTACAAGCCTAAAAGGTACATTATGTGGGGCTTGGGGGGGTCAAACGGGGTGAGTTCATCCCTGTTTCCACCTCCATTGATTTTCGCCACATCCCTACGTAGCCACTGCTATTCCACATCATCTCATATTTTTAGATGCACTGCCTCTGAACATGGCGGTTCCATTTAGCCATCGTGGCTAGGCAATCCAGATCTACACAGAACATTTACATTCTACTACTCTTTATGAGAGAGGATTGGGTCATTTTGGTGCATGATGCACTGCTCCCTTCAGCTAACCTGTCTTTGTTCCTTTTGTTCCACACAACTAGATCTGTGGCTGCATTCTCAAACTCTATCCATATAAGGATAACATGGATGGGGAAATAAAGTCACTTGGGTGCCCTGTGGGAAAGAAACTCTGGGCATTAGTCCTGAGGAAACATGCATAGGAGATTGGAGATTGCACTGTTAGCCTGTCTAAAAAGATATTCAGTAAAAAAAATAATGGTGTAAAACCTATGTAAAAAAAATAATACCCTTTAAACCAAGGCTCTCCAACCTTGGGTCCCCAGATGTTGCTGGCCGACAGCTCCCAGCATACCCAGCCAGCATGGCTAATGGCAAGGGATTCTGGGAGCTGTAGTCCAGCAACATCTGGGGACCCAAGGTTGGAGAGCCCTGGTTTAAACTTTGTAGTCTGGAAAGTAAGTATCATCCCAAACTACTGTTATTTCTCTCTGCCCCTCCTGGGTTTCTGACCTCCATCCCTTAATGGCACCTGTATGTTTCAGAAAGACTGGTGAAACCATTCTGATTTTATGAAGGTTAAAATGGCCCACCACTTCCACACACACACCATTACCATTTTTCATGGTTAAATGTTTTTGTTTGGTTGTTTTTGTTTTTTTTTTTAGTGATGGGTCTTAACAATGGAGATGCTAGCATGTCTCCTTTAATATTTATCACAGTTATGTATTGCCACAGCTATATAGTGTCATGGCTATATATTATTAGGCCCGAGAAAAAATTCTTACAGCAGGGGTAGGCAATTTGTGGCCCTCCAGATGTTTTGGCCTACAACTAACATCTTCTCCTAGCCAGCATAGCAAAGGGTGAGCGAGTTGTAGGACAAAACATCTGGAGAGCTGCCAGTTTCCCACTTGTGTCCCACTACAACAACTTGGTTTTTTTGGCCTGAAAGGAGTGTGTATGCGATGAGGTGTCACTAAAATCTCCCCATTATCTATTTCTCCCCTTTCTATCCTGCCCATTCATGGTCTTGGTGGAAGCAGTGACTAGCAGCAGTGACATTGCTCCCCACCTCTGCTCAATACTATTTCTTTTCCTACATGGCACAGCACTAGACTGAAGCCAAGATACAATGCTCTCATTCTGATTTGGCTTCTGACATCATCTGACAGTCCAGTCGAATTGGTTACATGGTGTTGTCATGAAGCCAGATCTGAGACACTGCTTTTTGCCTTCACTTTGCATTGGTGTTGAAACAGGGAGCTTAGAATGGGAGGGGGCTAGAGATTCCCCCATAGTAGGCTCAGGGGCTGAGAGCCCTCCCACAGATGATCAGGCAAAACCACAACAGCAACAACAACTATTGTAGTCCAGACCAGGGCTGGTTCCATGTTTGAGGGAGCCCTGAGCAAAAGTGCCCTGTGGTAGGCCCTGTCCTACATCAGTGTACCTTCTCCAGCTTCCCTGTTGGCAGTGCCCAGCCACTGGGTCTTAGAGCCAACATTGTACATTTCTGCAATTTAAATGGCAGTACCTGGACCCAGAATCTTTTTTTTTTTCCCTTCAAAAGGGAGGCAGAAGCAGTGGGTCCTGCTGAGGAAGCTGTCCAAGGATGCTGTGTGCTGATGCTGAGCTTAGAATGGGAGGGGGCTAGAGATTCCCCATCAAGGTCAATTGATAAAGGAGAGGGAGAAATGCTGCTCTCTCACACATTAAGTGACTTTAGCAGATTGCTTGCAGTTCCTTGGAAACATAGCCTAGCTGTAAGGGAGGACTTGAGCTGAGCCAAGCTGAGAACTAATGTGTGCCTGTAGGCAGGGGGAGGGGGGGGGGATAAAATTGAGGTTGTAGACATCCTGAACATTAAGCTTGTAGCTCTTCTGCCATTCCATAGAAGTTATGAATTGTGTCTTTTCACTCTAGTTGGGAATCCTTTTGAATTTAATTTTTAAGTTAATATTGGTGACTACAGAGCATGATCATGAAGCAAAATGAGAACGAGGGCAACCTGTACTTCCCTCATTTTGTTTTTGCTTCATGATGTTACCTTGTAGCCAATCAGATTTGAACTCTCAAAGCCAGTTCAGAGTAATGGCAACAAGCCAGTTCAGACTGAGAGCAACATTCCTCCCTTCCCTCATTCTGCTGCTGTGTAAGGAGAAAAGGACTGAGGGATGGTGGTAAGGAGCAGAAAAAGAGTGCAGTCATTGCACCAGAAAGTTCAGAGAACACTTTGTCCTGGTTTGCATATAAGGATGGATGAGAATTTCATTTCAGATTGGTTTTGATAAGAATTTACTAAAATTCACAAGAATCTCCATATTCAGGGGAGGGGGAAAGGACTGTAGATATATTTTTTTAAAAAAGTCACATGTGGGAGAAACTGAAACTGACAGATTCGTCCATCCAGGCCCAGGGTTTTGAGTGCTGAGCTCTTAAGCATCTGGGTTTGAATCTCTGTCTATTCAACCAGGGCCGGATTAAGATAGGGGCTATTGGAGCTGCAGCTCCAGGCCCCTACCATAAAATAGGCCCACAATGCCTGGACCCGTCACCCGCGGTGCGGAGAGCCGCAGAGAGAGCCACACGCGCGGGAGGAGAGTGGCGGCGGTGTGGCAGCCACCGCGGCGTCCCGCAGGCTCTGCGCATGCGCGGAGCCAGGAGAGTGGGCAGCGTAGGGCCCCAGCGGCGGTGGCAGCGCGGCAGGCCGGGCAGGACAATGGCGGCGGCATCAGCGGCAGCCGTGCCCGGAGGCGGCGACTCTAATCCTGGGCACGGCTAATCGACGTCCGTGTCGTGGCGCAAGGACGGAGGCCCCACCGGCAAGTTCTGGGAGAGCCCGGAGACCGTCTCGCAGCTGGACGCCGCGCGGGTCTGGCTCGGCAAGCACTGCAAGAAGGTGAGGCCGCGCCGTGAGGGCCTGCCGGGTGGGGGGCGGCTGCCCCCCCTCTCCTGCTGCCCCCTCGCGGCCCTTTGTCCTGAGGGGGAGCGCAGGCGCAGTCCTCGGCATCTGCACGTCCGGGAGGGTGTTAGCTTACATTTTAGCATAATACAGCAATGAAACACTCATCATTCCAGATCAGGGCTCTCCAGCCTTGGGTCCCCAGATGTTGCTCACCTACAGCTCCCAGCATACCCAGCTAGCATGGCTAATGGCAAGGGATTCTGGGAGCTGTAGTCTGGCAACATCTGGGGACCCGAGGTTGGAGAGCCCTGTTCTAGATTAAGCATTAAGATCCACAGAGAGCTGGTGAAACCAGACTTCTCATTATGACCAACTGAAAATCACAAAGTAGTGTGCAAACTTCAGCAGAATTCTTTTTCAGTATGAATGTTAAGCAAAAACAAAAACAAAATGAAGGGCATATAGGGGGGGACGAGAAAAAATATATATTATTGAGTGTGATGGAAAATCCTGTCTGCAATTTGTAATGGCCTTAAAATGAAAGAGGCATTTTGTGGATATATAGTGCACCCATTTGCATGCTTTACTTTGAAATAAAAGGTGAGGCAGTGGCTGTTCTGAATCACTGCCTGGGCACGGTAATGGACTGGATGAGGGCTAATAAACTGAGACTCAATGGAGGTACTGTTAGTGGGTGGTTTGTCTGCCCGGCTAAGTGATATTCAACCAGTTCTGGATGGGGTTGGACTCCCCCTGAAGGATCAGGTTTGTAGTTTGGGGGTGCTCTTGGATCCACAACTGTCACTCGAGGCACAGGTGAACTCAGGTGACACGGAGCACCTTTTATCAGCTTAGCCTGATATACCAACTTCGTCCTTATCTGGACAGAGATAGCCTAGCTACAGTTATCCATGCTCTGGTAACCTCTCGTTTGGATTACTGCAATGTGTTATACGTGGGGCTGCCTTTGAAAATGGTCCTGGAAACTTCAGCTGGTCCAGAATAGGGCAGCGAGATTGTTAACGGGGACTGGCCAACGAGAACATATTATGCCAGTGCTTTCTCATCTGCACTGGCTGCCAGTCTGTTTCCAGGCCCGATTCAAAGTGCTGGTACTAACATTCAAAGCCCTAAACGGCTTGGGGCCAGGGTATCTGAAGGATTGTCTCCTCCCATATGTACTTGCCCGGACACTAAGATCTACATCAGCAGTCCTTCTCCGAGAGCCCCTGCCAAAGGAAATGAGGCAGGTCGCTACCAGGAGGAGGGCCTTTTCTGCTGTGGCACCCCGGTTATGGAATGAGCTCCCCAAAGAGGTTTGCCTGGCGCCTACTTTGTATTCTTTCCGGCGCCAGGTGAAGACCTTTCTATTCTCCCAGGCATTTAAATCATTTTAATCATCTTCATCATTTTAATTTTGTAGTTGTTTTTAACTCTGTTATTGTAACTGTTGCTGCTAGCTTTGTCGTTTGTTTTAATCTGTGGTTTAAATTTATATTTATTTTATATTGTATTCTATGGTTTTAACTGTTGTAAACCGCCCAGAGAGCTTCGGCTATTGGGTGGTATAAAAATGTATTAAATAAATAAATATAACTAAATAAATAAGCCCAACAGTATCCATTGGGGCTTATTTCGAAATAAGTGTTCATAGGATTGCAACCTTTATTAGGTTAGACTACAACCCTATTCAGAAGTCCCTCACCCATGCACTGCACTGGCCCTGCCCCCAACATCCCATTCCCTACGTGGTTTTGCCTCTCCTGACCTGTGTGTATTTGGTGAAGGTCTGGAGCATTCTGCTGAATGTGTGTAGGGTCCTGTTTAAACCTTCACAGAATGTGTTAAAGTTAAAGGGGCAGAGCTTGCTGGGGCCAGAGACATTAAAGGTAGGTCTGGCTCATAGATTCATAGATCATAGAGTTGGAAGGAGCCTACAAGACCATCGAGTCCAACCCCCTGCTCAATGCAGGAAACTAAAGGAGGGGTCTCCCATCCAAGTAATAACCAGGCCTGACCTGGTTATTACCTGTTTATATGGTTTATGTTTATTTAAAAATGGTTGTTGTGAATGTTCTATTTATAACGGTTTTATTGAGTTAACAAGCTTATTGTTTACAAAAAAAGAAATATTTTCAATATGTTTCTGTTTTGGCACTTTAATGGTAATTAAAATATTTAATTTGTTTTAATATAAAATTGCGTCTTCATTTTATTTATTTCCATAAAAAGGCCCACCAAAATCCTCAGCACCAGGCCCATAATGCTCTTAATCCAGCCCTGTATTCAACCATGTTGTCCTGAATTAGGATTGCCAGTGGCCACCTCTTTTTTTGTGACAGGTTCATTATCTTTAACAACCATATGGCGGGCCCATATATCATGGTCTTCTCCATGTTTGGATTTGGAATAGCTGTAATTATTGAATTTGGCTGGTGCAGGTGGGTGAGAATTTAGTTCCAGTTTGTTTTGGATAAGAATTTACCAACACTTGCAAAATTTTCATATTCAGTTTCACTCTTCTTCACAATGTATTTTAACCTTAACACATTCCTCATTATATTATGAAGATACAATACCAGAGTTGTATTTATACATCAGATTTTCTTACATGTGCTTTGTGCAATAGCAGAATCCAATACAATGTGACATGTTTCTTAATGATGAAATAACCTATAGATGAGACTTCTTGGATGATCCATATCACCATAATGTGAAGAGGCAGTTTTTAGAAGATGTGCATTGTACAGTAGTTCTAAATGTGAAACTGGAGGTCTAGTGTTGTGAGCTACTCAAGCTTTATAATTATATCAGAGATAGGTATGCCCTTGACAGAGGGTTTTTGCTCAATACACTGAAATAAGTTATTATTTGATCCAGTGCATAAGGGAGAAACATAAGGATGAAGAAGCAGATATCCAACTGGTTCTAACTGATGGACAATTTCCATGGAGGCTAAGAGCTTAATAATGCTCTTGCTTTTGAAGACAGAAATAAGGAGGATAATCTGTGCTAGTCCATGCTAAGTCTATTGGGTCAGAGGTTTTTGTTGTTGTTGTTGTTGTTTTTTACTTTTTCTCTAGGTATCACGCAAAGCAGGCCACTTTAAATTGGTCCATGTGGCCACTGTTATTTTGTCAATCCAGTTGATTTGCAACAGCTGACCATGTATTTTGGGTGACTTTCTCCACAGCACCACAATCACCCATCCAACCCACAAACTTCCCTTCCTTTCTTCTTTGTGTGATGAAAAGGGCAGTCTGGGGATTCTGCTCGTGTACTGTCCACTCCGCTGCACGACAGACTCCCTGGCCGAGGTGCTGGAGGTGGTCTCTGATGTGCGTGTGTTGTCCCCCAGGCTATTGGTGCTGGGGGACTTCAACGTGCATTCGGGGGCTGCCCTCACGGGGGCACCTCGGAACTTCATGGAGACCATGGCTTCCTGGGAGCTGCACCCTGTATTAACTGGACCTACTCATGTAGCCGGTCATGCGCTGGACTTGGTTTTTGTTTCTGGAGAGGGGGGAAATGATCTGGAAATCGGGGGTATATCCACCACCCCCTTGTCATGGTCAGATCACTATCTGGTGGGGTTGGATTTCTCGGTGCCACAACCCCTCTGCAGGGGTGAGGGACCTATTAGGATGGTCCGCCCCAGGCGTCTTATGGATCCGGATGGATTCCTGAACGCGCTTGAGGAATTGGAGCACACAAACAGTAGCTCGGTCGAGACCCTGGTGGATGACTGGAATGCTGCAATCACCAGGGCATTAGACCGAGTTGCCCCGAAGCGCCTTCTTCGCCTAAACAGAGCTCGCGCGGCGCCATGGTTCACTCCGTCGCTGTGAGCTCTGAAACAAGAGGTGAGAAGGCTAGAGCGCCGATGGCGAAATTCCCGCTCCGAAGACGATCGAACACGGGTTAGAGCTGCATCTTCAGCCTACCGGCTGGCGGTGAAGGCAGCAAAAAAGAATTTCTATGCTGCCTCCATTGCGTCTGCAGAGTGCTGCCCCAGGAGGCTGTTCCAAGTGGTCCGGAGTCTGGTCGGTCCAGTCGCTCCGGACCCACTGGAACAGTCAAAAGCCTCCTGTGAGGCTTTAGTGAAGCAATTCGCAGATAAAATTGATCGGATTAGGAGTGGGATATCGTACGTCGTGGACACAGGGAGTGAGCGGGAGGAGGCCAATGGCAGACCGGTGTTGTGGGATCGGTTTCGGCTTCTTCCTTCTGATGAAGTGGACAAGGTGCTTTCATCTGTGAGGCCGACCACCTGCTTGTGTGATCCTTGCCCGTCCTGGCTCATCATGAGCTGTAGGGAGAGACTGGGTGAGGGGATCAAGGCGGTGGTGAATGCCTCCCTCGAGGAGGGAGTGATGCCATCAGCCCTCAAGGAGGCAGTAATAAGACCAGCTTCTAAAGAAGCCCTCCTTGGATCCCCAGGATTTAAACAACTTTCGCCCAGTCTCCAATTTACCATTTCTGGGCAAGGTGATCGAGCGGGTGGTGGGTGCTCAGTTGAAGGCACACTGGATGAAGCCGATTATTTAGATCCGTGCCAGTCGGGCTTCAGGTCTGGACATGGGACGGAGACGGCCTTGGTCGCCTTGGTGGATGATATGAGGAGGGCTTTGGATAGGGGCGAATGCTCCTTTCTAGTCCTCCTCGATCTCTCAGCGGCTTTTGATACTGCTGACCACGGTATCCTCCTGGACCGTCTGGAGGGCTTGGGCTTGGGAGGCACTGTATTGCAGTGGTTCCGGTCCTTCCTCTCTGGAAGGTATCAGAGGGTAGTTCTCGGGGAGGAGGCTTCGGACCCTCGGCTGCTCACTTGTGGAGTGCCGCAGGGTTCCATTCTCTCCCCGATGTTATTCAACATCTACCTCAAGCCGCTGGGAGCTATCATCAGGAGGTTTGGGGTGCGGTGTCATCAGTATGCGGATGACATGCAGCTCTACCTCTGTTTTAAGTCCTCACCGAGGTTGGCCGTTGAGACCCTGTCCAAGTGCCTGGAGTCCGTGGCTGGCTGGATGGGAAGGAACATGCTGAAACTGAACCCCGACAAGACCGAGGTACTTCTGGTGGGGGACAAGGGAAGGTTAGGGGATGTTGACCTGGTGCTGAATGGGGTACATCTACCCCTGAAGGACCAGGTCCGCAGCTTGGGGGTCATTCTAGACTCCCAGCTGTCCATGGAGGCTCAGGTGGCAGCTGTGAGCCGGGCGGCGCTGTATCAACTCCATCTGATACGGCAGCTGCGCCCCTACCTTCCTAATCACCTGCTCCCATCAGTGGTTCATGCCTTGGTCTCCTCTCGCCTAGACTACTGTAATGCGCTCTACGTGGGGTTACCCTTGAAGACGGTCCGGAAGCTTCAGCTGGTACAGAATGCGGCGGCTCGCCTGATTAAGGGCAGCCGCCGGCGTGATCACATCACACCAGTGTTTAATGAGTTGCACTGGCTACCAGTTGCTTGCCGAGCCGAATTCAAGGTGTTGGTTTTGACCTTTAAAACCCTACACGGCTCCAGCCCAGCTTATCTCAAGGAGCGCCTCCAGCAACATCAAGTAGGCCGCTCAACAAGGTCTGCCACGGACGGCCTTCTCCTTATCCCATCAGCCAGAGCAGCCAGGCTGGTGGGGACTAGGAAGAGGGCCTTCTCTGTGGCGGCCCCCACATTATGGAACTCCCTCCCTAGTGACCTTCGCCATGCCCCCTCCGTGATGAGTTTCCGCCGTGCATTAAAAACATGGCTGTTCAGGCGGGAATATGGGGTGGGTTAGGTTTTTAATAAGAATTTTTAATATTGTTTTAATTATTATATTTTATTGTGTTGTTTTACTGTATTTTAATTGTACATCGCCCAGGGTGGCCGGGTGGACCAGCCAGATGGGCGATTAATAAATATAATAAATAAATAATAATAATAATTCTTCATGGTGAGAGACTACCCACATGAATGACTTACATATGTGTTAACTGAAGCCATATGCAGGGGTATAAGGTGGTCTCCATATGGCAGTTGCAATGCATAGACCAGCCCTGCCCATTGTCCATTTTAGCATGACAAAATATTGGCCAAATAGTGCACACTGAATCCATCATGAAACAGTTGCCTTAATGCCAGCTCTAGATGCTAAGATTGTGCTGTGATCCTAAGGCCACTACAGGCTTTTCAAGATTAGGCTGAGTGTCGGTAAGCCACATTCAGGCTATGATACATCACATTCTGTTTAGACTTGGCAAGATTTAGATCACCACTGATTACCTGAAATCCTTTCATTGTGGGCCCAAGGGACAAATTCCAATCTTGGAAGGGTCTTAGGGACCACATTCCAGAAGTGGGCTGGGGCTAAAAGGGAAGAGGCATTCATATTAGGTGGAGCCAACGGGGCAGAGCCAATTAATGCTTTTTTAAAAAAAAAAATATACCGATCAACTTTATTTTTTAAATGTTACTAATGCAATTTAATTTGCCTGTTTCCACTTTACAGTTGCATACATGTTATTCAGAAGTAAGGCAAAGCTAGCAATGGGGAGCTCAGCTCCATTCATTGCATATCATGGACAATGCATCCTGCTATGCAATCTCTCCCCAGCTTTGTACTTTGCACGCTTACTTATAACAGCAAGCAGTTCAGCTCTGTTCTAGGCTTCCTGCTTCCCCCGCTCCTCCCCACCTAAGGGTTGCATTTTTACAGTTCCCACTTATTTCTTCCATCCTGCTCTGTCTTCAAAGCCTCAGAGCAGATACATAAGCAAAGCTGAGTTGGATCAGACCAAAGGTCTATCTATGTTTGTTGAAAACAACAACAGAAGCAACAGCAACAACAACAGCAACAAAACCTAGTACAGCATCTAAAAGTTACATAAACTCCCAGCCATCCCTAGGTACTGTTGTCCAGTGATACCACTTGTGGTGATGTTAAGGAAAGTGAGTAATTTATCTATCATGAAAACACCACCTCCATTGCCAAATCAATCAATCAATCAATCAATCAATCATCCTCTACTCTCCTTTCACATACAAAAGGAACAGGCTCTGTAGACAAGTAAGTAATAACTTTAAAGTTTAAGCAAACATTTGACAAGGTTACTTTGACCTTTAAGACGTTATAATTATGGTTTCTTGGTTGCTCCAGCCATTCCAAGTAGTGATGTGTTATACTTGTACATTTCTATAGCAATGTTGTGAAATCCATTCTGTCTACGTTCCGCAGATTGTCAGGTGCCTTTCATTCCATCATCCTCTCATTGACGGAATCAGATTTTGCACAAATGCATTTGTACTTGTGTAAATTTGCATTCATGCAAATCCCCCCCCCCCAATAGACAAATCCCCAAAAAATGTGTATCGTCATGCTTTAGCAGATGGGGGAAATGCACATTTTGGTCGGTGGGTTTCCCTTCCCCCATATTTTTCTATGAATACATTTGCGTAGAAGTAACAGAATTATTTTTTAAAAAACAACAACAATCTGCAAGTCTGCAGAATCTGCGCAACTTGGGAAAAGCCATTCTGCTGCAGAATCTGTGGATCGGATTCTTAGAAATTCGAACTAATTTGAGTCTGTGGATTTCTCTGACAGCCCTATGGGTAGAATTAATCCCCAAAGTGGTAAGAGCCAAAACATCATTTTTTCACTATGTTAACACACACACACACACACACACATGCACACCACAATGTATGGCAATTCTCAATTTGCCATGGTTGAGGACTACGAGGAATGTGAAAAGCTGACACAAATGTTTTCTGATTCTCCCCCCCCCCCATGTTGATAGAGGGTTAATCTCCATGCCATGGCACTCTGCTTTGAAAACCTCTCCTACTTCTGATTGTTGGAGATGTGAAAGTAGAAGCCCTGAGTTCTTTGGAAAATGCAGGTACGTACCGTATATATCTAAAAAAGTAGAGATTTTAGTCAATTCTGGTTGAATAAAAAGCTGCCGCAATTAATCAGGCAGCAGATATTTTCAAAGTAAAATATAAACATTTAAAAGTAAGTTTTATAGGTACTTTTATTAAATATATAGATACAGCAAGACATTTCATACAAGTATTTATACAACTCCAGATCATAGAATCATAGAATAGTAGAGTTGGAAGGGGCCTATAAGGCCATCGAGTCCAACCCCCTGCTCAATGCAGGAGAACAGATGTGGGCAGCCCAGGCAGTCACCCATTCAAGCACTGACCAGGCTTATACCTGCTTAGCTTCAGCATGTGGCCTGCATTATGTGCTCTCGACGCCACCTGATGGTAATTGCTATCTTAAAAGAGACATCCCTTCCTGTGTGACAGAGAAGGGAGAATGGCTCTACTAACCTGCAAGAAAATGTTATGATATAAGAAACAAACTGTGCTTTTTTTCCCCTTTAGGACTATATGGTTGGACCCAGAGTTGACCCTCTGTGAACAGGTTGCCTCTGCTGGTGGAGGGAACCAGGATCCAATGGAGCCTCCTCACTGGAGGAAGGGGGAAGAGTGACAACAAATCCTCCTTCCCCCAGTGCCATCACAAACTGTTCTGGATCACCCAGAGGAGACATTCAAGGACATGGTGGGCTGCAGGAGTTCCACAATATCATCCAGTTTAGGGAGCTCCACTGTACGCATCTCTGGATCCAACCCACAAGTGTTTTTTTTTTCAGATTCAAATTTATTGATATTTAATCAATTAATTACTCAACTTAAATTCCTACAATTTAATATGATTACAGTATGATTTCATATTAAACCATACAGTTAGTCATGCAGTTAATTGACTGAGGACACAATCCAATTGAGATGAGTGGGAACTTGGAGGCTCATGACCTCATGCTCATGCAATGCAGATTGGGAGGATCAGTGGAGGCAATCTTCATCTCCCTGCTCCCCCAGCTCTACATTTTCAGTAGAAGACCATTTCCAGCCATCTAGCAATGCCATTTACCAGGGGGAGGGAAGGAGGCTGGAGCGGCTACCCCCTGAAATACCTCCTTTACCATCTCTCTGAGGTTGCTTTCCCAATGTTGGCGAGCAGCTGGTGCGGTTCTTTCTATGCCAGCTGCGAGGAGGTGGGGGAGCAGATTGGGAATTTGATGATTCCTAGCTGCGAGGTCAGAGTGCTGTCTCCAACCTCAGAGCTGGGAATCCAAACTATCCTATGGCTCTCCAGGGGCCATAGGATCATTCCCTAAGGGTGTGTGTGAGAGTCCAGTGAAAGCCCTGCCATAAACTAACTCATTTCTAATGAGGATTAACATTTCCTTATATTGGAACTGGATGATGTTGACAGTCTGGATTTATAAAGTGACTGATCTTAGCTGTGCTGCCTAGCAAAACAGATTAACTGCAGCAGCAACCCGATTAACAATTACCCCTTGATCTTTGATCGTTGTTACAAGGACAACATTCCTAAAAGTATTTGCATAGAAAATAAAATTAAACATATAAAATTGTTCATAGTCACAGTAGAACTTCACTGGTCTAGAAGCTGATCAAGATCCATAAGACCTAATACATGGAACATTTGCAATACATTATAATGAACCCAAATAATATTCAGTGAGTTATGTGGGTCTATCATTTCTGGGCAAAACTGAAATGTATTTTTATGACTTTTTGAACAAATAAGCCACCCATGGCCTTAGAAAAAAGAGCAATGAACTTTTGCAACTACTGGATTTCTTTGGAAATAATTTTAAGGGCACTTTATAAGACATAGTTGTTGTTGTTGTTTTTAATCCCAACACTTTACTACTAAGATTTTATTCATAGGAACAGCTGACTAGGGTATAAAGCTTGAGTGCATTAAAATAAGCTTATGCCACATACAAAATATGTCAACATTGTGCTCAGTGTTAAGTAATCTGAATATACCCTGCTTATTTTTAGTTAGTTATGGAATTTATTAACTGCCTTTCAAAATGTGATTTCCCCCCCAAGGTGGGATACAATGTATAGCATCATCATCAGGCGATCACTCGTGACCGAGTAAGATTGTCTTCCGGGATAAAAGGAGGAAATTCTAAAGAAGATTGTGTAGACTCTAGCGATGGGTCCGTAAGTGACTGTGGAGGCCAATTCTAGATCCACACAGCTTCCCACAGTGAGGACACAGGTTACCAGATAGAAGATGGTCCTGTAAAGGATTCATTTGACGTGCTTTTCGCTTAGCACGTTTCTCCCTTTCACCTTGCACTCGGGCTTCTTCAAAGTCCATGGAACCTTTGTGAAAGGCCAACCTCCATTTAGATCGTTCATGGGCCAGAGCTTCCCAGTTTTCGATGTTTATATTGCATTTTTTTAGATTAGCCTTATGAACATCTTTAAACCTCTTATATTGACCACCGATATTCCGCTTTCCATCCTTGAGTTGGGAGTAAAGTAACTGCTTTGGGAGACGGCAGTCAGGCATTCGAACAACATGACCGGTCCACTGAAGTTGGCGTTGAAGGATCATTTTTTCAATGCTAGTAGTCTTTGCTTCTTCCAGTACACTGACATTTGTTCGCCTATCTTCCCAAGTAATTTGCAGGATTTTCCGGAGGCAACGTTGATGAAACCTTTCAAGGAGGTGGAAGTGACGTTTATAGATAGTCCATGTTTCGCAGGCATACAATAAAGTTGGTAATACAATGGCTTCATAAACCAGTGTTTTGGTCTTCTTACAAATATCCCGATCCTCGAACACTCTATGTTTCATTCGAGAAAATGCGGCACTTGCGGAGCTCAGACGATGCTGGATTTCACTGTCGATGTTAGCTGTAACAGAAAGATAGCTGCCAAGATAGAGGAAATGATCTATCCACTTCATCCACTTTGGATGAAGTAAAAAAAGCCATTAATCAAATGAAGAACAACAAAGCTAGTGGACCAGATGGGATTCCTGCTGAAATCTTTAAAGAAGGGGGCCCCGAACTTGTACAACATCTTCATAAACTCATCGAAAAAATCTGGATAAGAGAAGAGATCCCAGAAGACTTCAGGGATGCCATAATTATCAGCCTCTTTAAGAAGGGTGATAGAACAGACTGTGGAAACTATCGGGGCATTTCTCTCTTAGCAACCGCAGGTAAAATATTTGCTAGGATTCTCGCAAACCGTCTTCTATCTATTTCAGAAGAGATCCTCCCTGAGACTCAATATGGTTTCCGCCCCTCTAGAGGGACAGTAGACATGATTTTTACTGCACGCCAGCTCCAAGAAAAATGCCGGGAGCAAAATCAACCCCTTTATATGGCATTTATCGATTTGGCTAAGGCCTTTGATACTGTAGACCGTACAGCTCTCTGGACTATCCTTATGAAAATTGGATGCCCCAATAAATTTGTGAATATCTTGCGACTTCTCCATGACAACATGACGGCAACGGTTTTGGACAACAACGGCTCTCATGGTGCTCCATTTAAAGTGGGATCAGGTGTTAAACAGGGATGTGTTATCGCCCCAACAACATTATAATGTATAGCACAATCAATTTAAAATATATAAAAATATTTTAAAAATAGCAACACAGATATGATTATCAGAGTAACAATAAAATCAAACCATTTCATTCAGTTTCATCCTATTTCAGTCAGCCATGATTTAAAAACAGGACCACTGAGAACAAATGCAAGTGTAATATAACATCTTAATTAAAAGCCATCTGATTTTTTAAAAAATAGTTTTTAGGTCTCCCTAAAAGACAACAGGGAGGGAGCTGATTGCATCTCCCAATGGAGGGAGTTCTATACGAATATGGGGCCACCATTGAAAAGGCTTTGCTTTGTGCCTGCCAGCCTAGCTTCCCTTCCTGGTTAGCATATAAGCATCGTCTCTGTAGTTGATCTTAATGCTTGGACAGGTTTGTATGGGCATAGGCAGTGCTTTAAGTAACATGGCCACAAATCTTAGGGATGTAAAGGTCAATACTAGCACATTGAATTGGGCACAGAAGCAAGCAGGTAACTAGAGGAGCTGGTGCAGAATCAATAAAATATGGTCTGTAAATTTAGCCCCTGCCAACGTTCCAGATGCTGCATTCTGCAGCAGCAGAAACTTCTAGGTCATCAACAAAGGCAGCCCCACATAGAATGCATTGCAGTAGTGTAGTCCAGATGTAACCCCAGGGTATGAGTAACTGAGGCAAAATTTGCCATATCCAGACAGAGTCATAGCTGCTGAATCAAGCTAGGCTGATATAAAAGGTTGCCCTTGTCACTGCTGCCACCTGTGCTTACTGATTACACAATATCAGTAAGCATACTGATGATACTGTAACCTAAGCCTCTGTATGACTTCTCTTGGTAGTCTCATCATGCAGATGTTAGAGTAGACCCTTGATGAGCCTCATAAGGCAAGGGCCGTAAGGTGGAGAAAACTGACTATGATCGTCCTGCCAGAAAGGATTTGAGCCAGAACAAAATTATGCCACCGAAGCCCATCCTGGCAAGAAAGCCTAGACTGATAACATGGTTAATGGTACTGAAAGCCGCTGAGAGATCCAGAAGAACCAACAGGGTTGTACATGTTCTCTCTCTCTCTCTGTGTGTGTGTGTGTGTGTGTGTGTGTCTCACACACACACCATCCATTAGTCATCCACCAGGGTGACCAAGGCTGTATCCAACCTGTAAACAGGACAGAAACTAGATTGAAATGTATCTAGAAAAATGGATCGGTTTGAAATGGATCTGTTTCCTCCAAGAGTGCTTGTTGTTGAGACACCACCACTCTCTCCACCACCTTGATCAAGAATGACCTTTTTGATATTGTGCAATAGTTGTCAAAGACTATAACATCCAAATTTGATATATTTTTTAAAATCTTCACTACTCCCCTTTTCAATGCATAGGAACTGCAACTTTCCTTGAGGGTTCATTCACAGCTTCTGAGGTTCATATAACAAGCCTGGTCTTGGCAGATTTCAGAAGCCAGAAGGGGCAAGAGACAAGAGAGCAGGTGGTAGGCCTCAATCCTCCAAGCAGCTTATTGTGTTGCCATGTGGATCTTCCCCTGCCAACCCTCTCATTTGTGCTCATGATCTTGAAGTTAGCACCTCAGATCAGACCACCCCATAAAAATGCTTTGCTCTCATGAATTCAAAATGCCTCACCTCTTGAAGTTAATCTGCCCCTCCGCACACAAGGAACAACCATGACAACAGGGGTGTGGAACCTCTTGCAGCCTGAGGACTGAATTCCATTTTAGAGAAATTCTCAGGGAGTGCATTATGATGTGGGTGAGGGAGAAAGGAATGGGCCAAAAATGCAGAAATAAAAATAAATGCCAGCATATTTTTAACTCAAAGCTATTACTGCAAGTAACTAAGCCTTGGGAGAGGCATTTCAGCCATTTAGAATGGGGGGGGGGATGCACAAACCCCAGGAAACCACCAAATGATCAGCCACTAGTGGAAGGAGATGGGTCCAGGGGAAGTAGGAATGTGGCCCTCTGGGGAATTCCAGAGGGCTAGATTGAGACCGCGGGAGGGCCAGATTTGCCCCCCCCCCAGCATCAGGTTCTGCACCCCTGCACTACAGAATCCACCCTTTTGCTTTGATTTAACCATCACCTTAATTGCAAATCTTGCCAGAATTGTTAAAGGTTAATACAGAACAAATCTGAATAAAATGTTCTTGAGTTCATGCACTTATAGATGATTCCTCGATGTTTAGTCCAGAAGTAAATCTCACTGAGTTCAATGGAACTGACTTTCTTAAAACTCCCCCCCCCCGTTCTTGACTAAAGCCACAGAGGAGCCACTGCCCAGGGCAGAGGTAAAGCAACAAGGCATGTGCAGTCCTGAATAGAGATGGGATGCAAAGATTGATAGACAGGCAATTGGGGAGAAACATGCAATGGTAGTCCGGCATCAGGACCCAGGACAGGGTGTTGTGGGAACTAAAATCAAGTCTAATGGCCAAAGGTGTAGTGTAGATCTCTGAATGCATCTCCACCTCTTTACACTTTTGCAAATAGTCACAGGGCGAGCCAATTTGGATTGAGAGATCACCCTTCCATATAGCTAATTGCACATGCATCATTTTTTCTTATGGGAAAAAAAGCAGCTTGAGGAAGGGTGCAAAGGAAATGGTTAACCAGCCTGTTCCCCCACTGACCGGAATCCTCCCCTCCAGCTGCTATTATACCAGGTCAGTCTCTTCATCTAGCCCAGTCGTGTCTATTTGGACTGGCAGTGGAGGCTGGTGGGGGAGGGGTGTCAGTGGGGTGGTGTATCCACTCTGGGTTTTAGTCTGAACTTTTAAGGAGCTATCCATGGTGCTGAACCATATCCCCAACCTAGGTTCAGCACCATGCATAGCTCCTTAAAAGTTCAGGCTGGAACCTGGAGTACATACACTGCCCCACTCACACTGGAGCCAGCAGCCTGCACTGCTAACTGGCAGTGGCTTTCCAGAATCTCAGCCAAGCATCTTCCTCCTCATTTGCTCCCTGATCCTTTTAACTGGAGATGCCATGGACTGAGCTTAGGTCCTAAGCATGCAAAGTTGAGGACTACTGAGTTTTGTTCCTTCGTAGTGATAGGTGAGAAGAATTTGGTTTCATCCCTAAAAAGAGCTAATTTCTTCCTGCAGAGATATTTGGAGGAGAGACTAGATCTGAACAAATCTGTTGTTTTCACTTTCTCCCACATTCATTAACCCCCCCCCTAAAAAAAAAAAAACACCGTCAAGTTCTTTTGTTCCCAAATATGATGAGCTTTGCAAATTTTGGTAAGTTCTGATTAAAAACAAAGTGAAACAAAATGCTCACCTAGCTGCACCAGCCAAATTCAATAGATATAGCTATTCCCAGCATGGAGAGAACCATGATATACCTGTTGGCCATATTGCTGTTAAAAAGGAGGACACTGTCAGAAAAAAAGAGGTGGCAACCCTAATTAAGCACTAACATGGGTGAATACACAGGGATTTAAGCCCAGACTTTTAAGAGTTGTGCACTGAAAGCACTAGATGGATGAAGCTGTCAGGTTCCCCCCCCCCCCTTCAATTAAAAATAAATAAATCTTAAGTTATTTTTGTCCCCAAAATAGAGATCTTTGTGAATTTTGGTAAATTCTAATCAAAACTCCTTTTGAAATTTTCTCTCATCCCTAGAAAAGGGTAGGTCTGTATTTACTGAGGTGTGCACTTCAGTGATGCTGAAATAATTCCTATACACCCCTGGCCCTGACATATTGGCAATAGCATGATGGTCAGCACTGAGGTAGTTTCTGTGGAATAATAATCATATAAAAGGATGTCATTAAGGAGATATCTTCAGGAGCAACCTACTGAAGAGATGTGGTTGTAGTGGTGGTGAGTTCTTCCACATTCTCATGAAGAGCTCTGCATGTTAAGCTTCCGTAAAGGCTGCTTCTTGAGATGGTCGCCAGTCTCAGGGTAATTGATGCTCCTGGATTCCTCTTTGTATTCAGAAGTGTCTGGGTTTGTGTCTAGGACCATGGCAGTAATCATGTTTAGGACTACAGACTCTGTGCAAGATTGTGGCCTTAGATGAAATCCCTGATCAAAACATCAGCACTTCCATGATTAGACCCCTCTTCCTAAATCTTGCACATTTTGAAACCATGAGTTACATAATATTAAAAAAGAAAGAAATGAAACATGAGCATTACTTTGCAATATATATTTGTAATGGATTAAGCAAATGCCTACTTGTTGAAACCATTTAAGCCATCTGTTACATGTAGATTCTTGTATTAATTATGAACACATCAGTCAATTGCTGAAGGATACTTCTGCAGCTCAGTTGTTGTTGTTATTGTTTTACATTGTTATGGATGATTTTAGGGTTTGTCAATTAGGTCCATATTTATTTATGTTTTATCGTCGAAAATACATAATGAAGAAAGTGTTATATAGGAAATTGATGTTCTGTTTCGTAACCCATTTTGTAAAAGTGATGCGTTAATTTGATGCAGTAAGCACAGAAGGAAATGCAAGCATTATGGCTGCCAAGTACTGAATATAGAGAACAAAGCAGAATGAAGAAATCAACTGCATTTTAAGACTCAAAATGAAGGCCTTGCACACACACACGCACACACATATACATACATGAAGGTTGAGTAACCTCAAATGCCAATTTACCTTCAAGGAGATTTACAAAGAGCATGTCTCAGAATTGCTTCTTCGCAAACTGACATTATGGAAAGTTCCATCTAGCTGTTTTCTCTGTGTTTCCCTATACATATATGAAATAGGAATGGGGAAATCAGTTTGTTTCTATTACATGCCATGCTTGCATGTATTCACCAAAAAGTCCTTTCCATCCCATTTCCACATTAACTTGCATTTTTAAACAAATCGAAAATCATCATAGAAATTCACCTAAAATATGTAATTTTAAATGTATTTTCTCTCAAAATAAGCATATGTAAATGTATGTTGACACATGTTTGAGCTGAGAACTGTGTCAGAGCATTCAGGAATTTGCAAAGGTCAGTGGGTAACTTAGTTCTGATCTGAAAATTAGTCTAGAAGTTGCAGATCAGGTCAATTTGTATCAGAATTTGTTCACATGCCTGCAATTTATGCTCACCTGCTGACCTCCTATGGTGTACGGTGTGTGTGTGGGTATGTATGTGTATATATATTCAATTATAACAAAAACCTGCCAGTTTAAGACCAGAGTTAAGGCTATCTCATGTTGGATCAAACTCCACAAAGCCAGGGAATAAGAAGTTAAGGATCATGCTTGAACAGAGGTGTCCCATGATCCGTAATGTTGTTGTGCAATGATGTTGTGTTAAGCAAGTCACAAATTGTGCTTGCTTACACTTACTCTACATTTCATTTATTTATTCATGGCAACCATATACAGGTTAAAGCCAAAAAATTACAAACATATAGACAGGGATAGTTAAGACATTCTTTAAAACTATTAAAACTCTTTTAAAAACTATAAAACATTATTTAAAATTGTTAAAACTCTTAAAAATTATAAAACATTTTTAAAAATTGTTAAAATATTTACCCACAAAACAGAGGCTACAGAAATGTTTGGTAGTAATCACAACACAGTACAGAGTTATATATATGTTAGCGTCACAGATTCTAAAGAGAACCGTTGTCCTCATAGTCTGTTCTAAGTTTGACTGCTTTGACTGCGAATCTAGCTGTATTAAGCATAAGACTTGGCTGTATTTGATAACAGATATATAATTTTATCCAAGTCATTATAGTTAGCAATGGGCTCTAAACTTCTCCTCAAATATTTATCTCTTGGGATTTTATACAACCTACAGTGCAGCATATAGTGTATAGCATCCTCAATCACCCCGCTTCCACAGATGCAGAGGCGCTGCTCCCTAGGGATATTCTTGTGTCTCCCCTCCGTAAAATTAGTTTTCATTGTCTGAAATCACAGGGCTGTAAAAGGAAGGATTGCGTAATTTCAGACTAAATATTTCTCCTCTCCATAGTATGTTTTTAGAAGAGGGAAAACTAGAAGAGAATCTAGATGCTCCAATTGCTTCCATATCCTGCGTAGCGTAGTATTCTTGCATCTGTTCCTTAATAAGTTTCCTACTACACTGTATATCACTAGATTCTAAGGCTATAGGGTCAAAGCCAAGTTTCCTCAGATTTGCCTCACATCTTGTCAGCCATGTATTTTTATAAGTAGAACTTCTCTGTTCAGCTACAAAGCGGGTTATCAATTCATTAGTTAAACATTTCAGTTTTACAAAATAGAAGAACACCGCACGCAGAATAAAATAAATTATTGGCATTAGGCCAACTTCTGCCCGTATATAACTAGCAGGTGTGCCTGGTGGGAGACCCAGTACAGTTCTTAAAAATTTATTCTGTAGAGACTCTAGTTTACTTATCTGTTGGTCTCCCATATCTCAGCTCCATATATAATCTGAGGTATAACCTTCGCAACAAAAACTTTGACAACTGGTACAACTGCATTTCCTCCTTTCACCCTGGCAAATTTTAAGACAGTCTGCAGGAATTTTTGTGCTTTCAGATTAGTAGCTGACAGATGACTGTTCCATGATCCATTCTGAGAAAAGCAGACCCCCAAATAATTAAATTGTTTGACCTGTTCCAGTTGATATTCGTTCAATGTCCATTTATGTTTGGGGGGGTGTTTGCCAAAAACCATGACTTTGGTCTTTGAATAATTCACGCATAGTTGTTCCTTATTGCAGACTTCCCCAAAGACTTTCAGCAGTCTTCTCATGCCTATTAGGTTCTGTGACAAGAGAACCATATCATCTGCAAATAATAATATATTAATTTTCTCCCCCCCCCCAAAGATACAGGGAAATTAGAGTCACTGGACAGTTGTGTGATTATATCATTTACATAAATGTTAAACAAAAATGGGGCCAGCAGCAGACAGCCTTGTCTCACACCTTTTGTTGTTTCAATCTCTTCTGTTAGTTGTCCATCTTTGCCTGCTCTTACTTCGATTGTATTCTCAGGATATAAATTCACGATAAAAATCAACAGGTGCCTATCCATCCCTAGACTCCATAATTTGTGCCAAGGCCTGCCTCTGTTTATTCTATCAAAGGCTGAAGTTAGATCTACAAAAATAACGTATAGATACTTCTTTGGGGAGCTTGCGTATTTCTCTCTCAAATGGTTTAGTATGAAACACTGATCAGTAGCTGATCTACCATGACGAAAGCCAGCCTGCTCCTCACCAATAACATTATTTTGATCTGCTCAGACTTCAGCCTTTGATAAAAGATATCGTGTGTATAATTTAGAAGAGACATCCAGCAGACTAATGGGACGATAATTGGCTGGTGAGGATTTGTCCCCCTTCTTAAAAATGGGGACCACAATACTTTGTCTCCAACCAGTGGGAAATTTCCTGACTGAGTTGATATAGGTAAAAAGCTTTGCTAATATAGGGGCCCACCAATAGAGATTGCCCAAATATATCTCTGGGGGAAGCATATCTTCCCCAGGTGCCTTCTGCCTGTGTAGGAGTAAAATTAATTGCTTCACCTCACTTGCTGATACTGCCGGCCACATATCAATTTCTATAATATTAGGAAGCTGAGAAGGTGGCAGGTAATTCATGCCTAGATCAAAGCCAGCATCAAAGTTAAAAGATTGCTTAAAGTTTCCCATGTTTTAGGCATAATATGTGCATCTAATCCATGTTTATGTTCTTTTAATTTGCAAGCAACCAATTGCCAAAATCTTGCTGAATCATTAGTAGTTGCGGCCAGTTCTATATCTGTCCATAGCTGTGTGTAATAGGAGGCTTGCTTTTGCTTCAGCAATTTCTTATATAAACGACGCTTCACCGTCAGCTCCCTCAGCAGAGGACTAGAGGCTCCACCATGAATCCGTCTGCTCAGGGAGCAGAGGTCACATCTCACTAGCCTACACTCCCAGTCAAACCAGCCAGAAGGGTGGTGCCTTGGCTTAGAGGGCAGGTTGGTTGAACAGATGGTATCTAAATGCTTTACAATGGTATGATACATGGGGAAAAGATCCTCAGTATCTGCCCCAAGGAATCTAGTTCTTACCGTCAGCATTTCTTTGCTCAGTAAGATATCATTTATCTTTAGCTGAAGATTAGAGTCCCATCTCAGCCTACGCTTCCCTTGCTGTACATAGGGGAGATCTTGGTTCATTCCCTTCTCAATCTCCTGAAACCCTACTAGCTCCAGGAGCAGTGGTTGATGGTCACTCGTAGAGATGTAGCCGAGCAGCCCGTCAGACAGGAGCAAGGCCCGAACTGGGCCTGCTCGCGTCCGACAGGCTGGTCAGCCACGTGCGCGGGCCTTACCTGGGCTCTCCGCTGAGCGGAGAGCCTGTGTTCCCTGTCCGCTGGGTCCCGTCGCGTCACTTCCGGCACGGAGGAAGTGACGCGACGGGACCCTGCGCTCTGTTTTTGGCGAGGGGGAACCATGGCAACAGGGCTGTTTAAGCCCTGTTGCCATTGTTTCCCACGCCAAAACAGAGCATGGGCGGGGCTCCAGCTCACCGGAGCAGTGGCTCCGCAGGCGGCGGAGGCGCGCCGGAGCGCAGGACCAGGTAGGACGACGTCGGTGGGGGGCAGTGGGGGGCGGTGGGGGTCCTCCGGCGGTGGCAGCAGCAGCAGGGAGGGCTGGGGAGGTCCTACGGTGGCGGCGGCTCAAGCGGCACGAGCAGTGTGGACAATGCTCCGTGCTGCTCTGAAGAGCGGGATCGAGGCGCCGCCGCTCGCGGGGGGGGCAGCCCGGAACGAGCCTCAGCCGGCTCCAGCTCGGCCCCACCACTACGAGTCGTGGGTTGATCTTCAATTGAAAATGTCTTTACATAAGCAGCACTTAAGTTTTTTAACAAAAAGTAATCTATAACACTTCCTCCTTTTAGGGCACTGTATGTAAGGTTTCCTGTTGATTCATCGGGACCAGTACCGTTACATGTGATCATTGTAAACTTATACACCAGCTTAAATAGGCAGATTCCAGCTTTATTTATTAACTTATCCTTCGATTTCCTATTTGGTAGATACGCAATGTCCTCCATGCATAAGGCTAGCTTTTGTGTTGCTATTATATATTCATCGCCTATTCTTGCATTAAAATCTCCCGTTACAATAATTGGACACGTAGGAAACTGTTGATTAACTACATCCAAGTGAGGCTCTAAAATATCCCATATATTAAAATCATAATTTTTGATCCAATTGGGGGAATATACACATTTATACATATCACCTTGACCCCTGATAAACTAATCATGATAATAGTCTGTAGGTGTGGTGAGTCAACTTTAATTACCTGGGTCTCAACATTCAACTTGGTAGACACCCCAAAAGCAAGCCCGCCCCTGCTTCTCCCTTTCTTTTGGTCCTTTTTTGCCGGAACTGAAGCCTTCTAGCTCAATTTTTTGTGTCCAGGTTTCTTGTAAACTAAATATATGAAAGTGGGACAGATACTCTAGGAAACCCAGATCCCTCATCTTGTTCCCCCATCCAGAGATGTTCCATGACAATAATTTAAGTGATTCAACAGGGGGTTCTTCTAACTGCGACCTTTGGGCTAAATATGACAACAGGTGTTTTGTATTAAATATATGCCCATTAACTCTTGGTCAGTTCTTAGAGGGCAAAGGGTTCCTTTGGATACTCAGATCAACTTCAAAAACAGGAGGAACACTTTCCCCCAGCGGACTTAAAGACAACTCACCCTTAAAAACTGCAGGATTTATAGATGGTTTATCCTTGACCTTTCTTGGTTGAATCGAGCAATCTTTAGTTAAGTGGTTGTCATTTCCCAGCTCTGAATTTCTAAGAGATATCAATTCACTCTTATGTGGCATGATTTGGCCATCTAAAGACATTTTAGCAATACTTATGTCAGGGTATAATGTATCAGATTTATGCATTGGCCCCTTTAATGTAAAACAGCCTGGTTTTAGGTAATGTTGCCATTGTTCTAATGTTGGCTCTGGCTGAACTTGTGACCATGATACAGAAACAGGAGGTTGGTCAAATTCCATTTGATCATGGGTACTTATGGAATTTGTTGATACATAATGAATATCCTATTTATCGGCCCAGGTTTCCCAGTTTGTTTGATCACTCTGTAGGCAGATATTTAGAAGTCTAAACTGCAGAATCTTCAAGTTATTAATGATTACAATATTCTACTTACTTACTCTACATGCACATACACTTTTCTTTGGCCTTTCAGGCCCAAATCCAGATGGGGTGGATGGAGTTCCTGGGACCAGCAAAGATGCCCCACCTCATCCTGGTCCTTTATTGCCTTATGAAGCATCTGAGTGTTTGCATGACATGGGAACCGCGGGGGAGCAGAAGTCCCCCACGGTTCCTGTTTCATGTGAACGCCGACTGGGGGTGCCCCCTGCGGGATGGCTGCGCATGGGACGCACGCAAAGTGACCATGGGTGGTAGAAGGCTAAGCCCCTACCACGCGTGGTCACCCTGCTGTGCGAACATTCCACAGTCCGCCACTCCAGCCTGTAGGGGCAAACGGCCCCTCTGGGCATCCCGGGCCCCCGCCCCCTAGCACC
The DNA here is from genome assembly GCA_021292165.1 of Shinisaurus crocodilurus. Classification (NCBI taxonomy): domain Eukaryota; kingdom Metazoa; phylum Chordata; class Lepidosauria; order Squamata; family Shinisauridae; genus Shinisaurus; species Shinisaurus crocodilurus. Next base: position 14,051,196 of record CM037887.1, on the reverse strand, counting down.
GGGAGGCCCGCACTGTGCTGCAGGGACTGCTGGCTCCACCAGGGTCCACCCACACACATGGGGCACAGGTCATCTGTGGCACCCCGCTGGACCACGTGGATTGCCCCATGGATTGGTGCCTCCCCCGCCCGCAGCCTTGGTCGTGCAAACCGGCCCTTACTGTATTGCTAGGAGAATCTTCCTGTGAGTTGATGAATGACTGTTGGTTGCTTACAGTAGTAGTTGCCAGAATGGGTTAAAATAACGGCACCCCTTCCTAATCCTTATGCTGGCTCAACAGAGAGGAGATTTATGTGTGGCACTACAGCAAAACTGAATGCCACAAGGGTTCAAGTTTCTTATTCTGGATTTGGAAGTGCAACATAATGAACAAGAGAAAAATATTCATTCAGTACCACATTGGGATTTGCACCAGCAGGGATAATCTGTGATTGCTTTGGAAACTGAGAAGCTTGGTCGGGATAAAACAGGCCATAACTCTGGTCTTGAGCCTGCAGATTTTTTGAACACTTTGTGTGTGAGAGTGTGCATCTCAGCGTAAATAGGTGCATAAGTGTGTGTGTAAATGTAAACAAACTGAGACTGAATCCTGTGAAGGACCGCCGCTGGTCCTTTTGAGTGAGTTCAGGAGTTAACGGGTTAACCGGCTCCGAAAAACTCCCCTTAAGCGGTCCCCGGTTGAACTGAAGGCAACCGCTTTTAATAGACACTGAGCGAAACCTTACGACAGTCAGGACAGGCATAGATTTGTTTATAACACCTTTAATTGAGCGTAGCGAAGCATTCAGATAAGAACTTCACGGTAAACAAGAACAGTCTATAAAACTTAATGGAGCATGCAGCTCCAATACACATTCTGCCTAAAGGAGGCTTGCAGAAAAAACAAAGACACTATTGACCTCAGAGAACCTGAATTTCCTAGAAAGAGTATCACCGTAAGTTGCTCTAACTTACAGCCGGTTACTGAGTGTCCTGCTCAGGGCTGCGAGTCTTTGTCCCGACCGGAGTCACGGACCTGTTCCATGCAGTCCTGCACCTTGCTTCCAACAACTCTATCGGGGCTCAGTAGCCCTTTTTACCCCCTCCCTTTGCCCCCCCTTCCCCTTCAGCTGACAGGCTGAAGCGACTTTGCTCTGCAGGACCCTGACACCCCTCGGGTTCTTGAGGGTACTTGGCAGCTCTTTGAGGCTGCCGGGGGGGGGGACGATCATTGGGGTATATGCAGATGTGTCCCATTGAGGTGAATGCAAATGCAGGTCAATGCAAATGACTGCTCGGAACTGAACTATCTCTGCCCTAGGCAGAGATTATGCAGGTGGCGGAGTGTGTGTGTGTGTGTGTGTGTCTGATTCAGCTTTCTCTCCACAAATCCCAACAAGACTCTGTGGGTGTGTGGTTCCTAGGGATGGTAATTGGGACATTTACCTGTTCTAGATGGGGTTTCACTCCCTCAGAAAGAGTGGCTCTGTACTTTGGGGGTGCTCCCAGATTCACCATTGTCATTAGAAAATTAAGTGGCTTCTGCTGCAAGGAGTGCCTATTACTAGTTATAGTTGGTATGCCAATTGTGAAGGAACAGAATATCCTCCATGTTTTGTATTTAATTCACTTTTTTGATTTTATGGGGTTAAGTGTGTGTGTGCGTGCATGTGTGTGCTGTAGTTTTGTTAGATATAGGAGCCAGGATGTGTGCAGAGGAAGGGGGGAAAGAGTTTGCAGAAAGTTTAACAGAAGTTCAGAGGAAGAACTTAGGAAAAGGAACTCGGGGCAAAGAAAAATGAGAAACTACCCTCCTGTTTGGTTGGAGTTGGGGAGGGAAAATAATTTTAAGACAAGAGCTTAGGCTGAATCAGGCAGAAAAAGAGATACACAGTGAGAGGAAGAGAGAAGAAAGCCTAGAAAGAATAAGAGCTGCTGGATCTGGATAAGTAGTTGTGAGAGATCTAAACGTACAACAGTAAGATATTAATTGAATATAATTAGGGACTATGAGCTTTTCTACACAGGGCTGTTAATAATTATATCTGCCTTTGGTTTTTATTACAGAATTGAGTTCAGAGCTCTGCACAAAGAGCTTTTCGCTTCCTGATTTTCTGCTACATAACCTCTAGGTGGCACTGTGTTATAGTGGAATAGGGCAAATGCATAAGTAGGAAACTAACTTTTCTTTCGCTTTTATAAATAATACCCCAATTTCCCCACCCTAAAAAGAAAAAGAAAAAAGAAAAATCAGGAAAGTGCTCTTAAAAAACAGAAGCAAAACTGCAGGATCACCATGTTGCCTAAAGTGTAACCGTTCGCCTCGCGCGGGTGTAGCGGGCCGAAATCGACCCCACTCATGCCCACGCGAGGCTCGCGTAGGCCTATCTCCATCCAGTGGTGGCTCGCCTCTCCGCGATGAGCCGCCAGCGCCGGCCGCACTGGTCCCGTCGCATCACTTCCGCCATGCCAGAAGTGACGCGATGGGACCCTGCTCCGGCATGCTGGACCCCCGCGCTATGTTTTTGGCGGGGGGGAACAGGACAACAGGGCTTAAACAGCGTGGGCGGTGCGGCTGTCTCTCCATGCAAAGCCGAGCCAAGGAGCTGCCGGGACGCCTGCAGGTAGGTCCACGAGCCTCGTGTGGGCACGAGCAGGGCCGAGTTCGGTCCCACTCGCGCCTGCGCGAGCCACCAGTTACATCATGCTTATATTACTGTATTGCACTTTTTGTGGGACTACCCTTATGCTTGGTCTGGAAGATCCAGCTAGAATGCTGAGTGGGGTACCTGGCCATCCACTTATTGAAGCAACTACTCTAGAGTCTAGGGTTCCATATTAGCTACCGAACTAAGTTCAAGGTTCTGTTACTGGCATATAAAGCTCTGAACAGCTTGGGACCAGGTTAGCTGGCAGATCACCTTCCCCGATACAGATGCACATAATCATTAAGATCATCATAGGAGGCCTTCCTGGTTATACCATAATCTGAAGATTGTCATCGGGTGAGAACTCAGAAGTGGGCATTCTCCATGGTGACACACAGTTTGTGGAATTCTCTCCCCTCTAGTATTTGGAAAGCACCAATTGAGGCATGCCTTAGGCACAGGGCACTTAGGCACCTGTCTTTAAACAGGTTAAAGACCTATCCTTTCACCTAGGCCTTCCCTGACTGATTGTGCTTCCGAGTTTGCTAATCGTTAGTTTTCTAAATTTAAATGTTTTAACCAAGAATGTTTTGTATTTAGTTCTCAATTGTACACTGCTTCAAGATATCTTTCAGATATGGTAAGCAGTTTATAAACTGATTACATAAATAATAAATCAATAATAAATGAGAAAGAAAGGAATTCTCACAGGCTGTGGATTCTAGCTAAAGCAACAGGATAGGTCAACCTTTTCTCTTCCTCACCAATACCAGCTCTCCAGTATCACCAATACCAGTGTTAAGCAGAGCTGGTTTGAAGTTTTTAAACACAACAAGCCCTTTACAAGCTCCTAAAATGCTGGGTTCTTGACTTCTGAAGAGAATCAATACCCATGTATCTTCCAAATTAAAACAGAGCCAGGACAGAGAAAATTGTCCCATTACCAAATGTTGCATTTTTTATCTTAGCCAAAAGGCCAAGAATGTTGCATTCACTAACCAGTCATGGGTACATAATTGTTGCGTACAGATTTCTGGTGCCAGTAGACCAACTCCTGGTACCTAGCTGGCTCTCTGTTTCAGCAGATAAATAGCAAACTCATTTGTTTCTTGTACTCCTCACTCAAAAACAAAATCCCCCTTCTTCTAGCCCATTAGAGAGGGAGAAATCTTCCAGAAAATGTAATTTCTTAGGAGGTTCTGTGGCTAGAATGGATAGTAAATTATTAATAAGCAGACTGTCATCTTCTGGATAATGGACCCTTTTTTATATTTGTAAACTATGTATGCTGAACATTCTTTCTTGAAATGTATCTTCTTATGCACATGCACTTTATAATGATTCAGGGGTTCATAGCCAACTATAATCTATGCAAATACTTATGAAAATTATGCTAAAACATGACGCAACCAATTCTGCCCCTGAAGGGGGAACAGGATGAAAGAATAGGTCTGGGTGCCTCAGTTAAAGACTCTCTGACTCATCAGGTATGCATGGTTTTTATCTGATTGGTTTCAGTGATAAGTAGTCCTGAAACTGATAATTTCACCTCTCTTACCCATAGCGGAAACAAGTGAATTACAAAGAAGCATGCATAATTAGGCCATCTGTAGATGTGTTCAGGAGCCAGAGGTTACCCACGCTTTGCTGGCTTCCAGATCATTGCTAAAAGTCAAAGAGAGATGTCATTAGAATGAGCAATTTGATTCTTTCCCTAAGTAATGAGAAATCTGAGATGTAATGTAAAATGCTCTGTTGGAACCCAATTTAAGCCAGTTAAAGGTGACTTCCTAGGATTTGAATTAGGAATGGGCCAAACAACCCTGGTAAATGCTGCTAGCTTCATTCCTTTCTTAAAGAATGCTTCAGAGATGCTCCTCATTTTTATTTTTCAGAGGGATTTCAGAGTTTACTTGGAGTTCATTAGGCTGGGTGCCCAAATTCCCCCCGTTATTTCCTTATTATCGAGTTTCTAAAATAATGAAAAATATATTCTAGCATTATTGCAAACTACATGCAAGCAGGATTCCATCCATATTGCAACCGACCCTGTCTGGCCTAAGACATTTTGCTGCCTGAGGCAATTATCCCTCCCCCCCACATTCCCCATATGGACTCCAACTGGACTGGCAGTTGATGGGACAGCGTATTTTATTGCACCCGCAGGCAGCAAGGTTTGAGGGTGCAACACAGACAAGCTTAGGAGACTAAAGGGGAATGGGGTGGGCCGTCCCATGCCCCCCTTCAAAATCTGTCTTTTAAGGCATCTGCCTCACTATGCCTAATTGTAGGCCTTGCAGCCAGGTACTCAGAAGTCAAGTATCATTAAGGAAATATTTTGATTAAAACGTGCCTTCTGAAGGAGCACAGGAAAATTCTGGTTAATTCCTTATTCTATTTCCCTGCCGCCACCTGCCTTTTCTTGATATCTCACCAAACATGCCAGATTTGCCATAAATAGAACATTCCATATCTTGTTTAGCCAGTTGGCTATACTTGGTTCCTCCAGTGACCTCTATTTTTGCAGCAATTATTATGTTCATTTTAGGTTCACAGCGTTCTCTTTCTACCATACCTCTTAGGGGCAAACTAGACATGCTGTTAAGTGTGTATTTGTATTTAACATGCAGGGTTTTGTTTTTGTTTTTTAAAAAAACTGGGGTGGGGGGGAGATGATACTGATCAGAGCAGGCAGAGAGGGGGAATTTAAAGCTTTTCCTCCCCTGCTGAGAAAATCTCTCTCAAACGGCTATTTGCAATAGAAGGAAATTTTGGACTATGAGTCTGGGGCCTTGACAAGCCTGAATTTCCAGGCTTCACTCTTCTGTGCATTATCATGCAGTGAGTATATGATGCAATGTGTAAGTAAATAAAAGCTGTAAGAATCTGACTGCATCTCAAACAGCCACATTTATGAAATGGAGAACATGAATAAAAGAAACTGTAATCAGATTTCATGTTCAATCGTTGTTGTTTTCATCTCTCTTTTCCCTTTTTTTTCTCTCAGGTTTGTATCATTTCTCTGTACTAGAAGACATTGCTATTGGTGAACCGGTAGGGAGGGTTAGAGCAAATGACCTGGATATTGGCGAGAATGCAAAGTCATCCTATGACATCACTGAAGGAGATGGAATGGATATCTTTGAAATCACCTCAGACTCCCAGGCTCAGGAAGGCATTATTAGATTGAGAAAGGTAAGTGGCAACTTAAAGACTGTGTTTGTGTGGACCTTGGTGTTGCACAAATGAGTCCTTAAAGTATCTCTGTATTATCAAAGTATGGAATACTTTGGCTTGGCTTGGCTTAAATTATTCCATGTTCTTTTTCAAAACTTAGTCATATGTGTTCTCTCTCTCTCTCTCTCTCTCTCTCTCTCTCTCACACACACACACACACACACACACACACACACTATCCAGATTTCTAAGGGCCATTGGGCAAGACAGCCTCAATGGGTCCTATCCCTCAGTGAGTCTACCTTCTCACCAGCTTCTATTGCTCTTCATCGTCTTTCTTATCATTGCTTCCACTTGCTTGCTTGACAGGCAAAGAGCCTGTGAGCAAGTAGGCAGTGGCATCTACTGCTTCTCCTTCTCACCACCACTGTTGTCTGGGCCAGAGTGAGAGGCAGGTGAACAAGCAGGTTGCAATGGAGAAGAGGAAGAACAAGTCCAGGGAGCTCTTGTCAGTGGGCTTCTATCAGAGTGTAGGCTCTTGGCAGGTTCCCAACCATGCCTATCTTTGACACCATGCCTATCCTTGACATCTATCTATCTATCTATCTATATAGAGAAGGAAACATACATACAGATATGCATCACTGTGCTAATCTCATAGTGATTAGGCAAGGGGAAATCTGGTACTCGATGTCTGCCCCACTTCCCATCAAGCAATGTGGGAAGAGCCACTATGTTTGTAGTTGTGGGAATTCCTAAGGATCCTAGCAAAAGTGGGATAAGGCATACCAACTGTCCACATGGAAATACATGTAATAAATTATATTGTGTCAGCTTGATTTGGGTTATTCCTTATTTTTATTATTTCTTTAGCATAAGAGTCAATCTTGGCCTTCCCCTAGATTTACATGTCATGTTCTAGCTAGAGATGTAAACTTTCTGGAAATTTTGAAGCCATGGGGTCATTTATTTATTTTTTCTGGGAGATGGAAAACAAAATGGAATTTTGGGGGGAAATAGAAAAATATGCAATACTTATTTTTTTAGCACTCCTTACAGCCCTAAAGCTATTTGCTTACTTTAGAAACATAACATTATGTATTGTGTATAATTGGGTTTGCTCATAAAATTATAATTGAAATGAAGAAAAATCATTTAAAGTAAATTGAGTTAGGAAATGTGTACTTATTTTCTGAATAAACTATACTTTTCCATGTAATATACCAAACATAATAACTTTATGAACAAACCAATTCATAATACATTTTAGCTTTCTATTTCATGTCTGACCTGGGGAAACTTCATCAAGTAGTTCCTGAAATGACTGAAACATCCTAGAAGCCAGAAGAAGCAGGTAGAGCTGGAGGCAGAGGAAGACAGTTTGTGAGGAATCGGTTGGGGTGGAGTTTAGGGAAATCTGGTCAGAAGGAAAAGCTACTGAGGGCTTATTTAGCTAAGGAAGATGGACTTACTTGTTAGGAATTTAAACCAAGCATATTTATTTTAAGAACATTTAAGCAACCAAAACCTGTTATTTGAAGAGGGACATTTTATTCTCTTGTAAGTAATCCCTCTTATTAAGCATCTTAAGAGACAGTGTTCTAAAAGAGTTAAAAGTGCTTTGAGAGAGGCTTTGCTTCTCATAATTTTTTTGCTCCACTGTCACCTTAAGTTTTCCAGAGCACTGAAAGGACAGAAAACCTGCAAGCCCGCCTCCACCGCCCCAAACACGGCAGTTTACCAGAGGTAAAAGGAGCTTGAGTGTGATCCCTCTTTTAAACCACTGTTGACCCTCTGGAGCTGTGTGCGGGAGCCTATCTTCTACCTCAAGCTGAGATTTCTAGCCACCACAATTCCTTCTGCTGCTTTTCCCTAGTCACAGTCCTTGCCAGTTGTTACTCTGTGGACTCACACACACACCCCTATTAAGCATTCTACATTGCAGAGCTTTGCAGCAAGCTCCAAAAGAGTTTTCATGCTATCCCTTGGCGCTGTTTATATTTGCAATCGGAGTCCTGGGCTGCATTTTTCCATCAAGGACAAAGAAAAAAAAGAAAGATTTCAAAGATATTTATTTAAAGATATTTTTGGAATGTATAGCAGTGTAAAAAAAAAAGGATGTGCTTCACATTTGCATGAGAGAGAGAGAGAGAGAGAGAGGGGGAGAAGGAGGGAGAGAGACAGAGAGATGGCATTGCAATGTGAAATGTATTTTGTAATTCCACTTTCAAAACTAAAATAATGCTTCTTTACTCTTATTTCTTTCACATGGGGAACAAGATTAAAAGTTAGTGCACATGAAGCACTTTTAATACTGGCAACCATTATACTGTTCAATGATTTTTAAAAATTCCTTCCGATTTAAGACCAGAGTTGAGCCAACATGACATAGCCTTAAGTTCCATAAAGCCAGGAAACTGGAGCTAAGGCTGATGCCTTAATAGACGTGCCTGTGATCGTAATGATGTTGTGCAATGTCACACGTTGTGCTTGCTTACAACTTACCCTCCATGCACCCACACTTTTCCTTGGTCTTTCAGGCCCAAATCCAGATGGGGAGGATGGAGTGCCTGGGACCAGCAAAGATGCTCCATGTTGTCTTGGCCCTGTATTGCCTTATGAAGCATATGAGCCTTATTGTATTGCTAGAGGAATCCTCCTGTGAGTTGACCCACACCTATCCGTTGCTTGTAAGCAAGCAAAATGTGTGACATTGTGCAACATCATTGCTGATCACAGGGCACGTCTGTTAGCTTCCAATTTCCTGGCTTTGTGGTGCTTGAGCCAACATGAGATAGCCTTAACTCTGGTTGTAACCTGGCAGATATTTTATCATTGAATTTCCCCATGTATAAAAAGAAAATGTATTATATTACAGTGTTCTGAAAACAAACAAACAAAAATCACAAAGTAAAAACAAAAAGAAAACACTGACAAGTCATTAACTGAGTAGTTGTTTACAAACGAATAGATATATCCCTGTATATTCAGAAAGGCTTTCTTCTGAGTAAGTCTGCACAGGATTCCAACAAACCCTTTCACTTTTCCTCCCTATCCACTCTTCATTAGCAATGTATCAATCAGTGAGAATGATTCCCTTAGCCTTCACAATTACCTCATTCCTATCTCAGTTGACAATTTCCTGCCATCCTTCCGCCACTGTCAGAATGTTGACAGGAACACTGGAATTCCTCTCAAAACACTGGAGTACTGGCACTGGCAGCATTGTAGCTTCAGAGTGAAACCGAACATGCCTGACATAACTTTGCCAGCAGTTGCTGCCATAGGCTTTCATCAGGGCGGGGGGGGGGGATGATGACGACAAACACTTTAATAAATGTTGATCTGCTGCTCAGAATTTCACCAAACCAATTAAAGGCACATCTCCTCGACAAAAATGAATAAAATTATATCAGTAGTTTTCACTAAAATTTGAAAGATATATATGATATGCCGAGCTGCAGCTTGGAGTAAAAATTGTACAGGAGTGTCAGTTTTCAGCACTTTTTAATTGCTGTACCTGTGGCAGTTTTAATAGGATTGCTTTGAAATTTTGCACAACTGTAAACCTTACTCGGTAGAATCAGGGATGCCACATTTTCCATTATTATCTAAACAGGTCATTTTTATAAGCAGTAAAATGTTGAGACTTATACTGGTGCCCCCCCCCCCTTTTTGCAACTCACCTTAACGAAAGCGGCACTCTCTCTCTCATGCCCCTTTAATACTTGAAACACCATTGTTGAAGGTGATGATGATGGCTGAAATCTTCTCACACTGTCCTTGGAACAGTGTAAGCCCTATTAAACTCAGTGGGCTTACATCAGAGTAGACATGTGTCAGGTTTCTTTGTAAGTTAAAAAAAAGAAGAAGTCCCATTGATTTCACTTAAGTTTCTCCCACTGAAATGACTGAAGCTTAAAAAGGCCTAAACGTTGGCTGGATCATACCCTTGGGTACTTTGTAAAGTTTTAAAAAAATGGTGGCACTGTTGTCTCTCAGCCACAATAGCAGCATTCCTGTTCTAAGTGATTCTAACATCATAGGAAAAGAATAAAGTACACATAATTTAAGTTGATGTTTTGTATGGCCATTGTGTTTACTTCTCTTCAGTGTGAAGGATTTTCTTACTTTTTTTTGTAATGGTCTGCATGCTCAGGGACTTCGTTTCTGTGCCTGTTGATAATTTGGTTTGAATATTATTTGGTAATGGAAATGTTATGTTATATGCTCTGTGTGATTTTTGAGTCATAAGAACATAAGAAGAGCCCTACTGGAGCAAACCGAACACCCACTTAGTTCAGGTAGAGATGAGAAAACCAAGGATGCTGGAGCTTGCTGAAATTATCTGAAGCTTTACTTCAAAGCTCAGTTCAGCTCACTGCTGTTCTTGTTTGTGATCTGGTTTTTCAATTTAATCAAAAGGGAAATGTACACATTTTTCAAAAATGCACACTTTCCCCTCATAGACTAAAGCATGAAATTGCATTTTAATTATTTATTTTTTAGTTGCACATTTTTAAAGTTGCACATTTTGCAGGTACAAATGCAAGTTTGGGAATTTGCAAACATTTTCAGACAAGCACTCCTGTCTGCATTTGGGGTTGTGAATAGGGCATTTCTGAGTGATCTGTGAACTGAAACAAAATTCTCATATATCCGTAACATTTTCTCCATAGTATGCATAATTCTATGAACCTCGATCATGTTACTCCTTAGTCACTTTTTAAAAACAGAACTAAACTAAACTAAAAAGTAGCATTTCCTCATTGCGAAGTTGCTTCAGCCCCCTGAGACTTTTGGTTAACCTGTCCTGTGCCAGTTTCACCAAAGGGAGAAGAGAAAATAATTTCAGTGGGAGAGTGACTTTCGCCCCTTGGTACCTTCAGCTACGGGGTTCAGCAGGCCTTTATCTGCAGCTCTCCATCCACTTCAGCTAGCTCCACAGTGAAACTTTATAGCAGGGGTGGGGAACCGCAGGCCCAGGGGCCTAATCTGGCCCTTCTAAGGTTCCTCAGATGGCCACGCCCCTTCCCCTGGCCCCACCCCCTTCCCTCCCAACTACCAATCATTTGGTGGTTTCTCATCTTTTGTGTAGTTTTTTCTCCATTCTGAAAGGTTGAAATGCCTCTCCTAGTGCTTAATAAGAGCTTTAAGCTACAATATGCTATTTTTGTTGTTGTTGTTTTGTCCTGCTTGTGGGTTTCCCATGGGCAGCTGGTTGGCCACGGTGTGAACAGAATGCTGAACTAGATGGGACCTTGGTCTGATCCATCCAGCAGGGCCCTTCTTATGTCCTTATGTAGGAGTCAGGACAGTGGATGACTCAGGTTCTCCTGGGTCCTAACTTCCTGCCCTTTTAAGCATCCACAGCATGGACACTGGTTCCAACCAGGTCAGTTGCCCCACACCATAATGTGTATTTTGCATTGATTTTGATTTCAAACACGCACACTGGAGAACAGATTTCCCATAATGTGTTGAGAGAACTCGGCTGACAAATGCTTTTGGTTACTATGATTTTTGCCTGCTGAATTTGAAATGGCTAAAATGATACAGGATGCATGATTGGCAAATTGTGCATATGCTGATTTACTGCCACCTATTCATAGGTACAAAAGCTTAATTTCTGAGTCTTCAGAGAAGTGAGCGCTTGTCATGTTTACTAAAAATTGCGAAGTTCCATTAGAGCTGGATTCATATCTTTAAAAATCAACACAATTTTTGAAAGTACGAATATATGTTTAAGCTTCCAGAGACTTCCTGAAAGAGTTTTGTGATTTCTATTTGTGCTCTTTTCATCTGCATTGCAGATTTAAGCTTCTGTGTCATTCTCTCTCTCTTTGTTCCTTTCTATGGGACATTGTAATGCAAATTTACGTATCTTTCCAAAGCTTGGCAAATTTGCAAGTTTGAAATTTTAATCATTGTGAGTCATCAGAGGGTTGCATTGTAAATCCACACATGTAGATTTCTTGAAGTTGCAGCAGATATGAATTTTGACTGCTCATAAAATTGATGCAATACTTCTTTTTAAAAGCTCTTTGACACTTTTTTGCTTGGCGTGTCCCCCCCCCCCATCTGCCATTTCTACGTGTTAAGTTTATGAGTATAACCAATCAGGAATTTCTCATATGCAAGCACTATTGAAATAATTTGCTATTCACTTTCACAATTTGCCAGTCACCCATCCTGTTCAGAGATGCTGTGTGTGCGCGTGTTTTCTTTTTTTGCTCCTGATACAAAAATCAATTTGCATGCAGCATGAGCAATTGACTGAATTGTGTTTCAACTTGTATATCCAGACACTTTTTGGGCAGTGGAGGTGCGGGGTAATGGAACCCATATTAATATTCTCAAACCCACCATTGCTTTGGGTCTTAGGTTTCTACTTATTGTGGAGGTGGGTTATCAGATGCGAGGTGGGTAACATCCCCCAAATAACTTTCAAATAACAAACTTTAAATTTTACTGGGGGGGGGGATGTCAATAGGGAAAAATGTTAAAATCTGAATTGATACACACATACAACACAAAGAACCATATGAGCAATAGGGTAATAAAACCACCAGGGATAAATGCATCCAGCTAACCTAACTACACTGTGTGCCTATATTATCCAGGTCCCTTATCCAAACAATATCTTACTTTCAGTGGTGCAGCTCTCTCAATCAGTTCTCCAGTTCAAGCAGCATTGCTTCTTTCTTTTCTCTAGGAATCTTGCCTTCTCTCTACTTCTCTCCCTGTCCGCCTTTCTGGCTTTGGTCTATATCTTCTTAATTGCCCCCCTCCCCAACTCCAACCCATCAGAAAGATAATTTCTTTTTCATTTATACAAACTGTGTTTCTGTTTCCTGGATTTAAAACTTCCCCATCTTCCTATGACCTTTTGTTGAACTTTATAATCTCCTGCACCTTGCCACAACTTCTCACTAAACTATTGACCTCTTAAACTATTCATCTTTTTGCCTGAAACTGACTGGCACACACACAGAGAGACAAGAATTAACCCCATAATATCCTAAAATCAATGGGCAAAGCAATTCTACAGTTCCTCAGTGACCTGGTTCACATGACACAAGATTGGTTAGTAAGCCACAGTGGTTTATTAACCACCCTGCATGTGCCTGTCATGTGCTGGTCAGATTTACACAACTAGTAGGGGAGGCTAGTGACTCCTATTTTGGTGGGGGCCCTTTTCCATTACAGGTTTTGCTGGTTTTCTTTGGAGCTTCATAGGAGCTATCCATGGTGCTGAACACCCCCAAAATAGGCTCACCACCATGGAGCACCATGGATAGTTCCTGAAAAACCAGTAATGGCAAAGGAGCCTCACTGAAATAGGAGTCACCAGCCTCCCCTTATAACTACCCCTCGCCAGCGCAGCTTCTTGTGAGGGGCAATGGTTGGGGTGGTTAACAAACCAGCCAGCAACCCTAGAACAGGACATGGGTTCACCATGGCTTATTAACCACCCTCATGTTGTGCCAACTAACCCAGTGTCCGAAGAGTCATAGGGTGGTATGGCCTTCTCTGAGGCGGTAGATACAGCTATGACTCGGGTTCAGAAATATGAGCACGTGTTTTCCACCACCTAACCCTTGCAGCCATTGCAGAAAGCACCATGGTGGCATCTCAGAAGAGGACACAGAGGGTGAAAAGGGGGCATTCCCAGTGGGCAAAGAGGGAAGGGAGGAAGAAGGGCTTGGATGTACTTGATCAAAGAGCCTCTCCATGGCCATCCTCACCTGCTGCCTGGTAAGTCAGCTAGATAGGGTGAGAAGCCCATCTAGCTGATATTTTTAAATGGAAGAATGGGATGCTGTAAAAAGCCTTCTTCATCATCCTGCTCTCTATGGCTCTTGCCGATAGGGTGTTGGATAGACAGAGGGCTCTGAGATGGGAGGTCTCTGTTTATCAAGTATCAATCCCTTAGGATTATTCTCGAAATAAAAAAAATATGGAGGACAGTTTTGTTCCTTCAGACAGACACAAATATTCTCATAAACACTGGTTAATCTGTAACAGTACTTTTTCATAAGATTAGATTGAATACTGTCTCTCCTTAAGAACACTCATTTCTAATTGTATACACACACACGCACACACACTTCTGTGAACAGTAGAATATTCACTCCATATAAAGCCTGTGCATTTGCTCCTTATCTCCAATGAACAGAATACTGATTGGGTGCATGATTAATATGCAACCCAGGCTATTAGCAGTAAAAATTATTGCAGGGCTAAAGGAGAATAGTGACAGAACTCTTAGTGAGTGAATGTTGTGCATGTCTGTGCTCCTAGTTTTAAAAAGAGGAAAAGTAACCCTGAGTTGGTGGGATTTCATTGAGGCTTGACCTATAAATTGATATCAATAAATGCCCAGAAAATTTACAGCCCAGATCAAATGAAGGGGAAAGAGACTGCATTAAATCTCAGCATTTGGAGCTTGAATGCATAGCACTTCCACCCATCGGCATTGTATTTGCTTGTTCGTGTTGCTGTGGTCATTAGAAAAAGGCATTTGTCTTTGTCATTCTTAACAGCCCCTGGACTTTGAGTTCAAAAGATCGTATACTCTGAAGGTAGAGGCAACTAATGTACATATTGATCCACGTTTCATCAGTGTGGGACCCTTCAAGGATACTGCAACAGTAAAAATCGTAGTAGAGGATGCCGACGAACCTCCAGTCTTTTCATCACCAACCTACCTACTGGAAGTGCATGAAAATGCTGCTATTAACTCTGTGATTGGTCAAGTGACTGCCCACGACCCTGATGTGTCTTCAAGCTCTATAAGGTACTACTGCTTTAAAGCTATCTGAGTATGTTTCTTTCAAAGAGCTGCATCAGTGTATAATATGTATTATATCTGAAAGACCACCAATGCTCACATGGACTTGCCCATACACAGAGGTCATATCTGGAAACCTTCCTCTCAATATACCCCTGCTTCTTTAGGTTAGGCAGGTGGTGACCATAGAAAGGGACCTTTTTAGTGGTGGTGCTCCATCCTGAATGGTCTCAAGAAGGAGGTTTGCCCAGCAACTTAGTCTTATGTCTTTTCAGCTCCAAGGGAATGCCATTTTATTTTCCAAGGTCTTTTTAAATATTGTTTTTACCAGCTTTATTTTTTATTTTTTAACAAGCTTTATTTAATCTGTAAAAACATGGCTGTGACTGTTTTGTTTTCTTTTGTTTTAACGGCTCTACTGTTTTAATATGGCTTTGACATGATGGGGTTTTAAAAATTGTTTTAGTACTATTCTAAGCTGTGCTGAGAGTGGTAACTCTCAAAGCAGGAAGGGAAAAAAAAGGAAGTTGGAACACTGGAAGCAGTGCTGACGTCAAATTTGGGGGAACAAAATGGCCTCAGTTCTTTTTTCCCTACTTGCTACCAGGCTGGCCTACATTGGTGCTACCACCCAGAGGGATAGATTAGCCAATTGAACAAATAATGGCAGTTGATGCTCATTCTTCTAGAGACTCTCTCACTCACTCCCCTGCTCTCTCCCTTTGGGCCAGAAGAAGAGGGTAGGTGAGTGGGCAGTGATCTCAAAGGTGACAGGGAGCACTATATTAAATTTCCAGTCAATCAGTAGCAGAGGACATATTTTGCATTCAGAAAGTCCCATGTTCAATCCCTGTAATCTCCTTAAAAATAAATAAATAAATAATGACAGGTTGCAGATGATGGACAGATGTCTACCTGAGACCCTATAGAGTTGCTGCCAGTCAAAATAGACAATATTGGCCTAGATGGACTTTTATTTTGTAATTGCATTTTATGGGGGGGGGGAGATGATGTCACCTTTAATTTGTACCCCTCCACCCATCTTTCCTCCACTTCTTCCATCTTTTTTCTTATCAGAATGGAGAGGAGGAGGAGGAGGAGGAGGAGAATTATGTAAGCCGCCTTGGCTTCCTTTCAGGAAAAAAGGCGGGGTATAAATATAATAAATAAATAAAAATAAATGTTAAGGAAGAAAAGATGCCCGGTGCCTTCTGCTTTTGAACACTATGAGCCTTCCATGTGGGAGCAACCTAATATTAATTTTATTTATTTATTCATTCATTTTCTATACCGCCCAATAGCCAAAGCTCTTTGGGCAGTGTACAACAATCTTTTTAAAAAAAAAATAATAAAATACAATAAAATACAGTTAAAAATATCAAAAGGCAGCTTCTTCTGTTCCTAAATCAAGGTCAAGACAATTGTACAAACATTCATATTTGAAAAAATCAAGTGTATGTATGCACATGTGTATGTGTGAACATCAGTTTGAGTTTCTCTGTTTCTTGGTTTTTTCCCTTGTTTGTTTTTGTTGTGGTGGGGTTTTTTTTAGCCTTATGTTTGTTTTGTCACATTCCTACATCAGTTTGCAATTAAAAAATAAAAGTCTGCACCAAAATTTGCATACATTTTTTGTGTGCGATTTTGCCTATTATACATATTTATTTGCAAGCAGTTTTCCCTACTATATGCATTTTTGCTCAAAATAAAATAAAGAACGAAGTTGATAAAATCAAATAGATTAAATGAGCAATACTAGAACATTACTTGGGCCTTCATATATTGCTCTCATCTTTGAGGTCTCATCTCTGTTTTGTATCTGTGCTGGTGCCTTACCTTCTTAGCTTTCAAAACAGACAGTGATGTCAAGACAGAGGAACAACAGGACCAGGGGCCATTGGTCTCATTGGGCACCCACCAATGCTGGCCTTAAATAGAAGGAAGAATTTGAAAGATTTTGTTCTCATCCTTTTCTACTTTCTCTCTTCTGGGATTTAAAAAACAAACATGCCTATTTTATTCTGTTAGTCAGACCTTCCCCATTCGACACCCTTCTCCCCTTGGAGAGACATACCTCCAAAGATATTTCATCCTTGGCAAAGCAAATCATTTTTTTTAATTCACAGCAGGCCCTAAAATCCTAGATACAATATTTCATGCCTTCCTGAGGCACGGCTGTTTATCTCAGTCACCTAGTAACATGTCCTTTCTGGTTGGCATTGCTGAGATACAGTGATTTACAGCATCAATATTGTGATTCTCATCTCAGCAGAAGAAAGCAGAAAAGGTGCTGGTGCTGGTGGTTGAGGTTTCATAATGTGAAGTGCTGTCGTAAGCCTTCATTTACATCCATGCAAAATAGCAAGAATTTCCTAGAAGTGAGTAAAGAAGCAGGGAAGTAACACTGCTGGAAATTGCGTATGAATCCACCTTGGAACCATCAGCTAAGAAAATCTATGATCATGCCACCTATTTCCTGTAGCACTAACGATACCTAACAACAAACACCCAATAAACTCTGGTGTTACTAAGGCAATTTAGAAGGTTATTATTTACCTAGATATTCTCTTTCTTTTCCCTACCCACGTTTTATAGAAATGTACGTTTATGTATGGCTTACATGTTTGACAGTGTGCCTCTCATTAAAAAGAGCTATAATATCATTATCAAGACAAGGTAGCTGCAAACGTTGCACATGATATATATTAATTTAGAGTCAGGAGGGGGCTTTGGCTCCTTGCAAACTTGTAAATCTGTTTCATTTGTTCAGAGAAATTGTTATACTTTTTAATGCATTTTGGTGTTGTGACTAGCTTGTTGAAAGTCAATACAGAAGCCCTCACAAATCCCCAGTTTTTATAGCTACAGAGACTGCAAATAGAATTATATCAAGGGAGGCATTTATTTACTTAGCTAAATAAAATCAATATGAAAAATGACTTTTGCTTACACATATGAATCAGGTTCACATTTTTATTGTTTAAATGGAAGTGTTGCAGATCCAGTATGCATTGGGGGTTTTTTTTTGTTCGTTTGTTTTTGCGTGTGCTTTTTTTTTTAAAATGCTAGTTTAGTATCTCAGCACTGTATTGGTGAATTACAGATTAGTTGAAAATCTGGGTAGTGATTAGACTTGCATCTGTTTCTCTGCATAATAATTTTATCTCAGTGAATTAGGTATTTGTAAACTTCATTTTTCTCACCTTTACTTATTACATGAGTATGCCACCCTTTCTTTAAGGAGTTCAGTACAATGTACTTAGGGCTATCCTGTTTTATTCTCACAACAACCCTGTGGGGTAGGTTAGACTGAGAGACAGTGACCCATTTTGCACCATCATGGCTGGTGACTCCTATTTCGGTGGGGCTCCTATTCCATTGCAGGTTTTATTTGAAGCTTTATAGGAGCTATCCATGGTGTTGAATTCCACCCCCAAAATAGATTCACCACCATGGATAGCTCCTATAAAGCTCCAGATAAAACCTGCAATGGAATAGGAGCCCCACCGAAATAAGAGTCACCAGCCTCCTCTGCCGATGGCTATGAGGATCCTCTATGGTCAAAGGCAGTATGCCTTCAAATACTACCAGGTTTGGGTTGGGGGAGGACCAGCAAATCTACAACTCCCATCATCCCTGCCACCATGACTAATGTTCATGGATGAAGGGAGTTGTAGTCCAAAATATCTCCAGGGTACCAGGTTGGGGAAGGTTGTTCTAGTGGACTAGTCTAGTTGACTAAGTGCTGAATCAGAATTCTTTCTTAACATCAACAAGGAATCTCGGAAGCCCCTGCCTTGTCCCTCCCAGTGTGGCCTCTGCCACCACCCACTGCCCCTGCATCATTGGAGAAAAACGTTTTGTTGTTTTTCTGCGGGGCGGAAATAGTTGGAGCATGACGGAGGACCAAAAAAGTCAAATTTAGCTTCTTTGCAAACTAGAATTGACCTTTTTGTTGCTCCGTACTACTTTGGACACCATTTTCCCCATTATTTGTTTGTTAAAAAATGTTTTTTCTGGGTCGCCAAGCAGCCTGTAGGCTGTGTGTGTGTGTGTGTGTGTGTGTGTGTGTGTGTGTGTGTTTGAGGGGACTCGGGCAGCCCACCCTTGATGTAAAGGGATTCATGATTCCAAATGGGCGTAGTTATGGGAATAAGCACTTAGTCGCTTCATCCTTGTAAATCTGATGTTTTATGTACATATCTAATTTCATGGATAGGCAGCAGGAATACCTCATGATTCAGGAAGACCCTGGAATCCTAACACAGTGATTTATGAAGCAAATGAGAACAGCTATATTTCTCATTTGTCTGCTTGTTTAGTTATTGCAACTCACTATCAAGTAACAAAGTTTCTCAAGGTGGGAAGCAACCATTTAAAAGCAAAATATATGCAAAATCAATAAAGCCAATTAAAATTAAATAACTGAATGCTGTCCCGTCCCCCCTGTCCCCCAGTCTGCAGCTTATGGCTGGGAGTGGATGTCCCCCACACATTGCACCTCCCCCCACGTATAGCTGTGGGGGGGCGGGACAATTTGCACGTGGGGGAGGGGATGAGTCGGACTACAATGGTCTGATCTCAGACCAACCAATCACAGGGCAGAAGGGGAGGGGCAGTAGAGCTGTTATTAGGCTTGCTCGCCTCTCCTCCTGGTTCTTTTCTAGCGCGGCTCCCTCCCTCCCTTCCCTGTTTGCAGTGTAGGTTTTACTGCTCGCCCGTTTCCAGGGGCCGAGTAGGAATTTTGGTTCATTGTCCTAAGTGGCCGGGGGCAATGTTCGTGTTTCGCCTACTCTACAGTGTATTTCAGGGTTTGGGTGCTTAGTGGCATTTTCAATTTGGTCACATTGGCGGTTAAGCGCGGGATTAGGCATCATGGCTCAGGACCGCGGAGACAAGACCGTCTCCGAGGTCTTCCTGCTTCTCCTACCAGTACCTCACAGTCTGGTCGAGGCTGACTGCAGGAAAGACCTTCCAGCACCGTGTGGTGTTAAGCAAGGCGGGGGTGACCTGGCGGCCGTCACCCTCCTTGCTGGATGTTTCGCCCTATCGCAATAGTGACCGGCTGATAGCCGGTGTAATCAGTACCCACACTTTTTCCCTTCGTAGATCCCCTATTGATGATTCAATAAATGTGGCCCATTACTTTTACCACAATTTGTACCCTACAATTGTGTCTGAGTCGTTATTTCTCCTCTATGTGCGCAAATGCTGGATGGAGCAGATGCTGGTCATGCCCGTCTCGTTGGGACAACCAGGAGGGAGGATATTTCCTTGTTGTCCACTGCCTTCCCTCAATAGCAGCCTCCACAGTGGCAACTCTCTCTCCCGGGATCTTGCAGTGTGGCATTAGCCAGTCACCTGTTTGTTGGCCTAATCCTCGCCATTGGCATCAGTAGGATGCCTTTTATTGTTTGCTTACTCTGCTCTGCAGACAGAATTTGGGGGTACAGCATTGTATAATTCAGTATGAATTCAGTATGATTTGGTGTAATGCAGTCCTTGGTCAAAACCGGCACTTCAGTGAGGGTTAGGTTACACTGGTGAGTACTCAAAGGCATCTTAATGGTGACCTGTTGCTTATCCAACCAATCCTTCACAGCCAACTGGCCAAAGAACAACAAAGACTGGTCAGACTGGCTAGAGATTATGGGAAATTTAGTCCAACCACACATGGAGACTGAAGATTAGGAATGTTTGCACTAAGGCATCACATTCATGCTTTGCTTGTGAACTCCTAGAAGCATCTGCCTGGCTGCTGTTTGAAACAGCCTAATCCAGAAAATTAGTTTTGTTTAAAAAGCTGATATTCTCACATTCTATGGATGGGCAAATCAGTTTATCTCTGGTAGGTGTCACTTTGCATATATTCAACCATAAATTGTTCCATCCCATTTCTGTATTAATCTGAGAGTTTAAAACAACCAGAGCAACAACAACAACAAAACCAATATACATCACATTTTGCATTATATATATATATATATATATATATATAATCATATTTTCTCTTTTAAGACATATTTGTGATACATTGTTTTGACCCAAGAACTGCATCATAACACCCAGGAAGTGCAAAATCAAATTGATAACTAAGTTCTGATCTGCATATTTGTCCAGGAGGTGCAGATCAGGTCCATACATATCGGGATTTACAAAGATTGAATTGCTTAAACATTGCTGTCACAGTCTCTATCCTCAGTATGTGTATGTAACCCAGTTTGCTGCTTCGTACTAATTTATCACTGCATGCTGAGGCAGAATGCTGAACAGATGCAAAACAGTTGTGGCATGATATTGTGAGATGCCAAACCTCGGAACAATAGTAATTAATGTCTCTTATATAAATTCACCAGAAGGATTTAGTGAAACCCCTGAAAGCTGTGACTGCTGTACTATATCAGTACCTTCCAATCTCTCTCTCTCTCTCTCTCTCTCTCTCTGTTTCTTTCATTGTGCGTGACCCATCAGAAATTGGAAGGCTTAATTTTCCAGTTTGGTTTCTTCTACAAGTAATGCATTAATAAAAACAACTATATGAAAATGGACCGACATAAAAGCTTTGCTGGAGAACTTGCAGGGAGTCCTAAATCACAATTTTGTTTAATGCACTGCTGGAATAATTTACTGAAGCTCTTTCTTGTTAGTCAAGCTGGCTTCTATGTTAAAGCTGCATAATGTACCTGCATACTCTCCTTTTCAAGCTCTGCTTAGCTGTCTGATTGGAGTTGTTTTGTTACAAACCACTGATGTCAATCCATAAAGCAGTCAATCTCTCTGGGTGTTTTTGGGGAAGCATTTTACCAGTATAGGGTGATCTGTTAACCAGTGATTGACTGCAGCATTGCATTAAAACATACGCAGGTGACATGTTTATTTAATTAATAAATAAAAAGTGGTGTTTGTTGGGATAAGATTATTAGTTGTGTCTTGTTAAAAAACAAAACAAAACAAAGCAACCCTGCCTGCTTAATGTATCGACAGAATTATCAGCAGTTGCTATGAAATACAACACGAGCTGTCCAATAAATGTGATGGATCATCTAATTAACTCTTGATTCACAGTAGTTTTTAAAAGATGCTACCTGCTGGTCTTGATGACAGCTTCTAACCTTCATGCTGAGAGCATACAGCTAATTACTCCTTGGACTATAATTCCATCCTGGTTCTCAGTCCATCATTTTTGTCTTATAAATTATAACACGATTAAGCTCCTCAAATCCACTGGGGCTATAAAACTGCCATTCGTGATGGATAGCTTAGATTGTGTTACAAATTGCATTCAGGCCATACAAATGTATTTAGGTAAATTTCAAGGATGTCCATTTTGTAGGTTTTCCATTGATCGGAACACTGACCTTGAGAGACAGTTCAACATTAATACACAAGATGGAAGAATAACACTGGCAACCCCGCTGGACAGAGAAACAAGCACGTGGCACAACATAACTATTGTAGCAACGGAAGATAGTAAGTGATTGTCCATTAGTGCTTACTTTGTTATTTGTCTATTTTGTCATGTGTTCCTGGTTCCTGGTGATGCTTCAGGATACATCAGGAACCATTATTTATAATGTAGGCTATGGGAAATGTTAAAAAGCGATATCTAGTATGTCTGCTCTGCATACATTACTGTTAGCTGCTGCTGTTTTTAATCAGATATCCCATCAAACAGAAATTATACCAGCAAGGAATGGAATAGCATGGAAAATATCACAAAGTAGTGTTTCTAATGAATAGATCTGCAGTAGCATCTCAGGGTTGACATTTTTATGGCACGTACCCATCTCACTTTTTCCTTGAAATAAATAGCCTTTTTATACCTGGGTGGATTTGTCCATCCCCACCGCCTTTGCCAAGCACAGTGTATGGACATCTTTAAAAAAATGTGACCATCCACAGAAGATACATTGCCAGGTATCCTCTCTTGGTACATTGTGTGTTCTTAGTTTCTTCTATTAAAAAGTGTCACATATCTTGCGTCTCTTCCTGTTCCTTTATGGTTTTGCCAAGAAAACATATTAGTTACACAAATCAGAAAATAGTGCTGGCAAAGGATTGTAGGTAGCAATGCCACCAGATATTTATGTATATTACACACACACACACACACACACACACACACTTCCTAGTTCAGAAATAAAAATCTCAATGACTTCTCATGTTTGCTTCATATATGAGACAAGTATGATGGCTCCAAGAGTTATTTTCTGATTCAGATAACAAGATAAGTAGTCAACTCCTCTCTCCCTGTTTCTCTCACACACCCGTCTGCCTTCAAAACTTCTCCCCCACTCTCCCACACTTTTGTTTGAAGTTGCATCAATGGTGGCTGTGAGAAGGAGGAAGGCAAGGGCCTGGAATACTGATACAGATGTGAGCCAGGCACCAAATGGGGAGAAGGATGGAAGATACAGGGGACATCCCTCTCTTCTTCCCTCCCACTGCCAACACTGGAACAGTAACACACAAGATAGGTGGGTGTCTGGCATGTGAGTTTGAAGGCAAGCAGTTGGAACAAGGAAGGGAACTTAGGGAGTCATGGTGGGAGAAGTATTGGACCTTGTCATGCTCCTGATAATGTTATTTTGGGGGAACAACTGGGCCCAACTTGGGTGTAATTTGACTTCGAATACACCAAGCTCTTTGGGGGATAATAATACAGTTTTCAGAGCCCAATTTCAAAGGAAAACTGAGTTTCGGTCTGCAAATTTGTCTGAAAGTGCAAATTAGATAAGTTCACATTAAAATGTGAACTGAACAAATTCGCCCCTCGTCTCTAGTCAGGAGCCATGCAAAGACAGGGGTTCCAATCACATGAATGCATGAGAAGATCAGAGGTGGAAGGCAGCTAGCACAGACCCCTCTCCTCCCATGTGGGTGCATTGTATCTAGTGTGATGGTCTGAAAGGGACTATCATCTTCTTGCTCTCATGGTTTCTCTGAAGGGTAAGTTCCATGTAATAAGTGATATACTCTTGAAGAATGGCTTTCATTGCTGTTACATCTTGACTATCCTTTGTCTTACTTGAGAAAATTGTTTTATCTCTAGATTACTGCTTACATGTATGAGCTGACAATCTATCCAATTTGTTATTCTTTTTCTTTTAAAAAAAATCTTTACAAAAATATAAGATTCTTTTCAGGCTTCAAGGAAGCTTTATTTATTGATTTTATTTTATTTGTACCTTGTCTTTCTACCAAGAAAATGATACTCCAGGTGGCTTACAACTGTAGATAAATAAAAACTGTACTGAAAACAGTAATAAAACAAATATATTAAAATCACAATTAAAAACACAACAGTAACAGAATAAAAACAGCACACAACCCAACAGACCTGCTTACATACCAAAGGCATGCTTGCATAAAAACATATTTGCCTGCTGGTGATAAGACAACAGAGAGGCAGTCAACATAACTTCCCTCAGCAGGGAGTTACACAGCCTGGGAGTAGCCACCAAGAAGGCCCTGTCTTGCATTGCCGCCAAACACGCCTCATCCTCCTTCTAACATCATTCAGTCTAAATGACACCTCTTCTGAACTTGTGTTTTCAAGGTTTCTCTTCAATTTTTGCAAGGATGTTATATATATTCTTCCCTTCTCTATTTCTTTGCCTATTCAAATGAGATGAAATATTGATACGCTTTGTTAATCTGTTAATCTAAGAGACCAGTTCTTCGTGTTTCATTGATGTTCCCAAATCCCACAACTTTGTAGTAATTTTATGCATGCTTAACATAATTTCTAGGTAATGCAAATATTTTTTTTGCAAACATTGTATTTATTGAGTTGTATTGAAGATAGTTGCATTGAAGATAGTTAAGAAATACAATTAATGCAACGGGACAACTTAAAAACAAAATAAACAAAACACATGAAACTCAGAAAGATAACTAAGAGTATACTGTAGGCATGTAGCTACACATAATCAAATGTAGATGCTATGTAAAACTTACTGATGAAGCATTAATCTTTCTTAATCTACACCCATTGCCCTGCTCTGGCAGCCTCCTCAACCTATGACCCTGGCTACACAAATTTCACCCATCAATAAAGACTTAAGCATTTATATTACCGTGTTGCTTTGTTTTGTCCTATGTATTTTTGAAAAAGTAGATACAGAAGCTAGTATTCCAGGTGAACTTATTAAACCAAAACTTAAAACAAAATATTGTTAAACTCTGCATACATAATTCTTTAAACTTAAAAGAAAACAAACAAACAAACCCACAATTATTTGCTGGCTACACACAATTATTTGCTGACTACACACAAACTATAGTCAAATAGTAATTATAATAACTATAGTAAACATTTTTTTTGTAATGAGAAACCTACTCTCCTGTACCATTTCCTCTACATCAGCGGTGAGCAGGAAGTAGATCTGAAGTATTGGACTTCAACTTCCAGCATTCTTGACCACTGGCCATGCTAACAAGGGCTTCTTAAAACTGAAGTCCAAAACATCTGGAGATCTATCTTCTGCCCACCACTGCTTTACATATATGAAATTGATTTTGAACCACCTTTTGCACAATCTTATGCATGTCTAGATAGAAAAATCCTACAACTTGCAGAATTCCCCAGCAAGCATTGATTTCCCCCCCTGTCTAAACATGTATAGGAATGCACCATGAGCAACCAACTGTGAATAAGTGGACTTCTTATAACTGAATGGCTTAATGGCTACCATCAAAACAAAAATGCTGCTGTTTTTATCCATACATTGCTTGCTAATTTGGCCCTGCTAGCTGAGCTTGAAAAATCACAGAGGGACATTTCTGTGGCAGGGGAAGAGGCCAAGAATTCTGAACAAAATTATGTAGGTGTCATAGATAGAAAAGGTGGAATGTCTATTTCCAATATTAAGGTATATTTTTACGCTGCATAACTGATCCAAAATAAGAAGTGGGTTTTAAATGAAAATACATAATTAAGCTAGGGGGCCTAGGGCCATGGAGAGGCTGTATCCCCTACTTCCCAGGAATAACATCAAGACAAGAGGGAGACCAAACTGGCCCATCCATCGGCCAGAGCAAGAACAGCTGCAGGGAGCTCACTTCCCCCTCCCTGCTGAAAGAACATTTGACTCCAACTGACAGTTGCTGAAAGATGTGGAAAGAATGTTCTGGCCCCATTGGCCTAAGGAACAGGAACCCCACTCAAGCAAGAAGACCATCGGTGGGAGATCAGCCAGGCCTGAAGTGGCTTTAAATGCCTGCTTATAGTTCACCACCGTGTTCTGGCATTGAAAAACTCCCGGCTTTTCCTTTCCGATTCCAGTTCCAGTTAGAGGAGAAAATACCTACTGATAGTGCGCCTGGGGTGTATGATTGACAGCTAGAATGAATGGAATGTTCAGATGCAGCTTGTGTGTGATTGGCTGGGGAAGGAGTGACTGGATTATAAAAGAGAGGCAGTTAGAGGCAGTCAGTCAGTCAGTCAGGGACGGGGAGTTAAGCGTCTGGGAGTTAGTAAGAGTCAGTTGGATTGTTAGGGAGTTAGAGAGAGAGGTTGTACTTGGATGAAGGGAGGTGGGAGGTAGAGAGATAGGAAGGTTTGAGAAATTAGTCTGTTAGAAGAGTAGAAGATTATTATTATTTACCTGTATTTACCTGAAATCCATATTTGACCCCTTAATCCCTTATGTTCCCTGACCCTGATTTCCTATCTGTGTTCTCAAAAAAAATCTCATTATTTTTGTGAGTAAACAGCCTGTTTTCCATCTGTGATTTTAGATAAGGCTTTGGTTAACCCCACGTGCCTTGCAAGGGACACATGGTACTGAGGGGTTTGGTGGCAGCATACATGAAAGGAAACAGGTGGCATAAAATAGTGGGAAAGAACAGCCTCTGTTAAGTTTGCCAGGCTGGGTGGCACAAAAGCCCTGGTGGTGGTAGTCATCCCAATAGCGGTGTAGAGATAGGCACTGGCTGTCTGGAAAGTGCACCTGGGTGGCAGTTCCTGAGGTGAAACACGTGTCCTTGGTCACTAGGTGAGGTGGCAACACCCCACCTCTGGGTATAGGGTGAGGGGTGGTTGCCGCACTCTTCACTACCCTTTCCTTGTGTGTCTTGTCATTTTAGTTTTAAGCCTGATGGCAGGGCCTGACTCCTCCCAAAGCAGATCGCATCAAGAAATATATATATTTTATATATATGTGTGTGTGTGTGTGTGTGTGTGTATAATTGATGTCAGCTACTTTGGGAGTCAATAATTGTCTGGAAAGCAGGATAAAAAAATAACAAAAATAGATTGTGAATAATAATTTGGTGGTCTTATCCCTATTCTTTAAAAATGGTATGCATTCAGACAATCAGTTTCTCCATATAAATTCTTTAAAGGTAATTTTGTTTGAAAATGATTTTTCCTCGAATATGATTCTAGGACCCTTTAGGTTTTGGGCCAGCCATAAATGTATAAGGCATATGGATTTATTCGGGGAAGAGAGGTTTTGTTCTTATGACAAAATTGTAGACCAAGATGGCTGAGGCTAGACCTGCTCTTTTAGAATTCTTTCATATAAGACATTACATGAACAAAATACTGAGGGAAGGTGGCTTGAAGGGTAATAGAGAAATGGGAAAGAAAGCTTTTCTTCAAAGAAGTGACAACAAAGGGCATGATTTCTCATATATATATATATATATATATGAATTAAAAGAGCTGAGGATGACAAAGACCATTGTTTGTTTATTACATTCATATTACATAATTCTCCTAGTTAAACTGGAATTCAAGGGGAGTCAGATGTAGGACAGAGTCAAACCTCAGAACAATAAACAGGAACTAAACAGTTGGAATTCTCTCATCCCCATGGTTCGCTGGTTTGTCTTCCAACACCAAACACAGTTGTTGCATATGCCCAATGCTGTTGCCAGAGGGTGTAGCGAGGCAGAGATAGGGACAGAGGCTGTAGCTTTAAGAGTATGCAGGAACAAAGTTTCTAAGTGGTAGCAATGCCTCACATAAGTTGGTGATGTTGACTCTCTCCTCCCTGTGCACTTGTGCTCAACTCTGGAAGCAGGTTGAGTGCATGAGTAGTGGTGGGTAGCCCGCCAGGGACCTGACCCACCTCCGAATCGGCGGCTGCTGCTGCTGCACCTGCCAAGCTGAGCCAAAAGCGGATGCACGCCGAGCTGCTTGGCAAACTTCCGGGTTCCAGACGGGCTGTTTTTTATGTAGAAAATGGCATAAGATATATTAAAAGCAGTCACAATGTAAGTAACTTGCGCAAATTGAGGCCTTTTCTGGCATATCTTACGGCATTTTCTATGTGAAAAGCGGCCCACTGGGAACCTGGAACTCACTTCCCTAGCTCAACTCGGGAGAATGCGAGTCAAGCCAGGGAAGCAGGTAGGTGGGAAGGAGTTCGGGGGGCCAAGCCCAGCGAGTTCTCCAAACACCCCCCCCCGAACGAGATCCTCACACATCCCTATGCATGGTAGGGATGAGCGACCCGCCTGGCACTCGACTCATGGTGCGTGATCCAAGCCAAGTGCGAGCACCAGCTGAGGTGCTTGCTGGACTTCTGGGTCCCCGGCTTTACGTTGTTTACATAGAAAATGGCCTAATTTGTGCAAATTTGGCTGTAATTTGCACAAATTAGGCCATTTTCTATGTAAACAATGTAGCAGCGGAACCCGGAAGTCACTTTCCCCGACTCGGCTAGCAAGAACGTGAGTCGAGCTGGGGAAAAGGTAGGGTGAGTGAAGCTCAGGGGGTCAAGCCCCGCGAGTTTGCCACACTTCCACCCCCTAACCAAGCTCCGTGCATATCCATATGCATGAGCCACCACTGGTTTGAGGCAACAATCATGAAAATGTGACTGAATGTTATTGAAATCATGAAACAAAAGTTACTTATTGCAGTTCCCTACGAACCACCTTGCCATTTTACTGGCACATCTGGAAGGTTGTCTGAACCCAGCTGCGCTCACAAGTCATGGCTTTTTAACCATGAACAGCCCATGAAGAGAACCCATGGTTTGTTGTTGGGTTATGAACTGTGGGTTGTTCACCATGGTTTGCTATCTCAGCTGGATTCAGACAAGATGATAACCCATGTTTCAACAACCACCCATGGTTCAATGGCAACCCACACTCAACTCATACTCAAACCTTGAGGATGGGTTATCATGTTGTCTGAACCCAGTCAGTATGTGGTAGTTTAACTGCTTCCTCTCCAGCTGCAATCCTGACAAATTGTCCCCAGCATGGGATTAGTATTAGGAAAAAAGCTCCCATTGGCACCAAAGGGAGTCCCCCCCCCAGATGAATTCTTATGCTCGGGAAATTTTGTCTATTTTTCCTATAGCTAACTGCCACACTGGAGTGTGTGTGGGGGGGTGTTCTTCAGGATGGTTTATTTATTTATTTATTATATTTGTTAATCACCCATCTGGCCGGCCACCCTGGGTTTAACCTCCCGTTCCCACATGCTGCAGTCTGAATGCAAAACACGTTTTTGTTGCTTTAAAGGTGTGATTGCTATTGCTAATCATACAATTAGAGTAACATCTAGCTTGCGCCTGTGTGCGTTATTTTCACGGTTCTTGTTTTTTAGGGGGCAGGACAATGTTTAGACAGGCTTTTTTTTTTTTAATTCCACTGTGCTGCACTTATCTCACTTTGTTGCTTTTTTAAAAAAAATATTTTGCTGTTTATGTTTTGTTTTTTAATAATGTGTAAGTTGCCTCAGAAATGGTTTTGTGAAAGCAAAGGAATAAATAAATAGATTGCTTGAAGCATTACTGTCCTACTTGAAAAGCCTTCCTATTGGTTATTTCCACTGCCTTCTGATGATGTTGCTTGGAAGACTTGAGTGTTCTATAATTCCCCACCTGTTACGGATATCCCCTGCTCCAAATGCCATAGCTTGAACAAAACAAAACAGAAAAAAAGGCCTAAGCAAACAATGGGGGAGACAAGGGAGAAGGATAGAGCACTAGGAAGATATTACCACTTGGGATGGTGGATAATTTCGTTTGGGCTGCATTTTTAAGTGAACTGACCTAATTCATACTTCCTGGATCCATATGCGGATTGGGACACAGTTAACCTTTGCATTCTGCACTTCTCCAGATTTTGTGATGCAGTTCTCAGCTCAACAATTGGATACATAAGTGCACATATTAAGGAAAGTCTCACACAAACATGTTTATGCTAGGGAAAGTTGCATACAAAACTGTGTACATGAGGGAAATAGCTTACAAAGTGCATATGTTATGGGAAATTATGTATGAAAATAAATGCAAATTTTCATGTATTTCAAAGTTCACAGACTGATACAGAAATTGGACAAGATGGGATTATTACTGAAGAGATATGAAAAAGACACGGACCAAAAATAGGCTGATTCATCCACCCCGCGTTACCACCATGTTTTAGTAGCTGTACTACTTCCCTGCTCACTTCTAGACAGCATTCAGCATCATGATATCAATAAAGTCCTAAGCAATTTAGTTGCATTATAGATGCATGTAATGAAACCTCAGTGTCCCATTCTCCATTCAAAGCACTCTCACTTCTCCACTGAAATTCCTTTCCTGTCCACTTTTACCCATTTAGAGCTTCAGACTCATTTTTCTAAATTAAATATGGGTCCAAAACACTGGTGGGGCTTAAAACAGTGGTAGTTTTTTTGCAGGGAGGAGGGACATTTATCAGGAAAAGTGAGTGGTGGAGAAAGGGTGAAGGACTCCCTTCCCTCTTATCCCTTCTTATTTCTTAAAATGAATTAATTCACTAATGGAGATTTGTTCAGTCAAGTGACAGGCCATATACGTAAGGTGTGAATAAAAACATAATGGAAAATCACTGATTGCTCAGAACTTGAGATGACCCAGGTAGATGGAATGGAGGGCTGACAACTAGACCATCTGATATATGGATCCTGAGCATGCTTCTTGGATCCCTTCTGGATTCAACAGGAGTTACTGCCATGTAAGTGGGCATAGAATCGCAGCCTGGGGTTGTTTCATTAGCTCTCATTTGGCGGGTTCGCACATCACGCTAAGCCACCCTGCGAATAAGCCACAGAAAACAACCCATGGTATGCCCGGCAGATGAATGTTGAGGTCAGTTGAGACATAGAATACTGAGGGTGTCAGTATTTTATTTTATTTTTAAAAAGCAAATGGGGACAGGGATTGGCCTGTTTAAACTCTTAACAAGTAATAACATCCTGGAAGTGGGCATTAGGGTCAGAGAGATGCAGACAACAACAACAACAACAACAACAACAACAACATATAATAAATATAATTTTTTAAAAAATGCATGTGCAAATGTATATGTAGAAGTGCAAACTTAGAAATAATGACTATAATTTAAGTAGAAATATAATACATCTCATCATAGTTGGGGGAAGACTGCAACCAGGTGACAAGTGTGCCTGCTCAATCTGCTGACCAGGGACTAACTATTGATGGGCAACTTCAAGTCTCCTGCTCTCCCTTCTTATGATTTTTCATCTTTAAACCGGCAGACGGAGGAGACAGCATTTCAATTTGAGTAGGGGTGCACGAGCTGTGATCTGCTCTTGGAGATACAAGCTTTTCCCAGCTGGGGACTGGGAGGCATGATATGGGGAAGAAGCTGCTAAGCGATTCAGTCCTGCTTACTTTTGAGCAGACATGCAGAGGCTTGCCCTGCATACCTGAGAGCAGACATGCTGCTTATGCTTACTTCTGAGTAGATATGCAGAGGCTTGGTATTTGGGATGCTATTTGAAAGTGCTGCTGAGGGATTCAGTCCTGCTTACTTCTGAGTAGATATGCAGAGGCTTGATATTTGGGATGCTATTTGAAAGTGCTGCTGAGGGATTCAGTCCTGCTTACTTCTGAGTAGATATGCAGAGGCTTGGTATTTGGGATGCTATTTGAAAGTGCTGCTGAGGGATTCAGTCCTGCTTACATGTGAGTAGAAAAACGTTCCCTACCCTGCTAGCGATGGTGTAGAAATGACATGCCCTGCTAGTTGTATGTGTGTGTGTGCATACATGCACATACGCACGTGTGGCCCCTGCACCCCCACCCCCTGCCAGCAGACACTGGATTTTGCTTTGGGACAAAAAGGTTGTGCACCCCTGAAATAGAGGACCGTCCTGTGTATGGTACATGTGGATCTCCTAGGATAGGGGTACAGAACCATTCTTAAGGCTTAGTTACTGGCCATAACAGCTTTAAGCTAAAATGTGCTGGCATTCTTGATCTTTTGCCTTTGGAACCGCCCCCTCTTGGCCTTGATCTGGTCCACCACTGGAATGCAGTCCCCACGAGCTACTCTAAAATTGCATTCGGCCCTGGGGCTGAAGAAGGATCAACACTCCTGACCTACGAGCACCCCTGTTGGGTGCAAAGGATATTCTGCAACACGTTATTGTGGAAGCCCACTAGTTTAGTAATAAATTCAAATTGTGTGTAGATGGGAGAAAGGGAGTTTCTGGAAAGTAGAGCAACGCGGGATGTCTCTATCCAACAACTTACTAAGGGATGCTGGTTTAGCAATTTGGGCCTCCACAGATAAAGCATCATCATACAATTGAGCCTTGAGATACAAAGTGTACTAGAAAAGAGAGAGATGTGTTGCAATCAAATGCTGCAATACAGGTGAAGGAATTGCCTGTGGTTTAATAGCTATAAATACCCCCCCCCCGCCTCTGCTTTGAACAGAATACGTTTATCTAATTTTGGCAAATGAGATGGTAGTTTTGTAGAAATTGAGAGAGCAGCCCAGGGAAAACAGGACATTTGGAAAACTGTTGGCTGATGCAGCCTTGGAAAGGATGCTGTGGCTAGGATTTACATGAACGTCTATTTTCTGTTGGAAGAATCATGACCTTTGGAGAACAGAAAAAAAATGAACTGTGGATGCCTTCTAGACATTATGGAAATGCCAGTTTGAACAGTCGCCATCACCTTACAGATCTCTCAGCATGGTGCAGAACAACCACACTTTTTGTTACACTGTACTATGAATGGACTATATTTCTCTAAATCCAAATCTAACAGAGAAATAGATTTAGAGTTGTCATGATACATCTTGTAAACATTGATTGTGTGTGTGTGTGTGTGTGTGTGTGTATGTGTGTGTGTGTGTTCCTAAAAATGTAAACTGTAAATTTGAGAGCCCCAAAAGATGTGACTGGGCAGTCATCCATACTGCTTCCCCGTTTGTTTGTTTGTTTGTTTGTTTATTTATAAGTATTTGTACCCTATTCTTCAGCTTTAAAAATGTTTCCAGCATGGTTAATAATTAAAAACTAACAATTAGAAACAATTATTCCCCATATTAAATCATAAAATCACAGAACATTATCAATAATAGCCAATGCTTAATTCAAAATAAATTAATTAATTAAGGGTGCAATCCTATGCATGTTTATACAGAAGAAAGGCCTACAATGGGGGCATGCTGAGAGGTGTAGGCCTTTTTTTTTTTGTCTAAACATGCATAGGATTGCACCTTAAACCACTTATTTTATTTATTTATTTATTTTATTATATTTATTAATCGCCCATCTGGCCAGACATCTGGCCACTCTGAGCGATGTACAATCCAATACAATACGGGGGGGGGGGGACATATACACAGTATAAAACACAATTAAAAACAGAACAAAACTTAAAAATCCTAATCCACCCCATATTCCGGCCTGAAAAGCCACGTTTTTAATGCACGGTGGAAGCTAATCAAGGAAGGGGCATGGCGGAGGTCACTGGGGAGAGAGTTCCATAAATTGGGGGCTGCCACAGAAAAGGCCCTCCTCCTAGTCCCCACCAGCCTGGTTTCTTTGGCTGATGGGACAGGGAGAAGGCCGTCTGTGGCAGATCTTGTTGAGCGGCCTACTTGATGTTGCTGGAGGCGCTCCTTGAGATATATTGGACCGGAGCCGTACAGGGTTTTAAAGCCCTCCTCATATCATCCACCAAGGCGACCAAGGCCGTTTCTGTCCCATGTCCAGGCCTGAAGCCCGACTGGCATGGATCGGCTTCATCCAAATGTGCCTTCAACTGAGCCCCTACCACTCGCTCAATCAGCTTGCCCAGAAATGGTAAATTGGAGACTGGGTGAAAGTTGTTCAAATCTTGGGGATCTAAGAAGGGCTTCTTTAGAAGCGGTCTTATTACTGCCTCCTTAAGGCCTGATGGCATCACTCCCTCCTCGAGGGAGGCATTCACTATCGCCCTGATCTCCCCACCCAGTTTTTCCCTGCAGCTCATAACAAGCCAGGATGGCAAGGATCAAGCAAGCAGGTGGTCAGCTTAACAGAAGAAAGCACCTTGTCCACTCCACCAGAAGGAAGAAGCTGGAACCGATTCCACAAAACCGGACTGCCACTGGCCTCCCCCCGTTCACCCACTGTGTCCACGACGCACGGAATCCCACTCCTAATCCGATCAATTTTATCTGCAATGTGCTTCGCTAAAGCCTCACAGGAGGCTTTAGACTGTTCCAACGGATCTGGAGCAACTGGACCAACCAGGCTCAGGACCACTTGGAACAGCTTCCTGGGGCAGCACTCCGCAGACGCAATGGAGGCAGCATAGAAATTCTTCTTTGCTGCCTCCACCACCACCCGGTAGGCTGAAGATGCAGCTCTGACCTGTGTCCGATCGTCTTCGGAGCGGGATCTACGCCATCGGCGCTCTAGCCTTCTCACCTCCCGCTTCAGAGCTCGCAGTGATGGAGTGAACCAAGGTGCCGTGCGAGCTCTGTTCAGGTGAAGAGGGCGCTTTGGGGCCACTCGGTCTCATGCCCTGGTGATTGCAGCATTCCAGTCATCCACCAGGGTCTCGACCGAGCTACCGTTTGCGTGCTCCAGTTCCCCAAGCGCGTTCAGGAATCCATCCGGATCCATAAGACGCCTGGGGCGGACCATCCTAATAGGTCCTTCACCCCTGCAGAGGGGTTGTGGCACCAAGAAATCCAGCCCTACCAGATAGTGATCTGACCATGACAAGGGGGTGGTGTATATACCCCCGATTTCCAGATCATTTCCTCCCTCTCTGGAAATGAAAACCAAGTCTAGCGCATAACCGGCTACATGGGTAGCTCCAGTTGATACGGGGTGCAGCTCCCAGGAAGCCATGGTCTCCATGAAGTCCCGAGGTGCCTCCATGATGGCAGCCTCCGAGTGTATGTTGAAGTCCCCCAGCACCAATAGCCTGGGGGACAGCACACGCACATCGGAGACCACCTCTAGCACCTCAGCCAGGGAGTCTGACTTGCAGCGGGGTGGACGGTACATGAGCAGAATCCCCAGACTGCCCTTTGGACCCAACCTCCAGTACATGCACTCGATAAACTTGGTCTCCCGGAGAGGGAGTCTGGCAAGGACCAAGGACTCCCGGTAGATAACAGCCACTCCCCCTCCCCGACCTCCAGTCCTCAGTTGCTGGGCATACGTAAACCCAGGCGGACACAAGGCCCCAAGAGTTGGAGCAGCGGCCCTGTCCAGCCAGGTCTCTGTAATACATGCCAGGTCCGCACCCTCATCCAGGATTAAGTCATGGATTAAAGATGTTTTTTGGGTAACAGACCTCGCATTACACAGCAGCAAATGCAAGGCAGAGGAAGGAGACACACATCCCCCAGTTCTCCCTTGGCTCTGGGCAGGCCCAGAACAAGGGATAGATATTAAGCATCGATCCCTTGTTCCCCTTACTCGGCGTGGCCTGCCCCTAGCGCTCTGCCAGCACCTGCCGCTCAACATTGGTACACTTTGCCCCCCAGAATTCCCCCCACTATCTCCATTAGATAGGCACATGCCCCTTTGCTTTCCGCCAATCAGGCGGGAACCCACCCCCACCCCTCCCTTGCCCTTACAATCAGAGGGAAGGATAAAACCATCAAGCCCTCAATATATATACTGTACATGTGTGTGTGTATCTAAAAGGCCTGAGCAAATAATAATAAAAAAGTATTCACCTGGCACTGAAAAGATACCAAACTCATTGCCAGACAGGCCTCACTAGAAAGAGAATTCTGAAGACAGGGTGTTAGCACTGAAAAGGCACTTTACCAGGCCATGACCCACTTACCTCAGATGCTGGTGGCACCCAAAGAACACCTTGAGATGAATTCAGGGTTTGGGCAGGTTTGTGTGGGGGCAAGTCATCTTTAATGTATGCTGAGGTGGACAGCAGAGGCGGAATCTCTTCACATGAAAATGAGAGGAGAAGCTAACCGGATCTCCTGCCCCGCTTCAATCTGTTGCATTCCCTTGCTTCAGACAATCTTCACCCAGCCTGGTTCTGAAACCAGAAATGAAGGCTAGGGAGGAAATCCATGTTTGGCCACATTGAGGCCATAAAGGATGTCCAGGAAGCACATTCACTTAGATTCTCTGTTGGCCAGGGGGCAGGGGGTAAGAATTGGCTTACGTGTGGCTGGTTACCAGGGAGATATAAGGGAGAATGTAGGGGAAGAGAGACATTTATGGCACTTAAAGTGGCCTGTTGGGAGAGAGTGATGGAAAGTGATTTTTGTTTGTTTGTTTGTTTGTTTGGATTAAACCTTTTCCCTTGGGGGCATTGAATTCATTTTGTGTAAGGGTCAAATCAGGGATGCCACGCAGGATAAAAGACCACCATTCCACCACCACCCCCTTTGAAGGCTTCATTAATTTCGAGGTGTCCTTTGGCAAGACTTAGGTGCTTTCCATGACAACTGCAAGCAAGTAAAGGTGGAGACTGGCCCCAGGGACCACAGGATTGCTCTGTAACGGGCTCAGTCCAAGTGCCAACTCTCATACATTACCATTCACAGGCTGTCACCACTTGTGCAAGAATGCTTCTTTATGACATCTGTAGTTTCTATGCAAAATGTGAAGGAAGGAAGACACACACAACTTTGTATTATTGGTTGGCTCAGATATCACTTATAGCAAAAGAATGGGATCCTGTGAATACCGACAATGCCAATGGAATAGCGTTGGAAGTAGAAGGCATCAGAATCCAATGAGAAGGTTTTCAGAACTATAAGGCGCAATCCTATGCACACTTACCTGAGAGTAAGCCCCTTGAACACAATGGGACTTTCTTCCAAGTAAAAATGCATAGGATTGTGCTCCAACACAACACAAGCCTCTTGAATATGATCAGTAGGCATCACGTGATCCACAGCATTTATCACCATGGAAAGGCTGTTCTTTATGGAGTGACTGTGAAAATAATGATGCCGAATGGTGCCATGTATTTGAGTTCCTGCTGGTTAAACGGTCTGTATTTCCAGCATAATTATATGACATTTGCGTTGAAACAAAGGCTGAAATGCACAGTGCATCTGGGAGGGAAAAATCCCTTTGCTTTGCTGAAAGGTTTTTTTTTTTTTTTTTTTAAGCTTCAGGGATGTAAAGTATTATGCTGGATGGATTTGCAGCAGAGAGGTGCTGTTATATTTTTAATTGTGATTTATGCTTGTGAGAAGTCAATTTCTCCTACGGAACAAATTGTTCCTGCTGAACATGTGAAAAACATAATAATTTAAACTGATAAATGGCAATCTCAACAAATTATTGCTGAATATTTATCAAGGGTTTTAATTATTGGAAAGTTAGGGAGAATAGCTATGCAGAGGCTGGATAGTGATCTCACACTTGTCACAATTAAACTACTATTGAAACTTAAGGAGTAGAGAATTTTTGGACCACAAAGTGCCTCCTAAAGATCTAAGCGATTTGAGGTGCCTCTGCTGTAATGAGTTTAGTCTGCAAGATAACAGGGGGATTTCACCTCCAGTCAAGGTGGATTTTCACGGAGGATATGGCTATCAGTGGCTACTAATCATGGGGGCTATATATTACCTTCCAGTATCAGCGATAGTATGCCTTTAAATATCAGGGCCATTACTCTGAAGACGTAGATAGTAGCTACATCTTTCTTGCTTGCTTGCTTGCTCTAAAGTAAATGCAAGGGGCACGATTCAGATAGAGATCCAAGTGTGCAGGGTATGGTGTTTGTTTTTTTAATATGTTGCCCCTCACTGTGGTCCTGATCTAGATTCCCCATCCACCACCCCGGTGTCTGTCATTTTCATTGCCAAAATGGTGATCCATTTGTTTCAATCGATAGGCCATTGATCTGATCCAGTATGGCTATTCTTATGTTCTTAAACAGTCACACACACACACCTGCTTCAAAGATAACATTATATTGCAGTTGTCTAATGGGAATTCAATAGAAATAAGTTGTATGGAAGATCCTGACCTCAGTGCTGGAATCTGTTACCAACATGCTTTGGGGCGGGGGGGGGGAGGTTGCAGTAAATCAAAAGCATGACAGTCATAGATTCCATTAGGAGTGGGGCATCTTCAGACCTCTTGTTTCCTGTAGACCACCCTTAAACTAGTAATTGAAAAAGTGATCAAGGATTTTAGAGCAATGGATTGGATCCAAAGGGTTGCTTGTGTAAGCAGCCTCCATGTGTTGGAGGTCGCATCTAATAGGGATCGGGATGTAAGCATGGACACCTAAAAGTATGAAGGCTCTATACATGTGATATGTATGTGCAAACATTGAGGGTACATATCATGTGGAAGGAGGAACCCACATATGCCAATAGGCCTGTCCGCAGATAGACCTTCATATATGCAACCTTTGAGAAATGGAGATCAAGCGCACTGAGAGGATGGGACCAGAAAGCAGCATGGGGTTCTCTGACTGCAGTACCTACTACTATTCGTAGAATGAAACTATACTGTTTTGTTGGCACTAAGCATATGAGTTGCGAACAGTGGAAGCTGGTGCCTCACGGTTCCAGTGTCAGCGGGGCACTGTATCCGCTCTGGATTGTACTCTGAACTTTTAAGGAGCTATCCATGGCGCTGGACCCTGTCCCCCAAAACAGGTTTGGCTTTGGCTCCATGGATAGCTTCTGAAAAGTTGGAGTAAAATCCGAAGCGGATACACAGCCCCGCTGACATTGGAGCCATCAGCCTCCACTGGTTGTAAACATTAGATTCTAAATTCTAATACATTACATGGCTTTTAGTAGATGGAGTCACCAATTTGAAATCCAATCCGATCAACTCTTATCTCTTTCCATGCTGTTTTATTTCATGTTGTAACACAGAACATGTTAGAGCAGTGTTCTCCAACCTTGGGTCCCCAGATGTTTTTGGCCTACAACTCCCAGCATGCCCCAGCCAGCTATGCTATGCTGGCTGGGGCATACTGGGAGTTGTAGGCCAAAAACATCTGAGGACCCAAGGTTGGAGAACACTGTGTTAGAGTACTGACAACTTGAACAAGCGCACACCCTTTTTTCCAGTCAATTCCTTTTCCCCCTATTTTGCCACAACTCTGATATGAAACATCACATTGATTTTTTAAAGATAAAACAGTACACAGAAAGGACTTTGACCTCGCTTCCAAGATTGTTCTCAAGTAAAAACTAGAAGTGTAGGAGAGAAATACTGTTATTAAACCCCAGCAAAAGGGGAGAGTGAAAATTACTGGCCTCGTGAATTGATTCCTTTATGTCTCCTTTTTGTTTTGTGTCCAGCTTCACTCTAGGGAAAGGGTCCTTGGTGAGCCAGGAGTAATATCAAATCAGGACATAAAGTGGATCAAAATCTAAATGGAACTTCTGGCTTGTTGGTCAAATGACCTCTTTATATCTAGGAGTGTGCATTTTGTTCTTAGAATATATATTAAAAAGTCAACTTTGTTTTCTGTTATTGACCCTTCATTTTATATGCCAGGGAATTGGAACTGTTTCCTACACTGTAAATTCGTGACTGAGAACTAATGAATGTCATATATAAAGCCAAGCTAGGAGACTTTGTGACTGCTTAGTATTTTACAAAGAAATCATCCAGGTAATGGGGCATGTATCCCAATATTGAGTGGTTATTTTTGAACTCTTAACAATAGAGTGATAGAGGAATTTGACAAATTGGTCAACTTTCCTGCAGTAAGAAACAAAGCTAACTGATACATTTATTTTGGGATCTCTTGGGATGCTTCTTCTTTTTTTTTTTTTTAAATATATTTTTTTATTTAAATTTTTCCAAACAATATATAAAATACAAATACATAACATACATAAAAAGAAAAGGAAAAATAATAATTAATAACATATAAACTACAAAATACATAAACATCCAAATTATACTACAAATAACCAAAAACTTAAACAAACAACTACCTATACAAATACACAAAAAGAAAAAACACATATTCTAAATCCCCACCCACACATATAATGTTTCCCCCCCTATAGCCGGGACCCATTTATCCCGCTCATGGCCTGCCACACCGTCAAGGGGGGGGGGCGAAAGGATCCACCACCTGCTCATGGCAGCAGCTGTTCTTCTCCTCCCGATTAAACATTGATCATATTATTAAACCTATTAATCCTGCACCTATTATATCCTGGTTACCTAATATTATATCCCAATAAGGAAAGAGAGAAAAATAGAGTTGAGAAAATTTTATAAGTATTAATATCAAAAATATTAATATTATATCCCAATAAGGAAAGAGAGAAAAATAGAGTTGAGAAAAATTTGTAATTATTAATAACAAAAATATTAATATTAACAAATAAAACTTAAATCATAATTCTTTTTTTAAATAAAAAAATATTACACTTCTACCACACCAATTGTCTTTCTTTCTATCTTTGCTTCCATCCGAACACATAATCCTTAGCGCAGCTCACCACCAACTGCTCCTTGCTCTGCCTGTGGTCCATCTCCATCTCCATCTTCTTCCAAAAGTCCCTTTTCATGCAGTAGCTCCATTCCTTGACTCCAAGATGTAATCCTATGCTTTTTCCCATCAAACATAAAAGTTAAATATACTGGGTACCCCCAGCTATATGAAATTCCCTTCTTCATCAGAACAGTAGTGCAAGGTCTCACGCTATGCCTCCAGTTAATTGTTTGTGAACATAAATCATTGTAAATTTGCACGGGAGCTCCTTGATACATCAGCTGATCAGATTTCTGCCTAATTGCTTTCATAAATAATTCCTTTTTATAATAGTTGGCAAAACTCATAACTACATCTCTGGGAGTTATTCCTCCCCTTTTGAAAGCCACTCTGTAAACCCGCACAATATCTTCTTGCTTCCATTGAAATTCAGGGGCCAATGATTTTAGCCAGTCCAAAATCATATCTCTCAAATTCCTGCCACCTTCCCTGCCACCTTCTGGAAATCCTCGAAGTCGGTCGTTGGACCTCCGCTCTCTGTCCTGAAGGTCAATAATTCTCCACTCCAATTGATCAAATCTTAAATCCTGCTCCTGAATTTTTTCAATATT
Source organism: Shinisaurus crocodilurus (assembly GCA_021292165.1). Classification (NCBI taxonomy): domain Eukaryota; kingdom Metazoa; phylum Chordata; class Lepidosauria; order Squamata; family Shinisauridae; genus Shinisaurus; species Shinisaurus crocodilurus. Next base: position 14,010,320 of record CM037887.1, on the reverse strand, counting down.
ATCTTTCACTCCTTTTTCCACCGCTATAACTCTGTCTTTCATAACTTTCATATCAGCGGTGATTCCCAAGACTGATTTTTGTATTTTTTGAAGCTCAGTTTGAACCTCTGACACAATCTGCTCTTTGTTTTGATTCAACTCAGCTTTTATCATCACTTGAAAACGTGCCATCAATTCATCAAGATTAATTTCTTTTTGTTTTAATTTCACCACGGGAGCAGTACTGCCTTCCTCAGATTGCCTTGCAGTTGATTGGTCATTATTGCTGTCCATTCCAGCCGACAACTTCCTATTTCCGGGTTATGACTCAGCACTTAAAGTTTCACTTTGAGAAAGTTTATCAAATCCCTTAATCTTACCCTCCGGATAATTATTAACCAATCCGTTTGTCCGTTCTTTTTCTATCTCCGCTCTCTGCAGCCGGGTAACACTAACATCCGAAGCGTGAGTTCTCTTAGAACGAACCCCCACAGGCTCAGCTTTCTTTTTATCCCGGCCTCTCGGCATTTAGCACTTGATGGCCGTTATAAAGCAATAAAAAAGTTATAAATCCTGTTCTTTCTTAGAGAGCAGACGCTTAACTCTTCCCATCCAGGTAATCAATCGTTCCTACTCACATTTCTTCATTTGCAGGGAATAATACTGCTTTTGAATTTTTCTTCATCGGGAGCAACCCGAAACAGCTACCAGCCCGTCCAGCCGGAAGCTCCTCCCCCACTCTTGGGATGCTTCTTATACTTATAGGAGACATCCATTTACACAAGCAATGTAATAGTGCTTGTGGCAGATCTACTAGGCTGGTCTGTCCCTGGAAGCTGATGGATTCTAGTAGATACTGGAGGGCTTTGTTGGATTTTCCAGCTGGTATGACTGGTGCTCCTGCCAAAGCTCTGGTTAATCTGTGGAATATGGAGATGGCTAGAGTGGTTGATGACATGATCACTCCTGAATGACCTCTCCTGCTTTGCAGAGCCCATTTGGCTCCTTGGTATACACCTGAGCTGAGGGAAACTGTGAAGAAAAGAGCCTTTGGGGGTTCCTACATGCACACACACACACACACACACACACACACACACACGCCTCCTCATGGGTAAACCAAGTAAGGCCGGTTGGGGGCTGGGAGGAGGCGAAATGTGCATAAAGTATTGGATGGGACATGGCGCCTGTCTATGGCTTTTCAGATGCAAATGTCATGAGTCATGAGTCTCCCCCCCCGCCTGGCCAGGTGAAGTGCATCATGATTGGCTAGAAGCAGCAAAGCTACAGAAAGGAGGGGAGGGGGAAGGAAAGGTATATTTCCCAAAGTGTGGGTTTAATCTTTGTCTTTGGGTCATCGCATGGTTGCTTTTGGAGCAATGACGGCAAGCCAAGAAGAGGCCCAAGCCTTCGGGTGGCCTCAGGATCCGACCCCAGGTAGCTCCTGGTGAAATTAGCTGAATGAGGGCTTTGGTAAAGGCAAGCCTTGTGGAGGGCTACCCATCTCGGACCTTCGGGTAGGTGAAGTAGTCCCCCCGGGTGGCAAGGCTGTGCTGGACCCAACCCTGGAAGAGAACTGACCCCCAGGTAACAGAGTGTGTGCCTGGGGAATCAGGTTGTCTCTCTCTATTTTGTGTGCTTCTCTCATTTCCCTATTCTTGTTGTAAAATGCTACCTGAAATAAACCTTCTTTGGTTTTTTACCCCACATGGTGTTTGTGGATTGCTCTGTGGTTCCAGCAACTAAATCCAGGTTACAGTCAGAAAGGCAAGTCCCTGAACAGAGATTCGAGTAGGATTGCTTGGCAGTCTGGTACCTTGAGATCTCTGGGGGTCTTGGGTCCTTTGGGGTAGGAAAGGGTGGGTTGTGGCGGGTCAGCCAGTCCCCCCTTCCTACACAGAAACGAAACAAGCTGGGAGGCATCTAGAAATAGAATGCAAGTGGAGGGAACCTTACAGCAAATACATTTGAACACAATTATGAGCCCATTATCAAGTCTACTCTGTAGTGGTGATGGTGACATTTTTTCTCCACCACCATTGCATTCCCTCAGAATCAGCCAGTGGTGATTTCTGAGTGGTCTTTGCCCTTTTGAAATCTGGTCAATGTGGGAGAGCCCTCAGTGGCATGCTGTGACATATTTGCTAGACATTTTGAGGTCAAAATCTGCTCATATATCTTACTATTTGGGCTCTACAGGTGGGACAGATCAATATATGGGGGTGTCTAGAGCACTGGATGAATTTAATTTATAAAATATAAATTATTTTATTTATAGCCCACCCTTTTTCCTGCAAGGAACCCAAGGCGGCTTACATGATTCTCCTCCTCCTCTCCATTTTATCCTCACAACAACCTGTGAGGTAGGTCAGGCTGAGAGTCAGTGACTGGCCCAAAGTCACCTAGTGAGCTTCATGGCTGAGCGGGCACTAGAACCCGGATCTCCCGAGTCCCAGTCCAACACTCTAACCACTACACCACACTGGCTCTAAAATTTATCTAATTTTGACTGCAGCAGTGAGATTAATAAACAAATAAATAACCATTTGAGCTGGTGGCTCACAGAGCTCAGCTGCAGCATCTTGCATGATAGGGACTACTCCACCATTAGGCACATTATGGGAGTGACGACAGCATACTTGCCCCCACACCATGCCACCATCTTCTTCCCACTGTCTGAGTGATCCAGCTTCTTGCTGCAACTCGGGCACATAGCAGAAATGGTACAGCTCTCAGGATGAGGAAGTAGCAGGCAGTTCCTTTGCTAGAAGGATCCCAGCTGCTGCAATGTTCCACATTGGCCCAATAAAAGAAGCAGTGCTGTTCTCCATAAAATCCTGCCAATTTTATTTGGCCATTTGTGGGCAGGAGAGATGAAAATAAAACATCTCTGGAAATCTGGGGAGAAAGGGGAGAAGTTTGGAAGAGTGAAAAAAAATCAGGTTGGGTAGTTGCATGTTTACCCTACTAATTTATAGTATGAGCCGGTGTAGGTGTTATTCATTTGTTATTCAAATATATATATATATATATATATATATATAAATCTTCATGCTGTTTTCTGATGATCCACATCCTATCCGGCCTGGCACACTTCCTGGCACAGCCATGGGAGGACATTATGTTATGACATCCTCCCATCGCTATTCCAGTAATTGTGCTGGTTGGAAAGGTAGCCTGTGGAGTACTGGGCAGCAAGACAAGGCCTTTTTTTAATAGATAGAAACCCTTTACACTTAAAATAAAGCAATCCTCATGCCACTCTCTGTTTCTTATCCATCCTGGCAATCAGTGCCCCAGATAATCAGAGATGAGTGTAATCACATCGCAATACAATGTGGCCAATTAGATTTGGTTATGTAATGATATCATTGATGCCAAACAAAGACAAATTGGAATGTGGACACTGTTTCCTTTATCACATTAACCTCAGTCTGAATGGCTGAACATTCTCATCCGCTTTCAAGGTCACCTCCCAAAAGATCACCAAAAGAAAAGCAGTTTTTCATTTTACTTGAAGTATTAATTTTAAAAAATCTCATTCTCTACCCCATTTTGTGTCAGTTGCAATGGAGATACACCAAGGAAGCATTCACATTCACACATATGAGGAGAGACTGAAAGAACTGGGCATGTTTATAAGCCTCCAGAAGAGGAGACTGAGGGAAGATATGATCGCAATCTTCCAGTACTTGAAGGGTTGTCACACAGAGGAGGGCCAGGATCTCTTCTCGATCATCCCAGTTTGCAGGACACGGAATAATGGGCTCAAGTTACAGGAACCCAGATTCCACCTAAACATCAGGAAAAAATTCCTGACTGTCAGAGCAATAAGACAATGGAACCAACTACCTAGGGAGGTGGTGGGCTCTCCCAATCTGGAGGCATTCAAGGTGGCTGGAGGCATTCTGGAGGCATTGGGTGGGCTCTCCCAATCTGGAGGCATTCAAGGTGGCTGGACAGCCACCTGTCAGGGATGCTTTGACCTAGATTCCTGCATTGAGCAGGGGGTTGGACTCGATGGCCTTGTAGGCCCCTTCCAACTCTATATTTTCTATGATTCTATGATTCTATGACATCAGGGAGGAAATTAGGCTACAATCTTCTCCCTATGTGTGTATTCTGGTGCACTTGTGTTAAAGCGACCATAAGGATGCTACTGAAAATGCCCTCCCCATGGCAAATGTTCCCGTTATCAGTCATAACAGGTTATTACTTGCATAATCTCCATTAATTGATTTATTTTTATTTATTTACTGTACTTTTAAACTAGTAACTACACAATAACTGAAGTTTTTTTTATTTTTTTATTCATTCATTCATTCATTCATTCATTTTCTATACCGCCCAATAGCCGAAGCTCTCTGGATTGTGTACAACAATAATTAAAAACAAACAATAAAATATAAAAGTTCTCTTGGTGGAGTAAAATACATTAAAAACAAGGCCCAAACATTAAAACAAACAAACAAACAAAAACAAGAATAAAGTCAAGATAAAATTAGCAGCAAAGAATAAAATCATTACAACTTCATAAAACCAAATGAAAACCAGCAGCAGAATAAAGGCACTAAAAACAATTCTTAAAATGCACAGGGAAATAAAAAGGTCTTCATCTGGCACCTGAAAAACCACAATGTAGGTGGTGGCCAAGCCTTCTAGGGAGACCATTCCACATTCAGGAGTGCCACCACTGAAAAGGCCCTCTCCCTTGTAGCCATCCGCCTCACCTCATTTGGTGGGGTACCTGGAGGAGATCCTCAGATGATGATCTTACTGTCCGGGTAGGTAAATATGTTTGGATACTCCATGTTTCACCAACAACCTTCAGGATTGTGGGGCTGGGACTGGAGACTTGCAACATGGTTGTAGCAATCAAGATGGTAAATATTTTTAAACATTGGAACTGATGTAGAGATCACTTACCACTGGGAGGCTGTTTTCAGCAGCATTCCTTTGACAAGCATCAGGTGCATACTAACCCTAAATCTTCTACACAGAGGCAGGTTATGATGTGGGGATAGGTTGAAATAAGTGGTTCCTTATTTGTTTTCTGTGACGGTTCTCTGATGTGACTTTACCTGCTAAGTGCCAGCACTAATTAACCTGCTCTGACCTCAAGCCAATCGCAGTCCTCCTGTGCATGGCCCTGCATGTTTAGGACCATGTCTTCTCTTCACACTGTTTGGCCACAATCAGTTATAGACTCACGCATGCTTATGACCAGTGGGATTAAGGCTGCAATCCTATATAGACTTACTTGGGAGGAGATCCTATTAAACCCAATGGTGCTTACTTCTGCACTATAAATGCACTACACTCTACACTATGTGTTGTATCATGGTTTATGGCTACAATCCAAAACACAAGTTAAGTCTGCTTAAACCCATTGATCTCAATGAGCTTAATCACACTTGCCTCTGTCTTCTATTGCGGCCTATCATTTATTGCAGGAAATCCTAATAGAATACTAGTAATCCAGCTGTTGCTTTAAGTGTCAGTTCTGTTTTGCCTCCACCCTGACACCTAACAAGTTAGTGGGTTTCATACTTCTGCTTTAAGTGCACAATTAATATTGTTGCTACAGTTCTTCTCATGTTACAAAAAAATCAAGTATCATGCTGTTTTATTTTTAACGTGCATTACATCCATTTCACTAATGCTTGCTATATATAATATGCTGAGGACAATTTGATTACTCAAGGTCTAAGATTGGATTACTCAAGCTCTGGGATTCTACTTAGAGGGTACTAAATTTCCACAATTGTCCACATGTCACAATTGAAACTGCTCCTTCCCTGCCCATACTATGTATATGACATTTCAATCTTATTAGAGCAATGCAATAACGTCAGCACAAGTTATTTCTACAGATGCATATCAAGACATCCATTGCTTCCAGCCTGGTGTTAATGCTACTGCAATGTCCTAAATCTCAATTATTATTAATTAATTGATGTAACAGGAGTAAATATAAATGGAAAATTAATATAGCGGGGAGCCAAATAGATAGATGATACCAAGGACAACAATACAACTAGGACAAAAGCAGGGAATGCGGGTGAAGCACATCACTTGGCCACTGTCCCACTTTCCCTTAATTTATGTTTGTCCATAGAAATATTATTCTGGTTTTCTGTCCTAACACCAGGGATGGGTGAGAATTTGTCATTTCTGTCATTTTTTAATAACAATTTACATAAATTCTTCTCATTCAAGAGTGAAAGATCTAGCGAATAAAAAAAAAATGTGGGAGAAAGTGAAATCAACAGATTGGCTTATGCCTTCCTATTTTATTTATTTATTCATTTATTTAATATATTTATTCACTGCCCATTAGCCAAAAGGCTCCCTGGGCGGTTTACAAAACAAAGCAACACAAAAATATCATCAAAAATAATATAAAAACACAAACATATAAAATATAATATGATAAAAACAAGCAGCCAAAATAAATTTAATCCAGAAGTACAGTGGCGATAATAAAAAGAATAAAATCGGTATTCCTAATGCTGAACTGAATTTTACACCCAGGATTTGTTCTTCTTTTTCTGTCTGTTCATGGGGAGAAAAAGACCGTGAAGATAGGATAGGGGCAGGTGAACAGGGATGCATGAGAAATTCATTTCAGCTCATTCCTTTATCAGGATTTACCCAGTTTGCACCTTCTGGAGTGAACATGGACTCAGATGCAATCTGTGGTTGAAGTCCATGCCTTTTTGAGCTTGCAGTGTGATTCACAGACCCCCAAAATGCAATCTACAGCATGCGTACAATGCATTTTTTTTACTCTGTGTGTGTGTGTGTGTGTGTGTGTGTGTGTGTGTCTGAGAATCACATTGAAAGCTTGGAAATGTACGGATGTTTACTGCAGATTGCATCTGAGTCTGGAAGGTGTGAACTGGGTAAAATCCTGATCAAAAGTGAACTGAATGGAATTTATCATACATTCCTAAGTTCACTGCCAGGAAGATGTTCCATGCTGCTGTTCTCATAGCTCACCACAGTAGGACAGGCATGCACAGAACTGAAAGTTCCTGTTTTTAGCCCCAGAAGCTCCAGACAGGAAAGGACATGCCTCAGTGTTCCTCACTGATTCTAGCCTCCTCAAGATGCTAGAGGCTAACACTAACCAATGGTATGACAAGAAAAACAATAGCAAGGTCATGATTCCCCCCAAAAAACAAACAGTTCTTTTGGTATCATCTTCACTCATCTCTTGTATGAGACAGCTCATTGCTCAGTAGAGTACATGAAGACTCAGGTTCATTCCAATTTCAGTCAAGAGGATCCCTTCAGATAGCAGGGATGCGGAAAGCTTCTGCTTGAGACATTGAAGGCCCACTGCCAATCAGGGTAGACAATACTGGTGAGATCTACCAATAGTCCAGCCCTGTAGTAGTGGTTAGTTTAATCCCTGTTGCACTTAAAGCATGTCTGAGGAAACTGCAAGCCATTGAGGCTAGTCTTAATATCCCACCAATGTGCTGTCATAGAATCATAGAAAAGTAGAGTTGGAAGGGGCCTACCAGGCCATCGAGTCCACCCCCCTGCTCAATGCAGGAATCCAGGACAAAGCATCCCTGACAGATGGCCGTCCAGCTGCACCTTGAATGCCTCCAGAGTGGGAGAGCCCACCACCTCCCCAGGTAGTTGGTTCCATTGTCTTATTGCTTGGACAGTCAAGAAATTTTTCCTGATGTTTAGGTGGAATCTGGGTTCCTGTAACTTGAGCCCATTATTCCGTGTCCTGCAAACTGGGATGATTGAGAAGAGAGTCTGGCCCTCCTCTGTGTGACAAACTGGAAGAGTGCGATTATATCTCCCCTCAGTCTCCTCTTCTGAAGGCTAAACATGCCCAGTTCTTTCAGTCTCTCCTCAGAGGGCCTTGTTTCCAGTCCCTTTATCATCCTTGTTGCCCTCCTCTGAACCCTCTCCAGTTTGTCTACATCCTTCTGTCCACCATGTCCTCTGCTGGCTGTGCATTTTGCAATTGTGAAAAGGGCTCCCACATGCATGGTGATGTATGTTCATGGAGCTCCCACAATTTGAGAGGGATCCTGATTTGTCTAAGATTCCCCTCATAGTTGAGCTCTATGCATGTACAGCCCCTGAACCCTGAGCAGGTAGGGATGGGCGACCCACCTGGCACTCGACTTGTGGCGTGCAAGCCGAGCCAAGTGTGAGTGCCAGCTGAGGCACTTGCCGGATTTTCGGTTCCCGGCACTACATTGTTTACATAGAAAATGGCCTAATTTGCACAAATTGCAGCCTAATTTGTGCAAATTAGGTTTTAATTTGAGCAAATTAGGCCATTTTCTACGTAAACAACATAGTGCCAGCAACCCGGAAGTCGCTTCCCTGGCTCAGCTCGCGAGAATGCAAGTTGAGCCGAGGAAAAGGTAGGGTGAGTGGAGCTCGGGTGGGTCGAGCCCGGCGAGTTCACTGGACTTCCATCCCCCAGTCGAGCTCCGCACACATCCCTACGCAGGGGACATGACCAGCAGTCATATCAGCATGTGTGTGTTTGGGACTTACACAGTCTTGCACACCTTCATGCATCCTTTAAATGTGCTCCGGTCCAGTTTATCTCAAGGAGCGCCTCCAGCAACATCAAGTAAGCCGCTCAACACGATCTGCCACAGATGGCCTTCTCCCTGTCCCATCAGCCAGAGAAACCAGGCTGGTGGGGACTAGGAGGAGGGCCTTTTCTGTGGCAGCCCCCAATTTATGGAACTCTCTCCCCAGTGACCTCCACCATGCCCCTTCCTTGATTAGCTTCCACCGTGCATTAAAAACGTGGCTTTTCAGGCGGGAATATGGGGTGAGTTAGGATTTTTAAGTTTTGTACTGTTTTTAATTGTGTATTACACTCTGTTCCCCCCCCCCGTTGTATTTTATTGGACTGTACATTGCTCAGAGTGGCCGGATGACTGGCCAGATGGGCGATTCAAAAATATAATAAATAAATATATATATAAATAATTTGGAACCCCTCTAGTGTAAGCCAGCTTCACATTTTCAGCAGAAAAGCCATACTTACCTACTACCAGAATTGAAGTGTAGTTTGGGAAAGGACTATGTACCCATGCCTCTTTCTGCTCTTGATAGTGGTAACCAAATATTTCATTCTTCATCCTCTCTCTCTCACTTCATATAAATTACATTGGGAACCACCAAAGTTCCATATGTCATATGGTTTGCAATCTATAGCTCTGTTCAGGCATTCAAAGGGTGTGTGTCTGTCTGTGTGTGTGTGTGTGTGTGTGTGGTGGGGATAAAATGTGGATAGGCCTGCTGTCAACATCCTCATCCCTGAAGACTCCACCCCTGGCCTTCCCATGTTGAGTAGAAAGGTCTGAGGGGGGATCCTATCCTTTATGCACTCGCCTGAACGTGCTTCCCATCCTCCCCACAATCAGGAATCCCGTGCAATCAGGATTCCTGACTGCAGGGAGAATTCTTAGCAAGTTCAGTCAACCTGACAAAGAGTTCCCCTTCAGACCTTTCCACTCAACGTAGGAAGGTTGATGGAGCTGGTGGGACTGGGGCCATTGAGAGCACCTCACCTCACACCCCTCCACCCTTTATTCCTCTTGGATGAAGCTGTGTAGTGTGTACCAAAACTGTGTGTGTGTGTGTGTGTGTGTGTGTGTGTGTGTGAGAGAGAGAGAGAGAGAGAGAGAGAGATTGCTTTTATCTGCTGCATTGTCTACAATGGAGACTGTGAGTTTGTGTTATGCTTTTTGTCAGCAAGCCAAAAATGCTCTTTATGGTTTACCAAGAATATAAATACAATAACTGAACTGCCACACTGTGTATTCTCTACAGAAATATATATATATATATATATATATCTGAAGATGATAAATTATGTGACTTTAAAAAATATGGCATGAGAATAAATTAAAATGAAAAAGACCCAGCAGAATTACTCTGGAGATACTTTTTTTTTTTTTAATTGCACACATTACAATGCAGATAGTTTGTTCATTGCTTTAACTTTTCCATTTTATTTTCACTCTCCCTGCAAGATCATGAGCAACATAGTAGTTATTATGAAAGTTTGCTCATTTCCCCCCTTACACCTGGTATAATGGACTTCCAATATTAGCAAATTTCAATATAATAATTTCCTCCCCTGGAGAGATGGAGGGAGCAGAGATTATACTAAACTATCTATTAAGCTCTTTAAAATATCCCATACGTTCAGTTCAAAGAGAAATAGGCCTGACTTTGCTATGTATGGGTTTTCCCATTGGGAAATCCCTGCTGTTATTCTGATCAATAATGAGAGATAACAGCAGGGATCCCTCTTCCTCCCAGCTTCATCCAACCTATGCCCTCCCCAATGGGGAAAGGCATGGGGCCAGTGAAGCTGCCCCATCAGAGGCATTGGCTGGAAGGAGCATTTTCCAACCGCCCCCTTTAGCTTGAAACCGAACAATGTCAAGGTTGTGGGCCTGCCCCCGGCACCATTTGGCCCATGGAAGGCTGGGTGGGTGAGTCATCCACACACACCCATAAAAACAACTTCTCCACCCTTAATGTAGTTGTTCTTGAAGGTGTTACAGACATAAGGAGGAAGATCTGAACATTAGTTCAGGATGTGCAGATCAGATCAGGTCAGGTCATTTCATACTTGAATTCACAAAGGCTGAGTGCCTCAAGCATCCCTGTGCTGTAGTAACATGGCCAACAGAATAAGGGAAGATTGCATAAATCTTGACAGAGTGGGTTCAGCATTTCTTAATTTCTTGAAAAGGAATATGTGTGTGAGATGGGGAAGGGTAGGGAGAAAGGATGGAGAATATCTGATGATACCCTTGGCAAAATGACTAAGAGCCTGAAGTCAAGAGAGTTGGTTAGTTTGTTGTTTCTGAACTGGATGGCTGCAAAATGTACATCTGCATTCTTATGTCTTATTATTCACATTTGAACACTGATCTACAGGCAGTAACTGGCACCACAAAAATGAAGAGAAAGAACCTTGATTTTCAGGGTCTGAGTTCATACTCTACAACAGGGGTAGGCAATATAATGCCCACATGCACCAGTGCACCCCCAGAGAACTTTCTTGGTGCCTTCCGACGTGCCCTTCCCCTCCCTCTTTTAATAAAACAAAACAAACAAACAAACTCATGTTCTTACTGGAAGCTGGGATGACTTTAACTCATTGTCCCCTTTCGTGGTCTGATCCAAATCAGGTGTCCTGCTCCTGTAACTACAATGGAGCAATAACAATTACAGGTGCAGGGCCACAGCAGGACGCAAAGGGTTCAAGTCCCCTTGCCTCCCCTGCTAGGGTCCCAATCCAGATTGGGAGCCCTGTGCTTACCTTAGAGAAAGCAAGAAAGAGATACCTGCTAGTTGCATCTTTGAAGTAATTTGTACTTCGGGTCTTAGCTGCATTTTTAGCTCTCTTCTTTTGAAATCTATAAGACATAAACATGCTTATGGTGTTGGCTGGATTCTGCCCATAGTTCTTAAGGCACAAGCAGAAGGGGTAATAAATGATGGATGAAAAAGTTAAAAACAAGTACTGCACTTTTCTGTCAATGTGTCTGAAAAAACACACACAACATTTTCTCCTTGTCTTGTATTAGTATTTTTCATGCAATACACTTTTTCCACCAACAGCTTCAGCATTCCAGATCACTTTATAATGTCATGCTTTTTTAAAAAATGCATTGAAATGACCACCCTAATTATTACTGACAAAAACATGATTTTTAATAATACACTTGATATAGAATTGCAGTTTCTCAAATCCTTGGACAGAACCCAGTATTTCAGTATATAAACAGTATGACTCTTAGTCTGGAGAACGAAAGCACACAGGATGGAGGGTTTTGTGTTTTTGCGGGGTTTTTTACTTTTTTAAGCAGGACTTCTTAAATATGCAACAAGACACAAAATTACAGGGGGAAACCAAAACATGCCATTCCGAAAGTACATTTGTGCATTCAAACATTTAAATCATGCAAAAGTTGTATATGTTAGCTGATGTAAAAGTGACTGATAGCAATGTGAAAAGTACAGTGAGTATTCCTGGCTCCTCTAGGACCCTAGACCCTTTTTACATGTACCCAGTTTCCTCTGCCAAAGACACTTCCTGCAGATTCCATTGGTGTTGTTCACCAGTGTTTGAAAGAAGAAGGAAATCATTCTAGAATGTGGATAAGGCTATAAATGGCTACTAGTTCTGATGGCTAAATGTTACCTCCAGTATCGGAGGTGGTATGTGTATTGTGTATGTACACCAGTTGCTGAGGAACACAACTGGGAGGGTGTTATATCACACATGTCCTAGATGTGGGTTTCCCACAGGCAGCTGGTTGACCACTGTGTGAACAGAATTCTGGACAAGATGGACCCTTGTTCTGATCTAGCATGGCTTCTTATGTGTTCTGACAAGTCATGTTAAGTTGTCACTGTTATAATTAATAAGGGTGTTGTGTGATGCCAGAAAATATTCAATATAACATTCTTAACAGGGGCCTTATGGTACATGAAATTGAAACTGTTGCCTCAGCATAGCAGCCAATCCCTCCCCCAAATAAGGCTCCTTGAAGCTATTTAAATATTTTCTGCAAATACAATAAGACAATGCTCTGGGACAAAATTACTGAGCTTTGGGAAGAGAGAAATATTTTACCTACATTTATCATGGTAATGAGAATACCTCATATTGACCTCAGAGGCACTTGGGAAGCATGAGAAGTCAGCTTTACCAAGACCCTTCTTCACTCTTGATGGAAATATGTTCACAGTCTCCTCACAGACACCACCACCCCCAACAGACACAGTGATATCTCTTTTTAAAAAGGGAAACCTTTAAAAGGCCAAATGCCATTTTGTTTTAATGTAGTTTATTTTATTCTTGGTTTTATTAGTGTTAGCTGCCTTAAGAGCCAGTGTGGCATAGTGGTGAGAATGTTGGACTGAGACTCGGGAGATCCGGGTTCTAGTCCCCGCTCAGCCATGAAACTCACTAGGTGACTTTGGGCCAGTCACTGACTCTCAGCCTGACCTACCTCACAGGGTTGTTGTGAGGATAAAATGGAGAGGATGAGGGTTATGTAAGCTGCCTTGGCCTTGGGTTCCTTGCAGGAAAAAAAGGTGGGGTATAAATATAATTAATTAATTAATTAATTAAGTCCCATCTCTTCTTCTTCTTTTGGTGGAAAGGCAGGGAATAAAATAAATAGTATGTGTATTTGTATAATTATTTATTTAAAAATTGTAGAAAGATTTCTATTTCATGGGGAGAGGAATCCTATGATTGCTGGTTGGACAGCACTCCAAACTCGGAAGGGAAAGTTGGAGATTTGTTCTCCTTCCCCTGCCCCCTTGCAGTTGGTGTAGAAAGAACCATGCCAGCTGCCCTCCAAGGTAGGAAAAGTGACCTCGAAGGAGGGTGAAAGGGGGTGTTCCAGTGGGGTGGAGAGGAAACTGGAGAGGCCAGGATATGAGATATCCAGCCTCCTTCTCTCCCCCTCTGGAGCACCCTCACCAGACAGGCTCAGAAGCCTGTCTAGCAAAACAAACAAACAAACAAACACCAGACTAAAGAAAGAGGATGGGGAGGTGAAGATTGCCGTTTGCCTCCCCTTCTCCTCTCGCTCTGCTGGCATCAGCCCAGCAGGGCTTTGGATGATTGGATGCCTCCAAGCACCCTAAAAGTTCACTTGCTGGTTTTTCCAAGATCAGATGTAGTCTTTGTACTAAGAAGGGAGTGAGCTGAGGCCTGAAGGACTATTGTACTGTGCATCTCTTCCTCTCCTCTTGTTCCTTTGTATTTATTTATTTTTGATATCTCTCATTCCAAATGAAGTTTTGTTGGAGTTCATGATGCCTCTTGTGTGAAGTAGGAATATAACACTCTTCTGTATTTGTGTTGTAAAATGGCCCCTGGAACCCCACCCCCACCCCAAATGTTGAAAATGGCCCCCAGAGCCCCAGAAGTTGTCCACTACTGCTGTAAGTAATAAAGTATGTGTGTGCACACAAGGAAGATGTATATGTCTATGACAGTGGCACATTCTACAAGTGCAAATTACAGTCACGTACCATTGTGCAGTTCTAAACATTTATTTATTTATTGTATTTATACCCCGCCTTTTTTCCTGCAAGGAACCCAAGGCGGCTTACATAATCCTTCTCCTCCTCTCCCTTTTATCCTCACAACAAACCTGTGAGGTAGGTTAGGCTGAGAGTCAGTGACTGGCCCAAAGTCACCCAGTGAATTTCATGGCTGAGCAGGGACTAGAACCCGGATCTCCCGAGTCCCAGTCCAACATTCTCACCACTATGCCACATTGGTTCTTTCCTTTCAGGAAAAAAGGCGGGGTATAAATATAATAAATAAATAAATAAATAAATAAATAAATAAATAAATAAATAAATAATCCCTATTTTTAAGGGAAGATGGATGGGTAACAGGACTTGTTTGGCTAACTTGGGACTTACATCTCAGTAGACCTCCTTCTAGTGCAGGGGAGGGCAACTTGTAGCCCTCCAAATGTTTTGGCCTATAGCTCCCATTAGCCTTAGCCAGTACATCCAATGGCGAGGGATATTCAGGGCTACAAGTTCAGTATTATCGACACTGACTGACTGGCAGTAACTCTCCAGGGTTTCAGGCAGGAGCTGTATTTTTTTATTTTTTCCCTTTCTGTAGGTGAAGATGCTGGGGATCAAACCTTGGCCCCTCCCAATATGTGTGCTTACAGATACAAATTCTTGTTTTCTTGTTGCTTGTGCTTCTTATGCAAAGTAGACTGAAGGATTATTGGATTGCATACATTATTCCATTTGTGTTGTGTTGCATGAATGAATGCAAGCAGACCATTTAAAAAAGTATTGCTGATTATCCACAGAATTTAAAAGGTGCCAATCCCAGGGGAAGGACTGTAGCTCAGTGGTACTGAACATGCTTTTCACACAGAAGGTCCAAGTTTCAATCCCTGGCATCTCCAGAAGGGCTAGAAAAGACTCCTGCCTGAAACACTAGAGACCAGTTGCATGTCAGTATAGTAGATAATACAGAGAAAGATATGGCCTGACATGGTATAAAGCAGCTTCCTGTGTTCCTAAGTGTGTGCAGGCGTGCGATTCCACAACCAGCTAGGAGTTGTGTTTATGTGTCTGATAATCAAATGCAACCAGCCAGTGAAAAGATATACATGCAGAAGCTACAGCAATGTCAGAAGAGGCCCTTACTTCGATCTGATTAAACTACTTAAGATGTTTACATGGCCTGGTGAGTTAGGACATGTTCCCAAGAAGGTGCATTTGTGAGTGTATGGGTGAGATAAAGAAGAGTCAGACACAGAGTATATGGTTTCAAATCAGGGCCACATTTATTGAATTGAAGAGCGAAGTGTGGTTTTTTCCTGGCCATTGGCCAGGAAAAAAACAATATTTTGGCGAATACATCCTAACCGCACCGGAGGCGGGTTGGTCCGCCCCCGGCCAGTTGCCCTCCATGTGGAGCTGGAGGGCTTTACCATCGTCGCCTTACTTTGTTGCCCTCCATGTGGAGCTGGAGGGCTTTACCATCGTCGCCTTACTTTGACGCCTCCAGGCACCCAATGTAGGCGAGAAAGGCAAAACCCCAAAGACGTCCCAATCTCCCTCCTGCCAAGCCTCAGGGCATTAGCGAGGGCAGCCTTGGGTAAACGTCAGTCACCTTGAAAGGTGCCACTGGATGATCACCATAAGCCTAAGCCATACTGCCTAATACCACGAGGAGATGGATCAGCAAGGACGATGGATGTGGGTTCAGCCGGCAGACAGCAGCAAAAGAGACTGTGGGCAGGAACCCAGGTGCCTAAATAAGCCCTTTCCTGTGTCTTAGTCCCTTTCCTGTGTCTGCTCTAGTTGAGCCATTGGCTCAGTATCTGTGACCAACCTGACTTGTTACCTGACTCCTCTCTCCTCCCCCACTCGCAAATCTTCTCCCTGGCCCCAGGTGAGGGGCCAGTGGAAGTCTGCTTTATGAACATTTTGCTGCAAGTGCTTCAGCATCGTGGCTGATGTAAAGGCATCAGCACCATAGATAGGACATAAATGGCTGGACAAGCATCTCAATGCTGAGGCCTTGTTTTGTGAATGAGGCCTCAGCTAGGGATGTGTGAGGAATCCGACGGTGGGGTGAAAATCAGATGGATTTTTCATTATTCAGCCCCTTGGACTCTAGTTCATTAGCCTTGCCCTGGAGTCGACTTGCTATGGTGCAAGACGAGCCAGCTTGTGGACTTCCATCTCTAAGACAGACAGCAATTTGCACATTAAAAAAAAAAAATGCTATTGAGATTTGCTTAAATTTACGCAATTTGTGCAAATAATCACCCAGAAAGTGCATGGATATCTAGTGCTTTGCGTAAAATCAGCCAATTTGTACAAATCAGCATCCGAAAAGCATGTGATCCTCTCATGATTTGCACAAATGGGACAATTTTATGCAAAGCAAGCTAGATCCACATGCTTTACACAATTTGCATAAATAGCTTAATTTGCACAAATTTCCTTAGCATTGTTTTTTTTTTAAAAATGTGCAAACCACAGCCTGTCTTAGAGATGGAAATCCACTGGAAAAAGAACAACTTGGTCCACTTCCGATCATCGGATCAGAAGCGGGCAGGAAGTCCACTGAGTTCAAATGAGCCAGACCTCCCAGCATCAGCACATCCCTAGCTCAGCATTGATTTGTTAAGGAATCCTAATTTTTTTGTCATACATGCAATGAAAATTCACCCTGCCTGTATATTTCCATATCCGGAGAGGTAGCCATGTTAAGTCTGTAGCAGCAAAAACAGCAAAGAGTCTGTGGCACCTTAAATATTTCTGCTTGCATAAGCTTCCATGGACACTGTTCACTTATGGCTTATGGCCTATGCCAGAATAATTTTTTTAGTCTTTAAGGTGCCACAAGTCTCGTTGTTGTATATTTCCAGATCACCTATCGATTCTGCACACAGTCAGTGACCTTGTAGGATATGTGTCACCCCATGAAGGTGAATCCGCAAAACACCTGATCATCTCTAATCAGACTTGTAGATTGCTTAAGTACAGTTGCTTATAGATTTGCAGGTGTTTGTCCTTTGAAAATGATCAGAAGTCTTTTACCATTAGAGACAGTATGCCTGATTCTCTCTTCTAACATGCACTGGTTTTATGGGCCATAGTTAATCTTAGTGTTACAATACCAGTATTTAAAATTCCAGTCTGGAAATGGAAGGAGATTCACAACAATGCAAATGTATTGTGCATATCCAAGATTTGGCTGCAATTCTTTGCATGCTTACTTGGAAGTAAGCCTCACTGAATAAAATAGAAGTGATTTTTGGCTGGGTAAATGTGCATAGGATTGAACTGTACATATGTTTTATTTTTACCCTCCCTTTCCTCCAAGGAGTTCATGGTGCTGCACATGGCTTTCTTCCCCCATTTTATTCTCACAACAACCCTTGAGATAGTGAGAGATGGTATCTTGGCCAAGGTCACCCAGTGAGCTTCATGGCTGAGAGGTAATTTTAAACTAAGGTATCAGTCTGGAAGTCTTGTCTTTGGATCACTCTAAGTGCTGGACAAATGTTGTTGTTGATGATGATGATATGATGCTAAAGACACATTATTAGCTCCTTGCTGAGAAAACCATGTCTTTATTGTGTTGCTCCTAACACTTAAGGTAGCCAATTAGCTAAAGTGGTCATGCTTCTAGTTTACTTTCAACTATCTGCTCTCTGTGATTTGTCCAATATATCTGGGTTACATGTAGGGATTAGTGAGAATTTCATTTCAGTTCTTTTTTTATAAGAATTAATTTTCTAAAAATATAGGAACCAGTGTGGCATAGTGGTTAGAGTGTAGGACTGGGACTCGGGAGATCCGGGTTGTAGTCCCCACTTGGCCATGAATCTCACCGGGTGGACTTGGGCCAGCCACTGACTCTCAGCCTAACCGACCTCACAGGGTTGTTGTGAGGAGAAAATGGAGAGGAGGAGGATCCTGTAGACTGCCTTGGGCTCCTTGGAGGAAAAAATGGTGGGGTATAAATTAATTACATAAATTAAAATAGAATAAATAAGTTTCTTCATATTCAGGGTGGAAAGAACATGAGGTTGTTGTTGTTGTTTTTAAACTTAATGTGGAAGAAGCTTTAAACTGGCAGATCTGTCAATTCAGGCCCAGGCCTTTGAATGCTGGACTCTTAAAACTCTGGGTTTGAATCCCTGTGTATTCAAATGTGTTAGTTGAATTATGATTGGTAGCAGAATTAAGATTGCCACCTCTTCTTTCTGACAAGCTTCTAATCTTTAATAGATACCTGGCAGGCAGGTACAATATGGCCCTCTCTGTGCTGTGAATAGAGGTACCTCTTGAATTTGACCAGGGCAGGTGGCTGAGAATTTCATTTTAGTTTGGATTTGATAAGAATTGACCAGAAATCACCAATTCCATCATATTTGGGATAGAAAGAACTTGAGATTTAAGAAATTCAAATGCAGAAGAAAGTGAAATTGATAGATTTGTCTATTCCATTACAAGTCACAATGAAACTCGCTGTGGTCAAAAGTATGAATGCAGTCTCAGGAGATTTTACTGTCACAGCCATGAGTCTGATGCAAAGATATGAGTGTTCCCCTAATTACCATTCAACAAATCTGAAGAGCACTAACCAAATGGATCTCTCAGTTCTCAGTGGATCAAAGGTAGTTCACAGTAACTGTTAGTTATGATTCTGGAATAACTGCAAAGCAGCGCAGTATTCAATTTAATTATATGAAAAGGAATGGAGAGGCTGCATAAAATGTTTGACTGAACACTTTCCTCAGAGACATTAGGCAGGCACCGTTTCCGTTGTGTATACATGTGTGCATACGTGTGAGATATATAGTAAAGGGTGTGATCCTATGCATGTTTAGATGGGGAAAAATGTCCTACAACTCCCAGCATTCCCCAGCCAACATGGCAGGCTGGGAAATGCTGGGAGTTGTAGTACTTTCTCCCCACCCCCATCTAAACATGCATAGGATTGTGCCCTAAGTGTGATTTCTCTGTTACAATATCACATCACTTAACTGCATCACAGCATTTGGAGAAGTACCAAATCTATTGAATAGCTAAGTTCCAATCTATACATTATTCTAAGATGTTCAGATCAGGACTATTCATATAGTAATTTGCAAATATTGCATTCCTAAGCATCTGCATCCCTAGTTCAGAAGGATTTCTCCATGCAGTCAAAAACCCTAGAAAAGCAGGATTCCCGATCATGTGAATTTCAGAAGCATTTCTCCTGAAATGACAAGTTCTTTGCAAAGTACAGAATATGGTGACCTAACAACTAAGGAGTGAGAGGATGAAACTGACAAGGATATTTACAAAGGGAATATCCTGCACCCAAGGTTATGTAACAAACTTGTGAATGTGATAAAATATTAAAAACGGTGCTGACCCATTTATGCAAATTTAAAAATGCAGACCCCATTTGAGCAAAAGACCCAAGTTGCACAAAATCATCATTTGCACAAATGGCACTATAAATATGCAGATCTTGGTCCGCCATGTGTGCAAATGTTTCGTGCACATTTCTGTAACTCGAAAAAAAAAATCTGGCACAGTCCATTTCCAATCGCCAGATCAGAAATGCTGAGAAAGTCAATCGGGCTTAAATGAACATCCCTAGACAAGTGACAACCAGCAATTTGAGAGGTATTCTCTCCCCCCCCCTTTCTCACAGACATTGCTGGAGTTAAACTTTATGGGGCCGAGTTCTCCATATGCACAGCATCTTTTGGGAAACTGTCTGTTGTGCCAGGTCAGGGGGAGGTCTAGTACGTGCTTTGCTTTCATAGTACCATAATGTGGTTGTGGTTTTTATTGAACATGCCCCCCCTCCAGCCTCATTTTATTATATTATAGTTCATAAGTCCTGTCCATGAGCATGCGCCATTTGATCCTCTTTTGGCCAGGAGGGAGGGGGTAAAAGTTGGAGTTAGTGTGGCTGGTTACCAGGGAGACAGGACAGAATACTGGGGAGGAGGAAGTTTTATAACAGTTGAAGCGGGTGGTTGGGAGAGAGTGAAGGAAACTGGTTTTTCGGTTGGACTCTTCTCTTTCTTTTGGATGAATTCATTTCATGTGCGTGTCAAATCGGAGCTCCCTCCGGATAAATGTCCATCATTTCCCCCCTCTCTTTTCACCATTTGTGGGGTGGGGAGAGAATTGTTTCTTGCATGACTATGATTCTACAGAGACCCGTGAAAATCTTCCCTCCTCAATTTTATTTTTCTCCTAGTCCTTTTTATTAAGAATATATGTGGGGCAGGGGGGGCTGCAACAGTATGTTGTTTCTGTGGGGAGAAGAAGCCTTCAAGTTACCCCTCCTCAACAGAGACAGCTGCCCAGATTCTCATTTTGTGTGTGTTGGCTGTGCTGTGAGAGAGACTAGCTTAATGGCCAGAAACAGCATGGAGGAATGTGGTTGGCTGCCTTTGTAGGCTAGCGAATCCTAGCCTTGGGGCCTGTTTGGCTTGAATTGTGGGGGAATGTTTCTCTGCCCTTTTTATTCTCTGAAGAACATGGGCTGGGTTGCTTTGAAAAGTTAGAGCTCCACCTGTTGAATCTCAGTTAACAAACATTTGGGGCTGTGTGCACACACAAAACTGAAGGAGGTACCAGCCAACAATGTTGTGGGGCTTCAGAATCCTGCACTTCTTATCTAAGATGCCTGAAGGTTGGGCTGGCTAAGTTAGGAAGGAAATGCACTCTGTTTATGCTCAGAAGCAACTTCCTCTATTTCCACCAGGATTGTTCTACACTGAAGTGTTCTGTAGCTGTGCTCACAAAAACAGAGGAGACGGAATGCTCTAGCCACACCCTCTCCTTGATCTAGCCCTGCTTCTACCAGCTTAGGGTCCCGATCTGCATTGGGGCCCTTGTGCTTACTTTAGATTAGATGATGATGATGATATAGCTGCTAATTACATCTTTAAAGAAACATGTGCTTTGGTTCTCAGGTGCTGATCTTAAGGCCTGGCCAGGTATATATGAGTGTAGGCAGTCCTTCAGATTGCCTAGTCCCAGACCATTTAGGTCTTTCCTGAATAGGCCACCAATGCAATTGGTGTAGAATAGGCAGAATGTGATCAGAATGTCTCAGAAGTGTCCTGAATCCCACAGGGAACAATGGAGAATGCCTAACACATTGGTTCGACTTCAGAGATAATGCCCTGTTCAGGCATTAGGAATCTGGGTAAAGTCACAGTTCCAGATGGCGTGGAGAGCCTCCACAGATAGAACAGGCTCTTGCCTACAGAAAGTCTCCCTCCCTGCATGGAGGGCTATAAACCATGATGGCTGGAGAGGGGTTAGCACACTCCCCCTGCTCACATGTTTACTTTACCCAGATTCCTAATGCCTGGATAGGGCTCCAGCAATTCAGAAATCTGAAAGCTGGGGAGAAATCCAGATGAGAAGAATGGCAGAATCATCTCTAATTCTACCTATCCCCCATTTATGTGCCATCCAGCGAAAACATAGATTTCATAGATCATAGAGTTGATAGAGGCCTACAAGGCCATCGAGTCCAACCCCCTGCTCAATGCAGGAAACTAGAGGAGGGGTCTCCCATCCAAGTAATAGCCAGGCTTGACCCTGCTTAGCTTTCCACACTCAGACAAGCTGAGCCAGCCTTACCCTTAGATTTATATTTATTTATTTAATTTATTTATTTAAGCGGTTTACAATGTTTAAATACTCAAACAAACAAACATCCCCCCCCCCAACCAAACATACACCAGTTCTCTCAGGTCAACTGAAGGTTCCTTCTGGAGCTGATGGTACAATCTCCCTGGCCTGGGCTTTTCTTCTGCCTTCCCTCTGTAGCCCCAGGGAAGGCAGGGGAGGGGCTGCCCCAACAGCCCTCCCAGGCCAGTGATGGTCATTTCAGGAGCTGATGGCTGATGGAACTGATTTCACTATATTGCTGTACTTGGAATTCGATACTGTAGTCTCACATGTCAGTATGGTTGCTCCGTGCGCTGTTTGTTTGCAGATTAAAGATTGCACTGAGGAATGAGGGTGGGGAGAAAGACATAATATGGTACAGAATATCAGGCAGGTAGGTTATCTTGTTAGATCCACCGGATACAGACCTGATAAATGTGCATCACATGGAATATTAACACGGCAGCTTTACAAACTTGTGGTGAGGAAACCTCAGATAAGGGATAAAGCCAACTCAGCAGTGTGTCCTTAAATTTTTGAAAGGCTATTAATATTTCTCCCAAATCCAGCTCAACTTTAATGAGATATAGATATAGATATAGATTTACAAACAACAAAATGCACACCCCATTTGAATGCACATCTTTTTTATGTCTGTGGTTCCTAATCCAGGAAATGATAAGTGCATGGATCTCCTTTAGTGGATCAGAGTAGGAATGCTTGGTGAATCCTAAACATATTTTTTGGAAGTATAAGGCTTGCAAATACCATTGCATGTTTAGAGAGATGAAAACACTAGTAACTGCTCAGTTGCAGGGATACAGACATGTTCCTTCCAGTTTGTATTAGTGCTGGGCAGAACCCATCCTTAAAGCTACTGCTTCAGGCTGCAAATGTTCCCTGCAAGCAGAGAACTAGCACATCAGGGAGAAATGTACTATTCCAGTGCTCTTCCTGCTATGCTTATTTACTACACACAGGAAGCTTTTAACATGGAATGTTCAGACATGACCCTTTCAGGTATAATCTGAAGTGATGTTCTTGCAAAAAACACCACCTCTTTCTACCACCTTGTTCCCAATAACATGTGAAATGGTTCTTAGGTGGCAATCCTATGCCCACCTACTTGGAAGCAAGTCCCATTGAACTCCATGGGGCTTCTGTGTGAGTAGGAATGACTAGGATTGCACTGAATGGCATCATTTTTATGTTGTTACTCTGGCAACACTGACGCTGCAACAACCCAGCTCCTTTCTACATCATGATCCTAACATGAGAAGCTCCAAGCCATCAGGACTCCTTCCATAACAATAAGAGTCATGCTGGATCAGACCAAAGACCTATCTAGTCCACCATTTTGCTCACGGAGTGGCCAACCAGATGACCACAGGAAGCCAACAAGCAGGAGTTGAGTGCAACAGCACCCGCTCACTCAGCTTCCAGCAACTGGCATACAGAGACATACTGCCCTGACACTAGAGGTAATATATATATACCTCTATATATATTATAGATGGCTATATATATAGCCATCATGGCTAGTAGCCATTGATGGGCCATGCCAGCATTGCTCCAGTTTTTGCAGGGGCCATGCTGACATAGGGAGGAGCTGTAGCATGGCTTTTCTTGCACGGTCTATAGCTTCTCTTGTTATGTTATGCTATGCTATGCTATGCTATGCTATGCTATAGCTTGATTGATTAAGATTATAATGGGAAATTAAGAAGGATAAGGTGCTAATCTCCTGTGGGCAACAGAAGCTAACCATGGTTATCCTGAGTATGTAAACAGAAGTTATGTTGTGGAGAAAATGAATAGGGGAAAGTTTTTCTCCCTCACTCATTATACTAGAAGCTGGGATTGTCCAATTAAACTGAATGGACAGATAAAAGGAAGTACTTCTTCACACAGCACATAGTTAAATGGTGAAAATTGCCCCCACAAGATATGCTGGTAGCCACCAACGCAGATGGCTTGAAAAGGGTATGTGGAATTCGTGGAGAATAAGCCCATCAATGGCTTCTGGTGATGATAGCTATGTGCTACCTCCAGGATCAGAAGTTGGATGCCTCTGTGAATACCAGTTGCTGGGAAGCAACATTGGGAGAGGGTTGTTGTCCTGATGTCCTTCTTGTGGGCTTCCTGGTTGGCCACTGAGGAAAACAGGGTGCTGGGACTAGATGAGACTTGTGTTTGATCCAGCAGGGCTCTTCTTATGTTTTATAGTATATTGCCATTCACTATGCCATCTCTTGGGCAGATCCCTGAAAGCAGTGTACGAGAAGGTTAAAACACATCATAAAACCAATGTAATAAAATTGCAAAATCAAACAAATTGAAAGACAGCAGTAATAACAACAACACGACATGAATAAAGACCGAGCAAAAATAAACAGCCATTTGGGAAAAGATCAAAAGGACTCAATCACTGGAAAAAGTCCAATGCGGAAAAGCATTCATTGGAAAGTGTAAGTGAGAGGAACCAGACACACTTCCCAGGGGATGCATAGTTCCATAGCTGGGGCACCATCAGTGAGAAGGCCCTGTCTCACATATCCATCAATCTCATCTCAGATAACATTGGGATACAGAGCTGATCCCCTTCCAAAGATTCAAGAGGCAAGCAGTGTCCTCATGTTACCTGGGTGGCTCAGCTCCAGCAGCTCCAGTGGCCAGGGCCGGTGCTACCACTAGGTGGCGCAGGGCTAAAGTGGCGCAGGGCTAAAGGGGGCGCCAGAAACGCCTTGGAAAAAAAATACAGTGCTCTCAAGTGGGAAGGGGGGGCGCTAAATATCTGATCTTGCCTAGGGCACCAAACTGCCTTGCACCGGTCCTGCCAGTGGCACTGACATGACATGAAGGGAGCCCTGGCAGGGATTAGGTGGGTTAAGTTGGCAGTGGCCAACATATTATTCTGCATGTTACATTCACCTAAGATGTTGTGGGTCAGCAGTCTCCAAGCGGGAGCCCGTGGGCACCAATGTGCCCATAGACACATATCTTGGTTCCTGCCATGTTCCCTGTTCCTCCTGATTTTTTATTTCATTCCATAAGATTTTTCTAAATTATTATGTTTTGTAATTGGGAGACTGGCATGCTGCAGAGAAGTTCTGCTCTCCAGCGGCATCTTTGTTTGAGTTCCACAGAACTCAAGTTCCACAGGTGTTGTGAGTTGGATCTCTCTATCTTGAATTTAGGATCTTTATTTATTTATTTTTATTTATTATATTTATACCCTGCCTTTTTTCCTGCAAGGAACCCAAGGCGGCTTACATAATCATCCTCCTCTCCCTTTTATCCTCACAACAACCCTGTGAGGTAGGTTAGGCTGAGAGTCAGTGACTGGCCCAAAGTCACCCAGTGAGTTTCATGGCCGAGCGGGGACTAGAACCCGGATCTCCCGAGTCCCAGTCCAACACTCTCACCACTACGCCACATCTTAGGCAAGTTACTTTTCTTTTAGTGTCAGCACTTTGCTTTCTGCGAAATGAATGTTTTCTGCCTCGCCATGCCCACCATGGCAGCCATTTTATGAATAGGCAATTGGGCCATATGGCAGGCATTTTGTGAGAGTACTCATGGCACTTTCTCAAAATTCGAAATGTGCCCACTGACCCAAAATGTTTGGGGATCTGTGCTGTAGGTTGTTCAACGCTGTAATAAAAATAACCATTTCATTGACAAAACAAATAAGCAAATGAACAAACAATCCATTGGAACTATAGTATGAAGTGCACAGCTAATCATCAAGGGGCATCCCCTTCTTAGAGATTTCCAAATTCAGCGAGTTCTTCTCTAGTGTTTATCAAATTATTTTTTTTAATGAATTCTCATCAAGTTTCTAATTATAATATCTTTAGGTTTAATGTTTGTATTTCACATGAAAGACAAACATTATGGGGCCAGTCACAAGAGGCATGAATAATTTCTTCAGAAGCTTATCTAATTAATTACATTCCTCTCTAATGTCTCTAAAATTTGAACCACCATCATTCTATTCATTTAAATAAAAGGAAATACTTAGTATTTAAATGTGACACTTGGCACTGAGAATTCAATGCCTTCATTGTTATGTGTGTGTTTTTATGGTTCAGATAAAGAAAGCATGTTTGAAATGTTCTGAATATTCCATTTGCATGCAACTATATCCCCACCCCCCAACAAGAAATGCATTACTGTTCCATGTTAAATGTATACACCACTTCAGGGAAGCCAATTCATGGCATGAAATCTTGCTGGCCCATGGGATAAATTGTGAATTCTTCGATGACTAGTAGCATTTACATCATTCAGTGAGCTTTCCTAATCAAATTCCTGGATGGATTCCTCACATACACGAAGGCAAAGCAAAGATATATGGCTGTCCGAGTAGTATTTATTTATGTGCTCCTCTCCCTGGAAATAATCACATTGGGATGAATGGGGGCTCTAAAACGATGGACCATACTCAGTGGTGCAGCACATGCTTTGAATTAGAAGATCCCAGGATTAATCCTTGAGACATCTCCAATTGTGGGAAGCCTACAAGCAGGAAATTAGTGCAATATAGTCCTCCTCCTCGTATTCCCTAACAACTGGTATTGAGATGCATACAGTCTCTGATACTGGAGGTAATATACAGTAAAACCTTGGATTGCAAGTGCAAATTTTTAAAATAATTTTTAACTTGATAAACAAGCGACGTCTTGCAATACAAGTAGGGGTGTACCGTCTCGCCTCGCGTGGGTGTAGCGGGCCGAAATCGGCCCTGCTCACGCCTGCGCGAGGCTCACCGTGTCTCCGGGGTTGCTCGCCTCTCCACGGTGAGCCGTCTGCGCTGGTCCCGGCGCCGGCGTGGCAGCACAAGGTGCCCACAGAGCGAGCAGCCACGCTGCGCCTCCACGCAGTTCACTGGAAGGGAGCCCTGTGCAGGCGCGGCCCAGCTGCTCACTCTGCAAGTGCCTTGCGCTGCCGCGCCAGCTCCCAGGCAGGGAGCCGGCATGGCAGTGCGAGGTGCCCACAGAACAAGCAGCCACGCCTTGCCTCCACGGGGTGCTTTGCTGGCTCCCGGGCAGGGAGCTGGCACAGCAGTGCGAGGCGCCCGCAGAGTAAGCGGCCGCACCTTGCCTCCACTGGGCTCCCTGCCGGCTAGGCAAAGCAGTGGGAGGCGAGGGCTGAGCGGGCGCGTCGCGCCTCCACGGGGCAGGGAGCTGGCACTTTACGTGCGAGGCGCCGGCAGAGTGTGTGGCTCGTGTTGTGAGACTTGCTCGTCTTTCAAATTTAAATTTATGCTAAAATTTTGCTCGTCTTACGAGAAGCTCACATACCGGGTTACTCACAATCCGAGGTATTAAGGTATGCTGCTCAGGGCTTTGAGTGCCTAGCACTTAAAAGTCTGGGTTTGAATCCCTCTCTATTCAACCATCTGAGTGCTCAATTGCAGTTGCCACCTCCTTTTTCTGACAGGCTCCTCATCTTTAACAGATACAGACAGATACAACATGGTCTTCTCCATGCTGGGAATAGCTATACCTATTGAACCTGGCCAGTGCAGATGGGTGAGGATTTCATTTCAGTTTGTTTTTGATAAGAATTTTCAAAAAAACCCACAAATTTCTTCATATTCAGGATGGAAAGATCTTGTGATTTATTTTTTTTAAAGGATGTGGGAGAAACCAAAACCGACAAATTCATCCATCATTAAGTCCTTCCTATTTTCCCCCTTCCTTGTCTAAATGGCTGGAGAGAATGCAACATATCTCAGCCAGTCGGCTGGCAGGTGCAGTGTTTTTGAACACCAGTCAGCTTGCTCTAAAGAGTCTCTGCGTAGAAAATCTCCATGCTACATCATGCTGCTGAATATAGAGTGGACATAGTGGGCGGGGATTCTGACTTAGTCATACTTAAGCTGGGTTCAGACAACACAATAGCCCACACTCAAGGGTTGAGTATCGGTTGTGCGTGGGTTGTTTCATAGATTTCATAGATTATAGAGTTGGAAGGAGCCTACAAGGCTATCGAGTCCAGCCCTCTGCTCAATGCAGGAAACTAGAGGAGGGGGTCTCCCATCCAAGTAATAACCAGGCCTGATCCTGTCATTGAACCGTGGGTTGTTGTTGAAACGTGTGTTGTCTGAACCCAGCTGCACTAACAAACCATGGCTTGTTAACCAAGAAAAACCCATGAAGAGAAGCCCCTCCTCTAGTTTCCTGCATTAAGCAGGGGGTTGGACTCAATAGCCTTGTAGGCTCCTTCCAACTCTATGATCTATGAAATCTATGAACTGTGGGTTGTTCACCATGGTTGTTATCCCGGCTGGCTTCAGACAACACAATAACCTTGGTTTCAACAATGACCCACATTTCAATGACAACAAAACTACCGGGTGTATTTTTTGTTTGTTTGATTGTTTAGAATAATTACAAATTAGAATAATCTGATTAGGGCTGTATTTGGGAATACATCCCATAGAGAAAAATAAGTCTTACATCTGAGCAAATAGGCATAGGGACTAGGCTATCAATTAAAAGATATATGATAAATTATAGGTATAAATATTGGACAAAGCCTTTGTTCCCTTGATGCACACACATTTTGAGTTCAAAACCACATTTCTGGATCAGATTAATGAACCTGAGTTCTTGAATAATCTCACAATATACTCCTTTTTTACCTACATCAATTCCACTCTTCACCTCCCTTACAAAATCTGATTAGAATACTTCTGTTATATTGTCTTTTCTTCTTTCTTTCTTCTTTCTTTCTTTTTTCTTTTTGTTCTGTTTTTTGCCTAGCTGAAATAATAGCTGTGCAGTTGGCTGGCTAATAGAGTAAAATGGCAAAGATAAGAAACGAAATAAATCTTGGTTGTTTACTGCCTCTTTTCCTCATGCAGAATGCCCTTTATCAATAAAACAATCCTAACTTCATCAGAAAAAAAGCATCTACCAATTTAGTCCAAGAAGGTCTTCATCAAGCTAATCTCCAGCAAACGCTCAGTGCAATAAGGATTTATTTGCTGTCTCTCTTTTGTGAAATGCTGCCCATTCTTCTTTATCTTTTCCCCTCTCTCTTTGCTGTTAGATAAAGCAGCCCAATTATCGGAAGTAGAAAAGGCACAGCAAGCTTTCAGCATGGAAGTGTCTATCTACCTTAGGTCCTTTATGTCATTAGTATGAAATGAAGTGTGCTTACCTCTCTCTCTTTTTCCGTGCTGTGTTTTTCTTCTCTTAGGAAACCCCAGTCAAATATCTCGAGTGCCTGTTGCTATCAAAGTTCTCGATGTGAATGACAACGCTCCCGAACTTGCGTCGGGGAATGAAGCGTATTTGTGCGAAAATGGAAAAACCGGAAAAGTAAATATCTCTATGTTGTCCGCGCTGTGCAGTTTTCTCTAAAACCTCTTGGTTACCTGTCTGCTAATGTGAGTTATATCTTTCCCCTTATTCAGTGTGAAATTGAACATATGAACCTGCCTTTTGCTGATGGGCCATCTTGCTCCAGTACTGTTTCCTCTGACTGGCAGCAACTCTCTTAACATCTCCAACAATGTTCTTTCCTAGTCCTGCTACCTGAGATAGTTTTAGATGGAGATGAACCTGGGAACTTCTACATACAAGGCACATGCTTCAGGGCCTGAGCCACAGCCCCTCCCCATTGATATATGGGTCAGCATTGAGCCAATACAAATGATATTTTTGAAACATACATATTTGTTTGATGTATGGCAAACAAGCAAGCAAGCAAGCAAACAAACAAAAACCCTGGCCAGATAATGCAGATAACCAAGCTGCAGTTATTTCAGTGTAGTTTGGTCATCTGTGTGAACCCATTGTTTTGTAGAAGTATTTTGCATTTTTTTTTTAAATGCCATGCTGGAAATATTATATTTGTTATATTGTTCAACTGCTATAACCATATGTTTATAACCATTTTGGTAGGGAAGGCCTTGGATTCTTATAATGAAACAGTGCCATTCTAATTCATTCGAGCCCAGTTTGTAGCATGGGTACCACAAAGTGGCAAAAGAGAATAAGATTTTGTGGTGCACTTGGACAGGAAGACGAAGAGGACACCCCAGTGAGGCAGAGTCAGTCCTGCACTCCTGCCAGCCTCCCCAACACTTCACTGCACAAAACCACTTCGAAGAACAGAGTTGGCTGCATGTGTCCTGCAGGGTGGACTAAGGCAACATGTGCTTTATTCATTCAATTAATAGACCAACTAATAGACTGAACACACCAGGAGCGAGCAGGATCATAGCAACAAGTCCCACCCCAACCTGTGTGTGTTCATTTAGTCCAGGGGTGGAGAACCATTCTTTTCTGCCAGGGGCTGCATTCCTTCAGAGATAATCTGTTGAGGGCTACATGCCAGCAGTGGACAGGGCCAAAGAGAGCAGTAGGTGGAGCCAAAGGCAAAAGTAGATGGGGTCACCCTTTTTCTCTTTCTCTCTCTCTCCATCCTTCTCTTTCTCTTCCTCCCCATCCAGCACTGCACACTGCTGGGGGGAGGGACAGATTGCTCTTACCAGAGGTCTAAACATATTGCTTGCGGAGGGCTTTTGAAACGGGGTTTAGGGCCACCTGCTGCAACCCTAGGGCTGTAGAGATTGGCCATCATATGACTAGATCTTATGCATGCACAAACTCTACATATATAGGCTCTGTAGATGTGATTGGCATCTTTGCTTTTTGCATAGACAAACATACACACGAGACCATTTGTACACATGAAGAGTCTGTTCACATGACTAACTAAATGTGCATAGGTTGGGGGTGGGGCTTGCAGCCATGATCCCACTACTACACCTCCCCCCCCCCGGCAATATATGTTTGGTCTCCTCAGATTGGACAGGTCATGTGAACAGACTACTGTCATATATTTTGAGCTGATGACATATTGCCCTAGTTCTTCTAGTCTTATTATAAGGATGTATCTATTGAGAATTTCATTTTTTGCTTGCAAAACATGTGCCCGTGCCCTGTTCGAAACCCCAATCGCGAGTGTGTGTCTGCCGAAAATATTCACAAATTGCTGGACATGTGCTTGCCTATGATTTGCACACACCTTTCCTGGTTTGATTTTGTGCAAATTTCCTAATTAGCACACACTTCTCTGTAGAATGAATCAGCCCTGCTCCAGGCTATGGAAGAAAGTTGCACAAATGAGGACATTGGCATAAATTTGGGAAATCTTGCAAATCTCACATTCGATCGCTGTTTGATTTATGCAGTTTTCCCATTGGCGCAGAGCTAGCCGTTTGGGGAAGGGTAGAATATGGAGGGGAAAGGGTGGCATGGGGTGTGGTTCATGTCTAAGGACAGGATCGTTCCTAAAGAAGGCAGGCACATATCACATGGATATCATATTGGTCAGGTCTGAATCCACAGCATCTGCCTTGGCCATCATACAATGTCCCCAGTTTGGGGCTGTGCTGAATGATGCATCAGAACCTAATCTCCTGGGAAGAAATACAGTTCAAATGAAACAAAATCGTTTTATTATCTGGCTTGTGAAGACACTGAGTGACGGAAATCCGCAGCTTTGTAGCTGCCTAATTTATTTCTGGGAAGTGACATTTTAATTTAAATAAACAGCAGTTGACAGCATGACACTAGAGTTGTTAATCCAGTATTCTTGTGCCTCGTGGGTGTTTGGCAGTAAATTCACCATTTATCAAAGCAGCTTACCTGATAATAGAGTTAGAATTTGCTTCTTATTGTGGGCCAATACAAGAACCTATGTGTGCAAAGATTTGATTATTTCAAACAATCCATGTTTTCACCTCCCAGCAGTCATTTCCTCAACTCTCTGCCCTGGTTACCCAGTTGTGTACAAATTTAAAAAATAAAATAAAAAACCAATAGTATAGAGCCTATTGATCCATTGATGAGTGAAATTGCTGGAATGGGGTTCCTAGCAAGTGATCAGGGCTGGCGTCAGAGGTCAGCAACTTTGCACACTTGCCCAGAACTGTGCAGGAGGGCCCACTGCCAATTCCTGGAGCTTTCAAGAGCTACTAGAAATTACAGGGAGATATGATAGCACTCTTCAAGTACTTGAAAGGGTGTCACACAGAGGAGGGCCAGGAACTCTTCTCGGTCATCCCAGATTGCAGGACACAGAATAATGGGCTCAAGTTACAGGAATCCAAATTTCACCTGGACATCATGAAAAATTTCCTGACTGTTAGAACAATGTGACAATGGAACCAACTACCTAGGGAGGTGGTGAGCTCTCCCACTCTGGAGGCATTCAAGATGCAGCTGGACAGCCATCTGTCAGGGATGCTTTGACTTGGATTCCTGCATTGAGCAGGGGGTTGGACTTGATGGCCTTGTAGGCCACTTCCAACTCTATGTATCATATGATTCTATGATTCTGCTTTTCCTTCCCCTTGGAGGTGGTTCCACTCAGGAAGGGCATCCACTGAAAGAATTTTGCTCAAGGGCTCCCTGACACCTGGAGACTTCACTACAAGTGATCCTAAAAACAGTATACCACAGATTTCAATGAACTTAGTTCCAGATTAGTCTCAGCATCATGGGATCAGCTTTTCAGATTGTAGCCCATTACAACAATCGGTAGATTGGGCTGCACAGCAAACATAATGTAAATAACCATGGTGATATGCTCAGAGTAAAAATTTGTGGCCTTATAAATCATCAACTTGCACATCAGGAATGGAGAACCTCTTTCAGTCCAATGGCTGAATTCCAAGCTGGCAAAGGTCTCAGGGGCGGGGATTCTTTATGTGAGTGAGGCCAAGTGGATGTGGCAAAACACAAAGAGGGAGGCCACATTCCATCTGTGGGTGGGACCAGGTGGCTGTGACCAAAGGCAGGGTGGATGGGGACAAAATGTGATTCTTACCCATTTTAAGACTACTCAGAAGTAAGCAGGACAGGCCTCCATATGTCTACTCAGAAGTAAGCAGAAGAAGCTTCAAATGTGAGCAGGACTGAATGACTCAGCAACTTCTTCCCCAGGCCTTGCCTCTTTCTTCAGCAGGGGAAAAGCTCTTATCTCTGATCAGCTGCTAATTGGAGGTAAAAAGTTTTCCCTACTGAAAGAGGGGGCAAGCCTAGGGAGGAAGGCTTGGGTTACTGTATCTGGCCCGTGGGCTTGAGGTTCTCCATGCCTGCTATATGTTGTACTGTCATTTGGAGACAGGTTTACAAATAATAATAATAATAATAATAATAATAATAATAATAATAATATAATGATATAAAATATCCAAGGCAGCTAACAGAATGAAAAGCAACAATTAATGCAGAAAATAAGTTATGCTTTTAAAATAATAATTAAAAACCCTACATAGAAACATAATGATTTCAAATAGAAAAAGATTTTATTTCTTTTATTTCTTTTTATCTTTTTATTGTTCTCTGCTTCGGAATCTGCTTAGATATGGAGCGGTATACAAATACTGTAAATAATTAAATGAAATTAATAAGCAGAAAGGACTTAATCAGTAACTTTCAGCAGAAACTAATAGGCAATTTAATTGCTAGCACACCAATAGCTCTCTGAAACAAGTGTGTCATTAGTTCTCTTCTTCTCTTTCATTTCTATACCGCCCAATAGCCAATGCTTTCTGGGAGGTTTACAACAATTCATAGAATACAATAAAAGGCCATTAAAAATTTAAAAATACAATAAAAAACCCAAATTTAAACAATTTAGGGCACAATCCTTTGGTAGGTAGACGCTGAGGCCTTCTTGTGAACGGGACTTATGTGGCGGCCACATCCAGTACACCTTTGGCAGCTCCGACTGCCCCATCTCCAAAAAAATAGGCAAGACCTTTGGGGATGCAGGGGAGCTCCATAGCCGGGGGCAACTGTCTTGAAATTTGAGCAAACTGTAATTTGTGCAAATTGCATTCTATCTATCTATCTATATATCTCACAAGTGTGCATTTGTGCACTTACAGAGAACAAGCCTGTGGCTTATGCTGACAGCTTGTCTGAGTGTGGAAAGCTAAGCAGGGTCAGGGCTGGTTATTACTTGGATGGGAGACCCCCTCCTCTAGTTTCCTGCATTGAGCAGGGGGTTGGACTCGATAGCCTTGTAGGCTCCTTCCAACTCTAGGATCTATGAAATCTATGAAATCTAGGTCTGAAATGGAAAGGCCTCGTCAATGTCCTGGGAAGTGTCTCCTGTCAAAGTGAAGGGGGCACCATCAAGGAATATGGTGACATAAAGGTTAAATTGTTGCTTTCCTTTCCTCTGACAGCTCTCAAAAGGCGAGCTGTCAAGTGAAAGCAAAGCTGCAAATAGATCTTTGCTCATGAAAAGGGGTGGCCAGTAGATCACCCCCTTCATGGTGTGATCCTCTAGTTTTTACATGTGGATCTGAGAGTTCTTCGTGTCCTGAACATTTTTCCACCCTTTCCTAAGCCTTTAGGTGCTCAGGAAAGTGGAAAAGTGAAAGCCACCCCATTTACACGAGCTGCCAGTTTTGACAGAAGCTGTCAAAACTCAGGCTTCTTTTTAAGATGGAGTTAAAACCCGCTGTCAGGGTTTTTTGACAGGGACAAAAGAGAGGCCCAGATTGGCAGTGAAATACTGGATTGAGAACTTGAGTTTATTATTTTATTTTATTGGTTTGTTTTGCTGACAATAGGAATATGGGACAGAGGCCAGAAATCTGAATGTTGAAAATTGAAGGAGAAAGGAACAGAGAAATGATCAAGGAAAGAAGTGTGTGTGGGGGGTATACAACCGGGCTAAAAGGAAACACAAACCTAGTGGAAACATGAATGGAAGAGGTAGAATCATAGAATCATAGAAAAGTAGAGTTGGAAGGGGCCTACAAGGCCATCGAGTCCAACCCCCTGCTCAATGCAGGAATCCAGGTCAAAGCATCTCTGACAGATGTCTGTCCAGCTGCACCTTGAATGCCTCCAGAGTGGGAGAGCCCACGACCTCCCTAGGTAGTTGATTCCATTGTCTTATTGCTCTGACAGTCAGGAAATTTTTCTTGATGTTTAGGTGGAATCTAGGTTCCTGTAACTTGAGCCCATTATTCCGTGTCCTGCAAACTGGGATGACCGAGAAGAGATCTTTGCCCTCCTCTGTGTGACATCCCTTCAAATACTGGAAGAGTGCGATCATATCTCCCCTCAGTCTCCTCTTCTGAAGGCTAAACATACCCAGTTCTTTCAGTCTCTCCTCATAGGGCCTTGTTTCCAGTCCCTTTATCATCCTTGTTGCCCTCCTCTGAACCCTCTCCAGTTTGTCTATGTCCTTCTTAAAGTGAGGTGCCCAGAACTGGACGCAGTACTCAAGATGAGGCCTAACCAGTGCCGAGTAAAGGGGAATTATCACTTCCCGCGATTTGGAAGCTATACTTCTATTAATACAGCCCAAAATTGCATTTGCCTTCTTTGCAGCCACATCGCATTGCTGGCTCATATTCAGTTTGTGATCTACCACAATTCCAAGATCCTTCTCACTTGTAGTATTGTTGAGCCAAGTGTCCCCCATTCTGTAACTCTGCATTTGGTTTCCTCTCCCTAGGTGCAGCACTTGGCATTTATCCCTATTAAATTTCATTCTGTTGTTTTCGGCCCAGCGCTCCAGCCTATCGAGGTCACTTTGAATTTTGTTTCTGTCTTCCAGAGTATTAGCTGTTCCACCCAACTTTGTGTCATCTGCAAATTTGATAAGCATTCCCTGTACCTCCTGATCCAAGTCATTAATAAAAATGTTGAAGAGCACCGGGCCCAGGACCGAGCCCTGTGGTACCCCGCTCGTTACCTCTCCCCAGTTTGAGAAGGAACCATTGATAAGCACTCTTTGAGTCCGATTCTTTAGCCAATTGTGGATCCACCTGATAGTTGTTCCATCTAGCCCACTCTTAGCTAGCTTACTAATCAGGATATCATGAGGCACTTTGTCGAAAGCTTTGCTGAAGTCCAGGTATATAATGTCCACAGCATTCCCACAGTCCACAAGGGAGGTTACCCGATCAAAAAATGAGATCAGATTAGTCTGACAGGATTTGTTCTTGACAAATCCATGCTGGCTTCTAGTAATCACTGCATTGTTTTCAAGGTACTTGCAGACTGACTTCTTTATAATCTGCTCAGAAATCTTCCCGGGGATTGATGTCAGACTGACTGGCCTATAGTTCCCAGGTTCCTCCTTCTTGCCCTTTTTGAAGATGGGAACAACATTTGCCCTCCTCCAGTTGTCTGGCACTTCACCTGTCCTCCATGATTTCTCAAAGATAATAGACAGTGGTTCTGAGAGTTCTTCTGCCAGTTCCTTTATTACTCTAGGATGCAGCTCATCAGGCCCTGGAGATTTAAACTCGTTCAGAGTAATCAGGTGCTCCTTGACCATTTGCCTATCAATCTCAAGCTGCAATCCTGCCCCTTCAGTCTGCACTTCAGGTTTGCCAGGGGGGTCATAGACCCTCTTTTGGGAGAAGACCGAGCCGAAGTAGGAATTGAACACTTCTGCCTTTTCTTTGTCTTCTGTTATCAATTTGCCATCCTCATTGCGTAGTTGAACCACCAATTCTTTCTTCTGTCTTTTACTGTGCATGTATCTGAAGAAAGCTTTTTTGTTGCTTTTAGCATTCCTCGCTAACCTTAGCTCATTCTCAGCTTTAGCCTTCCTGACACTATTCCTGCAGTTCTGTGCTACCTGCCTGTACACTTCCCCTGTAGCCTGTCCTTCCTTCCACTTCCTATACGTGTCCTTTTTTGTTTTCAGGTCATCTTTGAGTTTATTGTGAAGCCACATTGGCTTCTTCTGTTGCCCTCTGCCTTTTCTCCTTGTGGGAATTGTTTGCAATTGTGCCTTTAAAATTTCCTTTTTTAAAATCTCCCACCCCTCCTGGGCTCCCTTTCTCGTGAGAGTCACTTGCCATGGGATCTTACTAATCATTGTTCTGAGTTTGTTAAAATTGGCTTTCCTAAAATCCAGGGTACGTGTTTGGCTACACTCAGCTTTTGCTTCTGTTAGAATCAAGAACTCAAGTATAACATGGTCACTTTCCCCCAGAGTTCCCGAAACTGCCACTTTATCCACTAACTCGTCTCTGTTGGTTAGAATCAGGTCAAGGATAGCCGATCCTCTAGTTCCTTCCTCCACTTTCTGTAGGAGGAAGTTATCAGCAGCACAGCTCAGGAATTTCTTGGAGGGGCCATGTTTGGCTGAATAAGTCCCCCAACAGATATCAGGGAAATTGAAGTCCCCCATTACTACCACATCGTGCCTCCTTGAAACAATGGCAATTTGCTTTTCAAAAGTTCCATCCTCGTCTTCTCCTTGATTGGGTGGCCGGTAGTAGACTCCAACCGCCATGTTCGTTTTATTCTTTGCCCCCTTTATTTTAACCCAGATGCTCTCAATGGGGCTGCAAAGCTCCTCTTCCTGTATCTCTGTGCAGAGATACGTATTTTTAACATACAGTGCAACTCCACCTCCCTTTCTGTTGCTTCTGTTCCTTTTGAACAAGTTATACCCTTCAATTGCTGTATTCCAGTCATGGGAGTCATCCCACCAGGTTTCAGTTATCCCTATCAAGTCGTACTTGCCCTCATGTATCAAGAGTTCAAGTTCGTCTTGCTTATTGCCCATACTCCTGGCATTAGTATAGAGACATTGAAGATTATGTGCTTTATAGTCCGATTTCCCCCCTACATTTTGTGGTAGACTATCAATGGGCACCGCTAGAGCTGTTCTCTCCATTGTGGCATAGAGGCCTTCTTCCATTGGTACCCCCGAGTTTATGTCTCCCTCCCCTGTTGGATTCAGTTTAAAGCCCTCCTGATTAAGTTCCTCATGCTGTGTCCAAACACATTCTTCCCAGTCCTTGTGAGGTGCAACCCATCCTTTGCCAGCAGTCCATCTTCCAGGAAGTGTAGCCCGTGGTCCCAGAATCCAAATCCCTCACGTCGGCTCCACCTTCGTAGCCAGTCATTCACTCGGAGTATTTTTCTTTCCCTTTCTATGCCTCTTCCAAGTACTGGAAGGATGGATGAGAAAACTATCTGGGCCCCGAAGTTCTTGAGTTCCCTTCCCAGCTCTTCAAAGTCTGCCGTGATTTCTTTGTAACTCCGCTTGGCAGTATCATTTGTACCCACGTGGAAGAGAAGAAAGGGGTATGTGTCGGTGGGCTGCATGAGCCTCGGCAGCTGCTCTGTCACATCCTTAATCCGTGCCCCAGGGAGACAGCACACCTGGCGAGTCCATGGGTCTTCGCGACATACTTTGGCTTCGATCCCCCGCAGGAGGGAGTCTCCCACTACGAGTACTCTTCTCTTCCTCTTGCTGTAGGCCTTGGTTTGATTGCCTCCACTTGACTGACCCTCAGCCTCTTGCTCGCTGTCACGTTGGGTGCCCAGTAATCCGTCCTCTGCAGGCTGTCCTCTGCTCTCGTCCTCAAGTACATGGAAGCGGTTCCATAGCTCCACTGCTTCCACAGGCGCAGAGTGTCTTGTAGTTCTTCTGCTCCTAACAGTCACCCTTTTCCAGGGGGTTCCCCCTGCGTTATTTTCCCTTGCCTCTGCAGTCTCCGACTCCGCCTCTTCCTGCCGTTGCCCTTCTGGCTCCTGTACTGTGCTTTGGTGCTGTAGATCCACCGTTCTGTCTAAGAACTCCTCACTTTCTCTTATGCTCCTGAGGGTTGACACTTGCTGCTCCAGTCCTCTGATCTTTTCTTCCAACAGTGTGACCAGCTTGCACTTGTTGCACGTGTAGGCCATGTCGATCTCCGGCAGGAAAACAAACATTGCACACCCCTTGCAGGTCACCACCACTGCTGAGTCCTTTCCTTCCATAGTGCTCTGTTTCTGTCTTCCTAGAATATATATATATATATATATATATATATATATTTATGTTTTTATTTTTTTTATTTTTTATTTATTTATTTATTTATTTATTATTATTATTTTTAGGGACCTCCCCCTTGACCTCCCCTGCCGAACTCCGCTGCCAAACTCCTGTTTGCTCTCCCTGTGCACTCGCTCTGTTTGCTCACTCTCTGGGAGCCTGCCTGCTTATCACAGCCCCGAAAACAGCTGGAGCCTCTCTCCTGTTGTGCTCCTGCTCAGCTGGGAGTCAGGAACAGAATGAGCTCCCAGGCCACGCCCTGCAATCAGCCCCACTTCCTGCAATCAGCTGCAATCAGCCCCAGGTAGTTGCAGTCAGCAGGAGCTTCTGCTCAACAGAATGAGCTCTCAGGCCACGCCTTTCCCTTGCAGCACTTGTTGTTGTACTACTCCGCTGCCAAACTCCTGTTTGCTCTCCCTGTTCGCTCGCTCTGTTCGCTCGCTCTCTGGGAGCCTGCTTGCCTTTTCCATATAAAAGGACACCCCAACCGTAGCAGAGGTTGCAGTTTTCCATGCCACCACAAGCTTTTTTGATGTGAG
Source organism: Shinisaurus crocodilurus (assembly GCA_021292165.1). Lineage (NCBI taxonomy): Eukaryota > Metazoa > Chordata > Lepidosauria > Squamata > Shinisauridae > Shinisaurus > Shinisaurus crocodilurus. Next base: position 13,971,225 of record CM037887.1, on the reverse strand, counting down.
GTGAATTGTGGGAAACAAATCAGGCAGCCGGTTCATTGTCTATTAGCAAGCAGCTGCCATTGGTGGGAATGGCCAAGGCAACTAACGAAGGGCAGGTCCCACCATTACGGTGCAAACTCAGCTGACATTGACAGCTCATCCATGAACGTTCTGTGTTCGGCTGAAATCATTTTGGTAAACTCCTTTATTGGTTTCACTGAAGACAAACCCGGGAGGCAAGTGGGATTCATCATGGTGGGGCTACTGCTGTGTCTTCCTTAATTGTACTACAAATGAAATCACAGAACAATACGATGTACTCCTTATGCAGTGAGGTTAATGATTCACTCAGATGTTGCAGTTCAACTTCAGGCCGACTAAAAGATATGTACAGTTGCAAAATACTCATTGATCTAGGTTCATTGGATCTCTGAGCGATGAGCTCAGATCAGGAGCAAGATTTTACATTGCTCCCATGATGAATTCTAAGATTCAAGTCATGGTGTGTCCGCAGACAGGATGGAGAAGGAAGCAGCGGAGGGAAGAGAATGGGTGTGATTAAAATGCAACTGTTACACAGGGGCTGAACAGACGGTACCTCTGTAAACCAGTAATCTTTAATTCTTTTGGACTCAGCACCCCAACCTACAAGAAATCAGCGGTTTGTCAATTTCAGTAAATCAATTCAATCAAACTATTATCAAACTGCTCTTCTGCAAACTTAGCACTCAGCTGCCTCACCACATAAAAATACAGTAACCTAACACAGCTCAGTAATTGCCAAACAAAGGCAACAATTATGAACTGAAAGCAGCAATCTAAAATACCATTTAAGCCAAGGCAGCAATAAAAATAAATGTTTTTTTTTAAAAAAGCCTTGTCCAACTGTCTCGTTTTTAAGAGCTTACGTAGGAAGATGGAGTTCCTATATCTCAAGGATGGAATTCCTGTATCTCAATAATTGGTGGCAGGGAGGGGGCAGATTTTGTCAGATTCAGATTGTTAGACAGGGCTGAGAAGCAGAACCTTTTAAATTTCCTTCAACTTCACAATGATTATCTCTGTCCTCTTTTGCATTTGCGCTCTGACTTATTCTCTTTCTGTCTTTGTAACTTTCTCTAACAAAATTGTTTTTTAGATGACGGTGACACCGCTAGTATCAGCCATCTTAGGTCACGTTGCCATCCACCTGTGGATCCCAACAGGGAACGCTGGTGATGCCTGTGTCAGTGGGGCTCCTTATCCATTGCAGGTTTTATTCTGAGCTTTATAGGGGCTATCCATGGTGCTCCATGGTGGTGAACCTATTTTGGGGATGGAGTACTGCACCATGGATAGCTCCTATAAAACTCAGAATAAACACTGCAATGGATAGGGAGCCCCACTGACATGGGAGTCACCAGCCTCGCTTGGACCCCAGCTAATTAGTTACAAACCAGTGCTGTCAAAGAGCTAGGGAGGACAGTGGACTGTAATACAGGGTACCAAGTGCTACCAAGGAGATGGAGTGTGTGTGTAAGAGAACTCAGTTTCATGTGCAGATTTAAACTAACAACCATGCACTGAAATAACCAACAAAATCTAGGTGCTCTCCTCCAGTCTAGATCCAAATTCTCCTGCTACTTTCAAATTAAATCTCTATCATCTGACATGAAGAAAGAATGCAGTTGCTTTCTACTTTCTGAATACATTTACACATTTGCAGGTTAACTTACAGCTAAGTTAAATTGAGTTTGAATCACCTTAAGGGAGCTGATTACATCTCAACCTCTTAGAAAACCTTATTTGCAGTCTGTAAATATACTGAGTGAACCATCTAATGCAGTTCATTTATCCACGTGTTCTATTTTGGGTCCTGATATAATTGAGAGTGGCAACCACGGCTGCCGGTGACGTGACAGAATGCATTAAAAACTGTTGATGTATAACATTGCCAGATGAATTCTTCTTGCTTCTCTTCTAAATCCATAACAGCAGAATACTAAACTCAGATCTGCTGAAAAAGCATGCCGCTTTGTGTTTGGCATTCTTTATGCATTTTTGCACATTTAGAAGGGATTGTTTTTTCCCTCTTCCTTGTCTCCCACCCCTTTGTTTCTACCCACTCACACCAGATAAGTAAATCTGATATTTAACGTTAACGAATCACCCACTTAGGAAGAAAACGCCTACACTGAGAACCATCATTCTTTGTGCATACTGCAAACTACTCCAGACCCAGAGAATCCATAGACTCAAACTGAAATTATTTTAGCAGTGGTGGTGGGAGGTTTTTTTTGAAATGAATTTTCTTAATTCAATTCCATCTGCACAAATTCAAATTTATATTTTCCTGATTCAGCTATTTCCAACATTCCTAATTATGGTTAGTCTTGATTTGTTTGACTGCATTTAATTGTGTAAGAGGAATCAATTTGACAATTTGATACCTAATACCATGTGCTTTGCATTCATTCATTTATTCAGACATTCATTCATTTATTCAGACATTCATTCATTTATTCATTCCATCTTTACCCTACAGTTTAACCCAACTGGCCTATAAGACATCTTACAAATAATAAAACTTACAACCCTGTGTTTACTCAGAAATAAATCCTGTTGAGTTCATTCATAGGTTTCATAGATCCTAGAGTTGGAAGGAGCCTACAAGGCTATCGAGTCCAACCCCCTGCTCAATGCAGAAAACTAGAGGAGGGCTCTTCCATCCAAGTAATAACCAGCCCTGACCCTGCTTAGCTTTCCACACTCAGACAAGCTGAGCCAGCATAAGCCACAGGCCTGTAGGCTTGCTCCTAAGTAAGTATACAGCCCTAAAGCCATTTGGATAGTTAAAATATACTGTTGCATGCTTCCCAATTCTCCAAGCAGAAGTACACATGTTTGGTATCTTTTAAATGACAGAGTACTGAACCTTGTAGGTCTCTTTGGTAATGTTTTCTTTATTCAAAAATATAGAGTATTAGTAGACAATCCTACAAGGCAGGAGATTATAGGGTGGCCACCAGGGATGTTGAAGAGTCCTTGGTCTCGAGTCACGAGTTCGAGTCACGAGTCTTTGGACCCGAGTCTCGAGTCTGAGTCCAAGTCCTTGGTCCAAAATGGTGACTCACGAGTCCCAAGTCCCAAGTCACTCCCAAAGCTGACTCCACGAGTCCCTATTAAAATCAATGGGGTTTTCCCCAACAAGATAAGGCTACTTCAGATGTGTGGCTTAAATAAATTCTAGGCACAAGTGTGCCTTTTTATCTCAAAACTCTGTCACTGATTTTGACAAGAACAGGCAGCCAAACCCAAAATAACCAGGCAGGCAGAGGAGGCAGGAAACCCCAAAGCAGGCAGGCAGAGGCAGCCAAACCCAAAATGTCTGAAAGGTTGCATTAGGAAAATGATTTTAAAAAATAAACTTGGATTGTTACTGCAACTAGGTCCAGACAGCACCTGAAGGTGGCATCAACTTGAGCAGGGATGTTGACAAGTCCTTGGTCTCGAGTCCCGAGTCGAGTCCTGAGTCCCATTAAAAATATTGGGACTTGAGTGCGACTCGAGTCAGAGGGGGGACTCAGTCCGACTTACGAGTCAAGTCCTGGAGTCCGAGTCCTCATCCCTGGTGGCCACTTACACATCACACACACACACACAGACACACACACACACACACACGAGGACAAGAATTAGCATAAAATGTACATATGGTCCTGATTTATATGTATAGATGCAAAGTTAGGAGAAAATGCTACTATAATATCAAGAGAAATACAATACATATCTCTGTAGTGGGGAAGTCTGTGACCAGGTGAGCTGTGTGACTAAGTCTGCTATCGAAGTACTAACTCTTGATGGGAAACTCCAAGGGCCCCGCTGTTTTCCCTTCTTCTGATTCTTTATCTTTAAACTGGATGTAGACTGGACAGCCTTTCAAATAGAGGATGGCCTTCAAATAGAGGACTGGCATCTGAGAACCCTTCAGATAGATGAGTCTCCTCTGAATAGTAGGACACATGGTCACCCTAGCAGATTCACTACCCTGCATCAGATCCTCAGAAAAAGGCCCTGCACCCCTCAAGCTTTGCGACACACACTACTTGCTTATATGCTCCCCCCCCCTTCTGAAAAATTGCAAGCAACTTATTCTTAACACAGATAGCATAGACCAGGAGGGGTTTTTTCCTCCCTCAAACCCTGATGGGAGAGAGACTGCCAACCATTCTGGGCTATTAAGCAGCAATTAGCACCATATTTAAAATACATGTCCAATTTAAAACAGTGTGTAGAGCAGAAACTAGCTAGCACTATCTTCTAAAGGTCAACCAAATTTAAATAAAAAATAGCGTTTACCTACACTGAGAAAGCTCTCAAGGAGCTGGCCTTGCAAACTTCACAGGGGAACGTTTTGTTTTGTTTTTAAGAAAAATGATCACTTCCAGTAAAGCCCTTCTCTTCCCGCCCTACATCAACAAGAGTTAAGATTTAAGGATCAGACAGTATCCCTATGTACACCAGTTGCTGGGCATCATGGGCGGGAAGGTGCTGTTGCACTCATGTTCTGCTTGTGGGATCCCGTGGGCAGCTGGCTTCTGTGTGTTGTATTGTTTTCCAAATAGGAAAAGTGCACATTTTTGAACAGGCTAACATGTGAATATGCATTGGGGGTGGGGGGAGGATATGCATTTTTGGAAGTGCACTTTCAAATGCAATCACTAGCTCTGGAAATTGGGGGGGGGGAAATATCCCAAGAATCATGCTCATGCTTGAATCAAGGTTTGAGGTTTGTGAATGGGACATGTTCACAATAGTTTGCAAACAGAAAATAAATTCTCCAGTCGTTCACCCCTAGTTGAAAGTACAGGAATCCCTTCTTGCATGCATTCATCTCTGCACACCCAATATCTGGGAAGGGATTTTAGAAGCGCCATGTTTAAAAGGTATCCATGGAATTTAAATGTCAAAAATGCTTTACTCATATTTGAAATACAGTTGAGGTCCCCCCGCCCAGCCGCCTGCCCCACCACACACACCTTTTGAATTTGCTTGAAATGTTGACCCAACTCTATGACAGACTTTGCAGGATCATGTAGCTCCACAATCTCAGGGTTTGTCTGCACCAGTCGTCTTCTGCTGAAGTTTATTTTGTCTTTATTGATTTGTCCATTATTGTCTTTGTTGTCCCTCATTTATTCCTGCACTCCTTTCTGAATATTGTACATTTACCAAAAAAAAGTGGCAAAAGGAGCGATGAATGAATAACAAGAAACAAAAGAATTTACTTTAAAGCAGGTGAATCAGCTTGCTGTTTTAGGTGGCAAATAAACACTCCTGAGTATATTTGCTCATTAGGTGCTAAAGCTTGCTACTTGAAACTGCAAGTTGACAAGCCTATTGGCAGTTCAATTTACTTCTTGAAAATGCTTCAACCTGCCTTGAAGCTAAAGGGAAAGTGTTCCTTCAGGGACTTTCCAGAATAAAGGTGGGATGAAAAACACACTCCATTTTCACAGGTCCATTCATCCTTTAGGGATGGGCAACCTGCCCAGTACTCGACTCACGGTGCACAAGCTGAGCCAAGCGTGAGTGTCAGCTGAGGTGCTTGCTGGACTTCCAGGTTCTGGCACTACGTTGTTTACGTAGAAAATGGCCTAATTTGTGCATATTACGGCCTAATTCATGCAAATTATGGCCTAATTTATGCTAATTAGGCCATTTTCTACATAAACAACATAGTGTCAGAACCCGGAAGTCGCTTTCCCTGAATCAGCTCGCAAGAATGTGAGTTGAGCCTGGGAATAGGTAGGGTGAGTGGAGCCTGGGGGGCCGAGCCTGGCGAGTTTGCTGGACTTCCACCCCCCAATTGAGCTCCACGCACATCCCTAGGGATGTTCTGCTGCTTTCAAGTGAAGGGACAACTTTAGTGATTGTCACCTACTACCTTATATATCTTTATGAGATGGCATAGTTCCCATGACCATTTTAAGAAGTATGACTGGGCTGGGAGGCTCCAGAGAGAGTGGGGCTTTTTGAAAAGGTTTCAAGCAAGAAAACCCCTTGGCCACCTCATAAGTAAGGTAAGTGCCAAGTAGGGATGCTCACAAAATGTTTGAAACTCCAAACATGGGCATGAGCACGGGTCTGCCAAAAATATTTGTAAACTGTCAAACATAGGCTAGCATTCATTTCATCCCCAATTCCCAGTTCGATTTGCACACATTTCCCCTGCTATAGCCTATGGAGGAACATTGCGCAAATTAGGAAATTTGTACAAATTTGGGGAATTTGCACAAATCTCCCATTCACTCGCTGCTCGATTTGCGCAAGTTTCCTGTTCACACAAAGCAAGCAGCAACTGCAAATGCAAATAGTAATCAGGCATGAGACAAGTGGCATGACGACGTTTGGAGAATTCTGGTGATCTCAAGCATCACTCATTCACCCATCCCTACGAAGCTCCAAACCAAATCACCTCACCCTCTCTTAAAATATATATATATATATATATATATATATATATATCATAGACATTATCACACCCCCAGTATTTTGGTCATGAATGGCCAAAAAAGTTTTAGCCCACGTCTAGTCAAGACATGAAGAGCATTCAAAGTCTAGAGACTTTTACTAATTCTTGTGGATATGTTTCATAGATGGGCAGCCCCATCCTATGTGGGTGCCTATAACACTCTGAACCTGGGAGATTACGGGCATCCAACTGAGGGTGGGAGGAATGTGGCAGGTAGGATCACTGCCACTCTCCCCTTATCCTCCAAAACATTCAGACGGCCGATTTCTGATATCTAAATGTTTTACCCTTCCTTGTGAGGAGGAGGGACTGAAGCACCACCTGCATTTCTTGGAAGCCAGCGGTGCCATGCTCCTCCCCTCCCTGCCCCTGGGAATACCCCCCCCCATGCCGGAACCAAAGTCAGTCTTTGGTTCACAGCCAGCACCTTTGGTTCATAGCCAGCACAGAAAGAACCGCACTGGCTGCGAGGTCTGGGGGAAGAATGCTCTGCACTCGGACTCCCCACTGCGACCTCGGAAGGGATTTCTGAGGTTGCAGTGGGGAGTCAGACTTCTCCTATGGCCCCCTCAGGCAAGGTCATCGGGTCACAGGATTGCACCCTTAGCCATCTACAGGTGCTCAAGAAAATCATCAGAGGTCAATGTGATGACACGGCCCTTTTCACTTTAGGACCAGGCGCATAAACCCTTCTCAGGGCAAGCATCAACACTTGAAAACCTGAGGGAAGGGTCACATGAAACCTTTCCCCTACTAATGAGGGAAAAGATTAATACTGGTTGTTAAGGATCTAGCTTAAATTTATGATGCTGTGGGTACAAAGGTGTGTGTGTAGATTTAAAAGTAAAGCAGGTAATAACGCCAAGCTGACACGTAGGATTTGGGTAGCAAACAAAAAAGTAAGTTTATTTTAATTCTCAAAATCTCAGTTCCAGAAAATAACTTAAAACCTGCCTACCCCAAACACTTTGTAACTAACCTAACTCCCAAACTCCCAACTCTCCCCTCACACTACAAACACTCTCCCATATCACACTAACTCCAACCACCTAAAACTCTCTAACCCAACTCCACACTCCCATAACACTCAACTCACTAACTAACTCACTGACATAAAACCTAACTGACTCAGACATCACTCAAACACTCCTTATATACTCCTCCCCCCACCCTTTCTAAGACATCACAAACCAAACCCACTCAGTTCAACATTCTAGACACTCTAAACATACTAATGCAGACATACACCAGGGAACTGAATTGTGGGGTTACGCCACATACAACAGCATTCTAAAAATATCACAATCATCATACTTGGCCCTTAATTGTCTATAACTATGTGGTTGGATGGATCCAAAGGATCTTCTGCAAAAGGAAGACTTCCATCAGAAGAACCTCCTTCCATAAGCCGAAGGGTATATTTGTATCTAACCCAAGGTAATCAAAACATTCCCTCCAAAATGCATGTGATAATTAAAGTAGGGATCAACAAATCTGTCAGTTTCCATTTCTCCCAAATTCATTTTAAAAATAAATAAATAAATCTCAAGTTCTTTCCATCTGGAATGTGAAGACATTTTCATATTTTGGTAAATTCTTATGCAAAACAAACTGAAACAAAATTCTAACCCATCCCTGCTAAGCTGAAATTTCTCAGAAGACATCTTTTTCCCCCTATACTTTGCAATATTTCCCCCCAAATATTCTCCACTATTTTGCCCACACGCAATGCCACAGAATGAGACTATGTCTGCAGAACTGTGAAGGATGCAAAATGGTGGCCAGGCTGCAAACACAGTTGCTGCTGCTGCCTCTTAAAATAGTTGCAAAAAAGAAAAGAAAGGGCCTATGCTACTGCCATACTAATGGTGAATCTCACCCCCTAGAGACTGTTGGAGAATTTCTTCTTCACCTGGAGGTATTTGGTGAAATGCCCCCCCCCCCCAATTTCTCTGCTGAAATGGGGTGGAGAATTTCAAGAGGCCATTTGTGCACAGTTCTAGGGTAACTATCAAGAAGCAGGGAAGGTCACTTTAGCAATGCTGTTGCTCCTTTCCAGTTTCCAATGTATGTGCTTCAGAATTTAAAGCTTTAATTAGTTTTTTAATTCTTTCTTTGACCAGAGCCTCAAGTTTACTTGGACCAGTTATGATGGCACTTTGTACTTGGGAGCCAAAAGTACAGCAGGCAAAACAAAATACTGCTCGGTTTGCCAGCCAAGTGCAAAAAGCCAGGCCCACAGTATTTCTGCTAGGTTTAACAAGTCCAGATATACTGCTTGCCAACTGCCTGAGGCAACGTTGCATACCCCATTTCCTTTTGTGCCTGAAAAGGGGTGTGAGGCCTTAGCCCACACAGACCCACAAGCTCTGTCACATCCTCAGGCAATGAAGTTGCCCATCCAGAGATCCTGACACCAGCATCCCCTCCTTGTGGAAAGTAGGCTGTTTTGCTATGGATGGATTTGGTGGTGGTTATTGTTTTTATTGTGCAAAGGGAGAAGGGTGTCATCTGCCCACTTGTTCCTCCAGGCCCTATGAAGGAGACTGCATATTCCCTCTTTTTCTTCAGTGGCTGTATATTCCAATAAATTCATTCATATCGATCCAATGCGGCAAAGCCACTACTCAGCAAGCTTGCATTGATGCAAATAAAGATGCATCAGCAGTCATTTACAGAAAACTAGAAACCAGTGTGATATATTGAATAGAGGCCTTATGACAGCCACTAGCACTGACATCCTTGGGCAGCTGCTGAGGACACAACATCCCGATAAGGCCCAGTTGTGCTGAGACCTGTTATGGGTTTCTTCCAGTCCACTCTGCACACTCCTGTCTCCTCAGGCCTGGTCTAATCCAGAAGCAGTGATGGGCATCTGAGAAGCCACCAGTGGGGATGCCAGTGGGGCTTCTGTATCCACTCCGGATTTCACTCTGAACTTTTGAGGGGCTATCCATGGTACTGAACCCTGTCCCCAAAATAGGTTTGGCACCAAGGGGGATAGCTCCTTACGAGTTCAGAGTGAAATCTGGAGTGGACACTCACAGCCCCACTGACGTTGGAGCCACCAGCCAGTGGAAAGCGACAATGGTAAAGTGTCCACAGTGCTACAGAGTGGTATTCTGCCAGGGCATTGTGGGTATTTACAATGGTGAGCAACTCACAGCCACCTGCCACTGATTGTGTTGCTGCAAGCCACCACTGGTAAGCTCAGTGCGGGTAATGATGTCATGGTGGACACACTGTTGTTGGGGTGGGCATCACAGAGCACTTTGCTCAAGGCCCTCCTCACCGGAAGACAGCCCGAAGAAACCTGTTGTAGGTAATCAACCATAGTGCAACAGGAACATGGGGAAGCAACATCACAGCAGCCGGTCAGCCTATGAACATTAATTTAAATTTCAGAAGAGAAAAGCATATAGAGTCATACCTTGGATTGAGAGCATAATTCGTTCCGGAAACGTGCTTGTAATCCAAAACACTTATATCAAAATGAAACCCCCCCCAAAAAAAATTGTACAGAGATTTTTAATTTAAGCCGTACTACAGTACTTGTATTGCAAGACGTCGCTTGTATATCAAGTAAAAAAAAATTAAATATATATTTAAAAATTTGCTTGTCTTGCAAAACACTCTCAAACCAAGTTACTTGCAATCCAAGGTATTACTGTACACACATATCCATATATATATATATATATATATATGCATAGACATCTGAATGAATATGCATAGTTAGGGATGGAGCTTGCTGCTGTGTTGCCACTCCCCACTGTGCTCACTTGTTTTGCCCATATTGGATATTGGTAAGGGTTTCAGGCAGTGCCAGCTCCATGGTTTTTTTTGGGGGGGGGGCTTGGGCAATATGCCATCAGTGCCCCACTCCCTCAGGGAGTCTACCTTCTCAATGCCATTGTCACCAGCTGCTATTACTCCTCATCCTCTTTCTCATCATTTGCTACCACTGGCTAAAGCCAGTGTGGCGTAGTGGTGAGAGTGATGGACTGGGACCCGGGAGATCCGGGTTCTAGTCCCCGCTTGGCCATGAAACTCACTGGGTGACTTTGGGCCAGTCCCTGACTCTCAGCCTAACCTACCTCACAGGGTTGTTGTGAGGATAAAATGGAGAGGTGGAGGAGGATTATGTAAGCTGCCTTGGGTTCCTTGCAGGAAGAAAGGTGGGGTATAAATATAATAAATAAATAAATAAAAAAAAAATACCACTTGCTTGCATGCTGGGCAGAGAGCCAGTGAGCAAGTAGGTGGGGGCATCTGCTACTACTACTCCTCACCACCACCGTTGTCTGGGCCAGAACAAGAGGCAAATGAGTAAGCAAGTTGCAAGGGCGAGAGGAGGAGCAAGTCCAGGAGGAGTCTTGTCAGGGAGCCCCTGTGGAGGTGTGGCCCTTCAGCAGGTGCCCTACCATGCTCATCCTTGATGCTGGACCTGGTTTAGATCATCCTTCAATCAGAGAAGCCTGGATTCAAATCCTTGCTCAAAGTTCATTTAGCACTTGGGCCAGTCACTCTCTAACCTACCTCAAAGGATTCGGGATGTGTGTGCGAAGATAAGATGGGGTAATAATCCCCATATTCCAACCCCAACCCCCAAGAACAATGGAGTGCAAATGGAATTAAAAACAATGTCTAGGTTAGTAAAAAGAAAAAAAAAAAAGCAGTATTGAAATGAGGTATTGAATAAATGCAGTATTGGAAAAATGTGTATGAAATTTTAGTATGCTGCCCAGCACAGGTTGTTTCAGGGGCACAATAATGCAGTTTTCCTAGTAAAGCAATGATGTGTTTCCTCACTAGGAAAACTCTCTTCACTGACTTCTTAATGCCACATTTCTTTAGAACAGGGCTCTCCAACCTTGGATCCCCAGATGTTGCTGGACTACAGCTCCCAGAATCCCTTGCCATTAGCCATGCTGGCTGGGTATGCTGGGAGCTGTAGGCCAGCAACATCTGGGGACCTAAGGTTGGAGAACCCTGCTTTAGAAGAATGCTAATGCACAGACTAACCTGTGACCAGAGGAAGGCAGCCAAAATAGTGAGGGGTCTGGAAAAGAAGGCCTATGAGGAAAGAGCTGGGTATGTTTAGTTTGGAGAAGAGACGGTTAAGGAGAGACATGATAACAGCCTTCAAATATCTGAAGGGCTGTCATGACAGGATCTTGACAGGCTGGAATGCTTGGCCAAAACTTAACCAGATGCAATTCAGCAGAAATAAATGCAAAGCCCTCTGTTTATGTATGAAAAAACAAAGGCCCAAGTATAGGATGAGGGGACCTGGCTTGGCAATAGTACATGTGAAAAAGATTTAGGTGTTTTAGCTGATCATAAGCTGGACATGAACCAGCAGTGCGATGGAGCTGCTAAGAAAGGCTAATGCAAACTAAGGCTGCATAAGCAGAAGCATAGTGTCCAGACCATGGGAAATAATATTTACACTCTGTTCTATGCCGGTCAAGCCTCATCTGAAGTACTGTGTCCAGTTCTGGGGGCCACATTTTAAGAAGGGCATCAACAAACTGGAGCATGTCCAGAGGAGGGAGAACAGGATGGTGAGGGGTCTGGAAACCAAGTCCTATCAAGAATGGTTGAAAGAGCTGGGAATGTTTAGCCTGGGGAAGAGACAGTTAAGAGGATACATGATAACAGCCTTCAAATATCTGAAGGGCTGTCATGTAGAAGATGGGGACGTGATCTCTGTTTCACCTAGAGGGAAAGACTAGAACCAATAGGTGGAAAAAAAGTGTAGGGAAGCATATTTCAGCTAAACTTTAGAGGCACTTCCTAATGGAGAGATCTGTTTGACAGTGGAATGGACTGTCCTGGAAGGTGATAGGTGCTCTTTCACTGTACAGTGCATATTGAAATAGAGGTTGGATGACCATCTGTCAGAGATGCTGCAGTTGCATCCTGTATTGAGTCTTCATTAAGCAGGGGGCTGAATAGATGACCTCCAAGGTCCCTTCCAATTCTAAATTCTGTGATCCTATGATTTTGTGAAATGTGTTGGGCATTATACTAGTTTATTAAAATGTCATATATATTTTCAGTACTATTTTGAGTCTCTCTCTGCTGTGTGTGTGTGTGTGTTTGTGTGTTTGTGTGTGTGCTTACTCTTGTCCTGCCTCCCTCTGCCCCACTAGGTTTTCAGAGTAGGAACTGTTAATGTTGCCTCTAATCTAGAGACTGGATTTGCTGTCTTTTAAAAAGATTAAGGCAACGTGCAACTATCTGAAAGAATATGATATTTTTTTTCTTCAAAAAATGTTTTCCAGACAACTATTTTTTTATTATTATGTAGATTTCCCAGGCAAGTCACAGCATGCATATTGCAAAGCAATACATTCTCGGAAACATTACAATGACAGGTCAATCACGAGTGCCCCTCTCCCTTTCATTTTCTTATGTTGTAATCTCTAAACTAGAAAGTGCCAAGGAGTTACTTTAGTAATGGTCATTCATTAAGCAATCACTCAGCATTGAGGGAGGGGGGAAATGTTAGCACAGCAAGAACAGGGCAGTGACAAGCATTTACAGTTTCTGACTTCTATATGTATATATGGTAAGTATTTCTCATTGCATGCATTCCATGCGCGCATGGGTGAGTGAGGTGAAGGTTGCTATGGGAACATGGACTTTTAATTTCTTGACTTGAATATGTGAAACAAAAAAAAGTGACATTTTCTCAACACTGTTTCATACAACATCCCATCCTTTTGAGGGCGAGAGGGAGGATGGGTGCGAATTAATAAAAAAATTAAAAAAAACGGTGGATGTAAAGATGAGTGAGAATTACAACTTCTGATATGCATTCAGTGGAGCTCTACAGTAGATATCTGAGAGATATCAGTCAGCATTACATTTATTTAATAACCCTCCCTCCACACAGTTTCATGTTTTTGTGCATGGTGTGTGGAGAAAGTGTCTCCACTCACAAATAGGGAGAAGAATATGGCTCGCAGCTCTGGAAATATTACAAACTGGGGTCATCCAATGAAATCCATTGGCAGTGCAGTTAGGAGAGACAAAAGGAAGTGCCTCTTCACACACAATGTCATTTAACTATGGAGTTGGTTGTCATGGCATTTGGTGAAGTCCACTAGCCTAGATGGCTGTAAAACAGACAAATACATGGTGGGTAGATCTATCAATTGGCTCGCAATCATGGTGGTTATATATGTGGAGATCTTGTAAGGGATTGAACTCGGGTGCTCACAAAAGCATATGCCCCCGTTTGATTTCTTGTGAGTATGATGAGGTGAGGAGGAGGATGCTTCAGGCGTACCACTAGCAGGGCCTACTTGACCCAATTCTTCAGCATGCACCAACACTTCCACTGCCTTCCTTCTCCTGCCCATGCCATGGTCCACTAACCTTACCTAGGGCAGGAGAAGGAGAGGAAGCAGCAGCAGAGGTGGCTACAATTTCTGCATGGAGAAGGGATTGGAACTACATGACCCAGTATCCCTGGCTGGAATATAATTTGTATCAATTTCCACTGGGGCAATGGGCCAGTAGCAAAAGAGATGGTGGCAGGCTCTTGACTGGCTGAGGGTGTTTTGTGCACACCCACTTGGAGCATGGGCAAAAGATCAATCAGTTATGCATGCCTAGAGGGAGGTCTTCTGCACAAGGTTCTCTTAACACCTTGCTCATGATTTGAAGGAAGAGTGAATGACAGGGAATCATTGTTATCATAAGATATTCCCTGCTAGATTACAGTATACTGAAGACATGACATATTTGGTAAGAAGGAAGGAAAGAAAATTTCCTAATATTTTCTGAAATACTTCTTCAGAAAACTTGTAATTAACTTGCTACACCATAGCTACATGGAATGCACATTCTGGTCTGCAGCCAAAACAGGTCTTTTCCCACAATCATTCCTAGTGGACTAGTGGAAGGCCAGCACCTTGCTGTGTGCAGATGTTTGGATGGATTGAACCCAGTGCTTTTTTTCTGGAGAAAAAGGTACCGGAACTCTTGGATTACATTTCCTCGGGAGTAGATGGCGATTAAATTGTAATGCAATTAATAGAAGAAAAGGTGCTGGAACTCAGTTCCGGTGAGTTCCACCAGAAAAAAAGCCCTGATTGAACCAATACTTATCTCATCCTGAATTAGATCAATATTCAAATTAAGGGAGAAGATGTAGGGAACCCATCCTATATGAAATCCACAAGCCCCACCTACTGACTCTCTCACGTTTTAGCCAAATTATCCTCCCTCCCCCATTCCACAGCCTTCTAGAAACAGTAGCTAAGGGATCTATTTTTTAGCTAGTAAAAAGAAATATAAACACTAGGGCCAAAAGTCCATGAAATGCAAGAGGTACAGCCTGTGACATTTGTATTTGAAGAAGAAAAAATGTGTGCAAGTTAATCAGAGTAACTATTCACAACAGCAATAATTGGTGAGGACACTATCTTCCAAGCTTTTCTGTGCTAATTTAACACCTGTCAAGGGGTGGCGGTGGTTAATAAACAGTAAAGCTAAGAGCAGCTACACACATGACACACTGACTGTTGCAGAATATCTGAGGAGGGAACAGCCAGGGATACTTAGCGAACGACACCCTAATGTGGAGCATAATACAGCTAAAGTTACACACTTTTAGGTGCAATATTGAACACAGTAACTGAAAGGTAAGCACAATTGAAATCAACAGGAGTTACTTTGAAGGAAACATGAATTAGGGTTGGGCTGTTGTGGCCCATAGGAAAATTAAACAAATACTTCTCTCCCACTGAAGTCAAGAGGATCTCCCACTGAAATTGAGAATATTTGGAAGTGCTTAACATTGTCTAGATCATGTGCATGGCATCAACTTTATGCTGTTTCCTCATTCCTCGTGGTCCTTTCTGGAAGCATTCCATCTGAGTGAAAAACCACACAGATGATATGTCTAAGGTCATGAGCAGGCCGCCAAATATAAACAGCCTTGCTTGATCTTGTAGCTTTAACGGAAGCTTGATCTGTAGGAATCAGAAGATGGAGCTTCCCCTACTCTCCACAGCATGGAGATCAGATTTATTTTATGGATTCATTTATTTAAAATATTTATATAGCACTTTTATATTAAAAACAATAACCAAAGCAGTTTACAAAATTCAATATTAAATAATTAAAACATCACAAGACTATGCAATAATTATTGTGCACTGATTACAGTCTGCTGAGCAAGCTACTGTAAAAGGCACAGGAGCAAAGACTTGCAAATAAAGGTTGAAATACTAAATGTCTATTTTTCTTAATGAAGTGTTGGACCCAGACATAGTCAGATGTGGGTCCCATTGAAATCAATGGGACAAGTTAGTCATGACTTAAAAGTCCCATTGATTTCAATGAGAACTACATTCAAGTAACTTAATCTGGATCCAACCTAATGAATATACTGATTCATGTTATATTTAAACATAAACGTCTTCCTTCCCACACATATTCTGATCCAAGTACCTCTGTAATGTTTCAGATTTAGGTAAACATTGTTTTCCCTATTGTAGGTCATTAATACCATGAGAGCCACTGACAAAGATGATCCTAAAAATGGACACTATTTTGTTTACAACCTTCCACCTGAAATGGCCAACAATCCCAATTTTACAATCGAGAAAAACCAAGGTAAATATCACATGGTGGAGTCTTGCATGGCGTACTTTATTTCTCTTCCATTGCTTTGTCCTGTTTGTTTTGTTAATATCCGTTTCTCTTCACTAATGAGAATTTGGCTTTAATCTTTATGGCTGTGTAATTGTATCTTTTCAAGGTATCTGGCATTGTGGCAATATGCGACAAGTTAGACTAGAATGAATTAAGATACAGTAATTAGTTCACCAAGTCATGTATAATCTTTCAGGAGAGATTTATTTTCTCATAGATTCCTTGCTAATTATGAAGTGCCAGTGATATCCAGTGTAAAATATGGTATTGATTATTTGTTGACAAAGAAATGTTGACTTCATGTTTAACCAGGGATGAACAGAATCCCCTGTTCTGCTCCTTTATTCGTATCTCTGCCTTGCATTCCGCTCCTCCAGAATTCTGACTTAACTAGGAGAATCTTTACAATCATTTCCAGAATTGAAGCATACAGTGTCTGCACTGCAGCAGTTTTCAACCCCTTTGCATCTGTTCCCTTCTCCCCCCATGTTACCAGTCCACATGTGTGCATGGATCAAACTAGAGTTGAGCTGAAATTTCTTAAAAGTTATTTTTCTGAGAAATTTTCTGAGTTTTTTTTTTCTCTGAGGTGTAGTTGCAACTATGTTGTAGATTTTAGTACTGCCTAGGCCAGATGTTTTATTGCTGGTGCTTGTTGTATTTATTTATTTTTTTGCTATTTTATCATTGTTTGAGTTTTTATTATATGGGTTTTATTGTTGTAAGCCATCTTGAAAGGGTTTCTGCCCTGAAAGGCAGCCTAGAATTATTATTTTTTTTAAAAAAAAATAATTAAATACATTTCTTTCTTTTTTTTTTCATTCCTCCTGCAAAAGAAGAAGGCCACTTCTTGTACAGCAGCAACAAAATAAATAAATGCAGCAACAAAATAAATAAATTTTAGAAAGGTTTAAAAAAAAAAAGAGAGAGAAGATGCTGTGCTACTGCTAATAGTGAGCCCTACCCCTGAAATATTGCTGGAGAATCTCTCTTCAGGGGTCAGCAGCATCATGGGGAACCTGCCAAAGCTCATGCCCCAGAGGGATTGGGTCCACTACCAATGCCCGGAGCCCCTTTTCCACCTTACTGTTGCTGCCTGTTCAGCTGCCCTCTCTGAGGAAGTGAGCAATGAGAGGAGTGAGTTGAAAGATAAGTAACTTCTGCATGCCTTGTCCTCTCCCTCTGGGAGGTGATGCAGGTTGGACCTGGTGGGAGAGGCTCAGTGGTGGTGAGAAGGTGGAGGGCCCCCACTGAGTTCACCTTGTTCAAGGGCTCCTCAAACCCTGGAAGCAAAATCTGTACATCAGTAATATGGGGATGACAGGAAAACACACACACACACACACACACACACACACACACGGAATGAAAGAATTGAAAGCAGTGACAGACTACACATGCCCAGAGCTCTGTACAATATGTAGGCATTTAAAAATGGAGCAATGGATTGGTTCCATTTCAGAAATGACAGTGCACATGAGGAGAATGTAGGAAGCATTCCTATGTTTAGGAGACACAGAGTTTCTATCAAAAGGCTCCATGAATCTCCAGAGAGAAGCTTGTCACAAGCCAGTTTTAGCAAAGGAGAATTACTATCAAGTGTATACTTTAAAAAAGGGTGAGCATGTTGTTAGGTCAGCACTCAGCAAAGTTTGAAGGACAACTGGGTTTAGCATTGCTGTTCGGAAAGGAAAGGGCACACTTTAATCCTGTCACACTCTAGAATTGTCATTTCATTCACACTGAGGAAGGAAGAAGACAAATTTGGATTCCTTTTACTGTCATTGAGTAATAAAATTTACCCTGGCCTTGTTTCCCGGCGCACAGATGTACTTGAAGGTCAGACGGCGAATGAACAGTAAACAGCCACAGTGTCTTGAAAGATTATTTTCTGAATGTGTGGATTGTCACATTAGGGACTGCTCTTCATTGGGATGATTGATACAGTGGCTGGCTATACTTAAGTCTCTTAAGTTGTGCATATCCATGGATTGTTTATACATCATATGAGTGTTGACGGACAGCCGGACTGCAGCATTTCCAGTCTGCCTCCAAGGTGCCATTACAGATTTTACAGGGTGGGGAAGGTTTCAGGAGGCAAGGTTCTAAGCAACATTTAGAAGTCTGCTTTTTAATATTTTCAGTATTAAATTGTGAGCTACTCTGGGATAAAGCTGGAGATGTTGCCAATCTCCCATCCTTGCACCTTCAGACCTTGCCTATTGTTTTGAGGGGAGGGGATGGTTAAGGTCATATTTGATCATCACTGTTCCATATGGACCTTCTGCATTTGGTTGTGCATTTAGACAACAACAATAAAATCAAATGTACAGGTATAGAATGGGGGATACCTGACTTGGCAGCAGTACATGTTAAAAGGATCTTGGAACATGTGATATGGCTGCAAAAAAGGCTAATGTGATTTTAGGCTGCCTTAACAGAACCAAAGTTTCCAAGTGACAGGAAATAACAGTTCCACCTTATTCTACAGTATTCAGACTTCATTTGGAGTACTCCCAACTGTTCTGGGTGCTGCACTTTAAGATGGTTATAGACAAAGTGGAACTGGTTCAGAGGAGGGCAAGCAAAGTAGAACTGGTTTGGAGGAGGGTCATGGAAAACAAGTTTGAAGGAACTAGGTTTTTGTTGTTGTTGTTGTTGTTGTTGTTGTATTTGCTTGGAGAAAGGAAGCCTAATGTCATATTAGAAGAGCGTAAACACTTCTTTCTCTGATTCCCCAGAGGAGAAGACTAAATCTAATGGACTTAAGTTAGTGGAGGCTAGATAGTGCATCCTGTTTACCATCAGTCTGAGTTTGGAGAAGATTGTGGTGGGTGGAACCCAGTAGGTGAGAGAGGCAGGAAGCAAAAGGAAAGAGGCAGTAAAGGGGAGCAAGGGTGCAGAACCTCAAGCCCAGGCACCAAATCTGCCCCTCAGAGCTTCCCAGCCTGGCCTTCTGAGGTTCCCCAAAGAGACATGTCCTTTCCCCCTGACCTTTCATTGGTGATTTCCTGGCATTTGTGCAGGTTCTTCCCCATTCTAAAAAGGTTAAAATGCCTCTCCCGAGGCTTAGTTACTGGCAGTCAGGGCTTTAAGCTAAAATAGGCTGGCATCTCTGATGTTTTGGCCCTGCCCCTTTTGCCTTTGCCTCCACACACCGCTAGAATGCATCCCCTGAGAGCTTCTCTTGAGTTGAAAGGAGTTCTGCACCCCTGGATTATAGTAACTGGTGGGAACATGGCAGGAGACTATAAATACATGTCCTTGGAGAAATACCGGACTTTCACTCTTACGAAAGAAGGGGCAGATAGGGAAGTAGATTTCAGTTGAACAATAGGAGAAATGTCTTTACAGTAAGATCAGTTTGATAATGGAACCAATTACCTAGGGAGATGGGTGAGCTCTCTCGCTCTCTCATAGTCTTCAAGCAGAAGCTGTGGCAGCCATCCAATAGTGATGCTCTAGCCTAGCATTGCAGATTTTCTGCATCAAACAGGGGGTTGGATTAGGTGGCCTACAAGCCTCCACTATGATTTTTTTTTTACTTTTAGATTCTCTATGAGACTATGATTTTTTTCATTCCGTGATTCTAGGTTCCACTGAAATCAATGAAATGTAATGTCCAAGTAAATGTCTAGAAGCAGCAAGTTTCTATGACAAAACATACAAGCATGTTTGCATTTCTTTTTGAGCTTAGCTAAACAGTCTGTAACACTCATTAACCTTCTCCGTCCAATCTGTTACCCTTCTGAGACTTCCTCCTCCTCCCTCCTCTAAAGTCACTTGCAGAATGGCATAGGAACACAGACCTTTGTAACAGTTTGTATCCTCTAACAAATATGTGCAATGCTATTTCTGTGTGACTAATTGCACTGCATTAGGGAAGTAACCTTTTTCCTAGGAGAGCAATGTCAAAGCCTGTTTCCAGAATGGTGTGTGTGTGTGTGTGTGTGTGTGTGTCTTTAGAATCATCTTTATGTAGCTAATGGGTTTTGCTGCATGCACATTCAAGGCTACCCCTGTCTATCGACTCTGCACCCCGCTTCCTGGGATATAATCTCTATTCATTTCAAATGAATGTTGAATTTTAAACAAAAGGAGCTCACTTCCTTATTCTTTCTGTAGGAAATAAAGTTAAAGAATCCTAACTGTCAATGTATAGCATTTGCATGTATATTTCTCAGGGCTGGTTCACACATGCATGTCAATCATTTTGATTGCTCAGCACTTGATGAGCAGCAGATGAATGTGTGAACAGACCCTACTGAAAAAGTATTGTTCCTGAGGTGATGTGAGGCAATCTGAGAGTTCCATCTGTTCTATTTGATCTGGGATGAACCATTCACACACGCAGTGAAGAAGTGATGAATAGCCTGTAAGGGTGAAGAGAGAGTGATCTCTGTAAGGAGGTGCAGACAGTTGCTCCTCTAAGGAGCAAAATTCTAGCCCTGTGCAGGCAGCTGCAAACCTAGTACACTCAACGTACAGACGGAGGAGCAGAATCAAACCTGCTCCCCCAGGGATGGGGGAGAAATTACTTTGGTTCACATTTTAATGTGGACTTACGCAATTTTGCACTTTCTGAACCTATATGCAAACTGAAATTCAGGGCACAATCCCTGAATCCAATCTGGATGCCCATAGCCCTCCAAACTTGGAAGATTATTGGCATCCTATGCATGGCAGGAGGAGCGTGGAACCAAATGTCGCCTCTGCGCGTCTCCTGCCCTGCAAAACACTTAGACAGATTATTTCAACCATGTGGCGTTGGCGTAGTGGTGAGAGTGTTGGACTGGGGCTCAGGAGATCTGGCTTCTAGTCCCACTCGACCATGAAACTCACTGGGTGACTTTGGGCTGGGCACTGACTCTCAGCCTGACCTACCTCACAGGGTTGTTATGAGAACCTTGGTGAACTTGAACATTGCTGATACTCTGATCCCTATTTTGAGAAAGAGTTGAGCGGGGGGCGGGGTGGGTTAGAAGACAATTTTCTGGGAAAATATTTTACCTCTTTAAAAAACTTTTTTTTCCAGCCCCATGGAAAAAGAAGGCCAGTTTGCAGGATTTTCTTCAAATATTCTCCACTATTTTTCTTTGTTTGTTTCTGGAAGCCACTATTTTTCCCCCACAGTGCCCTGGAATGACACTAAGGGCCGGTTCGCACGACCCAGGCTGCGGGTGGGGCAATCTGCGGGGTCCGCATGCATGGGTGGACCCCGGTGGAGCTGGCAGTCCCGTGCTGCAGTGCGGGCCTCCCAGCACTAGGGGACAGGGCCCGGGATGCCCAGAGGGGCCGTTTGCCCCTACAGGATGGAGCGGTGGCAGCTCCAGCCTCTCTGGGCTGCTGCCTCTCTGTGGCCCTCGCAGGACGGCCGCCCGCTGTTCGCACGGCAGGGTGGCCACACGTGATAGGGGCTTACCCCTCTACCGACCATGTTCACTTTGCGTGCGTCCTGTGCGCGGCCGTCTCGCGGGGGGCACCCCCGGTCGGCGTTCACACGACATGGGAACCGCAGGGAACTTCTGCTCCCCCGCGGTTCCCATGTCGTGCGAACACGCCCTAAGTCTGTGGCATTGCAGAGGATGCAAAATCCATCCCTACTGGCAGTCACAGAAAACAGTACTGGCCTTGATGGGCAGTGGTCTAATTCAGTATGAAGCAGCTACGTATGTTCATCTATGTGTGTATGTATGTATGTATGTATGTATCTATCTATCTATCTATCTATCTGTATCGATCCATTGGGCAATTCTGTTCCCCTAATGTCTGTAATATTAAACATGGCAAGAGAAAATATCTCAATATGCAGATTGCAACTTTTCTTCTGTACTCTTTAGCTATGTGCAGTCAGAACACCTCCTGCTCCAGTGGTTTGCTTCGTGCTGAAGCAACACTCGTGATGAGTAATATGCTTCTTTTGCTGCTCCTGAT
The DNA here is from genome assembly GCA_021292165.1 of Shinisaurus crocodilurus. Classification (NCBI taxonomy): domain Eukaryota; kingdom Metazoa; phylum Chordata; class Lepidosauria; order Squamata; family Shinisauridae; genus Shinisaurus; species Shinisaurus crocodilurus. Next base: position 13,949,123 of record CM037887.1, on the reverse strand, counting down.
CAGTCTGTCTCTCTGTCATCACTTGACAGTTTCCTTCTGGGTCTTTGGAGGACTGTCTTTTCTCAGATATAGAACTTTGAAAGATAGCAGGTGTTAGGTGTTTTTTTTTTCTTTTTTGTTAGCTGAATGCCTTTCTTTTGTTCTCTTTCTAGCTTCAGTGGTAACCTACTGACCTCAGGTGTAAATTGGTTTAACAAGGACATTACTAAACATATCATTACTTTTTGTGTGCTCTTGAAGCATATGTCCAGAGTAACTACAGCTTTTTGGTCTTGGCTGGTGCATTGTGGGAAATTGAAACAGTGGCTAGACTCAACCACTCAGCACTGCTTGTAGCACTTCTACCATAGCCAGGTAAGCCCATCAGGGTCCACTAGCAAAGGAGGAGGCCCACCAGAGGACAGTTTGTCCAGCGCCTCTTCAAACCTGGAGCCAGCCTTATCCCTGGTAGATAGAGACACTCAGGACAGAAATAATTTTCTAAACAGTTTGACCTCCAGACTCCTTGTATCCATGAGACCACTTATGGTACTGAACTCTTTTCGATTTTAGCCATGGTTGCTATGATACATGCCTTCAAGTACACTGGAGACCACACAGGAAGGTTCAGGGCCTATAGAGGCTTCTAGGGAGCACCACTCTTTCCCTTTCAGATCTATCTATCTATCTATCTTTTATTTTATTTTTTAAAAAACCAGTTTTATTTTTTAAAATTGTTTCAGTTTTGGTAGTTTTAGAAATTTAGAAAAGGTGTCACCTTTGGAACTGAAATTTCCAAATTGGACTTCTTCTTCCTCTTCCTCTTCCTCTTCTGCTTCTGCTTCTTCTTTTGCTTCTGCTTCTTTACACTGAACTCTTCTCCTTTTTTTCTTTTTTCCATAATGCCAGCTTTTCAGGGTTAGGCACATGCCCCTGAATTTGTAAGGGATTCTGTCCGTTGTCTCATTTGTTTGCCTTCGTGCATAAGGGAGCTATGTGACCACAGCTTTGTGAATAAGAATTAATTTAGATTTAATTATCAGCCTTATCTTCCTAGCAGAATCTTGGCAGATATCCCAACTCTCTTATCATTGACAGCTGAATATTTTTATCCAAGAGAAAAACCATGCAGGATTCCCATAATGATTTAAAGGGTACTGTTCCATGTATGCATCTGTAAGCCAACAAATCAGATGTACGTCTTTGAGGCTTTCTACAGCAACACAAATAGCATTTTGGTTTCTATACATTTGTTTCTACACAAATAGTAAAGCAATTCATGGACCATGCCAATTTAGACTGGTGGGGACATTACAGAGTAAATCTGTTCTTATACTGTACCAGTTCAGACTGCATGGGGGGGGGGGGGGAATGACTGATTTTGAGAGAAGATTCCTGCACATAGAAAATTAGGTTACCAGAGTGAAGGCCAGGCCACTGTATGATGTGCAGGTAGCTTTATTTATATGTGGGAGATTTCAAGCATGAAGTCCCTCTCCCACCTTCTGTCTGAAGTGGACAGGAGGAGTTCTATCTTATGATCAGCAGTTTGTCAAGAGAGCCTTATTTCATCACAGGTAGCATCTTGCCAAACAGTACTTACTGAAATGAAGTATGGCCATTTTAAATGTAAGTCTTCCCTCAGATTCAAGCATCAACCCACCCCCCCCCAGTTATATGAAGTTGCCTTATGCCCAAACAGACCATTTGTCTATCAAGCCCAGTATTATTTACCCTGACTGCTGGCAGTCTCTCCGGGGTTTCAGGCAGACATCCACCAGATTATTTTAAATGGAGATGTTGGGGATTGAACCTGCAAGCAGCATTCTACATGTGTCTGCTCATTGCTGAGCTTAGGCATCAGGGCCCTCGGTTGTATTACGTAGCTTGGGTATGTGAACCCAGCATGTGGAGAAGCATTTATCTCCCCCAGACATTAGAAGCCTTTCAAAAATATCTGATTTGGCTACTAAAAAAGTAAAACAGCAATCCAGTGGGGATGGGGGAGGAGAATCCATGGCAAAACTGCCTGTTTCTATGCTCTGCCAGCCTCACACTGGCAGGGCAGAAGGCTGGGGTAGCATTTTTCCTTCTCCACCTTTTCTCTGTTATTTCTCTTTTCATTTCCCCCTCCCATTGGTCCCAATGGGATGGAACTTGGTTCCAGGGCTGGTGTTATTTTTGCACTATCCCATTCCCAGGAGTGTTATTGGGGGAATGGGAGGGCTTTGGACCTGATGGGACCAACATGACCTAGAATACCTCTTTTTGCCTTCTCTGCCATTGGAACACCAATGATGGTGGCAGACCTTTGCCATTGAAGCCATTGGAGCACCAACAATGGCATTGGAGCCATTGGAGCACCAACAATGGCAGTGCTACTGGAGCATCAACAATGGTGGCAGACCTTTCCACCATTGCTATGGGGATGCAACTAAGGGCAGACCTCTGCTCCATTAATGGAGAAGGATCCCTTATATAATATGACCCCTTGGGCAACCTCCCAAGGAGCATAGGATTATTACTCCCAATGGCGCTGTAAAATATTGCTTTGAAGAATCTTGGCCCTTGAAACTGACATGTTAACAGCTCTTTGAATTGTATTGCATGTCATTGAAAACTAGGCTGAAATTTGGAGGCGTGGAAATAATTTGGGGCTTTGTATGTTTGAACTCTGTTAGTGGTCAAAAAGTGGCAGCTCACTTTCTCATTTACAGCGTCCATTTCTGATGCTTTGCAACTGTCTGCTTGGCCACCCCCTCTGTGAACTTTCATTAGTGTTATCAAAAGTATTTTGGCCTTCCCTCAAAATAATTAATCTGAGGATGAGGAACCTTTAATATTACTTTGAAGATTTGCTTTTGTGAAATCCCTAGGACAGCCCAGGGATCTGTAAAAGCTTGCTGGGGATTTTCTTCTAGATTTGTTTATTGTTTTAAATATTTGTACCCTGCCTTGTAGGTTTATGCCCTCAAAAAAACAAAAGCAAAAGCAAACAAACAGTTTCTAATAACAGATTAAACACCCACACAAAAAACAATAAAGCAAAATTGAATCAAATAAAAACTCAATGAAAATTCTATTTGCCTTGGAAAACAATTAATGAATTGATGAGTTATTAGTTAGGCAAAATATTAGTATCAATTCTACTCAACATTTGTCCTAAATGTCATTTTGGCTTCACCCGCTGAACATTTTGTTTTTCTTAAGTCTACTCTACTGTTGATGTGCTCTCCTGATTGTGAGTGAGTGGCATGGAATAAGATGGGGCTTTGGCATGGTTGGGTAGAACCAACTATAGAGGATCAAAAGGATGGTAGCATTGAGTCAGTCAGGTAGCAGGTTTGGTTAGGCTGATGGAGCATGATCTCAGACTGCTCCATGATTGATAATATCTCCTGACGGTAGTTCCCTTCACAAATTAAATTCATGAAATGAGTCCATGGGAGAAAGGGAAGTGAAGCCGCATTGCTAGCTCTGACCCCTTGGCATCCAAACAATCCTTGTGGACATCTCCAGGGAAGCCACAAATAAGCAGCTCTCTCATGTGTAGCCACCCTACACAGTTGGGACCACTGCAAGAACAGGGGTCCATATAACCTGGAACAGCTACGTCTGCCACCCCTTTGCAGAGATTCACACTGTGTACATGGAGGTCACGGAGTGGGGGCAGTAGTGCAGTGTTTGGGGAGGGTCCAGAGGCAGAGCCCTGCTTCCTTTTCTACTATACATGGTAGAAGCAGGAAGTTTGAGCTCACCAAAATTCTCTGAACTTTACTTTGAAGCTCAGTTCAGCTTGTTCCCATTTTCATTTGTGACCTTTTTTAAAAAATATTATTATTATTATTTGTTTGAATGGGAAACGTGCACATTTCGAATAGGAAAAGAGACCTTTCTGTGCATGTTTTTCAAAAATGCACACTTTGTCCTCACTGAAATTAAAGCATGATATTTTTTTGTAATGTTCATTTCAAAGTCTGTGTTTTCCAAAAAAATATAAATATTTTTTTGAATGTGATCACACTTTTTTATTTTTTAATTTTTTGGAAAATGCACTCCCATTCATGTTCTCAGTTGTGAACAGGGCAAGTTCAGATGATTTGCAAACTGAAACAAAATTCTCATACATCCCCACTTTCTACTTGTGGAGCCCCTTCACACGTACAGTATAATGAATGAAGGAGCTAGTGTCTGGAGCCACATTGAGCCCTCTCTTATATCACCCTCTGTCCTGGCAATGTCCCAGGCTCCATCTCCTCTTGGATAAGTACAGATCTTTTAAATCCTTCTATCTGGAGCCTTCAAACTGCCTGGACAATGACTGGTGAAACTGAAGAAAGTTGAGGAGTTCCTGGATAAGAATTCCAGTGGTTAGAGGATGGGGATACAGTCCTCTGTGTAGCTCTTTGCTTCTCTTCATAACTGAGGACTAGGAAGAAAAAAAGAGTTATTAACTTATATATTATGTGAAAACTAAAAGGCTAATCATGTTAAGGTGACTTCAGCCTGGTGACCTTCAGATTTCTGGTTGATCCCAAATATTAAGAATCAAACACACTCTTATATAAGTCACCCCATTCTGGGTTCTGTTTCTTGGTTAAACAAGGGTGCAGTGGAATTTTGTGAGAGAAGAATAGAATTGTTGGGAACTTTTTTATATGAAAAGATTAGCTGTTGCCCGCGGCTTCGCTCGCGTGATGAAGAGTGACCGTGCCAAGTTTGGGGTAGATCCGTCAAAATGTGATGGAGCCTATGCGATGACACCCCACACACAACAGTCATTCAGTCAGTCATTTAAAAAGTTTCCCTCCCTTTTCACCCCCTTAGAGAACATTCTAAATGGCCTAGGGGAGATGTGCATACCCACTCCTATTGATCCCTGCAGGAATTCATACGAACATTCTAAGTGTCGTATGGGCTATTTGCATAACTGCTCCTATTGGCTCCTGCAGCAATTATGAGGTGAGGCCGATTTGCATAACTGCTCCCCTGTTGTTTTGCCCATAGGAGATATGAGAGTGGGGCGATTCCCCCCCTTTTTCACCCCTTAGAGACTGAATTTCCAAAAATTCTTCCTTAGTGGGTGTCTACATCATAAAAACAATGTTCCTTCAAAATTTCACGTTCCTAGATTAAACGGTTTGAGCTGGGCATTGATGAGTCAGTCAGTCAGTCAGTCAGTCAGTCAGGACTTCTTCTTTTATATATATAGATAGTGATAGTCCTAGATCTCCTATGCCCTTCTTTAAGGAACTTCATGGAAATGGGAGATTTTCTGCTGCCCCCAACTTCCAAAGGGTTAGCAAATCCAACTACAAAAAAATAAATAGTGGAAGTGAAACTCAGTTGGAATTGACCATATAAGATTACTGCTCTCCAGGACTAAAGGTCAGAGAAAAGTTTCAGCATACTTAAGAGACAATTATCTAAAGTTCAGACTTTTCAAAAGGAATAGAACTAGAAATTATACAGACAATTATCTAAAGTTCATTTTTTCCTCCTGAAAAGAATGGTAAGAGAGAGAGGAAAGCCAGCTCTTCACTGTGGTATTATTTTTGTTTTATTCCCTGCTTGTGTTCAGCTATGGCAGAGTCAACATTTTTAAACACTGGCTGGCTCTATTTCATATTTCAGTATTATGTGTAGGGATGAGGGAGTCATGCCAAAGGTCACTGGTCTCCTGTAGTATATACAAGTTTAAATACCAAAAAAGAAAAAAAGAAAAAAGAAAAGCAATGTGTTGTAAGAGCACATTAGATCAAAGTTATCAAGACAGGCTGCTTTCTGCATTTGTCACACATACTTGGTAGGCCATTTAGTTGTCTTTTATTACTTTATTAGCTAATGATAATAAAGAGCGCCAGTGTGGCGTAGTGGTGAGAGTGTTGGACTGGGACTCGGGAGATCTGGGTTCTAGTCCCCGCTTGGCCATGAAACTCACTGGGTGACTTTGGGCCAGCCACTGACTCTCAGCCTAACCTACCTCACAGGGTTGTTGTGAGGATAAAATGGCGAGGAGGAGGAGGAGCATTATGTAAGCCGCCTTGTGTTCCTTGCAGGAAAAAAGGAGGGGTATAAATATAATAAATAAATAAATAAATAAAAGAATGGACCCAGAATATCCCTGAGTGATACAACAAAGCCTGCAAGCAAACTTACGCAACTGTCGGAGTCGGACACATTGTGTCTGCCCCACCTGAGTGAAGCCACAGCCACTGTCATCCCCCTGTTGCCCCCTGATGTAGGGGTGTAATTTCATTTCATTTATTTCATTTGTAAAGTGCCCCACAGCTGAAGCTCTCTGGGCAGTCCACAACAATTTATACATAAAAACAACAATAAAACATACAATATAGTTAAAAAGATTTAAAAACCAAATTTAAAAGCAGTTTAAAATAACAATTCAAAAGTTAATAAAACTAAGCCTACAGGTGACAATCTCCCCCCCCCGGTGCTATATTGAGCTCAGGGCCAGTGCTACCATTAGGCCAACTAGGCAGCTGCCTAGGGCGCAGGGCTAAAGGGGGTGCCAGAAATAGGGAGGGAGGGCACAAGTGGGAAGGGGGGGCGCTAAATATCTGATCTTGCCTAGGGCACCAACTGCACCAACTGCCTTGCACCTGCCCTGATTGAGCTCTTAACTATTGAATGCCTCGGCAAAGAGGGAAGTCTTAACCTGGAGCCGAATAGATAGTAAGGTTGGCACCAGGCGCGTCTCAGTGGGGAGCTTATTCTACAATTGGGGGGCTACCACTGAGAAGGCCCTCCTCCTTGTTGCCACCAGCCGAGCCTCTCTTGGAGGTGGCAGTCGGAGGAGGGTCCCAGATGTTGAGCGTAGTAGTGTCTGGGTAGATTGCGGTTGGGAAAGACGTTCCATCAGGTATTGTGGTCCTAAGCCATGTAGGGCTTTATAGGTTAGAACCAGCACCTTGAATTCGGCTTGGAAGCATATTGGCAGCCAGTGCAAAGGGGCCAGAACTGGTGTAATGCGCTCAGACTTTCCGGTCCCCGCAATAAGCCTGGCTGCTGCATTTTGCACAAGCTGCAGCTTCCGAACAGTCTTCAAAGGCAGCCCCACGTAGAGTGCATTGCAGTGTGAGAGCTGGACTGACCTGGGTTCAAAAGCTCCCCTAGCCAATGATCCTCAGTCCCAGTCACGCAGGCGGAAGGAGGAGATAACAGCAGTTAATAAAGATTAAAGAGTTTATTTGTAAGACCCAATTACATGGGATTAAGGCAATCAATGCATCTCTACTCACTACATCATTGCAGACTCAAATCCTATACCCCAGTGGTAAGGCTAGATGAAGTGAAGTCCAGAACAAGACACATGTCGAGTCGAGACGAGAGACAGCAAGTGGAAGAGAGAGGTGAAGCAAGGTAGGGAAGCTATCAGCAAGTGTGCTAGCTTATATACCTGCAGACCCTGCACCTATAAATAGGATATTACTCACCCCAGTTGTACAACCCATTCATCAACATGTTTACTGCTTCAAACCTGTCCAAGGCTGCTGAGTCACATCACCTTGAGACCATGTCTTGTGACCAAAGGCCTTGTGTACTTGAACTCAAGTGACACCCACCAGGTCAGGTGATAATCTCGATGTCAGGTGGTAATCTCGTTCTGCCTATGCAAAACCCAACATCCAGTAGTCTAGTTTGGAGATTACCAGAGCGTAGATTACCTGAGATCAGGCTATCCCTGTCCAGATAGGGCTGTAGCTGGGCCACCAGCTGAAGCTGGTAGAAGGCACTCCTTGCCACTGAGGCCACTTGAGCCTCAAGTGACAAAGATGGCTCCAGGAGCACCCCCAAGCTACAAACCTTCTCCTTCAAGGGGAGTGCAACCCCATCCAGAACAGGTTGAACACCCTCCATCCGCTCAAAGGAACCACCCACTAACAGCATCTCAGTCTTGTCTGGATTGAGCCTCAGTTTGTTAGCCCTCATCCAGTCCATTGTCGCAGCCAGGCACCGGTTCAGCACATCCACAGCCTCACCTGCTGAAGATGAAAAGGAGAAATAGAGCTGCGTGTCATCAGCGTACTGATGGCAACACACTCCAAAACTCCAGATTACCCCACTCAGTGGTTTCTTGTAGATATTAAATAGCATGGGGGATAAGACCGACCCCTGAGGAACCCCGTACTGGAGAGTCCATGAGGCCGAGCAATATTCCCCAAGCACCACCTTCTGGAGCTGGCCATCCAAGTAGGAGTGGAACCACTGCAATGCAGTGCCCCCCACCCCCAACTCAGACAGCCGCTCCAGAAGGATACCATGGTCGATGGTATCGAAAGCCGCCGAGAGATCCAGGAGTATCAACAGGGTCGCACTCCCCCTGTCTATCTCCTGACATAGGTCATCATACAGGGCGGCCAAAGCTGTTTCTGTGCCAAAACCAGGCCTGAACCCTGACTGAAATGGATCCAGATAATCAGTCTCATCCAAGAGTGCCTGGAGCTGGTTGGCCACAACCCGCTCAAGGACCTTGCCCAGGAAAGGAACATTCGCCACCGGCCTAAAGTTGTTAAGATCTTCCGGGTCCAGTGAGAGTTTCTTCAGGAGTGGTCTCACCACCGCCTGTTTCAGGTGGCATGGGACCACTCCCTCTCGCAAGGAGGCATTGATCACCTCTCTGGCCCAGCTGGCCGTTCCCTCCCTGCTAGTTTTTATAAGCCAAGAGGGGCAAGGATCCAGAACAACGTGGTTTCACGAACCCGTCCAAGAACCTTGTCAACATCCTCAAGCTGTACCAACTGAAACTCCGTGTCCTCACTCTATTCCCCTGAGGAGAAGCTCCCCACATCAGAGATCAGAGGTATAACTCTGTCCATTAGACTACTCCCCATTGGCTTCAGACTGCCTCAATTGCAAAGCTACAGGTAGGTTAGGGAAGTTTGCCATCTAGTGACTGAAGGTGGTACTGCAGGCTTCAAACACATAAACACATTTAAATTAATTAAAATTAATGAACGTTGAAATGAATGCATTTTTAAAACCAAGTAACCCTGACATGCACAGCCCTAGGCTCCCTTAGTATGTTGTGGAACTGGGAATCCTCCAGCAACACCTTCAGAAATCCCCCATCCCATCTCAGACAGATGCCTCAGAAGGATACCACGGTTGATGGTATCGAAAGTCGCTGAGAGGTCTCACAGAACTAACAGAGGCACACATACCCTGTCCAGTTCCTAGCGTAGATCATCTACCAAGGTAACCAAAACAATCTCTGTCCTGTATTGAAGCCTGAAGCCATGTTGAATGGATCTAGATAATCTAGCTCATCCAGAAATACCTGGAGCTGAGAAGCCACCACATGCTTCCGCACCTTGCCCAAGGATAGAATATTGCAGACCGTGCAGAAATTGTCCAACACAGTGGTTTTCAGGGAGGGTTTTTCTTCTTGTTGTTGTTTTTAAACTGAGCTCTTACCACTAGGGATGTGTGAGGATTTCATTCGGAGGGTGGAAATCCAGCAGACTAGCTGGGTTCAAGGAACCGCCCAAACTCCATCCCGCTTACCTCTTCCCCAGCATCGACTCGTGTTCTCCCATGTCGAGCCAGCGAAGTGACTTCTGGGTTCCTGGTGGGCCACTGTTTACATAGAAAATATGTATGTATGTATGTATGTATTTATTAATTTATTTATTATATTTATACCCCGCCTTTTTTCCTGCAAGGAACCCAAGGCGGCTTACATAATCATCATCCTCCTCTCCATTTTATCCTCACAACAACCCTGTGAGGTTGGTTAGGCTGAGAGTCAGTGACTGGCCCAAAGTCATCCAGTGAGTTTTCATGGCCAAGCAGGAACCCAAAAGTCCAGCGAATGGCACGGTGCACACAAGTCCGGATTGGTGGGCACAGCAGCAGCATCTGCCAAGCCGGAGGCAGGTTGGATCCCTGCAGATCACCCACCCTTATTTACCACTGCTTCTTTTATGCAAGGCAGAATTACACCTTGTCATAAAGAGGTGTTCACCACTACCCATACCCAATCAGCTACCCCCCTGCCCACTTTTATAAGCCAGGAAGAGCAAGGGTCCAGTACACGTGGTAGGACTCACTTCTCCAAGGATCCTGTCCATATTCTCAGGCTATAAAAACTGGAAAGTGCCCATTATAACCAGACAAGCAGGGGCCAAAATTACATTCACCAGACCTGTATCAAGTATGGCCTCCAAGTTGGCACCAATGCAATTGATTTTATCTGCAGTGTCCCACCAATTTGTCACAATGGGCTATCAATAGGCCCTTACCACCTGAAAATGCTCCACTAGGTGACTCTGTGCAGATGCAATGGTGGCAGGGTAATACAATTTATTTGCCGCCCTCACTTCCATGGAGTAGGCTATCGAATGAGCATTAGCACATGTTTGTTTGGACTCGTTTTGAGTTTTCCACCATCTCTCTAGTCAATATCTCACTTGTTTCATCTACCACAGCTCCCTGGAATACCAGGGTGCTCATTTGGCTCCAGTCCATGGGGCAGGATGCTCAGAAGCAATCATGTCAACCACCTGGGTCATTTCCCCATTCCAGAGGTCAACCAGGGCTTCAACAGATGTATGCTGAGATGATAGGAAAATCCTCAAGAGCTGTCAGAAAACCAACTGGATCCATAAGTCCTAATCAGTCCCCACCCATGCAGCGGCTCCAAGTCCCAGTAAATCTAAATTTCACTATGGCAAGAGAACTATAGAAAGTTTCTCCATCCCCAGATCACCATTATTCCACCTAAAGCAGAATACCAGATCCATAGTGTGCCTTGCCGAATGATTGGGGCCAGATACTAATTTGGAAATACTCATGGTTGTCATGGAAGCCATGAAGTCCTGAGCCACTCTCAACAAGGTGGCCTCAGGCAGCGGTGTTCACGTACCTGTGGGGGGGGCTCACCTCTCCGCCACCGCAATTCTCTGCGCCGGCGCCCCCCCCCGGCTCGTTCTTCCGAGTGGCGCGGAGCATCCTCCGCGCTGCTCGGGCTGCCGCTGACTGGCGCACTAGTCCCATCGTGTCTCTTCCAGTGTGGCGGAAGTGATGCGATGGGACCAGCGCGGGCACCGCAGATGGCTCGCCGTGGAGAGGTGAGCCACCGCTGGACGGAGGTAGGTCAGCGCGAGCCTCGTGTGGGTGTGAGCGGGGCCATTTTCAGCCCGCTACGCCCGCGCGAGGCAAACGGTTACATCCCTAGCCTCAGGATGTATATAGAAGTCCCCCAGAACAACAAGCCAAAGACACTCCAGAACCACACCTTAGACCACGCTCATGACAGGAGACTGTTGGGTAGCAGGGCAGTACACCACCTGAATCCCTATTGTCCTTGACACTCACCTGCAGAAACACCCACTCAAAACTGGAAAACTGTGGGATGGGGCACCTGGACATGGGGATAGAATCATGACAGACCACCACAACTCTGCCTCCCTGCCCCCCCCCCCAGGTCTTGCCTCGCCTGCTGCAACATGGAGAGCCTGGATAGGCAAAGCTGGGAGAGATTTACTCCTCCAGTCTCATCCAACCAGGTTTCCATGATACAGGCTAGGTCAGCACATTCATCCAGGATCAGTTCCTGGATGGGCAGTTGTTTTCCCATTCATTGACCAGGTATTCAGCCAGATTCATCCATACCTACATGCAAAAGCCTCCAAAAAGAATCAAGTGGGTTTTGTTTGTTTGTTTGTTTTGTTTTTAAATGCCACATGCATGGGGGGATGAGTTTTGCTGCTCGTTACTAAATGGCTCTGTCCAATAGGTTTCCCTGAGCCTTGAATAATCACATTCTCCATAAAATCTCACTATTCCAATGCACACTGGAGCTAGTGAGGGGACCACAATCCATCAGAAATAAAATAGTTTAATTTGTGTGCCAGGAAAATATTATATATTTTCCTTGCACAGATACTTTGGGAGGGCAATCACTAGCAATTCTCACTACTGCATATTTAGATACAATATAATGTCTCCCCAAAAGAACCCTTAGATGTCATATAATATATTTCTTTCATATCTCATTTAATATATGTTACATAGTCATGTTGGTCTGACATGTGGCATATTATGATGTAAGACACGAAATTTGATAGGTGAGCTGGAGTTATAGACCAGTGTTTTGTTTTTGTTGTTTAATCCTAGCAGATCTCTCATATGAATTTGATAGTAGCCATCAATTTGATTTTCCAGAATGCACACCACAAATTTTTGATGTGAGCAAAGAGTGGATCATTTTGAATTATCCATGAATGCGTCTGCATGCGTACAGCTTGGCTATCGTAAATTAGCTTCAAAATATCATAAAACTGCATAATTTATTTACTGATAATTTTAATAAGCCTTCTGGCTGAACAGGGCATTTCTGTCTTTATTGTCAAGCTTATGTAAAGACTCTTTCTCATAAAGAATGTATTGTACATGATCTGCATGACTTTGCTTTGTTGAACATGTGCTTCTTTCTAACCTGTTCAGTTGTCCTCACTTTTTGCATCTGCTTCTGTGGTTCGGAAGCAATGTATCACTAAGGCCATAGTGATGCCTTCAAGCAGCCATGGTCAAGAAGCCAGCCTCATGAGAAAAAGCTATTTAATTGGCATATGTCCACATAAAACTAAGGCAATATTAACTGAGGGTCAGACAGGGATGGGGACTCGGACTCGAGGACTCGACTCGTGAGTCGGACTGAGTCCCCCCTCTGACTCGACTCGGACTCGAGTCCCAATATTTTTAATGGGACTCGAGACTCGACTCGGGACTCGAGACCAAGGACTCGTCAACATCCCTGGGCTGTTGACGAGTCTTCTGGCTATGCCAGAAGGAGCGCGATCACTGGTGAAGAGCGCATGGAAGCGAGGCGCGCCGCTGCTCGGCCACTATGGACAGCTACCAGGAGCGCAGCCCCAACGATGTGTTGAGATTTATTTTGATTGATGTGTTGTTGTGGGGGGTTTGGGTTAGGGTCAGACATTTTGGGTTTGGCTGCCTCTGCCTGCCTGCTTTGGGGTTCCCTGCCTCCTCTGCCTGCCTGGTTATTTTGGGTTTGTCTGCCTGGTCTGTTCTTGCCAAAATCAGTTGCAGAGTTTTGAAATAAAAAGGCACACTTGTGCCTAGAATTTATTTAAGCCACACATCTGAAGTAGCCTTATTTTGTTGGGGGGAAACCCCATTGATTTTAATAGGGACTCGTGGAGTCAGTTTTGGGAGTGACTCAGGACTCGTGACTCGTGAGTCACCATTTTGGACCAAGGATTTGGACTCGGACTCGAGACTCGGGTCCAAAGACTTGTGACTCGACTCGTGACTCGAGACCAAGGACTCTTCAACATCCCTGGGGTCAGATGGAACAAAACATCTCTCCCAGTCTGACCCATTGGGCAGTGACCCACTCGCCTCAATTTTTCTGCTTGGTGGCCTACAGTAAATTGAGGCCTAAGGGAATAGAAGTTCTGCCAAATGGAATGCCCTCACCTTTGGTACCTGCAAAAGGGACAGCTGTGTAAGCTGCCCAGACCCCAGGGCATATGAAGAACCCTCAGTGTACCTTGCCACACTGCAGCACAAGCTAAGATGGACTTGGAATGTATCATAAGAAGAGCCTCTAGAGGGCTCAGACTCAGGCAAGGTAGCTGATCCAGCAGAGGCAGATGTTTCATGCTGGTGTTCTTCTTCCCCTTGAAATGCAAACCCAGACTAGCAAGGAAGCTCCATCCCAATTGATTGAGAATAAGGCCACATCTGTGCAAATACCTAGGGCATTGGTCCCATGGACCCATGTGTCCCCAACCCTGACAGGCCCAAGGCTGAAAAAAGGAGCTGTGCTCATCATGATCCTGTTTGGATGGAAGACAGTCTGTAAGCAGCAGCACTGAGCTCACACAATGACTTTTCGCTATGGGTTTGCTGGTTCTTGCCTTGAGAGTGTCTAGCCAAGCTGTAATGGCAAGGGAAGCCTTATTTTGGGCTTGGCTTCCCTCACCTTGGGGGCTAAATAATTACCCTTCTTTTGGACTCCATTACTCTGTAGGGGACCCATTAGAAGGGTGTGAGAGTGTACCACCTGCTCAGCATGCCTGTCCTGCTACCACATATCTGCACTGGGACATAATGTTCAAATATAGTCTAGACACATTAAATCTAATGTGCTTAGGCCAGAATCCTGCAGCTGATTCCTAGATTGCATTTGGGAATTTGGCAATGTGATTCTGGTCTACATACTACATACATGAATCTTATGAGCATAGGTCATATTCAAACATTTTTCATCCCTGTGTGGATGCGCAAGAATGTTGCAAGTGGAGGAATAATTAATTAAAGAGGAGAGACAAAGTAGGTGTGTTAAACTAGCCCCCAGACATGGCAAGGCTACCTCAAGCTGCCTGGCAACCCCAGATGGAATCAGCCTCTGCCTGTCACATCACAAGCCATCTGGCTGCCAAGTGGGCAAGCTTCCACTTGAGTGGCAGTGAGTGTGCTTACCGCTCTGATGCAAAATGAACACTCCAAACAGTGCACCTAAGAAGTATCCCTGCCTCCAAGATGCTGCTCGCTCCAGTAGCCGGAAGTTAGAAAGAAGAAGAAGAGGTTCTGAGAGCTAAATAGCCCTCTCAGCACCACCCCATGCCACCATATGAGCATGCAGGTGCACACAGATCAGCATCATCCTGCCTTTCTCTGTCACACCTCCAACCATGTCCCTGCGTGGATGCAAGGAAGCAGCACAAAATGCCGTTATCAGTGGGGCAGGGATACTGGATTAGCTGATCTGGAACACTCAGGACTGGCCATCTTGAGGAAGAAGTATCATCCCATCTGGCCCCATACCAACTTGGAATGAGTGGTTGTGTGGCCTCGTTAAAGGTGGTGAAAGCCCAACAGGAGAGCTGGTATAGTCTCACGGTTGTTTAACACTGTGTGCTGCGATCTCACCTAGTCTGTCACCTCATTAGGTGTAATGTGGAGAAATAATTTTGTTCCCAGCCATGTATATAGAAAGCCCCCAAATATAACCATTTTCATTTCACGCCAGCCAACTTTTTATCTAAACATAAAGAAATGTACTTCACCAGAGCTCTTGAGGTTTCCAGCTGTAAAGTTCCCAATTAAAAAATCTTTCTTTTTGTTCAAAAATAACATATCCAGCACACATAATTTATAGTACAGTCTTTAATGCCGTTAATGATTTGATCTTTCTAAGAACATTTTTTTTTAATGAAAAGGGAAAAGAAAGAAAAGTAGCAAGGTAGGTGGAAGGTGACACAGTAGGGAAATCTACAGATCTCTACATATTAAAGACAGTACCATGAATTAAAGCAACACCAGGTACACACATAAAAACTTAGTCATGAACTTAAACAAATACCTTAAAGCTATAAACTGCAATTACAACTTGATATTAAGCCCCCCCCCCCCGTCTGCATACCTTTACTCGTGTGGGTTTGTGTTTCCAAGCTGTATGCATGAAGTCTTCCACCTACGTGATTCATTTTAATGCCTTGATTATATGCCACACAAGTCAAACCTCCCAAGGACCTGGAAAGTCATTTCCATGGTGTGCAAATGTGGCATCAGGACAAACTGTCTCAGTGGAATTATTGTTGTTGTTGTTGTTGTTGTTGTTATTTTATTGTGAATTTTATTATGTCAAAACAAAACAAAAAAATAAAATAAAAACAAAACCAAACAAAATAAAATAAAATATTACATTTTTCTTACATGAGATTTGAATATATCAATTACAATAGATACATATGCAATATGTACCCCGATATTTTATTTATTTATTTATTATATTCATACCCCGCCTTTTTTCCTGCAAGGAACCCAAGGCGGCTTACATAATCCTCATCCTCCTCGCCATTTTATCATCACAATAACCCTGTGAGGTAGGTTAGGCTGAGAGTCAGTGGCTGGCCCAAAGTCACCCAGTGAGTTTCATGGCCAAGCGGGGACTAGAACCCGGATCTCCCGAGTCCCAGTCCAACACTTTCACCACTACATCACACTGGCTCTCATATATATCACAAGATATACTACTATTCTTAGGCATAATTATGCATAGGCTTCAACGAAGGCAAACCAAATCTAACGAGAAAGGGATGGGTGCAACCAAGGAAGAAGTAACACCCACCCAAGTAAAGGTATATTTAAATAGGTCTAAAACTCCTTAACTACCAAATGAGAGCTTAGAAAGGAGTATGCTTACTGCTGCATCCAGTGTACGTGTGTATGTGTATGTATTATTAATGCTTAAGCGATAGGCCATTCACATACAGAATAAATAAAAACAAGATAAAAAGTACAACAGTACAACAATAAAAAAACCCTGCAACAATACAGCAATTTTAAAAAAACCTTACATAAAATCACACATGAATCTTACATGTTAACAGGATAAAATACAGTACAGTTTAAAAGCATTAATATATAATTATTATTATTATTATTATTGAAGAAAAAACCTTACATAAAAACATTTCATGTAGAAGAACAGGCAGATAGCGGCCATCTCTCATTGGTAGCACAGGTAGGCCATGCAAAGAGCAATAAATTGCCCACTGTCACACATTCTATGCAAGGCGTGTGTATTGGAGAAAGGCGTATCAGATGGACATTAACCCTGGCAGATGAAATAAAGCAAATTTTGGGGAATCAGACTATGATGAAGTGAAGAGATGAATTTATACATGAGATAGGTAATACCCTCAATCTGTACCAGGCCCTGTTAGAACAATTAAGACCCTTTTGGGTTAAATCTGGGCACCAAAAGACAGAACCACATACAAAATCCTGGTTTGATGTGGAGTGTAGAAAAAGTAAACAGTCTCAGGTAAAAGTAGCCAGATTTTTAAGAAAACATAAAGATGATGACCAAATCAGGAAGTTTTTAATACAGTGAAGCGCTCATAAGGAACTTTTAAGAGCCAAAAAGAAGAGTTATGTAAATAAATTTTGGAAGGACCTTGGGCAAGCCATAATCAGTAAGAACGAAAAATATTTTTGGGACCTTGTAGCATGTGGACTTAAGCAAACAAGACCAGCAGTAGAGGGACAAATCCCAATGACTAAATGGGTTAGTCATTTGCATTTTGAGAATATGTATAAAGGCAGCTCTAAAGAGAGCCACTTTGCATTGTATGGAACAAAGGATGGGGTAGTTTTGGAGGCACTACCTATATGGCCCCCTGTAACCGAAGCAGAAATTAAAAGTTTAATTGGGAGACTATCACTGGGCAAAGCCCCAGGCTGGGACATGCTGCCCCCTGAAATCTTCCGCATGGACCCAGAGTGGTGGGCACCAATCCTGGCAACACTATTCACAACAATTAATGCAACTGGAATACTGCCAAATGGCTGGACATCTAGCATCATTGTCCCAATCTATAAGAAAGGTGATCGAGGGGACCAAAAAAATTACCGCCCAATAAGTCTACTTGATGTTCCTGCTAAAATATATGCACAGCATTTCCTAGACAAATTAGACCAATGGGTTGAACTTGAAGAACATCAGGTTTTGTCCTCGATGCAGGCAGGCTTTCGCAAGGGACATATAGCACAATAGATCAATGCTTTGTCCTGAACTACCTTATCCAAAAGTATGTAAATAGTCCATCAAAAAAGCTATATATTACATTTGTAGATCTCTCATCTGCATTTGATACAATAGATAGACAACGTTTATGGGAGAAACTAGATGCCATCTCAGTTGACAAACATCTGCTGTTCCTTATGCAACAACTTTATACTAAAACTGATATTAAAATTCGAGTTGGCATGGCAGGTTCCCTTACTGATCCAATCCTAACAGTAAGGGGAGTCAAACAAGGTTGCATTCTGACACCACTCCTATTCAACCTTTATATAAATGACATCACTCAGGAGCTTTCCTCCCCTGCCTATTTCCCTCCTGCAGTTGGGAAACAGAAGGTCCCAGTCCTGC
The DNA here is from genome assembly GCA_021292165.1 of Shinisaurus crocodilurus. Classification (NCBI taxonomy): domain Eukaryota; kingdom Metazoa; phylum Chordata; class Lepidosauria; order Squamata; family Shinisauridae; genus Shinisaurus; species Shinisaurus crocodilurus. The sequence goes on along the minus strand of CM037887.1, from coordinate 13,931,212 downwards.
TCTATGCAGATGACATGGCACTTATCTCATTAACTCAAATTGGCATGAGAAGATTACTTACTAAATTCGGAAACTACTGTAAACGGGAAGGCCTATCCATTAATTATAGCAACAACAAAAAAAAGTGGTTGTGTTCGCCAAAAGACATGAGCAGCATAAATGGACCCTGGATGGACACAGTATTGAACAATGTCATTCATTCAAGTATTTAGGATTGATTTTTTCTGAAAATACCCTATGGCATACCCACTTCGAGGCAATTACCTCCTCAGCTGCCCGTTTACTGGGACCTATAAAGAGACTGCACTATACTGAGGGCTATTGCTTAGTAGAACCAACCTTAAAGATCTTTGCAGGCAAGATTGTGTCCCAATCTCTTATATGGTGCAGTTACTGCAGAGATGAACTTGAGATAATACAAAACAAGGTCCTGCGCATGCTCCTGGCAGTGCCACACAGTACACCCGGTGCACTATTAAGGACTGAACTAGGTCTCCCTTCCCTGAATGCACATATACACAAATCCATAATATTGTATTGGAAAAAATTAACATCATTGCCAGAAAACCATTTAGCAAAACTATGCTTTTTGGATTTGCAGAAAAGAGAAGGCTGGGCAAACTCTTGCAGATGCTTGATGCTGAGTTATTCGATTCCCTTAACAACGACAATACAGGATATGTCTGATTATAAGATCCGAGATATTGTGTCTGGCGAAGATGCCAGAAGAGATCTTGAATATATAAAAAACTGCAAATCTGCCACTTGGTACACCAAGATTAAAACAGATCACAAAAGGGCAAGCTATCTGTGAGAGCTGACCTTCTTCCCTGTTAGGCATGCTTTTACCCAGCTCAGATTTGAAACAATGCCCACTGAGTATTTGGCTGGAAGATTTTCTAACAGACCTGCACAAGAGCGTTTTTGCATATGTGAAACAGGGCACATTGAAGATCTGGTACATTATATTCTATACTGCCCACTATATAATTCACCCAGGGCCAGATTTATTCTTCCTTTTCAGACCACTTTAGAAGGTCAATCAGACGATTTTAAAATTAGATGGTTGTTGGCTGATGTGGACAAATTTATTAGCTACAGGATAGCTCTGTTTGCGTTAGCTGCAAGGAAAATAAGGGCAGCCTTTATAAACCAAACTACTGCCAAACCATAAGGGGGGGCATACAGAAAGAATGTTTCTAAACCTTGATTATTTTATAGCATTTTGTTTCATTATATTAAATGTTCTTCCTGTTTTTATTTTATTTTACACCTCATGTATATATGTATTGTGATGGCCATTGGCTATAAACAATAAAATTCTGAGAGAGAATTCTGCATAAAATCACATATGAATCGTAACTGTTAACAGGATAAAATACAGTACAGTTTAAAAGCATTATTATTATTATTATTATTATTATTATTATTATTATTATTATTTTAAAAATACTATAATTAAGTAAGACCATCTCTAGAATAGTCAACTGCAATCTCAGTAACGAATCTTGCCCGAATTTTCATTGTTGCAATGGCAAAAAGAGAAACCTTCTGGGTAATCTTAGAGTTGGTGTCAGACAGGAGATAAAAAATCTTTTCTGAAATGATATTGGAATGTAAATGGGACAAAATAGGTTCCAGGAATTTGGTTCTTGGTTCAGAATACAATGAACAATAGAACAAATAATGAGACAGATCCTCAATTTCAGAGGCCCCACAAATACACACACCCAGTGTAGACATGGGTAAGTGCCCCCTCCTCACATTGGATTGGACTGGAAATGAGCAAGTTATTTCCAAAGAAATTGGAAATAGCTCAGCTCTCAGAAGGCAATCAGATGTTTGGGGAAAAAATCCTCCCCACCAGCCTTTTGTGATCCCCAGAATGCAATCACAGTAGCCATGGAGCACGGGGCATTTCATCCTGGCCAAGACACCGGAGAGGGAGGGAGGAATAAGAAGACAATCCTCCTATTTCTTTTCCCCATGTAATAGCTCCCTTCCCACTGCTGCCCAACAGTGGGTCTTTAAGGAAAAGTGGGGGGGGGCATGTTTTGGAATTTGGGAAGGTGGAAGGGCACCTTGCTTCTTCTTGAAGGCAAACTTTATATGCCTCTGAAACTTATATCCTAAGCAAGCTGCACAAACTTCACCAACATCTCAAATTCAGCTCACAAATCACGATGTGATGCTGAGAAATCTGGGGTGACACACCTTGGTACTCCAGTGTTCAATGCAAATATAAGACTGGATGTGTTTAGGACTGTGAATGTGTTCCATTGACACAGAATTTACATCTCTCATCAGAGATATATTGGGAAAAAATCAAACATTGTCCAGCCCAGGTAGAGGCTGCTGAAAACACATTCCCATATCATGGTGTTCCCCACAATGAGGTATAACTTTTGTGTGGATCCTACTGCATGGGTCAGACAAATGTGAAGGTCTTCATATCAATGATGTCCCTCCCTGGCTGTGACTGGCCTGTTGAGGTTCCATGCAATTTGCCTACCTTGGCCATATGCACAATAGAAATGTTACATCCTGCTAGGTGGAGTGCCACCGGGATGTATGAGAAAGTTGTTTCAGTTGGTTTTTTAAATCAGGATTTACCCAGTTTGTACTGAACACAGACTCAGACACAATCTGTGGTCAATGTCTGTACATTTCTGAGCTTACGATGTGATATGCAGACCCCCCAAAAATGCATTCAACAGCATGTGTACATTTGAAAAATGCACATGAAAAAATGTGTACTTTTGAAAATTGCACACAAATACACTTTAATCAATGGGGAAAGAATGCTTACATTTCAAAGATGCACACAACTGATGTGTACATTTGGAAAAATATGCATGAAAATATGCATGGATTTTCACACATCAAGATAGAACTCAGAGAACTTCAGTGAGCTCAAGTTTTCCTGATTCACACATCCCTCCACCACATGGAAACATTTTTCAGCAGCTTCTGTGTGTGATGAGCAATATTTGAATCAGACCATAGGCTGTTTTTGCCACTGCTAGGCATTTGAAAACAGCTACAGACTGCCTAAGAATCATGACACTTCATGTCTTGCATCCAAGACCTCAGAACGGCTGGCTAGATCTGGAGTGTTCAATATGTAAACTAAGGAGGATCTCCCCCCCCCATGCAATTAAGTCCTACTTTCAGTGGGAAGTCTCAGTGCATGGTGAGGAAATACCAGTAGCAACAGAAAGCAAGACATACCCTCAGCACTGTCCTACTATTCGCAGAATGAGGCACCCGCTTCAGGCAGCAGTGGCATCTCCCAGACCATTCCTCCTGAGACTGCAGCCATGCTGCCCAGCAGGAGGACAGTATGCCACATAGGCTGGCTTGCATCCATGAATCTAGCCTTCTGCCCTCAAGCGGCTGGCATCGCCAGGTGGCCAGGTGACCGGCCAGATGGGCAATTAAGAAATATAATAAATAATAAATATATAATAAATAAGTGCAGATGTTGAAGTAAATTCAATTGGAGCAGGTCCAGTCCCCTTCTGTATGTGGAATTGGGGTGGGGGGCATCTTGTCCTTTGCCTCAGACTGAGATAACAAAAAATCCCGCATACCCTCCAACTGTCCCTATTTACCAGAGACACTCCCTGTTTCTGCAATCCTTTCCCTGATAAACCATTGCCTGTATTATGTCTTTCAGGGAGGATTACTTTTAACAATGTTTCAGAGCCATCAGTGATTTTATAGCAATTAAATGAGTGAATGGGATGAGGTGGAAAAGGGCAGGGGGATGGGAGAAAGCAGGTGGGGCAGATGCATCTTGACTTAACACACGTGAATGTAAATACCGTACAAGAAGCTTTCTACGAAGTCAGACCATTAGTCCGTCTACCGGGGCCCTGCCTAGAGATGCCTGTTCTCCACCACTGGAGAACTGTTGCCTGTTCTCTACCACTGAGCTACAGGCATGGACAAAAAAAATGCCAGTGTATGGCTTCCTCAGTAACTCCATAGTAGCATATAACACCTACCCAAATCACAAATGCTGCTGTGTTGAATGTGTCTGAGTAGCAAGCTATTCTATATAATGAGTACAACCAAACCACTGTGACATTAAACATGATTAAAGCTGCCTTCCTACATCAACTTCTGAGGAGTAAGCCCCATTGAACTCAATGGGATTTACTTCTGAGAAAACACTTAAGTAGGCACTGTAAGTTTTAATGAATAGTTAACTGTTATGGGCAGCTTATTAACACACCCTTGCTTTAGAAGTCCAGTGCAAGTTGAGGCTACTAAAGAGTAAAATGAATACAATGTACAGCAAGTAGAATAGAGTCTTCAGTATGGTGTACAGTAATACCTTGGATTGCAAGTAACTTGGTCTGAGAGTGTTTTGCAAGACAAGCAATTTTTTAAAATAATTTTTGACTTGATAAACAAGCTGACGTCTTGCAATGCAAGTGTAGGGATGTAACCGCTTGCCTCGAGCGGGTGTAGCGGGCCGAAGTTGGCCCCACTCACGCCCGCCAGAGACTTGCTTTGATATGAGAGTGTTTTGGATTACAAGCACATTTCCAGAACGAATTATGCTCTCAATCCAAGGTATTAGTGTACTAAGAAAAGGCTTGTGCCATGCAGTGATCCCAGGTGTGAAAATAGGGGCACTACTTGGGTTGCATCCAGGATCGGCCTTCTGCAAGAGGAAAGAATATGCTACTGGAGGGTCCCTCTGCCTGATCTTGGGGGATTCTCTGTGTCCCCCACACGCCACACCACAGCTCACTCCATTCAGCAGGGTCTCCTGACTCTTTGTAACATTTTCAGTGGGTTGGAGGGACTGCCAGTGAAGAGGGGACAGAGAAGTCCATTTTTGTCAGCACAGTTGATCCAGTGTAGAACTGGATCCAACCCGTTGTGTGATTTTTTTTATTTTTAGAATAGTTCTGTATTTTGACGTTTTCATGTTTTGCAAGAAGAAGCACCATGGGTCTTGTTATATTAGCCTTGGAGAACTATTATGGTGGAAAGGCACGTTAGAGGGTTTTAAATAAGCAAATGAATTAATTAATAAATAATAAAAGGCTATCCTTCAATTTAACCTGGGACCCATATTAATATAGGTGGCATATTTTCTCATGAAACGTGATTTGTTTTGTTAACCAAGGCATAGGTAAATAAATAACATGAAAATCACTATGATGAAGGATCAGGAGGTTAATTGGGGAGATGAGGGAAGAGCAAGCTATCCACCACCCTCTCAAGCACCTGCATCGAAGCTAATTCATGCAATAGCCTCGGTGTCTGCTCCTGCAGGAGCCTCCTGCTGTTTTCTCAGCTTCCAAGTGCTGGGTTGTTGTTTTTTTTAAAGTGTCTGCTGGGAAGGGAACATAAATTAAATCAAGTGATTTTTATTACTAATCAAGAAGATGGGTTGTTTGCAAGTTACACGTTTCAGGAACTTGCTAAAAAAAATGCATACCTCCACGGATAGGCTAGCACCCTGCAACCTTCAGGCAGCATGGCCAAGCACCAGTATATGGATCCAAAGTAGTTAGGGGACAGAGAGAGTAAGGTGGCATCATAACACAAGGTCATAGAAAGCGGTGCCAAGTAATTTCAGGTGGAAATTGAATGCATTTCCCTACTCAGTACCTCTTTTCTTTAGCACTTAATTGGGGTGAAATGAATGATATTCATCTCTTGCTTTCTCTGTGGCAAACACATTTGGAACCCTGTGGAGAGAAGGGAGAAAGCCGCTTAAGGGTCAATTTGGAGTGGAGAAATGCTAGGTGGGGAAAATGATTAAGCGTCCCACCCGTCTGTCCCCCCTCACACATGTCTGCATTCTAAACCCTCTCTTGAGTCTCTTCCAAAAACACCCTCAGGGCTTTGTTACACAAATTTGTATGTAATTTGGAGCTAGTCATGGCCTTAAACCAGGAACTAGCTACCATGGATTGTAGATGCTTCTGGACAAGGCCTTTATTTTATTTACTGCCCTGCCTCATTCACAAAATTTTACAGGGATCCCACATGACTTTGTCTTCCATTTTAGAACTCCCCCCCCCATGTTTTCCCACTGCTTCTTCCATCTTTTTTATTACCACAAAAAATCCATTAAGGAGGAAAAGATGGAATAGTTGAACTTGTCTTTTGATTGGTCTGGTCCTGACAGCTCATCTGGAGAGATGAAATACGTATTTTCGGGGGTATGCTGGGTTGGATCCAGGATCTCTCTTTGGCAAAAGGAAGGGCTCTGCTTGAGGAAGTTCCCTACACCCAATTTTTCGGAATCCCCCCCTATCCCCCCCCCACACATCACAGTTCACCCCATTCATCAGGTTCTCCTGACTGCCTGGGCAAGTTTGCCCAATTGCTGCAGTCCACCATGGCTTATTTAAGCCACAGTGGTTTGCAGTGCATGCCAACGACCATTTTGAATATTCTAGCTGGGGGAAGGTGGTTGCGGTGCCTTGCTGTATTGCCCAAACCCAACAAGAGTAGGCTGCTGCTGTGGTTAACAAGCCACCCACAACCCATGGGGTCTTTCAGCGTTGGCTGCAGTGACCGTGCAAACTGGGTCTCTACGTAGCATTTTCATGGGGTTGAAGTGGCTGCTATAGGAAGGAGGGAGCACGGAGGTCCGCTTCCAATGGCACAGTTCATCCAGCATAACTCTACATCCACCTCTCGGAAATTTAATAATAATCCTAGGAATTTGCTGTGAACCACCCTGCATGCTAAAGTGTATTTCAACAGAACTCTGTTACAGGCAGGATGGATCGGTGCTTACATACATGACAGGCTGTGAGTTAGCAGATATAGTACTTTGCATTAGCCCCTTCTGGTTAATGAAGCTACCACGCAAAAACAGCTGTTGACAACAGAAAGAAAAATTGAATTCTACCATCAAACAAGTAACTGGACTGCATTCCATTTAACATGCACACACAATCTCTGTTTCAACATCATCAATATTTTTTTTATATGTCTTGTCCATTGCCCCTTGTTCTTTCTCCTTGGATGGTCATTCCACATCTCCTCTATTTGCTTGTGCTTGGTTACTTCATGAAAACTGTCTGCCATTTCAATAGCACTCCGTCCTTACAAGGTTTAAAAGAGGTGTCCCAAACATATTTTGAAGCTAAGTTTGTGAGCACATAACACATCTGTTTTAGCAGTTATTACCTGGTCAGGCGCAAACCTTAAGCCTTTCACAAAAGCTCAGAATTCTTACATAGGTAGAAACTGTTCTTGATTATCTTTTGACTGAGCCTAACTGAACTGCAGAGCGCATAGGTGTTTACAGCTGTGTGCATACTAAATTGAAGCCAAAGGGCAGCAATGAACTTTTTTTTTGAGGGCAAACGTGCAGAAGTGATTGTCAGTGGATTATATACCTCTACAGCCCTCAACTAAGTGTGTTTGATGTGTATTGACTTCTTCCACTAGCACTATTAAAGGTGGACGGGCTGTTCTTCTACCTGTACCTCCAGGGGCAAGTGCTGCTATTTCTTTCTCTGTCATTATGGACTTACAGTAGAGTATGAGGACTAAGGCATGGTGCCAAAGCCCTCACAAAAATCATTGCTCATCTATTTGTTTTAATTATGGATGCTTCTTAAATTGTCCTCATCCAAATTTCTCCCAGATTTTTCGAGTTCCGAATTGCTGGCCTTATTTCTGAAGATGAACTGATGCATTTGGTATCTTCAACTGATTGCTTTATATCAATAGATAGATATAGATATATCCCAATTTTATACACAACACATGCATGTACAATTTTCATGCCACAGTTTTCACTTTTTTCAGCTATCCCTGTCTTCTCACCTCCATGTTACCTATGCACACATGAGAATACTCTACAAAAAAGCACTCTTGCAGTCTATGGTGGTATATATTTATTTATTTTATTTATTTATTTATTATATTTATACCCCGCCTTTTTTCCTGCATTAAGGTGGTTTTGCATTGATTGCATTAAGTTGGTTTTCATGTTGTGTCTTACTGATGTGCTTGTGCACTTATATGCATTGAATGAGCAATACAAACAAAGTAAAATTGGTGTGATTATGATTGTGTGAAGGTACTTTTTCAACTGCTATCAACTGCACAGGAGCACCTATGTACATTGGTAAAACATGTCACAAAATTAATCTTGATGCAATCATCTATCTCTATCTGTTTGTCTGTCTATCATCTATCCAATCAGCTCAGGTTTGCTTTTTTTGCTTTATTTTTCAGCAGTGTTTTATGGAAGTGCACACTGGTAACATGAAGGACAAAAGATGCAATGGAAATAGATCTGAAGGAAATGAAAGCTGCAGCAAACTGTGCATGCTATAATTGTGGAATTACTTTTAGCAATTCTAGTTAAACTGGGAGGAGTTGGAGACTGAGTCCATGGAACAATAAAAGAATGGAAGAGGGAGAAATCTGCTAATCTGTCAATTTCATTGAATTTTCCCATGGAACATTGGGCAGGATCCAGACTTATTCATAGTTAGAGGAGAGCCACTGAAATTAATGGGCCTTAAGATTTCAATGGGTCTACTATTCAAGGTGAAGCTGGACGGCCATCTGTCAGGGATGCTTTAACCTGGATTCCTGCATTGAGCAGGGTGTTGGAATTGATGGCCTTGTAGGCCCCTTCCAACTCTACAAGTTTTCTATGATTCTATGATTCTAACTATGACTAAGTATGGATCCAACTCATTGTTGTTGTTGTTTTCCCCTTGAGGAACATCAGGATCTGCTGGTGATGTCTGCCAGCTTAGATGGCATTAAAGGGAGATTAGGAAAATTCATGGAGGATAGCTCCCGTCATGATGGCTATATGCTACCTATCAGAGGAAGTACTATGTGCTGGGGAACATATGGGATGGTGCTGTAGTCCTACATGTGGGCTTCCCATATGAAATAGAATGCTGGACTAGATAGATCTTTGGTCTGATCCAGCATGGCTCTTCTCATGTTCTTATGATCTGGAAGATTATTATTTCTAGTCTTGCTATTATTTTTCATTATTATTGAAGAGATTTATCCATAGCAGCAGCATCCATCCATCCATCCATCTATCCATCCATCTATCTATCATCTCCTGAGAGTCCTGATTGTTTTACTTGAGGGTTCAGTCTTTTTCAATTACAGAGCAAGTTGCTAGATTTTTAAATGTAGTCATATGGATCAGGCCCTCTATGATTGTTTCGATTCTGCTCTTAACTTTTATGTACTATATTTTTTCAATATGTATTTTTAATTTTTTAATTTTTTTATTCTATACATTTGTGCTAAATAAACTGTAAATAATCACACACACAAATATATACAAATTCTCCAAGTGCTGGTCCTTATGTAGGCAAAATGAAATCACCCCCTCGCAGAAGAGGCAGGAATCAGCAGGCTTGGGGAAACCTCCAGGCTTGCAGAAATTAAAAAAAAAATGTTTAGAAAACTCCTAATGGTGCTGGAAATCCAAAACAGCTCAGTGAATAGTGAACATGCTCAATGGGCATGGAAAAATAACAGCAAAGGACGAGAAAAAAAATGAAAATCCTGAACACTACGCTTCATTTTGTTGTTGCAGATTGCACCTGGGATTCAAAACTGTGTTCATAATAAAGCAATACAGAATTCATATGACTTGTTAAGCAAATAAATCAAAGTGTGTTACATGTTCAAGTGCTTGCTGGCACACACTAACAGGTGGAAAGGGGCGGGTAGGATGCTGGGTGCTAATAATCTAGGGATTTTTTTTAGCATAATAGAAAAATCTCATACATTTTGGAGGAAAGTGAATTCAGTAATTACCTAAGTTATGCTTAGTTATTTGATTTACTGCTGACGCACAGTGGGTGCCATTAAATAAAGCCAACATTACCTTTATTTGCAGCACTGCCTATGTTTTATATGGTAATGGAAGGCAGGCCTCTGTAAATTCAGAAATTGCCTAGGTTAAATGATGACCGGTTTAATGATGTCAGCTGTGCCCAAGAGCTGTGAAGAAGGTAACTAGTGTCACTATGTGAAAACAGAAGGAATGTAGGGAGGCCTGTGGCTTACTCTGGCTCAGCTTGTCTGAGCATGGAAAACTAAGCAGGGTCAGGCCTGGTTATTACTTGGATGGGAGACCCCTCCTCTAGTTTCCTGCATTGAGCAGGGGGTTGGACTTGATGGCCTTGTAGGCCCCTTCCAACTCTATGATCCTATGACCTCCTATGATCAGCTGTACACACAATTTTCATAGTTAAGACTATTGATCATTGCTCTTATGTGTTTCAGTGTCCGGGTGAGCACAATAAAATTATGGTTGGGTCAAAATCCTGTCTTTCCAATCTTGTATATTCCCATTTCTAAGCATACTTTGTGACATTGCACAATCGAGTCATTACTGATCATGGGGCACCTGCTAAAGCACCAGCCTAAGCTTCCAATTTCCTGGCTTTGTGGAGCTTCAGCCAACATGAGATAACCCCAACTCTAGTCTTAAACTGGCAGGGTTTTTTTAATCACAGAATATGAATATTTTAATTTTTCAACAGATTATATACCTATATATATATATGTGTGTGTGTGTGTGTGTGTGTGTGTATGTTTTCTCTTTTATTCTAATAATGTTTTCCTAAACCATTATGACTGCAATCCTAATCACAGTTAGCAGGAAGTAAGCTCAATTGAACACAGCAGGACTTGCTTCTGAGTAAACATACATAGGAGTGGAAACTTCTGGGAGATGTCTATGCAGATCTAAAAAAATAGTAATACAGGAGTGGATAATTTTTGAGAAGGGAAATGTGCGCGAAAATGTGTGTGTGTGTGTGTGTGTGGCTATGTAAAGAATATATGAATAGGGCGGGGGGAGTTTGGGGCTGTACAGAATATTCATTCATGTCAGTATTTGCTCTGAAAGTCGCATTTTGAATGCAGCCAGATAAATTACTGTGGGGGCTAAATAGTCACCTGGCCAAACGTCCACATTGTTTTATTGCAGTTTGCTCCTTTTCCCTATTCTGGCTCCTTCTTCTCCCTGACACCATTTTCCCTCTTCCTTGTCCTTGCTATCCTCATCCCTGTTTGCTGTCATTTAAAATCTGATCCACTGTGACTGTGGTTCCCAACTTTGGGTCCCCAGGTGATCCCGTAAAATGATTCCTTAAAATCTGATCCACTATGACTGGTTCCCATTAGCTTGGGTCCCCAGATGCTGTGGGATTACAACTATCATCATCTGGAGGCAGCTTGGCCAATGGTGAAGGATGATGGGATTTGTCATCCAATAACATCTGGGAACCTGAGCTTGGGAACCACGGGGCTATGGCAACCCACATGATTTTATATTTCTGAGTCTCAGTGATACCTTCTTCTCAAAGTAAGTGTCATGCACTACAATTGTGGGACTTCATGCACAATAGAATTGAATGGCAGTATTATATGTAATTTGGAAATGTATTTTATTTATATTTGAAATAATTTATGCTCCATTTTTTATCCCTTAAATGTCCCCCACCCCCATGGTGGCTTATGGTTATAAAATATTCAGTGTGTGTGTGTGTGTGTGTGTGTGTGTGTGAATGCACAAAAATAAAAAGCCTTAAAGCATAACCATAAAAGCATAACCAAGCAGTAGTTTGAAGCAAATGCCTGACAGAAGAGCAATGTTTTTATAACTCACCTAAAGGCCACAAGAGAGGGGGTCAACCCAGTCTCTCCATAGCCTTGGTCCCACCACTGAAAAACCCCTGTTCTGTGTCCCAGAAGTGCAAGAACAAAAGAGAATCACGGCAATTACTATTAATTAAACAAAGCCAAGGCCACCGTGATCATGGTGGCCTTGGCTTTGTTTAATTAACTGTGTCCCAGAAAAGCAGTTCTCTGAAAGCAATGGGATATGGAGCAAGCCTTCTGATGACAAACACCATCAGTGTCCAGGCTCATATGGGAAGCCTCCTTCAAATGTCTTAAATAGTCCCAAATGAGCCTAAAGATGCTGAGGGGGGGGGGGTGAGAACGAAAATGGTGCAGAGAATGGCATTGATGCAATACACATTTGTTCATATTAAGGGCCCCCAAACGGGCAAAAGCAGGAGACACTTGTCTAAACCTATGGAAAAACAAGGTAAGTAGTTTTGGCTCAGCCCTAGTAAAAGATAGACTTGCTTTTTTTTTTTTTTACAGCCTTTATCTAAAATAGTTCCCCACCCCACTCTCTTCCAGATAACACCCTTAATATTTTGACAAAACATAATGGATTCAGCCGCCAGAAGCAAGAAGTCTATTTTCTACCCATCATAATCAGCGATAGTGGAAATCCTCCCATGAGCAGCACCAGCACCCTCACCATTAAGGTCTGTGGTTGCAGCAACGAGGGAATTGCCCAGTCCTGCAATGCCGAAGCTTATGTGCTCCCTATTGGCCTCAGCATGGGAGCTTTAATAGCAATACTAGCCTGCATCATTTTGCTGCTAGGTACGTATTCTTTTCCTAGTCAGAAGGACTTCCTAATGGGAAGGGGGAGCATAGTTCAACTGCAGAGTACATGCTTTGGATGCAGAAGCTCCCAAGAATTGGGACGGACACCTGCCCAAGATCCTAGAAAGCCACTGCCAGCCAGAGTATACAATACTGGGCTAAATGGACCAATAGTTTGACTCAGCATGTGACTACTCTGTACTTTATTGGTACATAAATTGCTGTAAGTATAGGCAAACCTTTCTGGAAGAAAATTCTGTAGTGAAAGCCAAGTGGTTGATTGCTTAAGCAAAATCCCAGTTGCTTTTGGATGGCAATTCTACCATCCGGGAAATGTAAAAAATGCCTCCATTGAATCTAGGATACCACTCGCACCTGGATATAAATCTGATCACATCATATCCTTGTAACTCAGCAGGTCTAACACAGTCTGCAGCCTGTGTACCGTGGCCTCCAAATGCTTGACTACTCTTCTGTTTTTGCAGAGCTAGGCAGGCAGAAAAACCAGGAGACTTATCAAACCCTGGTTGAGTCACTGTACATTCTTGGAGGGCTACATTGGCTTGATGGTCAAACATTGTGCAAGGTATCATGGACAGTAAACTAGAGAAAACTGGTACAATCTCTCAGTGGCAGGACTTTGGGCACAATTACAATCAAAACAGGACATCTGTGATGAGATCTCCAGGCACTTCTTTATTTAAAGTAAAATAGCAGCGATGGACTTCCATATTTTGATTGGAGCACTGGCACTGGGGTACAGCATGTTTAACCCTTTCCCTGTGCTATATTCCCAACCTATTGGGTGGGGGGATATGAGTGTCATGCAAGTACCTGCTTTAGTTTTTTTATTTTTCTTTTCCTGCTTCAGGACTAGCAGCTTTGGTGGGATGAGTCAGACCAGGAAAATCGCATGGATGAGAGCAGTTCTGCCCCTACCCCTGGTGTCATTGCTCCAATTAAAATTGGATTCAATCACAGATCTCCTATGTCATGTGACTTGAATCTGTTCCTGCTGATGTCATTGCTACTGAAATTTTGCTGGAAAAGAAATTGAAAGCTAATTTGCAGTTTTTTCTAGATCAGGCAAAAGGAGGAATAAAGGAAAGCTTTTGTGCCCTATTCGGCTTATAACAGAAACCTCTAGCAGTCATAACAGTGAAAGATGATCACTTAATGATGAAGGTTCTCTAACTGGCTCTTAGTCAGCGTAAAAGGTCTGGGGGGTGCCAAAAAAAAGTAGGGGGCAGTTCATCTGGTTTGCAGGCCTTTTAAAGACAGAAATGTAAACTGGTTTTTTAAAAAAATATTTGTGTGTATAATTAAAAAAAAAAATAGGGAGGCAGAAAAAAATTAGGGGGGACACACACACACCCAGCTACCCCTGGCTACAGACCTGTCTCAAAATATTGTGCATGGCTTATACTGATCAAAAATGTGTTTGCATTTTGCATCAGTATGCTTGGAAATGTGTTACACCAACATTTGGTGCAACACAACACAAGGATTGGCCAACCAAGAGTATAAGTCTACTTACATAATTGCATTCCTAATTCTTGAATATAACTGCACTCAAATGCTCTTACATGCCATCTCTGAACACAAGCACCTGAACACAAATAAGCTGAATTTGTATCAGTACTTCTGAAGTCTGGATATCCCTCTTCCTAGCTGAGTGATGACATTTTCATCGCATGTGGGAGTAACTGTCAATGGAAGCAAAGCTCAAGTAAAATGAGTTATTACCCTGCAAATGGGTTATTAACTGGTCCAATGAATTGCTTGGTGCTCTCACATAAATGTGCTTGCAAATTGTGAGTCTTAGAAATAGATTTGTAAAGGAAGTAATCTATAATCATCATCATCATCATCATCATCATCATCATCTTGACAAAGATATACACGTTCTCCTACAAATTCTGCACAAGTTTCCCCTACTGCATGATGATGTCATTCCCTCAGTTCTAGGGATGGATGGCAATTTCGGTTTTGCTCACAAATCATGCGAGCATGCCCTATTCAAAGCTATGAACGTGAGCAGGAGCATGAGTGTGTGCCTTCTGAAAATATTTGCAAATTGTTGAACACTTGCTCATGTTTGTCTCATTCCCAATTCCCATTTTGATTTGCGCAAATTTCCTAATTTGCACAAATTTCCTCCATACACTGGATCAGCCCTGCTTTAGTCTATGGCAGAAAGTTGCATGAATTAGAAAATTTACTCAGATTTGGGCAAATCTCCTGTTCAGTTGCTGCTGGATTTGCACAAGTGTCCTGTTCACAGAGAGTGAGCAGTGATCACAAACACAAATGGGAATCGGGCATGAGGCGAGTGGCTGGACAATGTTTGGAGAATCCTGGAGATCTCAAACATCACTTGTTCGCCCTTCAGTACTATGTTCATCAGTTAACTCAGTTCTGTTCTCGTCTCTCTCTCTCTCTCTCTCTCTCTCTCTCTCTCTCTCTCTCTCTCTCCCCATGTTCATAGAAATCATAGATCATAGAGTTGGAAGGAGCCTACAAGGCTATCGAGTCCAACCCTCTGCTCAATGCAGGAAACTAGAGGAGGGGTCTCCCATCCGAGGAATAACCAGGCCTGATCCTGCTTAGCTTTCCATGCTCAGACAAGCTGAGCCAGCGTAAACCACAGGCCTGTTTGGAGAGGCATGGCATGGGGTTTCATGCCTCCTCCCATCACAGAGAAAGGGACTTGCTTGGTGCCAGGAGGAACAGGTGCTCCTTCCAGTGCCAGCCTAGTCCCTGTCTTTATGTGGATGCCTGGAGCTGCATGAAACAACTGGGTCTGTGCCAGGAAGTGTGGCTGCTCTTCCCGGCATGGACCAAGTTCCCCCACCCTACATCCCTGCTGTTATCTCCAATCTGAGATAACAGGGATGCCGAGACAGCAGGGATGCTTCTGCTGGTGTGCCACTGACTCTGCCACATCTGACATTGAGATGACAGCAGAGATGGCCCTGTAGCGTCACCTGCCAGCAGTGACATCTTTGCCATTATCTCTGATCTCAGATCGGACATTATAGCAGTGATGCCCTCTGACGGGGTTCCTCCAGGGGACGGGGTCAGAGGCCGAGCCCCACCCTGCAAAGTAACCCCAGGAGAAACCCCCAAATCAGAGTCCCCCACGGGCCTGATGTTCTGCACCACTGCTGTATAGGATTCTTCTCACAGGGTAAATAAATTGCAGGATGTAGACATTTGTCCTATGCCCACATAGACTGACCCTGCTATTGCTTTTGAAAAAGCTAAGCCCCGTGCTTTTATTGGGATCCACTTGGCAGGATCTTGCTTGTGCCAGTGACCCCAAAGCTATAGCACACCGGGGACCTTCAGCTAGGTGAATAACTCATGAAAAGCTCATGAAAGTGGGTGCCACTTCCTGAGAACCTACTGTCAAACTTGCTGCTCCAGACCTGGATCCTGTCAAATTAGAGAGTGTGAGAGAAAGGTGCTCAGACAAGCAAGTTATCACCTGAACTATTTATACCTAGCACTGTGCCAAAATCTGTCCTCCAATTTCTAAAAATTATCTTTGCTCATGAAAGAGGCTTCTGGGTTGTTTTTTTTTTGGGGGGGGGGGGTTTGCCTCACTCTCAGTGTACTTCAGAATTTCCTTTGAATTTCTGGTTGTGTTTTTGAGCTTTCCTTATTGTCAAGGCGGCTCATGTTTCTGTTTTTTTCTTCCTCTCTATTACATATACCTCCCATCACTTTGCAGCCTCCCCAGCTGTGTGTACTTTCTGATCTGACAAAAAGCCTGATGGGAGAAGTTACCTCATGATATCCTCCCTGGGCTTTAATTGAACCATGGGTAGCTGGCGAGCCTGCAGACCATCAGAGAGATGGTTATACAATGGAGGACTGGATGCTCAGGGCTAAAGAAGAATAAATGATTTGTCCTTTCTTTACTGTGGTGTAAGCACAGGGCCCCAATCCAGATCAGGACCTTAGTGTGAGAGTGGGGGGGGCTTTAACCCTCTCCCCCCCCCCCACTGCAGTTGCAATCCAGATTGGGGCACCCCACACCTGCAATTTATAGAGCCAAACAGTGATACATTAAAACAGCCTTCTCCAGCCTGGTGCCTTCCAGACATTTTGGACTGAAACTCTCAAGGTTCCTGACCACTGACCACAACATCTGGAGCTAATGGGATGTGTGAAGTCCACAACATCTGGGGGGCACCAGGCTGGGGAAGAATGCATTAAAGCAAATGGATCACTATTTGACAGTATAAATTGCAGGTGTGTGTGTTGGGGGGAGGGAATCCAGGTCAGGACTATAGCGGGGGCAGAGTTGAAGCCTCTCCTACCCCCATGCTAGGGCCCCAATATAGATCAGGGTCCCTGTGCTTGCTCTAGAATAAAGGGGGGAGACATAGCTGCTTGCTATGTCTTAAAGTAATATCTGTTTCGGCCTTCACACACTCCCCATAATGTCATCTCTGCTTTGGCCTTCACACACTCCCCTTGGTCACTGTGTAAGAAGGTAAGCGCCAGAACCCTTCATGCCACTCGCGAGAATTTATTTTCCATCAGACTGAATGAGAGTGGCACAAAGAATACGGAAGAGGTTTTCTGACACAGCACTAGCTATTACCTGTAGTCAGAGCCGAGCCCAGCACTTCATAGATGAAGCCTATATGAGAACCTGTCCTGGCCTATTAGTGCACAGCAGTTTCTTTGGCTGATGTGTGGCTAGTCCCATGCAAGGTCTTTTTTTAAAAAAATATTTAATATATTTCTTTACCGCCCACCAGCCGAAGCTCTCAGGGAAGCTCACAACCATTAAAAGCATAACATTACACACACACAGAGAGAGAGAGAGAGAGAGAGAGAGAGAGAGATATGGAAAACTACAGTATAAAACCAAAGTAAAAAGTTCCTCCAAGAACTGAGTGGCAATGCATGGTGTGAATCCTTGGCTGGCACCCCTCTTTCTTTCTTTCTTTCTTTCTTCTTTTTTAAATCTTTTTTAAAAAGTGGTTTTTCCACCACCTAGTCCACCAGTTAGTGATGATGATGTGTGACAAACATATATTTTCTTTCCAAAAGTTTTTCGTTTGTTAGTTTTTAAAGAGAAAATACCACTGGGAACCACCAGCAGAAGCAGGCAGCCTTCAAAGCCATTAAAAAAATCTCAGGTTACTGCCCCGAAATTCCCAGCCCCCATGTTTCTTTTTGTGGAAGAATTTTGCCTAAAGTGCAGACTTTTGCTCCAGCCCTAGTAGAAATATATATAATTTAAACCACCCCATCATCCCCCCCTCTCTAGTACTACGTGTTGCTTTCAAAGCTTGATGATCTTATGATGTTTGCTTTGCAGTCATTGTGGTGCTGTTTGTAACGCTGAGGAGACATAAAAATGAACCTCTTATTATCAAAGATGATGAAGATGTGAGGGAAAACATAATCCGTTACGATGACGAAGGAGGGGGCGAAGAAGATACGGAAGCGTTTGACATTGCAACTTTGCAAAACCCTGATGGAATAAATGGATTTTTGCCCCGCAAGGATATTAAACCTGACCTTCAATTTATGCCCAGACAGGGGCTGGCACCTGTCCCAAATGGTGTTGATGTTGATGAATTTATCAATGTAAGGCTCCATGAAGCTGACAATGATCCCACGGCTCCTCCATATGATTCAATTCAGATTTATGGGTATGAGGGAAGAGGCTCAGTAGCTGGTTCTCTAAGTTCCTTAGAGTCATCAACGTCAGACTCAGATCAGAATTTTGACTACCTCAGTGAATGGGGCCCCCATTTTAAAAGACTTGGGGAACTTTACTCAGTGGGTGAAAGTGACAAAGAAACTTGACAGTGGATTACAAACTTTTATTTTTTTCACTCCTGACTTAAACGCTCATGTAATATTCTAGGGCCACTATTGTTAGTTATGACTAATGTGGCTTTTTGTTTAGGGGCAACTTTAGTGCCAGTTCATCTATAAAATCAACTACATTGTAATGTTGAACCAAAAAAAGTACATAAATCAAAAGTATATGTTAGGAGGTCTGAGTCTTGTGGAGTGTGAAGTTAAGTATGTAGAGTGTCTAGAAGTCTTTGGATATTCTATATTCACATGACCACTCTGAAGATGGGGGTTTGGATATTTGACAGTCTTCAGTGATGTGAATGGAAATGAAATGGAGAAGATGTTTTCCTACATAATGGACCTCTATGGATTTTTGCTGAAGAAGAGTTTCTTTTGACAGTCCATTGAGAGGTAATGGTTTGTTTCCACATTG
Organism: Shinisaurus crocodilurus; assembly: GCA_021292165.1. NCBI lineage: Eukaryota > Metazoa > Chordata > Lepidosauria > Squamata > Shinisauridae > Shinisaurus > Shinisaurus crocodilurus. Next base: position 13,912,494 of record CM037887.1, on the reverse strand, counting down.
CCAACTAAGATTCCACCACACACACACACACACACACACACATACGAAGAATGTTAAAAGCAATATCTGGTCTTCTAATCATTGCAATGCTGAATTAAGGAAAGAATTTTTTTTTGATAAAGTTCCTCTTGGCCTCAACTGTGCAGTGACCGTAAGTTGTACATATGGTGATTGTTGGCCGCAAAAAACACAGACTGAATATCATCTTTAAATATTGTGTCAAGCCTTAAAATATTCACATGTTCTTAATCCATTCCAGTGACAGGATTCAAAATCCACAGGTGTGCAAAAGTTCAAGAGTTGGGGAAGAGACCATAAGTTCTCTACATTTAAATGAAATGGATTGTTTTCTAGAAGGATCATTCCTGTCATCTGCTTCGTCTTCTGTAAGGGGGGAAATCAGTGAAAGAGGATGGACTCACATATATGAAACAAAAGCTGATTTTATTGCTAAAGAACAAATTTATTTGTTTAATCCTTGAAAATAAATATTTTATTGATGTCCATTACTGCTTTTATTTATTAAGATTGGTTATTGGTAGGAGTATATAGAAGGAGAACCATCTAAATTATACCCATCAATAAAACTTATAGAATTTTTTTGTTCTATGTATAATGAAAGTTAAATAAAATGTACTTTTTAGAAAACAAACACAAGGAACATTAGCAGTAGAGGGGTTGAAAGTGAATGTTAGCAGGGTAAAAAAATGTTCCTCGGGGAAACTAACAGTGGGCCATTTTTATATTTTCTTCATAAACCTAGTAATTCGTGTTTTGATACAAGCACAAACAGCTGGAAGCAAAACTGGTTCATGTGAATATTTAAAAAAAACACAACACTCTAGACTTTTAAAAATCCACACATTACACCATAAAGTAAAACATGCTTATAGATCTCCACCTCCTTAGAAGAGGATCGAAGTCTGTATATAATTTTCCTGCTTATGTTTTAGCCTTTGTTTTTTTCTAGAATATTAATGGGTATGCACAGGGATCTTGCTCACAGACAAGAGGCGTAGAAGCTGCCGGGATCCTCAACTTGTAATGCAAACTTACCATTTAGAAGTAGCAACTGTATAATAAAATTAAGTATTACATGAAAGATCATTTTTAATTTTTTTCCCTATTTTTGTTTTGATGATATTGTTTTTGTTTATTTACTCCATGTATTGTATTCAGAAGACAAAAGCAAAAACAAAACTCCTGTATTGTTTCCTACTTTGTGGAAATATATTTTTATAAATACCTTCTTTGTGACCACTGTTTCATTCAGTTTTAGCTGTATCTTACAGAGACGCATCGTCATCAGACTGTTGAATCCACTGAGAGCTGCAGTTCCTTCGAAGCCTTTTTAGTAATCAATGAAGTATTTGGCCCTTGGCCAAATATGAATTTCCACGTCTATTAAAAGCAGGTTGAGTCAGTCATGAACAACAAAAAAGAGAATCTGGGGACAATCGCTCCTACCCAAGCCTGTATGTACGTATGTTAGCGTTCATACAGAAATTCTGCACAGGCCAAACTTTATTGCCTTCTTCATTGAAGTGAATGGAGCAGCCCTCGTGGTCAGTGGAACTCAGTGCATCATGTTATGATCCCTTGCACCCCTAGCAAATGTTGGATGGGGTCAAAATATATATTTTTTCAAGGGAAAACGGAAAAACAAACCAACAAACAACATGGGAGGGGGAGAGCAACACCAAAATATGCATGCTTCAAAGTTTGGCATGAATGCAGTTCCTTTCAGTAATTTTCTTTTCATAAGACAAAGATAAGTTTTCTGTGCAGAACTGAAATTATACCAAAAGAGCTTGCACCAGGTTTAGGCTCTCGGACATTTTAAATTCAGATTTGGAAAGAAAGAATTCCTCATTGTCAAGCTGCAAATGTTATTATGTGTGCTAGTATTATTCTGGCATTAATACTTTTCAAAATGTTACAAAATCTATTATCTCGGTGGTCTCATTTTGCAGACAGAGTACTGAGGCTCAGTGATAGATGAGCTGCTATGGTGTACTGGAGTGAGTGTTGGACATGGACCAGGGAGACCCAAGTCCTCAAAGCAGCCATTGGATAATCACTGAATGTCACCTTCAGTAAGTCTAAGGATGAAATGTAACAGGGAGAATTAAAACCAATTAACTCCTGGAGCACCTCAAAGGGAACGTGGGAAATAAGTGCTTTCCAAAAAAACCACTAAATAAATCTGTGGCATTTGACTTCAACCAAACATCCTGCCCCTTGGATTGTACTAAGGCTGTAATCCTCTGTACACTTTCATGGAAGTACATTAAGAGTGCAATCCTGTGCATGTTTGGATAGGGGGGGAAGCATGGTAGGCTGGGGAATGCTGGGAATTGTAGGACATTTTCTCTCTCTCTCTCTCTAAGCATGCATAGGATTGCATTCTAAATTGAGTGGAACTTACTTCTAAATAAACATGCATATTATTTACACAAAAAATGACCCCCTCCCATTCATAAGGGCACCAGTAGACACGGCATGGGAGACCCTGCTTATGGATCTCCCATGGCTTTTTAAAAAGTTAATAGTAAGCCATGGGATGCTGCAGGTGGGGTGGTCAAGTTGGGTATCCATATGGTACTTTTATGTTTTGCTCTGCAGAGAAAATATCAGCTTTGGGAATGATTTCAATTGGGAAAATGACACAGGAATGCCACAGGAACAAAGGGTGAGCCTTCCCTCTCCTCCTTCAGTGGTATAGTCCAGATTCAGTTGTCCCCCACCCACATAGCTAGCAACCTGATCATTTGTCTCCAGCATCATGCGTAGTTTGATGTTTACTCATAAGCCTAATTCAGACATTCTAATTTCCCATTTGATTATAGACTTGTGCAAGGGACAGTTAAACGAGCGAGCGAGCTTGACCCCTCCATCACCATCCCGGCTGGTCTCCACAAGTTGGAGGGAAGCAGGGATTGTGCTCTCCATGTCTCCCTCGATGTCTCAACAGGGCACAGTGACCGAGGATGTGGAGCTAGTGTGCTCATTCTCCCTCTCATGATTCTAATCCTGTGCGGGGATAATAATGCCCAAATACAGCTGTTTTGACATCAGTCTTTGTTCACCTTTTTAATGACTGCAGTCTGTAAATAATTAATATGCTAACTAGTGATGGTTGGATATTCCAGATCCATTTCTGCTGGCTTCCTCCATTTTCCTACCTCCAAATCACCTCCAAGTCCATTCTCTGCTGGTTCTGTGTAGTGTGTCTTTTGGGGGAATTTGTTGGTTTTTTTAAAAAAAAATGTGTATTTTTGTGCACTTTTTTTTTTAAAAGTGTATGCATTTTTCGAATTGAGTGCATTTTTGTACACATCCACCCACTGACTAAAGCATATTTGTATGCATTTTATATATATATATATATATATATATATATATATACACACACACACACACACACACATTTTTCTTTTCAAATGAGCCCACTTTATCAGATGCATTTTCCTGTTCAGTAGAAAGCATTGCAGGTCCAGAGATGTATGGATTTCAACACACACAAAAATGTGTCTGGTCCATCTCTATTGAGTGATGTGGACTAGAGAAATCAGGAAAGAAAGCAATCTGACAGATTGGACTCCTCACACATCCCTAAATTATTGCTAACACAATTTTAACATGCTTGTAAAAGTTTTAATCAAATTAATGAAGTCTCATGAGCACTGACATTGAATTCCAAAATCTCTCTGCCTGCCTCTCTCTCTCTCTCTCTCTCTCTCTCTCTCTCTCACACACACACACACACACACCACAAACTAAATGTGGAATTAATCTAAAAAAAGGAAATCTGCATTCACTAATGGTTCAGAATGAAGCTGAATGAACACATTCCACTGCAGATTTCATGAATAAACATTTTCTTGGGAAGGCTCTGTTAATCTCCATCTCAAAGCAAAAAGGGTTTTATTTATTTCAATTTCAAGTTGTCTCACTTTGAGAGTTCTGGACAAGTGACATGGCCTTAAATCAAAATCCAAATATAAAATGGAAGGAAATCAATATGAAAAATATAGAAGTGTATATGTGCATATAAATACACCACACACACACACACGCACATGCACGCACACATGCCCACACAAGGGGTATACTGTATACACCGAATACAAGATTCAGTTCAGAGCCTGATTCAACAATTTGGAAAACAGTCTGATTTGGCTTGGACCGATTCAGAGGTCACCCATTTTGACCTGGGTCCAAATCTGAACCTTGCTTTGGAAACTCAAATCTACATGACCCCACCATCACTGGAAATGATTTTAAAACGTGTTTGTTTTCTCTTCAATTGGCACCAAAGTCACAGAAAGTGCAAAACGACAGAAGTGGATGATGGATGAAGAGCATGTTGTGGCAGAGGCAAAAGGATAAACATCCAGTATTTTCCAAGCAACTATTCAATACAGGTCCTACAGACTCCTGCAAACCCTTTTAACATTCCTGCTCGCAAGAGAAAGAAATAGCAAAGATGACTAAACACTGGAACAGTTCTGTGATATATTATTTCAACAGCCCTCCCCAAAAGAATCCCCACCTTCTGGATAGGCTGTCTTAGCTGGGTGTTGGAGGAATGGTTCCATGCCTACTTGGATGGCCTATTGGACTCAAACCACTTAGGCCCTATGCAAACATTACACCAATAGGGATGTATGAGAAATTTGTTTCAGTTCATTTTTTTTTCTCAGGATTTACCAAGTTTGCATCTCCCAGACTGAACACGGATTTTGAACACAGTCTACGGGCGAAGACCGTACATTTCTGAGCTTGCAATGTGATTCACAGACCCCCACCCCAAGTGTGTTTAACAGCTCATGAAAAATGCACATGAAAAATGCAGTACTTTTGAAAAATACACACAAATAAGCTTTAATCAATGGGAAAAGAATGCATACTTTTCAAAGATGCACACAGTTGATGCGTACATTTGGAACAATACCAATGAAAATACGCATGGATTTTTGTGTGGAAATTAAAAACAAAACAAACCTCACAACCTGATACAGACTTGAGTCAGAAAAAGGTTCAAAATGGAATGCAGAGAACTTTGGTGAGCTCAGATTTTGCTGATTCGCAAGTCCCCAATGGAAAATTAAGTGGCCCCAGAACAGACAGGCTCAGTGAGTGGCGCTGGTGGGCATGATAATGCTTCTCTACCAGGCATAGTCTCCATATATTTGGAGCTTCATCTGAACCATCTGTACAAGTCTCCTGACGGAACTGTGCCTTAGATTCTTATCCTCTCCCCAGCATCCCCCCCAAACACACATCTCTCCTTAAAAATGTTTGGCCTCTGCAGATGAAACTTGGGAATATATGATTTATGCTACTGTTCTTGTACAAAATATGAGTGTTGCAATATATGGATCAAATTACTGCTCATAGTCACACAGGAATTTACGCCAAGTAGCTCCTGTGTGCGTTGTATTCCTCCTTGTAGTGCCTAACAGGTTCCTTTGTAGAGAAACTCTCAAACATATGACCTTCTGATTGCCTTTTTGATTGAAAGTGCCAATAGAGACCACAGTAGTACCTCGAGTAATAAGATTTCCCCTCTTTAAAAAAAACACTATTGCCTGCATGGCAGGAGAGTCAAAGCGTGACAGAAATCTCATCGATGTCAGTCAAAAAGATACCAATAACTAGTAGCAGTGGGTGTTGCTTTAAATTGTGCTTTTATACAGCTTTTAAAACACAAATAGAACTACAGAAAAGTGAGGGAAAGTAATCAAATTCTATGGTAAAGGTAACATGCTGGCTGTCGCTGTCTATCCTATAGTATTTAATGGCTGAAATCTCCAAATGTTCTGCCAAAAAGGGGAGGGATATTTCAGCAGGTGAAGTTTTTATGTTGCTTTACTTATGTGTTTGTTTATTTAGGTATTTAATTATTCTGTGTGTATTCTGTCTTCCTAAAATGTCTTTGAAGTCCTGATCTACATCATAATGTCATTCTGAGTGAAGGAAGAAGAAGAAGAAAAAATCTTAAGGGGCTATGGAGCTTACAGAGGAACAAATCCCATGACAATGTATGATAAATGAAAGAGCAGTACACCCAAATTGGTTTTCTATTCTTAAATTGTGTGTCTTCTTTTTTTGGGGGGGGGAAATGTTTGGGGCTCAGAAGAACTCAACTACCCACTCTGAACTGAAAAGTCACTCCACAAAATGTGGTGGCTCATTTAAGAGGAAATTCCACTCTGTACATGTTGAAAGGTATTTTTTGTTCATGGTTTGTGTTTTACAGAGCTAGGCCCTGGGACAGAAAATGATTGCCACAATGCCGCTCCGAATCTGGAGTGCACAATACTGCACAACATTGTGCTACTTCCATGCACAATGTTGTGCTGGCATTAACACAATGTTAGTCTCCACCCTGTCCAATCCCTCAGTTAACTGGCTAAACAGAAAGATGTCTTAAAATTCTTTACCTGTGAAAGAGAGTTGGAATACATGACCTTGAAGGTCCCTTAGAGTTGGAAGGGACCTTCAATTCTATGTGAATACTATTGGTTACCAGTTGGGTACTTGTAACATGGAGTGGTAGCTTCAGTTCCATGATAGCTGCAGTTCCATAGACTCCATGAGTCTATTCCAGTGAACAGACAAATTTGCTTAGGTCCACCGTTCTGTCACTGGCAGCCAGCCAACTCCAAGGTAAGTAGTGAAGATGAAACAAACCACAGAATAGGATATCATACCATATGCATATTGCCTAAATAACACATCTGTTAAGGGTGTGACCCTGAACAGGTGTAATTTCCCAGCATTTTTGACCTTGAGTGAATATGGAAAGCCCTTAACACATGTTAAACTAAAGGTTTGTTGTTGTTGTTGTTGTTGTTGTTGTTGTTTTGTTAATTAAATATAATACTAAAACAATAAATAGAGTCTTAAAAAGACAACTAGAACTTAATATCATCTGGAAAAAATACAGTTTTTAAAAAGCATCATAGCAACTAGAGGTGTACCAAATATCCCACACATCACAGTTTCATGGGGGTCATTCATCCCCTGTGAAAGGGAGCAGGGGGATATTTGGCAACTTTGGGGGCTGAGGTGGGTGAATGTAACAAAAATGTTGGTTTTACCTTAAAGATGAAGTGTCCAAGAGTTATGCCTCTCCCCTGCCACACACACACCACACACACACACCACACAGACCCCTTATGTGTAAAAATGCCTGGCCACAATCCTGGTCCAGAATACTCTGGGAATGGTGTCTTTCAGAGGGGCATTTTGGCCAATAAACTGAGCTGAGCTGCTCAGCAACAAAGAGCATTATTATTATTATTATTATTATTATTAGAAAGAAATTGTGAAATCCCTTGTCCACCTCATATTTTAAGTTATGACTGAAATCTATAGCACTTAGCTGGGCCAAAACTTTGGCCTCGCACTAATAGAAACAATATTAGGAAGGTTACAGTGAACAGCTATTGACAATTAAATCGGGTGGCCACAGTCAATCACATTTAGAGCCTTTCAAGTCAATGGGATTAAGCACACCTAACTGTGTTGGATTGTGGCCAGGGTTTGTCTGTAAAATGAAAATCTATTCACAGAAAATTGTAAGGATTATATGCTACTCAGGCAGCAGACTGACAAACATTTGCAGGTATTATACCAGCCTGAAAAGAGTAGAAATTCCTCCAAAATATTAATTTTCCATTTTGGAAAGCCTTCTGTACTGGGCAAAATGCCCTAGAAAATTGAAGCTTTGTAGGAAGAAAAGAAAGAATATTCAGCACGCTTAGAGTCTGCTTTCATAATGTAGCAGGTGTCATTAGCAGCAAACCTGTTACTGATGGAATGAAGAGGGGAGACATGCCATAGTCCATGGTTCAGATAAGCTGGACATGTATTATTTCTACATTTGTACACTATTTGTGCATGATAATATTCTGGCTTTGTGGAAGGCGGAAACCAATTTAACTTACTGCATAATTCACCGTGATGGGTTTTGTAATCACACTGCAAAATGAGCCGAGCTGCTCTATTATACGATACTGATAGAGGCTGGAGTGCTAGAGAACTAGGCCTACTCCAAATACTGGCATAGGATTTTCAATGAGAAATTATGAAAGCATTGACAGTTGCTTTTGTGGAACTGCAACGAAGACATCTTCCAAACGGCTTAATAAAGGCAAGCTAAACCATTCAGCGTTTGGCAGCGGCTTTAGAAATGGGCTCATTAACATTGCAGTACATTTACTCCTAAGACTGCTTTCACAAGGGATGCTAAAGAATGCCTTTTAGTCTTCAATGCATTTTTCTATTGGTGGGATGCTACCAAGAAGCCCAGTTGTCCTGCTGTTTGGGGGGGTATGCCACCTTACCAACCTTGACTCTAAAATCTCCATTTTGTCTTAGAAAATAGCTAAGCGAGGAGTGAGGATCAGCCAGGTCACTTGGAAGGAACGGGGACTCTGGAGCTTGCCAATGTATCTGACTGCTGAATCACTATCCTAATCAAGCTACCCAATCTAAATTCTGAATTGGCCATTCCAAAGCCCCGGTGGGGAAAATGTCCCATTCAGAAAGTCTCCACGTTAACAGCCATTAGGAATAGGAACCTAAGCCCATTGCAGTGCACTACCCTGCTACAATTTGCACACGGATCTCTCTTGCACCAATGGCAGGAGACTTGTGGTGCTCTAGGCTCCTTTCATTCATTCATTCATTCATTCATTGAAAGCATTTTTATCACCTTTTAGCCAACAAGGCTCCCAGATCAACTTACAGTGTAAAAGACACAATACAAAAGGACAGGGATTGGGAGGGAGGAAGCTAGTTCAGGCATTAGATTCTTAGTTGCAAAGTTCTCCAGGTAATGGAGTTGGATCTAAGCACAATGGAAGGGCTGCTGCTTCCTCTCCTTATGATGGCCTCAGCAGTGGCAGTTAGCAATGGGAGAGAGGCAGGGCCAGCCCCAGACATTTAGCTGCCTGAGGCGAAGGACAAGATGGTGACACCTCCAGTTCCATGTACAAAAGACGACCGGACTGGCAGTTGAATCTTTCTTCAGTCGGCACTGGCAATGGGACAGCATCCTCTTCCACTCTGGAAGGCAGCAGGCTAGCTTAGTTATGGCGTGCAGGGCAAGCTGCACAGCACAAAGGGCTCCCTCCTCCAACACCCTGCTGCCATCTCCCAGCTTCTGCCACCTGAAGCGACTGCCTCATCCTGCCTAATGGTAGGGCTGGCCCTGGAGGGGGAGGGATTTCCCTTTGTTTTTGGAAATCACCACCAGCCAGCAGCCAACTGAGGGTTTAAAACAGGTTTCCTCTTCAGGAAGGCTGTTGAACAGAGTTGGAGCTGCTGAGCTGAATTTGAGATTTTGTTCCTCAACCTTCTGCCAATAATTAGCTCTGCTCCTCTTCCTTCCACCTTCATCCCCAGTGTGCTAGTCACAGACTTTGGGGCAAATGTCCAGGGTCCCATTTCATCCTTAGCAAGGTGTGTTTATCCGGGAGGGGGGGATCTGTGCCTTAGCACATTCAAGCTGAGCAGAAGGACCCATTAAGCAGCAGGACCCAGTCACCCAGACAAGGAGGGGGAAGCTGAAACAAAAGCTGGAATTGGCAAGGGGAAAACAGCCCCCCCCCCCGGTATCACACACACACACACACACACACACACACACACACACGGTTGCTAGCCTAGCCAGATTTTGCCAAGGAGATGGAGATCCAGCAGCAACTTTTCTCCTCCCAACTTGACTCTTCCTCTCGCTCTTCTACACTTGGTGGAGGAAGAAAAAAAATGGAGGAGCCTGGAGAGAGGCTAGGTAGGTGAGAGGTGTTGCTGACTATGCAGTGAGATATGGGAGAGGGGGAGAGAGAGAGAGAGAGAGAGAGAGAGAGAGAGATGGACACCGCAGCCTTGGTAGTGCCTACTACTTCTGTGTCTTCTGTTGTGTGGAAAGCAGCCCAGTGCAGTCTGCTAGTGAGTCTCCCTCCTCCCCACTAACGCCAACGATATCATCCCTCCCCCCCCCCAATGACATTGAGCTTTTCTACAGAAGGCTGTTAACTCTCTGTATCTACTTTTGGTTTCATTGCAGAATTGAGATCCGAGCACTACGCAAAGAGCATTTCCTTTTCTGCTACATAGCCTCCAGGCGGCACTGTGGTATAGTGGAATAGCACAAATACTCAAGCGGGAAAAGGGTTTTATTTTGCTTTTACAACTGAATACTGCATTTTCCCTGTTCTAAAATAGCTTGCTGAAAGTGCTCTTTAGACAGAAGTGAAAATGGAAGGTCATCAGGACAATGTCTAAGGAACCCATAAACCATGAGTAGGGAATGCTGAGTGCATGATAAATGTCTCAGGTAGAAAAGCCCACACAGTCCATGTTGCAATGCTTAGGAAGGACCCATGCTGAACTGATTCTCCTCCTAACCCTGCTTATCCAAAAGAAATGAATCACTCTTCTAAAAACGTTTGTGTGTGTTTCTTTTCTTGCTTGAAACTCAGATTTAGCTGGCTTCTTTTCTTGCCAAGCCAGCTAGATCTGTGTGAAGGCTTGTGTGTGTTTGTGTGTGTGTGTGTGTGTCTGTTAGGATTTGCTCTACTTTGTTGACTTGGTTTACAGGCATTCCTCATCCCTCCATCATGCCACATCAGGGTCACCACCCCTCAGGACTTCAGCCAATCCACCCTAGGGAAGTATGAGGATTCCATTTTAGTTTGCAAGTCATCAGAACTTGCCCTGTTCACAGTTTGAAGAGCCTAGTAGAGATCCCACAAAGGCATACCAGGTTGAGAATAAAAGCTCCCAGATTGCAAAAGACAACACAGGATTAGATGTATAAATCTGCATGGGACTATGTTGGCACCAAAGATATTCTGGGGCTTTATTCTATAATAAAACATGCAATTACATGATATTAATAATATCTTAAAGAGCAGGCTAAGAAGATGCTTTAAAAGAGAGGGGGGAAGAGAGAAGGAGAGAGTCCTTCTGTTGCAAAAAGGGCACCCTGCACAGGCCACTCAACAACAAATTAAAAGGAGATTTAGGGTGCAATCCTTTGCCCGGTAGATGCTTTCTGGCTGGCCATAGGAGAGCTTCAGCTATTGGGCAGTATCAAAATGTATTTAATAAATAAATAAATAAAATAGGAAAAGTCAGAGTCCATAGTATTGTGAAAGTGGAGGATTCCAAAATCGGTTGTATAAATGTTTTGGAGGTCAAAGGGAGCACGAAGGCAATCCTAGGCTAGCCTCCACGCTTCCCCTGCCTTCCATTGGATGCCGGTAATCCTCAGAGTTCGGAGAGTTACGGGTATCTGCATTGGATGGTGCCCTTACAATGGTAGAAAAAAATGACATTTATTGAAAAATACTGGAGTCTTTAACTGGGTGTACTTTTCTGTTGCCTTTCAGGCAGAGTGAAAGGTGTTTATAATAGGGCTGAGCTGAACCAGGAGGTGTCTGCCCACCCTTCTGAAAATTGTCATTGATAGTGAAAAACATGTCCTTCCCTTTTGGTGATTTTTTGTTTGCTTTGGCAGTGGGGAGGATGTACACAGGATGGAAATGTTTTCACATTCAGAGTGAGGGCAGAAAACACTTTCCTCACTTTGAACTGGCTTTGTGATATCATCACATAGCCAAATCTGATTGGTTCAATCAATGGGGCCTACTACATTCAACTATATCATTATCATTATCATTATCATTTCTATACCACCCAATAGCTGAAGCTCTCTGGACAGTTTAAAACAATCAATTAAAAAATACAATACAATAGAAAATACACAATAAAAAAATCATTAAAAATCTAAAACAAAATTTAAAATGACACAAATAGCTAGAACAAATTAATGCAACATGACCAGTAAAAAAGTTAAAAATAACCACCCCACCGTGCACTATTTAGAGTTGTTAAAAGCCTCAACATAAAGGGCAGTCCTCTTAAGCTGGTGCCAAAAAGATAGCAGAGTTGGTGCCAGGTGGGCCTCAGGGGGAAGCTTGTTCCAGAGTTGGAGGGCTACCACAGAAAAGTCCCTCTTAGTCAAGATACACCCCCATGATTTCTGATAGTTATGATTGCATAGTGAGAAATAAGACGGCGGAAGCTCTATTATGTTTTGTTTTTAAAAGTACTAAATCAGCTGCTGTTTGGGCAGTGAGAAAACTGCAAAGAGCACAGTAAAGGGGGAGTAAGGGCACAATATTATGCATGTTTAGCAGGGATGGGGACTTGGACTCCAGGACTCGACTCGTGAGTCGGACTCGAGTCCCAATATTTTTAATGGGACTCAAGACTCGACTCGGGACTCGAGACCAAGGACTCGTGTTCCAAAATCGTGTTCCTCAAATGCAACATGGATAGGTTTTAGGAAGTACAGCAAGTTTATTTTTTAAAATCATTTTCCTAAAATGCAACCTTTCAGACATTTTGGGTTTGGCTGCCTCTGCCTGCCTGTTTGGGGTTCCCTGCCTTCTCTGCCTGCCTGGTCTCTTCTTAACCAGTCCCACAGTTTGAATTGTCCAAGACAAAGGCCTCTGCCTGCCTGCTTTGGGGTTCCCTGCCTCCTCTGCAAGGCACACTTGTGCCTAGAATTTATTTAAGCCACACATCTGAAATAGCCTTATTTTGTTGGGAAAAAACCCCCATTGATTTTAATAGGGACTCGTGGAGTCAGCTTTGGGAGTGACTCGTGACTCGTGAGTCACCATTTTGGACCAAGGACTTGGACTTGGACTCGAGACTCAGGTCCAAAGACTCGTGACTCAACTCATGACTCGAAACCAAGGACTCTTTAACATCCCTGATTTAGCCAGGGAAAAGTCCTACAACTCCCACTTTCCCCAACGAGCACGGTAGTTGTAGGATGTTTTCCTAGCTAAACATGCATAGGATTGCACCCTAAGTGAGGGAAGTATGTGTGTGTGGATATTTCCGCTCACTGAAAGTACTAATTTTGTACCCCAAAAAATGTGAACATTTTGCAGAGCTTCAGTTTTCATCGGTGAAAATGGCCTCAAATGGCTTAGAACCTGTGTGCCCTAAAGATGACTTCTTTCTTTATTATATCTCTGTTGTCTATTTTTTTTGGGTGGTAAACCTGTGTCTGGGCCTGTGCCATTTCACACTGCAAGTGCTCATATGATTGAATGACCCTCTACACACACACACACACACACACACGGTCTCTAACACTGCACCAACTGGCCTGTTCCTTGGCGCCCACACGAGGAACTCAGTATACAGGAGGCTTCTGTGTAATTCCGGTTTCACTCTGTTTCTAGATCTACGTTCTCTAAATATGACATATGTTGCCACTTCTGCCATGCCCCGTTACCTCTGATTAGCTGTCCTTGACTCCCTTTCCTTTCATTCTTGTCCAGAGGAGAGGAGAGAAAGGGGGGGGGGGTAGGAGAAGGAGACTGAGATTGGAGAGAGTGAGTGGAGTGAAGGAGGCCATAAGAGGCCTTCTTACTGATAAAGGCAGGGAGGCAGATAGGGAGGGGGGCACAGTGTGTGTGTGAGTGTGTGTGTGTGTGTTGTGAGTGTTAATTACTGGATTGCACAATTTATTTATCTATTCGTTTATTTTATTTAAAATATTTCTTGGCTGCCTTTCAGGACAAGATCCCTCCCAAGGCAGCATACAACAGTAACATTCACAGAATAAAAACCGATATGGAAATAAAAATAGCAGAAACAGCAACAGCAGCAAACGTTCTAAAAACAACAACAACAACAACAAATACCAGCATGAAACAAAACCCACAACACACGATTGCGGCTACAACCCAGTCTGATGTTTATTCAGTTGCAGGAGACACGAAGTATTTCCAGCCCACTCGTCCTCCCACCTTGTGCTGACATGTGCTGTTTTTCTGGTGCACGTGAGGTTGGGGGGGGGGGTTTAAAGTGAGGCTCTTTCCTGCCATTCCTGTTCTCATGCTACCATGCATGCATCGCTTGCAAGCCTTGTGTACGTGTGCATGGCCTCCGGTCCTTTATTTTCAATATATGTGTGTGTTGCACATTCAGAAAAAGACATCTTCCAGGTTTTTATTTTGAATGAGACGGGGGTGGGGTAGCAAAATCAACCCAGGCTCTTTAGTTAGGATGGAAGAGGGGAGTTTGCATGCAAAGTAAGGGCACACATCCTACCTGCCACAAAAGAGTGTGTCTATTTTGGATGGATGGAGGGATGGAGGGATGGGTGGGTGGATGCAAAATCTTCCTGGGCACTGGCATTGTTATGATAACCCACTCCAGAGTTCTGTCGCCAGACAGTCACATCTGATTCATAGCTGAATGGCTTTGGCGTTGCTCACCTTTCCCCTTCCCTACTCTTGATTTTCTTGTTGAACACACATTTGTGTGTGTTGCTGTTTATGAATAAAAGGCCTGCCCTGCCCTGCCTGACCCGAGAGTCAGTGTGGTGTAGTGGTTAGAGTGTTCGACTAGGACTTGGGAGATCCAGGTTCTACTTCCCACTCAGCCATGAAGCTCATTGGATGACTTTGGGCCAGTCACTTACTCTCAGCCTAACCTACCTCACAGGGTTGTTGTGAAAATTAAATGGAGAGAAGGAGGATTATGTAAGTCGGTTTGGGTTCTTTTCAAGAGGAAAAAAGGTGGGATATAAATGTGACAACAACAACAACAACAATGATAATACCGCCTCCCTCCTCCTCTTGTCCTGAATCTGTTAGCTATGAGAACACATTCTTGAAGAAATTCCTTTTCCATATACCGGTACACATGCAACTGTGGAACAGTATCTCTGTTCCTCTGTGTTATGTTTAGGATTTGGAATATACATTTTAGCGGGGTGGTGGTGTAAAAATAAAGATGAACTGCTGTTTCTTATTTATTGATGCTTCTTCAAGTCTGCAACCCTATACCTACTTACTTGGGAGTGAGTCCCGCTGAGCTCAATGAGACTTACTTCTTTTTTTAAAAAAAAAATATTTAAGAAAAATTAAAACACTAACAAGCATTAGAAAACACACAACAATCCACAAACTAAACTAAAATGGACTTCCGAACTGCTCCACAGCAAATATAAGTAGCAATAATTATTCTTACACTATAATTACAAAGAAACCTCACTTTTTTCTATTGTCCAACATATTTTCTTCTTATTCATCAAACTGCCAAGTACATCATTCCTTCCTGGTTTCCTTCCTCTCCTTCCTTACACTCATCCACATCACTGGAAAGCATTTCTACAGAAGTTCATTATTGTTTGAAGTTATTTGTCCTTATTGTTTCTAGAACAAATGATCACACAGTCTTCATGACCAAAACCATCAGCAATGTAAACTGATCTTCCCACTACACCTTCCTGCTTCCTATTATTGACTTTCACTTCAAGTGAAAACACCTTACAGTAGTTCTATATAACACTTTGACATTTCATCTCTGATCTGACACCTATATGTTTAAATACGGTAGTTCTATAGCTCATTTTCTCATATTACAAGATGAAGTAACTGAAAGCATAGTGAAGAGAACAAAACATCAGCTCTTGCTATTCTTTATGAAAGAAAAGGTGTGTATATAAAGGACTATTCAATCACGATTTTTTTTAAAAAAATCTACTGGTTCAAGACCAGAGTTAAGGCTATCTTATGTTGGCTCAAGCTGCACAAAGCCAGAAAATGGGAAGCTAAGGCTGATGCCATAACAGATGTGCCCCGTGGTCAGTGATGATGTTGTGCAATGACACAAATTGTGCTTGCTTACAACTTACCCTCCATGCACTCACACCTTTCCTTGGTCTTTCAGGCCTAAATCCAGATGGAGTGCCTGGGACCTGTATTGTTAGAAGAAACCTCCTGTGAGTTGATGCACACCTAGTTGTTGTTGCTTGTAAGGAAGCACAATTTTGCAGCCTCACCTTCACTAGAGGGGCACTCCCGTGCTCCTTTAATTACAACTGTGTACTGTAGGTCCACAGGGATAATAAAGCAGCCTTCTTTCAGTACTTTAAAACCTACCTGCCTGGAGAGCTCCTGCCAGTCTCAGAAGACAACACTAGGCTACACAGAGCAATGGTGTAACTCAATGTATGGCTCATATGCACAGGTTCATAATGCTTCCTAGCTCACCTTCCTAACCACTACACTAAACTAATGACCAAGAGGTTCCTTGTTTTATATTCTCCCAGCTCTGACTTCTATATTCCATCTAGTACTCTATTGGAGCTTATTGATAAACAGCAGCAGCAGCCATCTCCTGTCTAAGGTCCAAGCTATGTGTTACATGGGAAATCTGACACACACACGCACACATGCCATTTCTCTAATCCATGGGTGGGCAACACACGGCCCATGGGCTGCATGCAGCCCACCATGGCCATTTGTGCAGCCCCCACCCAGTCCATGTTGCCTCTGCTCCCAAACTCCCCACCCCATGCACCTTGCTTCCCAGCAGAATTGAGCTCGCGACAGCCTGCCAAACAAGGATATAGTGGGCTGTTTCTGCTGGGCTGTGATTCTGCTGGGAAACTGGGTGCATGCTCCCCACACACCCTGTTTCCCGACATAATTGTTATTTCTGCAGAGAAACAGGGCATGCAGGGATGGCTCCCCTCATGTACTCTTTCTCCCTGAATGATGGGGCTCCCTACCACACACCAAATAGCTCCCTGGTGGGCTCTCAGGAGCCCCATCCTGCAGAAAGGAAGGGTGTGCACTCCCTGTGGGGAGGGTTCTGTGTGTGGGGGGGCAATGCAACCCCGCAAGCCCTGGAAGTCACCCCACCCCTGTTCTAATCTAAAGTTTGTAAGCTGCCCTGATTTTCAAAGTTAGGCGATCCACATCACACATTGTTTTGCCCTAATGAACCTGAACAAATATACTATTTATTTAACCGGAATAATGTAAGTTAATTATAAAAAGTGCTTTGCACATTCAAAGTTATAGGTAAATTCAGTGGATAATACATCTCATCGTTTTACTGAGTGTAGTCTCCCCCCACCCTCTGGTTTGGTTTTCTTTATCTTTCATTTAGAATAATCTAAAGACAATTAGATTTTAATTACAATGTCTCTGAAAATGAATTGCAATGAAAAATTCAGGTCAATGGAGATTCCTTGGTGGCAGAAGACCTGTTCAGGTGTATAGTACCCATAGGTACTGAATGCATGAAAGGGGCATGGGGACATGTGGGGCTAGCCCCATGTCCTTAACACCGATGTGTATGCCCCCCACGCTACCAGCTGATGCATCATCGGCATCAGTCTGAAGTAGGATGCTTCTTTTTTTAATTTGTTATACTTATGACAAGGTAGCAAGACAATATACCGGTACATACAATTTGAACGAAGTCAATAATTCAACTTCAAAGATAAAATTGTACAAATCTTCAAATAGATAATAATTAAATCTTATGGAAAAGACATACAATGAAAATTATCATGATACTTATTATTCCAAAGCTTTTTTTTCTTTTTAAAGTGAACACTTTTTCCTATAAATTTGTGGATCTTTACTCACAAGGTTGCAGGTTGAATATTTAGCAATCCATGTTTCAAATTTTATGTTTTCCCCCTCAAACATATGTATATTTATTCATAAGTTGTATCATCATATTATGAATTTGAAAATATTGGAAAATAGGAAGTCTAAAAGTGCCCATCTGATCAATCAGTTCTTCGCATGAAATTATATGATTATCTACCAATAAGCTTGTAATAGTAAGCAGATTGCTCTGTCTCCATATTGATTTATCTCCTATATTTTGTTCTAAATCAGTTGTTTGATCATTATATATAACAGTGGAGAAAATCCTGGCCTTAAGTAGTTCTGTAATGTACACATTTGTGTTTTTTTGTTTTGTTTTGTTTTTGTTTTTTTAAGAGATGATTTTATTGAGAGAGGAGCTGTTGTATGTTGTATAAGTTGACAAGACTGATACCAAAGCAAAGAAAAAAGGAGGCTGCTTCTATATTTGTGTAGAGCAGTGTTCTCCAACCTTGGGTCCCCAGATGTTTTTGGCCTACAACTCCCAGCATGCCCCACCCAGTATAGCTGGCTGGGGCATTCTGGGAGCTGTAGGCCAAAAACATCTGGGGACCCAAGGTTGGAGAACACTGATGTAGAGTCTCTTACAAAAGGAAGAGAACCTGATTGACATGTATGAAAGTGATCCCCTTCAAAATGATGCCACTCATGCATTGGCTGGGTGCATGGCCAGCACACAAGTTGATGGGCAGTGCCATGCAATGTGGTTGCCCCCCATACCTTCCGAACTCGGAGGATTACGGCGGGCATCCAATCAAGCACGGAAGGAGCGCAGAGGCAAGGATTGCCTCCGTGCTTCTCCCACCCCTGCTCGTGAGGAGGAGAGGCTGAGGCCACACTGGGTTACATTGTATTTCTTTTGAGCATCACTCTTCCCCTCCCTGCCCCCCAGAACTTCCCCCCAGCACCTTCTCTGAAGTTGCACTTGCAACTTTGGAGCCACAGGCAGCATGGAAAGAACTGTGCTGGCTGTGAGGGCAGAGGGAGAGCACCCCGCCGTCGGGTCCCAGCTCTGAGCTCAGAATGCATTTCCAAGGTTAGAGCTAGGACTCTGACCTATCCTATGGCTCTCTAGACAGCATTTAGAGACCATAGGATTGTCCTCTTAGAGGGGGCAGGGCCAGCCCCATGCATTCCTCCTGGCCCTTTTATGCTTCTCCAGTACCCAAAGGTACCAAATACAAAAGAAGGGGTAGGGAATCAGTATTATGTGGGTCTTATGTCACACAAGAGTCACTTAGTGAATCGTTTTTTTAAAAAAATAATAATCTTGGATTCTTCAGAAGCATTTTACTCAGTGCATCTGAAATTGTTCCAACTTGTTTTCAATATTGCTATGACTTTGGAATAAAGAGAGGTGATAGCTAAAAATAAACCCAATTCTTTTGCACAAGGAGCTTCATCTGCCAAGATCATGTCCTCCTTTAAGAACTGGTGCCATATGTATGTGTATCTTTATCTACTCAACCGAAGACAATTGTATTTTAAATTATATAGTCTCTGAAAATAAATTAAAATGGAACATTCAAGTCAATTAATGTCTAGAGCATTTATCAATAAAGAAATGTGTGAACCATTTTTGCCCTCACAGTGCCTTGAGGTTAAACAAAGGCTCTCCCACCACATATTAAAGAAGGAAGGTACCTGAGCAGCTTAGAAAATAAGGCTGTCCTCACAGGTAATGGTATACTGAGGTTTCTTTCCTCAGAGCTGGAAAATGAATACTCTGGTACGTTCATTC
Source organism: Shinisaurus crocodilurus (assembly GCA_021292165.1). Taxonomy (NCBI): domain Eukaryota; kingdom Metazoa; phylum Chordata; class Lepidosauria; order Squamata; family Shinisauridae; genus Shinisaurus; species Shinisaurus crocodilurus. Next base: position 13,893,231 of record CM037887.1, on the reverse strand, counting down.
ATGTCTATGGAACTGGAAGACACAATAGAAGATAGTGTGGGAAGATCACTCTATGTCCCACTTTGGTTGGATAATAAGTTGGGTAGAGGATAAAGAGATGGATTGGACATGGAGGGAAGAATGTATTCCCTTGATTAAGAAGCAACAGGGTAGGTAGGTAGAATTTATTTTGGAAGGAGATTATAGAGTGGGTTTGTCCATTACTGGCTATAGCTTGGGAAGTCATTTTGGAGTGGCTGCTCCCATGGTGCTCCGAGTAACGTTTGAAGTAAGCTATTCACATAAATAGGCTAGTGAAACTGGCCAATTCCCACGCCAGTGTTATCCCACCTTGATCATTGTTGATACATCAACAGAAAGTAGCCACATCAGCAGCTCTACCTAGGTGATTGGCTTACTTAAAATGTTTTACCAGGAGTAGCATGGAAGCAGCCATACCACTGTATTTGACCTGTTCATTGAATTCATTTGCCTATATTACTAAATCTGCTTAGTAATAAGGGATTTCTTGATACAAATCTTTCTCAGGGAGCTTCCATCTACTTTTTGGCACTTCTGGGTAATGTCCAAAGCTGCCATCAATCTATATTTATTTATTTATTTATTATATTTCTGAATCACCCATCTGGCCGGTGACCAGGAGATCCACGGACTGGGTTGTGACGTGGCAAGCCAATATTCTTTTAACCTATCTTACCCTATTGTAACTTTATGGGAAAAGCCCCCCCCCCTTATTTTTGGTCTCCAAATGTACGCATTGTTCATTTACCTAAATACTCCATCTTCCTCTTTCTATGTGTTTTAGGAGATAACAAAAGCTATCAATCAACTGGAACCATGCTGATGTTTCCATGGCAGTTTTGTAATTGAGTTTGCTCACCAGAGGTTGAGATGGTCCCAATAAACACTTTTTATACAATGTTTTCAGACAGAATGCTACCCTCTGTTGCCAGGCTACAACTAAATTACAACTTGTCAAATCTAGGAACTCATTCTCTTCTGAATAAGTTCTACTTTGTGCCTTTCTATTCTGGTCTGCTATGTTCTGTACAGACAATCGGGTACTTATTTTTTTGAGCAGAGACTGCACACTAGTGATTCTTTCACCATTCAGATGTTGGGTACATAGGAATCTTCTCCCCAGGTCTGTATTTCCAATGTGGGGGAATGATTGCATTTTCTCCAGCATTCAAAACAGCATATATATATGAACCTACCAAGAACTAAGATCTTCTTCTCTGAATGCTTGTCTCTGGTTTCAAAACTGGGGCAGGACTGAGCTTCACTGCTGATCCTTCTGTAGCTCACCCAAGTTAGCACCCCATATCTTTGATTCTCCTTCTCTGGCATAGGCTCTGTTTCTGGCTCCCATGGCCTTGGTGGAGGTATCCTACAACACACACATCCCAGACTGAGTCTGCCTCTAGAGCACTCTTCTTCAACCTGGTGTCCTCCAGATCTTTTGGACTTCAACTCTCAGCAGCCCCAGCCAGCAACATCAGTAATTAGGAATCCTGGGAGCTGTAGTCCAAAACATCTGAGGGGCATGAGGTTGGGGGAGACTGGTTTAGAGCAAGAGCAAGGCCAGTGTTTATACAGGGTCAATGACATGCCTGTTCTTTTCATCCCCCAGACCTAGCTTCAGTCTTTTTCCCAAGATGCTTTGGGGGATATTGAATATTAAATACAATTCTTGGAGAGAAAGACATGTTCCCTAACCATCTCCATATCTGGAGAGGAAGAAGATCATATACCTGAGGAACAAGGCAAAGGCTGCCCTTATACTGACAAAGTTAGCCCTCCTGACAAAGGATGAGGACATCCAAGTAGTAAAGAGATCACAGTCTAACTCCCTGCCCAAAGCAGGCCCAATCCAGTCATCCATGCACCAAAAGCAGAGAGTAGGAATAACAAGCTAGCTACCTGCAGTTAAACATCTCCAGTAAGATGGGCTATATAAAACTTAACAACACTCAACTTCACTTAGCTGTGTGGGTCTTTATGCCATGCTATTTATTGTTGGTTTTGTTGTCAATTCAGTTTTACAGCACCATCAAAGTGCATAGTGCTTTACAAAGTACAAGAGGACAGATCCCTGTCCCAAGGGACTTACCATCTGAAATTTGAAACAGGGAGACAGCAGAGGAAGGGGAATGAAACAGAAGAAGGGATATATAAGGGAGGAATATGAAACACATTCATTTACACATAGTTAGGCTTGGGTACAGTAGGGATATAGATACTATCTGTGGGGATAAAAATAGTGGCAAAGGCTCCATGGAAAAGGTGGGTTTTGTAGAGGGATTCAAAGCAAGTAAGAGAGGTGGTGTCACACACAGGTATTCTAGAAAGCAATTCCAGGCATACAAAATTAAGCCTGGAAGGCAAGGAAGAAAGGGTAGAGCTGTTTGAGGGTGGAGACTTTGCTAGGCCAGCTGTTAACAGTGCAACCACACCACCATCACCAATATAGGTCTCCAAAATTGGAAGCTTATGGGGTAGAGACGGTAAGGTAAAGGAACACCTTCCATGTGAAATAATAAGTGTATACTGTGGTTCTTGATACTGCCAAGCACAAATTCTTTAACAGCAATGAGCTGCTGGCTGGCCTAAGCTATGCATTTCACTCTGGCATGCTAAGGAGGAAATTGCAAGGATGACCTGGAAATTGCTTTTAATGTAATTGCTTTGCCATCAGCCGAGGCATCTCTGTAGAGATTTTCAGAGATGCCAGAAGAGGAAAGGCACTAGTGGAAGTCAGCAACCTTGCAGAGAGGGGTCAGCCTGGAAAGAAATGGAGGAAGCAAGTGAAATTACACTTCTGACACTGCTAAAGGGATGATAGATAGATAGTCTCCATTTGTATGCAGGCATCTGACAAATCCCCAAAGTCTTCTTCCTGGGCTTGTCATTGTCATGGTTGCCATCCTTTCCTCTGTCCCCTACAGATTAGGGTACCTCCCTGAAAAGATATTTCTTTTTCATGTAATAAAAGGAATCTTGACTGATGTGTCTGCTGGAAAGCTAGAAATTCCGGCACTTGTGAGTTCCTGGTCCTGAGCAGTTCTCAGCTCCAAAATGTGCTAGGGTTGTATTTAAACCAGGAAGCATCTTGACAATGTTTGTTTATGAACATAATTAAGGCTGAAATCCTGAGCACACTTACCTGATATTTAGACAGCACTTCCATAGCTGCATACCTGGGAGTAAGGCCCGATGAACTCAGTGGGCGTTAAAGCAAGCGTGTAAACCTGTATAGCAATTATGGAGAACTTCCAGCACATGGAGGTTCCCCTTCCTGTCCATGGAGGCTTGGGCTCCCTCCCCTCCCCAAACCACACCCCAAGCTAGGGCTGGACTTCAGGGCTAAAGTTCAAAGCCCTGCAGCCCAAAGGAACCCCAAATGACCACCAGAGAGCAGCAGATGGTGGGGTGATGGCAGAGCAAAATAGCAGCAGCAGACTTCACCCAGACAAACATATGCACACACAGGGCTTGTTTCTAAGTAGATGCTTTTCTAAAATAAACAACAGTAACATACGATTTCTCAGGTACTATAAGTTTGATGGTTGCAGACTTCGTAAGTTCAGTATCTTAAATGTTACTTATACTGTGAGGTAAGGAATATTCAGGTCAAGTCCCTTTGATTAAAACCAAGCAAGTGTCAGCTGAGCCAGTTAACTGTAGAACAGCCTAACTGTCAGGGAATTATAGACAGGAGTTCTTCTAACCTGTTGCTAAGCAATGTCCAGAATTCTCTCCCCTGCTGCAATCAAGGAGTTCAGTCCACTGAATCCTGCCCCCTGACTTCTCAGAGAAGCTTGGTTTCCCCCTTTGCCCTTCAGACAGACTATTCAAGTCTGCCTTAACCCTTTAATGGGCAATCAACTTAAACCCCCCCCCCCGCAGAATTGACAAATTCTAGTCATATACTCCAACCGGGGGCAGTAGCAAATAGGCCCAACATCAGCACCCTGGGGCCCACCAGCGCTGATGCTGCTTGCTTCAGTATCCTTTCTTATTTTAAAAAACAAAAGGGCCTCGATTTTATTACTATAGCCATGGTGGTGCACACACTCAGAGTATTTCTTTCTTATCAGGATTGGCAAGCAGTTTTATTTGTTTGTTTGTTGCTCTAACATATCAGGAATGCAGAAGCAGGTGTAAAGCTCAGAATGGTGGGGAGAAGGGAAATATTAGCTGTGTGCTTCACGAAGTAATGCACGTGGCCATCTAAAGCCATAAAGCCAGCCCTAAGACTCTTTAGTCCAGGGTCTAAAATTACCCAGCTGCAGCACCCCAGCACCCCCTGGAGGCTAAGGGGGAGAAGAATCCCCACTGATTGGAAAGGACAGCTGTTATTGGAGATAGCCGCATGGATTCTCCCTTAGTGTGGCACGCAAAGTGCTTCATGCCTTCACCCACCCTGTTTCCTCCCCAATGAGGGAAGGCACAGTACATGCAAAGCTGCCCTGACCGAGGTGCAGCATGGAGGACTGCTCCTCCACCCCACACCTTGGTTGGGGGAGGGGGGCTTTGCTGCACATGGGCTTTCCCTGGCTGGGGAAAGCCCCCCCCACACACACACACACTGAAACTCACTAAGGTGCCTAGGTGGAGGAGCACTTCTCCACCTGCCATCTTGGTCGGGGAGATTTGCTCCTGGTCAGGAAAGCCTGTGCACAACCGAGCCAGATCACCAGCCAAAAGACTGGCTGGAGGAGCTCCAGCTGGCACTTCAACTGGGGACTGAATGACATCAGGCGGCACGGGAAGGATTCACTTTCCAGTGGAGGCTGGTGACTCCAATGTCGGCAGGGCTGCATATCGTCTCTCTGGATTTTACTCTGAACTGTAATGGAACTATCCATGGTTCTGAACCCCATCCTCAAAATAGGTTCAGAACCATGGATAGCTCCTTAAAATGCTGAGTAAAATCTAGAGCAGATATGCAGCCCTGCTGACATTGGAGTCACCAGCCTCCTTCTCCATGTGCTGTTTTTCTGGTCTGGATCAGGCCCCACTCACTAACTAAAAAACACACACAAATGGAACTACATGCTATATAGTTTACCCCTGAGAAATATGTCCAAATTAAACATCAAACACCTAGCAAAACAGGATGGACTTGTTTTGATACCTAAAGGATAACAATGAAGGTGCCAATGCCCTTTCTCTGGCACTGCCCACCTAACCTTCACAGGTGGGGATGACCTGAGAAATTGCCAACAGTGTTTTAATTATAGGAGAAGTGGGGTTAATGAAATCAACAAGTCCCCCCTAACTTTAGACAAATCATGTCCTCCCCTCATAGTCTTCTAAAAATTGCAGTGAAGGAAATGGCTCACAAAAGGTAAGGCGACCAGGCCCACCTTGAACCCTCATCATTCGAGCTCTGGAACCCCCCAAAATCAAGCTGTTATGGGTAAGTCTATAGGGTTATGGATGAAGCATAGAAGAATCAGAGGTAGTTGCTGGAGAACATGGGAGAGAAGGTGCTGTTGCACTCATGTCCTGTTTGTGGGATCCCGTGGGCAGCTGGTTGGCCACTATGTGAACAGAATGCTGAACTAGATGGACCCTCAGTCTGATCCAGCAGGGCTCTGTCACAATTGATGACCATCAATTTAGATGGCTTTGAAAGGGAATTTGACGCATTCATGGAGGATAAGGCTATCAGTGGCTGCTAGTCCTGATGGCTATATGCTACCTCTAGGATCAGAGATAGTATGGCTATGTTAACCAGTTGCTGGGGAACAAGGGTAGGAGGGTGCTATTGCACTCATGTCTTGCTTGTTGTGGGCAGCTGTTTGGCCACTGTGAGAACAGAATGCTGAACTAGATGGACTCCTGGTCTGATCCAGCATGAATCTTCTTATGTTCTTAAGAATATTTGCCAGTTTTTCAGCTTCTACTACTAATTACTTGACAGACCACCATTTTAAAAGTAGCACCAGAAAAAAAAAATTGCCTGGTGGACAACTCTTCAGTGTAAAGATTTGCCTGAAAACTTTGAGTCATTGAAAATGGACACATTGCATTGCCATGGAGACTTTAGAATCCTCATACTTTTTTTCTTCTTAAAGACCTAAATGGGGCAGCTATTTTCGCCATTCAAAGAATATCACTCTGATTAGGATTGTGAACAGTTATTAACGCAGGGCATCATCCATCCACCCACAGTCTATAATTGCTTAGAGGACAGATTTATAATAAGCGACACTAACTTCACTGTTCCTTTCTGGCAAAAGCTATGTTTAGTATGAACTAGTTGCCAAGAAGTTACTGAAACTCATATTTTACATGAATCATTATGGAATCAGAAGATCACAAATGAATATATATTGTTTTTCTTTCCTCTTTAATGCCACCCTTTTTTAAAAAAAAAAAAAAGTCAGTTATTTTCATAGACTGGGTTCACACAGCATGATAAGCCCTGGTGGCTTATAAGTCATTTTTGTTTCAGAGTGGCTTGTGTTGTCTGAACCCAGCAGCATGGTTTGTTAAGCCACTCTGGTTGGGTTCAGACAACACAACAAGCCACTCTAAAACAAACATAGCTTATCGTGTTGTCCTGAACCCAGTCATAGGCAGATTTCACGCTTGTGGCATCTACACAAGACAAAAAGCCATGGTGGCTTATAAGCCATGTTTGTTTCAGAGTGGCTTGTCGTGTTGTCTGAACCCAGCCAGACTGGCTTGTGTGTGGCTAACAAACCATTCTGCTGGGTTCAGACAACACGATAAGCTCCTGTAAAACAAACATGGTTTATAAGCTATCAGGGATTATCATGTTGTGTGAACCCAGTCTTGTTGTTGTTGTTGTTGTTGTTGTTGTTGTTTACTAGACCTAAGGTCCTCCAACAAGAGGCAGGGGCAAAAGACATACACCTAGAATTTAAAGAACAGAGTACCTCTGAGCACATACTCAGTTCAGGAATTTGTATATACAGTAGTAGTAGAAATAAGCTCCCACAAAAGTTCACTCACTCACTCATACACCCCCTCCCCTCTAGATTCCTCCCAAGCTTTCATCATTTAAGCAGCTTGATGATAGATTAGATATAGATATAGATACACACACACACACACACACGTTTGTGTGTGTGTGTGTGTGTGTGTGTGTGTTGGGGGGGGGATAAGTCTTCTTTTCCTATTGTTAAAAAGTCAGAAACACTTGCCAATATATTATGAATCACCCAAAGATCTACCAGTAAATCCTGTGTACCTTCTTGCCTTCCCTGGTCTACATAACAACAGTATTTTCTATTTTCATTTTGCAATGAGATATTTTCCCTCCCACTTTTAGAAGCACTTTAAGTAATTAGGTTGAACAGAGATAAGAGAGATTTCACACAAACAGCCTCATGTGTTGAAAGCACGTTTGGTTTGAGAGGGTCACAGAATCACATCAGGTAGCCCTGCTCCCCACATGAGTGAGAAAGTCAAGCTCCCCACTAGCAACATTTTTGGCGGCCATGCACACCAGATTGTGTGTGTTGAGCTATTCCACATAAAGGGGAAATCTGTGGGCCAAAGCAGACATTAATTTGCTTAATGGATCCCTATTTCACAATAGGAATTTGCAACATGCACGGGATAGGGATAATTTGGATTATGTCTTTCATTTCCTTTATTACATTTCTATACTGCCCAATAGACAGGGGAGGCTGGTGACTCCTATGTCAGTGGGGCTCGTTACCCTTTGCATATTTTATTTGGAGCTTTATAGGAGCTATCCATGGTGCTGAACTCCACCCCCAAAATAGCATCACCACCATGTAGCATCGTGGATAGCTCGTATAAAGCTCAGAATAAAAGTGGCATTGGAGTTCCAACTGACGCCTGACGGTGGAGGAGACCTGAGCGGGCTGTACCATTCTGCCAGCCACTCTACCTTCCAGCCAGCCTCCCTACCATCCCGCCAGCCGCCTTACCATCTGGTGGTCTACCTGCCTGCCTTGGCTGATGCTGTTGCTGGCTGGATTGGGGCTCCTTCCCTGGGAGAAAGCTCTGCTGCCGTCAGGAGGAGGGCAACAGCCGCCGGCCTGCCGGCCTGATTGGTAGCACCTGCCACCTAGCTTGACTGACACTCCGCAGGCCTTCATCTGCCAGCCCGGAGCAGGGCGGCGACGCCCCAGTGGCGACATCTCCGAAGGGGATGACGCCAAAGGGGGTTGCCCTTTGGGGGAGCCACTTCAGGGGTGGCACGAGGGCGGGGGCCCTTCCCCCGATTGTTAGGGCAAGGGAGGGGTGGGGGTGAGTTCCCGCCTGATTGGCGGAAGCAAAGGGGCATGTGCCTATCTAATGGAGATAGTGGGGGGAGTTCTGGGGGGCAAAGTGTACCTATGTTGAATGGCAGGCGCTGGCAGAGCACTAGGGGCAGGCCACAGCCGAGTAAGGGGAACAAGGGATCGATGCTTAATATCTATCCCTTGTTCCGGACCTGCCCAGAGCCAAGGGATAACTGGGGGATGCATGTCTCCTTCCTCTGCCTTGCGTTTGCTGCTGTGTAATGCCAGGTCTGTTACCCAAAAAACATCTTTAATCCATGGCTTAATCCTGGATGAGGGTGCGGACCTGGCATGTATTACGGAAACCTGGTTGGACAGGGCCGCGGCTCCAACTCTTGGGGCCTTGTGTTCGCCTGGGTTTACGTATGCCCAGCAACCGAGGACTGGAGGACGGGGAGGGGGAGTGGCTGTTATCTTCCGGGAGTCCTTGGTCCTTACTAGACTCCCTCTCCGGGAGACCAAGTTTATTGAGTGCATGTACTGGAGGTTGGGTCCAAAGGGCAGTCTGGGGATTCTGCTCATGTACCGTCCACCCCGCTGCACATCAGACTCCCTGGCCGAGGTGCTAGAGGTGGTCTCTGATGTGCGTGTGCTGTCCCCCAGGCTATTGGTGCTGGGGGACTTCAACATACACTCAGAGGCTGCCATCATGGGGGCACCTCGGGACTTCATGGAGACCATGGCTTCCTGGGAGCTGTATCCTGTATCAACTGGACCTACCCATGTAGCCGGTCATGCGCTAGACTTGGTTTTCGTTTCTGGAGAGGGAGGAAATGATCTGGAAATCGGGGGTATATACACCACCCCCTTGTCATGGTCAGATCACTATCTGGTAGGGCTGGATTTCTTGGTGCCACAACCCCTCTGCAGGGGTGAAGGACCTATTAGGATGGTCCGCCCCAGGCGTCTTATGGATCCGGATGGATTCCTGAATGCGCTTGGGGAACTGGAGCACGCAAACGGTAGCTCGGTAGAGACCCTGGTGGATGACTGGAATGCTGCAATCACCAGGGCATTAGACCAAGTGGCCCTGAAGAGCCCTCTTCACCTGAACAGAGCTCGCACGGCACCATGGTTTACTCCATCGCTGCGAGCTCTGAAGCGGGAGGTGAGAAGGCTAGAGTGCCGATGGTGTAAATCCCACTCTGAAGACGATCGGACACAGGTCAGAGCTGCATCTTCAGCCTACCAGGTGGCGGTGAAGGCAGCAAAGAAGAATTTCTATGCTGCCTCCATCGCGTCTGCAGAGTGCTGCCCCATGAAGCTGTTCCAAGTGGTCCGGAGCCTGGTTGGTCCAGTTGCTCCGGATCCGTTGGAACAGTCTAAAGCCTCCTGTGAGGCTTTAGCGAAGCACTTTGCAGATAAAATTGATCGGATTAGGAGTGGGATTCCGTGCGTCGTGGACACAGTGGGTGAACGGGGGGAGGCCAGTGGCAGTCTGGTTTTGTGGAATCGGTTCCAGCTTCTTCCTTCTGGTGGAGTGGACAAGGTGCTTTCTTCTGTTAAGCTGACCACCTGCTTGCTTGATCCTTGCCCATCCTGGCTTGTTATGAGCTGCAGGGAAAAACTGGGTGGGGAGATCAGGGTGGTAGTGAATGCCTCCCTCAAGGAGGGAGTGATGCCATCAGCCCTTAAGGAGGCAGTAATCAGACTGCTTCTAAAGAAGCTCTCCTTAGATCCCCAAGATTTGAACAACTTTCGCCCAGTCTCCAATTTGCCATTTCTGGGCAAGCTGATTGAGCGAGTGGTGGGGGCTCAGTTGAAGGCACATTTGGATGAAGCCGATTATTTAGATCCATGCCAGTCGGGCTTCAGGCCTGGACATGGGACAGAAACAGCCTTGGTCGCCTTGGTGGATGATATGAGGAGGGCTTTGGATAGGGGCGAATGCTCTTTTCTAGTGCTCCTCGATCTCTCAGCGGCTTTTGATACCGTTGACCACGGTATCCTCCTGGACCGCCTGGAGGGGTTGGGCATGGGAGGCACTGTATTGCAGTGGTTCTGGTCCTTCCTCTCTGGAAGGTACCAGAGGGTAGTTCTTGGGGAGGAGGCTTCGGACCGTCGGCTGCTCACTTGTGGGGTGCCGCAGGGTTCCATCCTCTCCCCAATGTTATTTAACATCTATCTACCTGAAGCCGCTGGGAGCTATCATCAGGAGGTTTGGGGTGCGCTGTCATCAATATGCGGATGACACGCAGCTCTACCTCTCCTTCAAGTCCTCACCAAGGTTGGCTGTTGAAACCCTGTCCAAGTGCCTGGAGTCAGTGGGTGGCTGGATGGGAAGGAACATGCTGAAACTGAACCCCGACAAGACCGAGGTACTTCTGGTGGGAGACAAGGGAAGGTTAGGGGATGTTGACCTGGTGCTGAATGGGGTACATCTACCCCTGAAGGACCAGGTCCGCAGCTTGGGAGTCATTCTAGACTCCCAGCTGTCCATGGAGGCTCAGGTGTCAGCTGTGAGCCGGGCGGTGCTGTATCAGCTCCATCTGATACGGCAGTTGCGCCCCTACCTTCCTAATCATCTGCTCCTATCAGTGGTTCATGCCTTGGTCTCCTCTCGCCTAGACTACTGTAATGCGCTCTACGTGGGGTTACCCTGGAAGACTGGTTCGGAAGTTGCAGCTGGTACAGAATGCAGCAGCTCGCCTGGTTAAAGGCTGCCGCCGGCGTGATCACATCACTCCAGTGTTCAAAGAGTTGCACTGGCTACCAGTTGTTTGCCGAGCTGAGGAAAGCGATTTCCAGTTTTGGGCGCTAGGTTGTTTATGTAGAAAACGACCTAATTTACACAAATTATGGCCAAATGTGCACAAATTAGGCCATTTTCTACGTAAACAACATAGAGCCGAGGGACCCAGAAGTCTGGCAAGCGCCTCAGCTGGCGCTCGTGCTCGGCTCGGCTCGGCTCACACACTGAAAGTTGAGTGCCAGGCAGGTCGCCCATCCCTAAAATAGAATGTTAAATACCCGTTACCACCACATCAGGACCCAGATCAGGGGTCCTGCATCTACTTTAGAGTCAAAATTAAAGTACTGTCTGTTTTGGCCCTGACTGGGATGCACATAGGATCCTTGAACATTGTCACCTACCATGCTGCCAGCAGGGGATGTAGGCAGCGCAGCACAAACATCATCGGCAGAGGTGAAGCTGGCCGGTGCAAACCTGCAACCCCAAATGCTTTCAACATGTGAAGCAGTTTGTATGAACTGCCCTCTGCCCCCCCCCCATGATATTATGTTATTTGGGTTTAAATTTAAAGTGTATAGGTGGTAAGTATAATGGCTTGTGTATTCAGTATAAGTATGTATTCCTGCTGTATCTGGGTGAGTGAGAAAGGATGGGCAGGAAGAATGGTGTATTTGCATATGTGACATGATTGGCTGAGAGAGTGAGAAGGGGTGGAGCCTGTGTTATAGAAACGGTGGGCGGTGCTGCTCAGGCAGAAGGTTTTTGAGGGGATTTGTGAAGAGAGTGCAGGAGTGAGAGGAGTGTGTGGAGTGCCTTTTGGGAGTCTGTGAAGCTGACTGGAGAGAGCTGAGCCATTATATTAGGATTGTTAAGAGTTGAGCTAGTGAGTGCAGGGATTGATATTGGGAACAGTTGTTGAGGGAAGATCGGTGCTAGGATAAGATCGTACATTACTTAGGATTAACTGAAACTTACACATGAAATTTATTTCCAGAATTTGTTGTATTTTAAAATAAACTTTTCTTTGTTATTTGAAACAGTCTGTGTGGGAAGCTGTGCATATTGGTCTGGTGAAACAGGTATAAGGTAGAGATTAGACATCCCAAAGGCAGTGTGAGAAGTGTAAAGGTTAGTGGAAAAGAAACCCCCAACCTTACGTAAGCGCACCCAGAGATCCCAATAAGGAGGGCAAGCTTGAGGGCCTATTGAGGGGTGGGGATGACATCCCCCAAAGCAGAAAATAAAAATCTGTGTCACACGCAGTGATGCCTTTATCACACCACCGTCAAAAGGACTCTGACCCAAAGCACGCATTGAAGACGTAGCAAGCAGCTATGTTTTCTTTCTTTCTTTTATTCACTAATTAACACATGGGGCTTATTACCAAATAATAATGCATTTACTTTAATGGATCACTGTTTGGCAATATAAATTTGTGGTGCAGGGACCCTGATCCAGATTGGGACCATTGTGGGAGGGAGAGAAAGGGGTAAACTCTGCAAACTCCCATAGTAGGGTCCTGATATGGATTAGAGCCCTGTGCTTACTCAAAAAGAAGAAGAAGAAGAAGAAGAAGAAGAAGAAGAGGAGGAGGAGGAGGAGGAGGAGGAGGAGGAGGAGGAGGAGGAGGAACCACCAACCGGCCCAGTCACTGAGGTTGGAGGACATTCTCTTGGTGGTTCCTCATGGACCTTTGGCCTGACTGGAGTCCACCAGTCAAAGGGCCTTCAGTGTGGTGGCTCCATTTCTGTGGAACTCCCTCCTTCTGGAGGCCAGGCAGGCTCCAACATTGTGCTGCTTTCAGCACCTGCTGAAGCCCTCCTTGTTCCAGGAAGCCTTCTCTGCTGTCCAGCCACCATTGTAATGTTTACTTTACTTTCAATGTATTGTTTTTGTTTCTTTTATCTGCTTTTATCTTTTTATTGAATAATAATAATAATAATAATAATAATAATAATAATAATAATAATAATAATAGGAAGAAGTAAATACAATTAATAACAATAACAATAGTAGTCGGCAATCACTTGTGACCGAGTAAGATTGTCTTCCAGGATAAAATTATAAAAAGAAAATTATAAAAATAGGAAATTCTAAAAAAAATGTGTAGACTCTAGCGATGGGTCGTAAGTGACTGTGGAGGCCAATTCTAGATCCACACAGCTTCCCACAGTGAGGACACAGGTAACCAGATGGAAGATGGTCCTGTAAAGGATTTGGTTAATGTGCTTTTCGCTTAGCACGTTTCTCCCTTTCACTTTGCACTCGGGCTTCTTCAAAGTCCATGGAACCTTTGTGAAAGGCCAACCTCCATTTAGATCATTCATGGGCCAGAGCTTCCCAGTTTTCGATGTTTATATTGCATTTTTTTAGATTAGTCTTAAGAACATCTTTAAACTTCTTATACTGACCACCGATATTCCGCTTTTCATCCTTGAGTTGAGAATAAAGTAACTGCTTTGGGAGACGGCAGTCAGACATTCAAACAACATGACTGGTCCACTGAAGTTGGCGTTGAAGGATCATTTTTTCAATGCTAGTAGTCTTTGCTTCTTCCAGTACACTGACGTTTGTTCTCCTATCTTCCCAAGTAATTCGCAGTAACAATAATAGTCCACTAATATACATGTTCATTTTCTTCCTGCCCTACTATGTCAGGAATTCAGTGCCAGCACTAGAAATATTTATATATTGAGTGGGGACACAGTAGGAAAAAGTGAAGTTGTGGGGATGAGCTTTGCCCCACAAGTTAGATTTCTGAAAGGGAAATCATGGTATAAGGGCATAAGAAGAGTTATGCTGGACTAGCCCAAAGGCCTATCCAGTCCAGCAACCTGTCTCCCACAGTGGTCAACCAGTTGCTTATGCGAAGCCCACAAGTAGGATAGGAGCACAATAGCACTCTCCTGGTTGTGTTCCCCAGTAATTGATGTTCAGAAACATAATGCTTCTGATACTGTGGAGGCAATATCTAGCCATTATGACTAGTAACCACTGATAGCCTTATCCTCCATGAGTTTATCTAAAACCCTTTTAAAACTGTCCAGTTGAACAACCATCACTAAAACTTGTTTTTAGCAAGTTCCACAGATTAACCATATACTGAAGAAGCACTTCATTTTGTCTGTCCTTAATCTCTCCATTCCCCCACCACCTCATTCAAATTCCTTGGATGACACTGGGTTCTAGGATTATGAGGGAGGGAGAAAAACTTCTCTCTATCAGCTTCCTCCACACCATGGACCCTTATATTCACCTCTATCATACCATACTTGCTCTCTCTCTTCTCTCTCTCTCTCTTGGCTAAAAAGCCCCAGATGTTGTAACCTTTTCTCAAAGGGGAGTTTCTCCAGCACCTTGATCATTTTGGTTTCCCTTTTCAGTACCCAAAAGTATATTTCACATTAAAGTGCCCACATATTTTCTCTAAAGTAAGTCCTATCGATTTTGATAGAGTGAAAAGTTCTCTTCCCCACCTCACTTCTTCTGTTACCAGCAGATGGGAATGAGTCCTTGGGGAACTACTCTTTATATCTATTGATTGATGTTAATAAAGACAAAGCACTCGAGTGTGTAAAAAAAGTGCCTTTCCTTCACCAAACCACAGGGGGCCAAGCAATGGGGATAGGGCAGGCGAGCTGCATACCTTAGGCAGTCTGCTGAGGTGGTCTGCTTAGATGAGCTGTAGTTATAAAAAAGAAGTTGTCTTAAGCAGTGGTGCAGTCAGGCCAAGACTTTGGGGCAGACACCCAGGGCTGGTATGCAGGCTTTTCTCTCCCAAGCACTGCTACCACCTATTTATTTGTTTATTACATTTCTGTACTGCCCAGCCAAAGCTCTCTGGGGGAACTGTTCTTTCACTGGGCATCCCACCTATGGGATTTCTTATTTCCAGCAAACGCTTATATTTCAGGGCCTAAGGAACTCCCTGCCACTATAACTCAGTGTTCCACAAGCTGACCCTTTTCTGCTGCCACCAATTCTCTTAGAATACTTTAAAATCTCCTAGTAGCCTGGTATAAGTGGCTTAGGCATGAGATGGGCACCAACACTAGGGACAAGATGAACTATTAAACAGGTTTATTTATTAAGGGTGCAATCCTATGCATGTTTAGATAGAGAAAAGACCTACAACTCTCAGCATGCACCTGACCTGCCAGCCATGGCTGGCTGGGGCATGCTGGGAGTTGTAGGCCTTTTTTCTGTCTAAACATGCATTAGGATTGTGCCTTAAAGGGATATTTTGTGCATAAGGAATTACTAATATTTACTTTGGGGTTTTCAAAAGACTGATTAGTGATTATTCTTAAGGACTCAAGATACACTGCTGCTGCTACAAGCCTCTTAATGACTTCGTTTACCTTCTGCCAAATTCCCTAAACCTCCACCCCAGCCAAATTACACCCACAAGCAGGTCCAACTCTTGGATACAGTCTTCCTCTCACTCCAAAAGCTCTTCCAGTTGTATTTCTGGCTACTTGGGCTGTTTATCTGGGTTTTTACTAACTGCTTGTGTAACCTTCTTATGGCAAGAACTTAGAGCAGCCTCCTGGCATAACACAGCAACCTGCTCCCTACTCCTGACCTTCACCAACCACATAAGGTTATCCCACAGGGAAGGAATAGTTTAATATTCTGGTCTTAACTATTCACTTTCTCCTCAGCTTTCCTCTAGCCCTTCTAAAACACCACCCACCATCCAGCAGACCTTCTCCCTCTCTGACTACCACAGACCAACTAATTTAACTGTCAACTCCTTAACTGTCATTTCCCAACCACTTTTTCCACCTAGCTAGAATCTCCGGCCAATCAGAATCAAATTTACCTGATCTAGGTCCCATCTAATAATATTCACAGTGATTGTCTCTCTCTCCCACTTCACAATATCACTAAGCAACTACTACACAGGCCTTTGAGAGTAACAAAACAAGGCCTCAGCTCTACTCAGATACCTTGCCATTTCACAGAGGCCACACAAAGTAAAGATTACATAACAATAGCAGTTTTATGCAGAACAGTTCTTCACAGCTCCATTCAGCAGAATGAGCAAAAGGGGCCACAAATAAAACTAGAATGGCTTGCCTTATTTTTAAGTAAGTGAAGTAATATATATTGGGCCTGTTCACATGAGATGCCATGGCTCACCATGGGTTGTTGAACCCACAGTGAGCTGTGGTGCATGTGGGTGCCATTTGGAATATGCAACCCCCAGCGGGGCTTGTTGTGTTGTTTCAGCCTGGCCACCAAGGGATATTTGAGGGTTAAACAAACCTTGCATAACCATACAACAAACCAAGGGTTCTGCAAGGCTTGTTTAAGCCTCAAATAACCCTCAGTGGCTGAGTTCACATGACATGACAACTCCTGAGTGTGGGTTGCATATTCAAAATGCCATCAAGCTCATTCTGGATTAAATGTGAGCCTGCCATGTTGTGGGAACCAGGACATTATCATCAAGAAAAAGTTATCTCCTGAGCAGAAGTTGCATATTCAAAATGTCACCTGGCTCATCATGTGTTAAACAACCCCTGATGAGCCCACCGTGTCATGCAAACCAGGTCATTACCATCAAGAAAAAGCTATCTCCAACAGCAAGGTGTTGTCAGTGTTGCTGTGATCTTGCATCCCTGACCCAAATGATGTGGTCCTGCCCAGTGGTGGCCCCTTTCTGGACTGAGGTTGTTAGGCATGCCAACATTGTTCTAGGGACATGTTTGAAGTTTCCAGATGTACATATATTGCTAAATTACATTTCAGTGTGTTGGGATCTACCTGCTGGCCAATATAGGTGGCTCATGAGAGTAATGTATGGAGCAACATGTACTACAGCACTGGAAGGACAAGTCCCCACTGTCAATCATCCAACGGATTGAGGACCTCACTTTCCTTTCCATATTTGAACATGCAGCTTATCATCAGCAACAACAGATGGACACTTTTTTGGATTTCTCATACAGATTTGTATACCTGGTTTTTCCTCTTTTTTTCTATCGACATGTGCCTAATGTCCTATTCCCTGAGTGGAAGGGAAAACAAGGAAAGTGATGTTCTCCTTTTGCCCTTCCCTTCCTGTGGCCTTTTCCACTACCACCAAGTGGAAATCTTTCCCCCTCCCTCTGGTTGCCTCTACCAAACCAGACTTAAAACTTTCTGGGCAGTGTGGGGGTTGTCTATTAGATGTGGGGTGGCCAACCCAAAAAGAAAAGCGAGAGCACAACATCTGAAATAACGAAGTTTAAAAATTTACAGAAGAAAAATGTTAATAAGAAAAAGTTTAAAATCTGAATGGACACACACACACACACACACACTGCACACAAAGCCATGCGAGCGATGGAGTAATAAAAATGAACTAACTTCATTAGACTTTGTCCCTGTTTTATCCAGGTCCCTTATCCAAGCAATATCTTACTTTCATTGCTCCAGCTCTCTCAACCAATTGTCCAGTTCTAGAAGCCCTGACCCTTCCTTTCCTCTAAGCCTTTGGCCTATTTTTTTCCTCCCTCCCTCCTCTTTATCTCTGCCCCTCTGCCTTTGGCGCATATATATATATATATATATATATATATATATCTGAAATTGACTATGGCATACCCCAAAAGATTTGACCTCCATAATATCCCAAAATCAAACTAAATACAAAAATGGAAGACAGTTCTATACCTTTACACATCCAATATGAGCTGGATGTCATTAATATCCTCTTGTCCTTCAAAGTACAAGTACAAGCCCCTTTCTCTTCTTCATTCCCTCGTCCTTCCTCTGGTTTTATCAAGAAGCATTAATTTTTTTCCTTTAATAAAGAGTCCCCTTGAAACATGTTGGGAGCCATATATATTTGTGCAACTGTCTTTTTCCCCTTGGATTTTTCTATAGTTGCTATTGATCCTATTTCTACTGGCACTTTCTCTCTGATCTTTTCCCAGCACAAGTGCCCCACTGCTTTTGAGATTCCACTGCTTTTAAACTTTAAAAATGATATTGAGACTGAGAGTTCTGACATAAATAGTCCTTATGCCTTGTTCCAGCCAACAATTCCATACCCATTCGGATCTTGGAGGAGGAGAGGAATGGAATGTGATCTGACAACCACAGAAGGAGATATTGTTCCAAGTTTTGGAAGCAACATGGTAGATATGTGGATGGAAGTGTGAGGAGGAGGGAAAGACCAGTTGACAATTTCATTCAGTACAATAAGAATCATGATTATGCTGATCTGGAGACTACTCCCCTTCTGATTCCTCCTTGTTTGGAATGTCAACTTTGTATAAGGCAGTACCACCATCACCAACAACAATATCCTTAAGCAAGCAAAGGGGAACTCTGCTTGTCTGACCCTTAAGGTCAATTGTCTCATTAGCCATTAGCTTTTCTAAGTGAATGTTATTCATAGCAGAGGGACTTGGAAACTGTTAAGCTAAGCAGCAAACTAAATTGTCCATGAGCCCATCGTCATCGGATTGAAATTCCCCTTGGGCGACAAGCTGATGCTCATCATGGAAAAGTTCCTATGGAGTTAATGCATTCTCTTGTTTTGCAAGCAATACCCTTATAGGAAACAATCCCTGTTCTTATTATGACAGAAGACTCTTCGCCATCGGGGTACACAGCTGCAGACGCAGAATGAAAATCCAGCAGTCACAATCCGCCAGCTTCACTTCTAATGAATGCTCACAACCATTCTCTTTATCTCCGCTAATTGTTTCAATTGGATTTTAAAATACCACAAATGGAGAAGTGGCCCTGTAGTGCACTTGCTTTCTCCATTAACAAGCCACTTTTATTAAATAAAAAAGCAATTCAGAGCATCTCGGAAAAGGTTTATTATTTTGTATACATTCCTGCTCCACAATGAATCATGAATCATATAATTATGCCTGACTTGTTGTTCCATGGAAACCAATAAGATGATTGGTAAGGCCATGCACATGCCACTGGAGACAATCTGAAACAGCTATAAGGATCAAGCAACATGTGACATGTGATATCCGGACTTAGGTCTTCCAATGTCTGTCTGTCTATCTATAGGCTCAAAAGCAGCTGTGGGAGGGAACTAACCCTTTCCCTTTCCACTAACACACTGTTTTCCCAATCCAAATGGCACCCACACCTGAAGTTGCTAGTGTGGGGAGAGGCACAGTATGGCTTATGAGTACCCCTTCCAGTAAGCTTAATAGCAGCTTGGGGGTGAGGGAGGGTTGATTTCAAATGGGAAAGCAGCACTGGGGGAGATTAAACAGCTGATGCTGCAGGCCTGTTTCCTTTTCCTCTTTCCGGCATTCAATGATTGCTGTTAAGCTATGAAAAAAGCCATTCCATTCGGAGATCTGATCACCGATCTTCCACCTCATATATGTTTTGAAGGGATTCTTTGAAGGGAAGAAAGTGCAGGCAGTCCCTGGGTTACGTTCTTAAGCCTGTCTTTAAGTCGAATGTGTATGTAAGTCGGAACAGGTACATACGGTGCTTATTAAACATCACTTCGTCAAATGTTTGTCTTAGTATAGTATTTATTTTACCTTTCTGTGTATATATGCTATGCATTTATACTCTGCACATGGACTGTAACTAGGAAATGTATACTCTGTAGAACTTTACTTGCTAAGTGAATAAACAGGTAGAATTAGACCTATGGTGTTCCAGAGTGTTTCCTGACTCCATGGATTAATCTGCAACGGGGAAGCTGGAAGCAGTCTGATAACAGGGCAGACTGGGCTGGAAAAACTGGCACAACACGCTGCACGCTGCGCGGGGGGAGGTGAGATCTGGAAGATCTGTGTGTGGAATTTCAGGCGTCTGCTAGCACACAGACAGGATTATTAATTCTCCCAACTCGGACACACTCTGCTCAGAGATAACACCAACAATTTTCACTACTGACTCTCTTTGGTCAATAGAGTGGGTGTTCAGTGAGGGTGGAATTGTGATGAGACCTCACCATTCCAGAATGGGGGCCAAACATTTAGAAAAAACTGTGTTCCTCAAATGCAACATGGATAAGTTTTAGGAAGTACAGCAAATTTATTTTTTTAAATCATTTTCCTAAAATGCAACCTTTCAGACATTTTGGGTTTGGCTGCCTCTGCCTGCCTGTTTGGGGTTCCCTGTCTCCTCTGCCTGCCTGGTCTCTTCTTGACCAGTTCCACAGTTTGAATTGTCCAAGACAAAGGCCTCTGCCTGCCTGCTTTGGGGTTCCCTGCCTCCTCTGCCTGCCTGGTTATGGGTTTGTCTGCCTGGTCTGTTCTTGCCAAAATCAGTTGTAGACTTTCGAAATAAAAAGGCACACTTGTGCCTAGAATTTATTTAAGCCACACATCTGAAGTAGCCTTATTTTGTTCGGGGAAAAAAACCCATTGATTTTAATAGGGACTCGTGGAGTCAGCTTTGTGAATGACTTGGGACTCGGGAGTCACCATTTTGGACCTCGGACTCGAGACTCGGGTTCAAAGACTCGTGACTCAACTCGAGACCAAGGACTCTCCAACATCCCTGGCAGAAATTCAACAGGCAGAGATTCCCCAGTCACAGCACCTTCCAATTGGTGAAATGCTGTACCTGTCGCATTTGTGCAGCAGCAGCTGTTAAAGGCACAGGGGACTTAATTAAAGATTAAAGATCTGTGGCTCAAACCTGTACAGAATTCACTCCTGATCTGGAATATTAATTATATTCATTCAGAAGAGGATCTGGGGGTGGGGGGGAGTAGGAGGGGAAGGGGAAGGGGAGGGGGAGTAGGAGGGGGAGGGGAGGGGAGGGGGAAGGAATGCGGAGAGTGCATTTGTTTTAATGATTCAGTGGCAATGAACCTTGTGGTGACTGCAAAAGCAGGTACGAAAAATTGAGCAACTATTATGAGGAAAGTATCAGTGGACTGTAAAGGTGACTCTCAAAACTGAGCAAATTAAGTTGAAGTAATTACTGGATGTTGGTGGTTTTTTTAAAAAATGAAGGTTATATTTTAGTTACGGGTTTTATGTTAAATGACAACTGGGACGGCCTATTTCTCATGTTTTATTTGTTAGCTATTGTTTACTTCTATACTGTTTGCAATGGCCTATGCTATAAGTAATGCACTTTTTAAATTTATTGCTCTGTTCCCCACCTAATATCCCATGACGTAAAATTCACTGTGCACTACTTGATTCCTGACATTGACTCATGGAATATATAGGACAGGCTAAAAGTTCCTTGAGAAGTTAGTACAGTTGATTGATGTCTGCCTTCCTGAAATTGCATGGGTAAGACCATCTGAAATCCAACTGCTCTGGCTCACTTGGGTGGGTGGGACAAGATCAGGGACTAGATGTGACTCTTGATCATCACTGAAGTCAGCAAGAAGAGGGGAGAACCAAGTGTCAACCACTTTTGAAGCTTCTCCCTAGTGAACCACTGGGGGGGGGGGGAGCAATCCCTAACTGATTTTTGCTGCACATGAGGAGTAGTACCACCATCTGGACAATCCTTACAGAGTAAACATTGCTTTCTTGTCAGAACCATTATGAAGCTGTACCAAATTAATATCGTTCAGCTTGGCCATTTGAGGGATATTTTTGATAACACAGCAGCACTCTCAGTGAGCTCTCTTGCAGTGGATGGACATCTACTATTCAGAGACTCCAGGTGTCAGCTCCAAACTAAGAACCATGGGCAAAGAGCCCTTTGGCTTTTGCCAAGAGGCTCACACCTTTAGCAAGGCACTAGCTTTATAGTATTTACCTGGAGGGGAGGGGAAACAAACAGCCTCAGTGAGGAACAGGAGATCATCCAGCAAACACTTCCCCTCTAGGTGGGGAATTAATGGATACCTGACAACCCTTGGGTTCAGGACCTACATTAGAGTCCACATGGTCATTCTTCACCTACTGCTACTTCAATCAAATTGCTTGCAGCCTGGCTTCCATTAATACCCAAAATGCACATAGGATTAAATGCCCAAAACACATGAATCGACCCAAATCAAAATTTATAGAACATTCTGCATCCCTACGTGCAGACATATTTTGAACAGATGGCCTTCATATTATTTTCAATAAAGTGACTTCCCCCCCTCCCAATCAAATTATATCTGCTACAATTCTTTCTTTCTCTTACCTCAGTAAAAACAGAAAAACACACACATCAACAACAGTATCAGTTCATCCATTTTCCATTCCCTGTAGTTATTTAAGATAAGATTAAGATAATGTGTTTTATATTAATGTTTTTATGATGTATTTAATGTATATTACAATTACAACGTATTTTAATATATCTTAATCTCTTTGTAAACTATATATATATGTATATATATATAGCAATACCTTGGATTGAGAGCATAATTCGTTCCGGAAATGTGCTTGTAATCCAAAACACTCTTATATCAAAGCGAGTCTCTGGCGGGTGTGAGTGGGGGCGGGGCCGATTTCGGCCCACTCGACGTGAGCGGTTACATACCTACGACTTGCCTTGCAAGACCTTGCTCGTTTATCAAGTCAATTTTTTTTTTTTTTTTTGCTTGTCTTGCAAAACGCTCTCAGGCCAAGTTACTTGCAATCCAAGGTATTACTGTGTGTGTGTGTGTGTGTGTATACACACACACACACACACACACATATATATATATATATATGTGGGGAAACTGGTATATAAATCAATTAAATAATAAATAATAAGATTGGCTCATTCATTCATTCATTCATACATACATACATACATGCATGCACATGAACATGTGAGCATGCTCAACATTTAGTAGAATCAGTCCATTTGTCTGTTTACCCTTTTCATTTTTTCTTTATTTTATCAATAGAAACATGAAAGGTTCTCTCTGACCAATATGTGAATCGTACAAACTCTAAGATTGCAGTTTTCCCTCCCTCTTCTGCATCAAGTGTAGGGTAATTGGATAGAAACTGCATTGCCTAAAGTTGCTCCTGTCCACTCTTGGATAGAGCACTTTTTGTGATAGTGGTATATGTACACATGTACACCACAAACCACACTGCAAATCTGCACAGTGGTCCTGTGAGGCTGCAATCCTATGCATAATCCTATGAACTCAGTGATGGGCTGGATGAGGGCCAATAAATTGAGGCTGAATCCTGGCAAAACAGAAGCCCTGTGGGTGAGAGGTTCCCAAGTCCGGGAGATAGGCTCATTGCCTGTTCTGGATGGGGTTGCACTCCCTTTGAAAGATCAGGTTTGTAGTCTGGGGGTACTCCTAGATCCATCATTGTTGCTGAAGTCCCAAGTAGCTGTGGCAGCTTGGAGTGCCTTTTACCATCTTCAATTGGTTCACCAGCTACGGCCTCTCCTGAAGGGATAGCTTGGCCACAGTGATACAGGTGCTAGTAACCTCAAGACTAGATTACTGAAATGCATTCTATGTGGGATTGCCCTTAAGGTTGCTCTGAAAGCTAGAGCTAGTGCAGAATGCAGCAGCTTGGCTATTGTCAGGAGCTTATTTATTTATTTATTTATTTATTATATTTATACCCCTCCTTTTTTCCTGCAAGGAACCCAAGGCGGCTTACATAATCCTCCTCCTCTCCATTTTATCCTCACAACAACCCTGTGAGGTAGTTTAGGCTGAGAGTCAATGACAGGCCCAAAGGCACCCAGTGAGTTTCATGGCCGAGCGGGGACTAGAACCCGGATCTCCCGAGTCCCAGTCCAACACTCTCATTACTATGCCACACTGGCTCTTTTCAGCATGCAACTCCTTTACTGAAGGAACTTCACTGGCTACCTATTCACTACAGGGTCAGGTTTAAGGCATGTATACAAAGCCCGAAACAACTTGGGACCAGGTTACCTGAGAGAGCGCCTCCTCCCATAGCAACTTGCCTGGTTGGTGAGGCCATAGGATGACATGCTCCTGGTGGTTCTTCATGGACCTGTGGCTCGATTGGAGTCCACCAGGAGAAGAGCCTTCAGTGTGGCGGCTCCATTTCTGTGGAACTCCCTGCCTCTAGAGGTCAGGCATGCCCCAACATTGTGCTGCTTTTGGTGCCCGCTAAAGACCTCCTTGTTCCGGGAAGCCTTCTCTGCTCTTCAACCACCAATGTAATTTTAGTTTGTTGTCAATGTATTGCTTTTGTTTCTTTTATCTGCTTTTGTCTTTTATTGTTCACCGCTCCAGTATCTGCTTGATGTGAAATGGTATACAAATACTGTAAATAATAATAACAACAATAATAATTACATGGGATTAATATCTATTGAACATAGGAGGACTTACTTCTGAGTAAGTACGCATAGGATTTCTCTGAGTTTTGAATCAACCTGATTTCCAGAGAAATTTAGATATTTTCTAAAAAGGTTTCTAAACACCTTAGAATTCATCATCTTCCCTTTTTGTGGCCTCTTCCCTTTCCCCAAAGTGCACTGTCTTCTATTATGCCCAGTCAATACATGGAGGTTTACTTATGAACCACAAGAAATCCATTACGTGCAGCATGTTGCAACCTTTAATGTTGCAGAGTATTGTCCATGTTTAGCTTAGTTTATTTTAAGCAAGATCAATAACACCTGCTGGTTTCATTGCCATTTCCCAGATGCTTGCTAGAATTACAGCTTATGCAAGGTGTACCCAATCGCAGCAGAGTCCTCCACATCTCCATTAACAGCAATTCAAGAGCGAAATCAGCTTATATACACTTTTCAGGAGGTGAGAGCCTAATTATTTTATGAGTCTCTCAGAAAAAGATTACTTGAATAATAACACTTTAAGGGCCATTTTATATATATATATTTTGTGCTTCATATTTTTAACCTCCCTACTTTTCTTCCGAGAGTTCATTTCAGTCTATATATCACTTTTGAATTACATTGACAGGCTTGCTTCTACCGTCTCTGAAATCCCTCCGGAGGACACTTGCAGCTTTCACTTTGAAAAGATATTCTGAAAACAACTGTGTTATGAGGTCCCGTGTTTATCAATGATTGTACATCAAATGAGTTCATCTGCAGAGCACAAACGAAAGAAGCAAAATGGGTCTCTTAACTGCTAATGCGACAAACACACTCAGTGCTTGGAGAGCTGGGCCAATTCTTTGTCATTCCTGGTATTACCCTGGTAATAAAAATTCTGCAGGCCAAATTGGTCTGCCGTGAGACTTCAAACACCTATTTGTTTTCAGCACAATGACATAGATGTAACGGACAGGAGCTTTAGTAAACCATGTTCTTGATGATCTATATAAGAAGTAACAAATTCACACTCTCTCTGCTGCTTTGGCTGTGGCTGTGTGGCCTCTGTGAAGCCTAGCAAAAATGTAAGGATGTGCTGCAAACCAGTACAATTCGAGCTCTTCCATGTTCTGTTCTCCAATTTCCATCTTGAAGCTCATTCCAACTTGTGTGTGTTATCAGATTGCGAACTTTTTTGTTTTTTGGCATGAAAATGCATTCATATTTTCATGCATGTTATTCTAAATGCATGTTATAATCAATTGTGCTTTTTAAAAATTTATTTTAATGTACACATTTTTCTCCCACTGATCCAAAGCCTCTTTCTGCGCATTTGTAAATGGACATATTTTAAAACACATATTTGTTGCATGATGAATCGCATCACAAGGTTGGAAATGTAGATGTCAGACCACGGATTGCATTCAGGTCCATGTTCAGTTCTGGGAGGTGCATATTGGGTAAATTCTGGTCAAAAACAAACTGGGGGGGGGAATTCTCACCCATCCCTCAAGAAATGGTCTCAAAGGACTAGATGCAAGGATCTCAAAGCATGAAGCAGGCTTCCTAAAGACAAAGGAGGATTGGTTAATGAAGACCTCTCTCTGCCATGCCATTATTCCTGTCCAGTTCCTGTGTAAGCCTTGATTGGGCCAAAAGCAGAGTGCCTCTCTTCCTCAATCCCATCTCCCAATCAATACCACAGGGATTGTTATGTGCTCATTTCCACCCACATTGCCAGGGCCGGATTAAGAGCTGAGGAGGGCGCGCGGCTGAAGAGGGCGTGCGGCTGAAGAGGGCACCCTCCACTGCGCCGCCCCCGCCAGGCCTCCGCCTCCCCACCCTCCCTCCCTCCCGCCGCCGCCGCACCCTCCCGTCCCGCTCGCCGCTACGCCTCCCCCCACCCTCCCGCTCGCTGCCGCTGCGCCTCCCGCCGCCGCCGCCATCACCACCACCCCCGACCCCCCCGCCACCTACCTTCTCCGCGTCGTGTCGCTTCCGAAGCCCCGCCCGCGTTGTTTTGGCGGGAAAGGGGAACCAGGGCAACAGGGCTTAAACAGCCCTGTTGCCATGGTTTCCCCAGCAAAAAACAGCGCGGGGGTCCCGTCGCGTCACTTCCTCCTCCTCCTCCTCCTCCTCCTCGGCGGTGGCGGCAGCAGCAGCAGCAGCAGCCGCCAGGGCGGGGGGAAGGTAGGTTGGTGGTGGCGGCACAGGGTTTTTTTTTTTTTTTTTTGCAGAGCAGGACTGCTTTGGAGAGGGCCCCCCGCTAAATATTATTTCGCCTGGGGTGTCAAACTGCCCTGCACCGGTCCTGATTGTGGGCCTGTTTTGGGGTAGGGGCCTGGAGCTGCAGCTCCAATAGCCCCTATCTTAATCTGGCCCTGCACATTGCTGTATTGACCGAGAGCCAATGGAACAATCTCCTATTGCTGTGGCTCACGCTGGCTCAGCTTGTCTGAGCGTGGAAAGCTAAGCAGGGTCAGGCCTGGTTATTACTTGGATGGGAGACCCCTCCTCTAGTTTCCTGCATTGAGCAGGGGGTTGGACTCGATAGCCTTGTAGGCTCCTTCCAACTCTATGATCTATGAAATCTATGAAATCTATGATCATTGTTGCTTTCATAAAATCAACTGCCTGTGAAACTTTGAGGACACCAGAAGTCATGTAGCTTGACCCAAGGGTGTGAGGTTCCCACACCTGATTTGATGTGTATATGTCTTATCTTGCTCAGCCTCCATCACATAGTTTGTCTCTATGATGTCACAAGATGCCTCCAGAAATGTTTGGCTGGAGGGAGGACAATCCATGTGGCAAGGCAATTCTGCCCAAAATGGCACATTACATGATGGAACACCCATCACATGGAGGCAGTAACTAGGCATTATGTGGCAAAACTGTTCTTAGTCTGAATATGGGTAAGCTTTCTATTTTTTACCCTCTCCACCTCCTTAGGTATAATTCTGACATGAGATGTCCCCCACAAAGCCTTCTTGAAAGTGTGGTGGGGAACTCCACTTAGGAACATAGAAAGCTGCTTAGTTTATTATTATTAAATGTAATAAATAAATAAAAATTTTGGGAGGTTTGTGCTCTTTTAAAGATAAACAAGATGCAAACTACAGCATTTCATCCTTGGTCAGGTAGGTTGAGTGCCTCCAGAGAACCCTGGGAAATATGCTGGCTTCCTTTGTACATGCTAATCAACAGGACTGGGTTAAATTGCTGCTATATGTAATGATGACTTATAGAAGTAATGTTCAATCCATCACAGAATTTACATGATATAAAGTTATATTTGATCTGAATTGTTAAATGGAGTAGAAACCTGTGAAGGGTATGCAAGTGTGGTGGAGTATGTACAGTATCTGGCTGGATACTTAAGCACAGTGAAAGAAAGTGTTATCAGGTGCCAAATTTAGGCCACTTGGTGGTATCAGAAAGAACAGTATGATCTTTAGACCACCTCTCAGCTATGCATGACAGGAGGATAAGTGTGTGCAAAGAATGAATTACATCGAAGAGGACAATGTACTAAATTAATGTGAAGCTACAAGTGTGCAAAAAATAATGTCTCTGGTCTTGTATGAATTGGGAGGGAAGGATGCACAGACAATTATAGTCACTATAATCACATAAAACCTTATGGGAGTGATGAAGTACTGACTTCTGTAACACAGCCCAATGAAAAAGAAAGAAGAAAAAAACTGGAGATGTTTCTGAAGGTGAACTAACTTCATTAGTTTAGTTACTGAAGTGCATCCTTCCACTACCACCAAATTGTAATGCTTAATATTTCCTGGGGCATGTGTGTTCAAACCCAGTCAACATTTATTTATTTATTATATTTATACCCCGCCTTTTTTCCTGAAAGGAACCCAAGGCGGCTTACATAATCCTCCTCTCCTCCTCTCCATTTTATCCTCACAACAACCCTGTGAGGTAGGTCAGGCTGAGAGTCAGTGACTGGCCCAAAGTCACCCAGTGAGCTTCATGGCCGAACGGGGATTAGAACCTGGATCTCCGAGGCCCAGTCTGACACCCCTGGGCTTTTCTCAATGACAGGAATAGGGTTTGTTTTACGAATAGCAGAATCCAAATATTTTGGACGAACAAGGAACATGAAAACATCCCAGTTTAAGAATAGCGGCCTAAAAACTGAACTGAACAATGATAATGTACATGTTTAAAGTAGAGGAGACCACAGGGAAAGTGAATAAAAAAGCACCAACTAAAATAGACTGTGGAAGAGAGAGTTGCAGCCAAATACTCTAAGACAGGATTCGTTCAGTAGCAGCTTTGAGGCCAGAGAGTGGCATGCTGAGGTTTACAACTGCCCAAGGCTGTGCAGCATCAGGCAGGCCTGCCTGAGATGAGAGACCTTAAGCACTCCGTACTGAATCACTGCATCACTGGACTCCATCTCCTCCTCTTTTTTAAAAAAAAACAACATTATTTTTAGACTTACCTTAATATAGTTACCTGAATTACCCCTATTGTTTACTTCCCCCTTCCCTCCTTGTTAAATAAATTATTGTTAGATTTTTTTAAAAAAAGTGAGTGACCATTTCTTAATGTTATCAGTGGTTTGTTAAACTGAGAATTTTGCTTGCCCTGCCAAAAAAAAATAATCTAAAATGGGATTTAAAACAAGACTGAAAAGTACTGGTTTAGTAAGGCCACCTACTGGGATTTTTGGGAGCTGTAGTCCAGCAACATCTGGGGACCCAAGGTTGGAGAGCCCTGAGCTAGAAAGTGAGCAAAACCACAGCTGAGACCTAACTCAGGATAGTGTATATACTGTTCCCCCTCCTCTTTTCTTTTTTTTTTTTTTTACTCCAGTTTGTTTAAACAAATCTTCTCAAAAGTCCAAAGCTCTGTGATATTGTCTCCAGCATGCAATTCTAGATTTAAATCTTTGCCCACACCGGTATTTCCACAATTAGGTCAACTCAGCAAGTGGCCTCTAGTCTTCATTTCAAATTTATGAGGGCAAAGTCTTACCACTTCCAATCACTTTTTTTCTGCTGTGCTGCCAGATTAATTTAAAGCAGGTCAAACTGATAAAATCATAGATCAAGGGGTCACAACAGAAAGAGAAAAGCAAATCAATAGCCTGCACATTCCAAAGTGGCTTTTCAAACATGTCCTTTTATACTTTCAGCTTCCTTTCACTCTCCTGGCTGGTAATCAAAATTATCTCTTCCTGTAATAAGAAATAATTCAAATACAATAGAATCTCCATAACACACCACAGGCAACACTTTTTGTTGTTGTTGTTTGGTCTGAGTGAAGAGCATTAAGGGTATTGGAATTTGCTTCTACATAGTATTCATTGTTTCAAGAAAGTTTTGAGGGACTTTTGAAAGTTTGAATTAGGGGAGACATCATAGCTCAGTGTAGAGAACCTGTTTTACATACAGAAGAGCCCAGGGTCAATCACCAACATTTCCAGTTACAGGGATCAGATACTAGGTGATGTGAAAGACCAGTCCTTGAGACATTGGAGAGCTCTTGTCTTGCCCATCAGAATAGTCAATTGTAGGGTCACTGTAAAAATAGGAACTGTCTTAGTTATACCAAGCAAGTTATGTGCCTAGTTTCCCCATTATTTTGGACCTGGGCTATGAACCAGGAAGTACCCAGTTCAAATCTAAAACAAAAAACAAAAAAATCCCAGTAGGTGGCCTTACTAAACCAGTACTTTTCAGTCTTGTTTTAAATCCCATTTTAGATTACGTATTATTTTTTTGGCAGGGCAGGGCAGGGCAAGCAAAATTCTCAGTTTAACAAACCACTGATAACATTAAGAAATGGTCACTCACCAGCTCATAGCTTGTAGGCGGGTGGCATGAAGCTTGTCTCCAAGTGGGTTGGTTGGGTAGTGCTTCATGCATGGTGCCAAGTCAGTCAGAAGAAGACTGCATCCTTCCCTTATAGGGTCTACACACACACACACACACACACACACACACACACACACACACACCATTTTCACTACTTACTTTGTCAGTATGGGTTTAGCCAGTTCTCAGTATGAATTTTGGGGGCATTCTGCACAATTGGCCTAGGAGAAGCCTTCTTTGCCTCCTCCACACCAAGAAAAATACAGGGGGGGGGGGTTAGTTACTGTTTGTCTTACCTGAGAGAATTTTAGAATTTGTACTGTGGAAATTAGAAGGAACCTTAGAGGTCAATGCAGGATTTCCAATGCAGGATGCAGCTGACAGGCAGCTGCCCAAGTACCTACAGCAAAGGAGAGCCCACCACCATGGCCTGAGGCAGTCTTCTCCACTTTTAAACAGCTCTTACCATTAGGATGTCTCTCCCAATAGGAACATAAGGAGAGCCCTGCTGGATCAGACCAAGGGTCCATCTAGTCCAGCATTCTGTTCACACAGTGGCCAACTAGCTGCCCACAGGATCCCACAAGCAGGGTATGAGTGCAACAGCACCCTACCATCCATGTTCCCCAGCAACTGGTCGGTGTTCCTAGACATACTGCCCGTGATACTGGGAATGATGAACAGAAATCTGCTTCTTTGAAATGTCCCACCCATTAGTTCTAGTCCTGCCCTCTGGAGCAACAGAGCACAAGCCTGCTCCATCTTCTGCATTACAACCCTTCCGATATTTTAAGACAGCATTTATGCCTCTCCTTAGTCTTCTTTTAGTCTTTCAACCACTCCTCACAGCACAGGACTTGGTTCCCAGCCCTCCCACCATTCTGCATGCCCTGTTCTGGACACAGTCCAATTTGTCAATGTCCTTCTTACAATGTGGTGGCCAGGACTGGATATAGTACTTCAGATACAGCTTGAGCGGTACAGAATATTACTTCTTGTGATCTGGACACTATGCTCCTGTTAATGTAGATTAGATAGATAGATAGATAGATAGATAGATAGATATTAAGCATCCACATTGCACTGCTGGCTCATGTTCAGCTTGTAATCAGCTAAGACACCAAGTTACTGTTGCCAAGTCATGTCTCCCCCCATGGAGTCCTGGGCTTGGGGCCTTGACTTCTTCATGTTGTCCAGAGGATGCTGGTTCAGTTGGGGTGGGCATTTGGGGCCGGTGAGCACCTTGATTGTGAAGGAGGCTTACTCAACTATATATACCCACCCAGCTGAAGGGGATATGGCAGGAGCTACCTAGGTTTGGCAGCTTCGTCTCATACAAAGCCGTTTAGCTGGGGTGAGTGGAGGCTGTCAGGTCCTTTTTTCCACACCCTGTAGGTGACTGAGAAGGCAAAGAGAAGTGCAGACTGATTCAGTACTTGAAACAAGGGTGGTCCCACCCCTTTTAAAATAAATAGTGGGAGAGTGCTTTCCTAGCCCTAGGTCACATGTTAAGTGCTCAAGAAACCCCCACTGGTAGGGTTGAAGCTATAGTACATTCTCCTATTGCACATCCCTTTGGTGAAGCTCAATAAATTTGTTGCTTGGGTTTTCATTCCAGGGGGTGGGGGGAAATGCATATAGGCATCAAATACTAGTTTCTGTTTACATTAGTTTTAGTTATAGTTTCCACTGAGACATGCAGGAGTTCAAAATATCTGAAGCTATGATCAAACTTCCTCTTCAGTGGTTTCCTCCAGCAATGAAATTTCTTCAGAACTTGCCAGCTTTGGCCTGCAAGTTCTCTTCTGGTTGACCTGCTAGGCTTGCTTTCCATCACAAGCCTAAATCCAGAGACTCTCTGTGACAACTGGGATGCCTAAAGAAAATGTTTCAATATTTGCAGGCCCACAAGCTGTGGAAACAAATGGTTGCATTCAAGGAAGAAGAAAAAAAACCTTCTCTGACACTACAGTTTCCTTCTGGGACTGATTTGTAAGAAAAGCTGCAGGCCAAACCAATGACATATGTGATAGAATATGAGAAGAGGAAAGGGAAGCAGGGAGTCTTAAAATAAACTTTTTCTCTTGTAAAATGGAAATACTCATTTGTGAATTGAATTACTGAACAGAGGTGGTGTGGGAATATTCTCAAGTTCAAGAGATGTGATGTGAGGGACATCGGGGTCGACCTTGTCAAGTGCCTGCTGAGACCCACAACCCAGCAGGGTGCCTACTGCTGACCTCTAGAGCCCTCTTGCCCTGCTGCTCCTCATCTTCCTCGAGGTTGCTGCCTGTTCATCAGACCTATCCAAGCATACAAGCAATGACAGGAGCAGGGGAAAAGAGCAAATGCCTCATCCTGTTTTGCTTTCTTCTGCAGATTGGGCTCAGAGGGGGAAGGCAAGCGAATGGGTAGTGGCAACCATAGCAAGGAAGTGAGCCCTCTGAGGACTTCTTGCTGTCCAAGGGCTCTCCAAGACAGAGTCAACCCTTGCAAGGGGGTTGCTTGATTTGTTTGATTTGCACCTCACCTTTCTACCAAGAAAAATGGCACTCAAGGCAGCTTACAATTTGGTCATCTTCCACCACTTCACAGATGGAAATAGAAAGAGGGTACACATACCCGCCAGGTGGGCAAAGAATGCATGGATGGGACTGCATGGCCACGCACTCTAGCCCTGCCCATCACTAGAACCTTACACTACCTCTCCACTTTCCTGATGAACATCCAATGGATGTTTGTGAGAATGATTCCTCCTTGTGTACAGATGTACTCACAGAGAGCTCCTACACTTGAGGGAGCACCCTGCCCAAACAGGGTGCCTCCTCATGAGCAGGAGCTCCACACACATACTTCTGTATGCACAGAGAATTCATTCCCATGAATGGTCCGTTGGATGCTTGTCAGGGTACGTGGGAGGCAGCACACAATTCTAGTGGTGGGCAGGGCAAGTCCACATGGCCCTGAGAAGTTGAGAACCCCTCCACCATGCATTCACTGAATGCACAGAGAGGCTCATATGAAACTCCCTTGGAAAGTGCTTGCAATCCTGCCCTGTTATCTTCCTGAGCCACCTCCATTCCATTAGTTATGTATGCTATATTCATTGGGGGTGGAGCGGTTTGAGGTGGTGGCAGTATTATGTTCTTCACTGATTTAAAAGCCAAGAGGAGTGTTGTACTTGGGGCTAATGGTACACTAGAAAAACATAATTGCCTTACAATATGTTATCAACAAACTGTAGCAAACTCTAACAGCTGCAGTGCATCGTGTGAAACGGCCATCTGTGCAATGCATGTGCATTTTGTATGCACATCCTTTTCCCACTTAAGAGCTATAACCTCTAATGAGGGAGCTGGACCCTGAAGAATGAAAACACCAGCAACTCGGGCTAGCAAGGGCAAGAAACAGGAACAATGATTTTCCAGCACGATCACTTCCCTACAGAATGTAGGGGCTGTCCCTGATACATAAGGTCATTTGGGCTGTATGCTGCCTGCCTCCCTTTAAAGCAAGCAAGCACAACCTGCGTTACCTCCTCAGCCAAACACAAGCTACTAGCCATGTATCCTAGCCCACCATGGGCTAAATAAACTTAACTGCCTAGATCGCTATTGGACCGTCAGTAGTCAAGACTGGTGAGAGTGTGAGAGCCAAAAAAGCGAATCAGAAGGCAGGACCATAGAAGACAGGAACATACCAAAACTCAGAAAAACCTCGTTGCTTGCACAAGGCTCAACTGTGAGCCAAAAGAGGCATTACTTTAAATCTGTGTCTAGCTGATAGATAGATAGATAGATAGATATTACTCTAAAGCAGTGTTCTCCAACCTTGGGTCCCCAGATGTTTTTGGCCTACAACTCCCAGCATGCCCCAGCCAGCGTAGCTGGCTGGGGCATGCTGGGAGTTGTAGGCCATGAACATCTGGGGACCCAAGGTTGGAGAACACTGCTCTAATGCATATGCAGGGCCCCCAATCTGGACTGTGAAACCAGAGTGGGGATGGGGGTGAGCAGGCTAACGTCTGGATCAGGCACCCTGCGCCTGTGCTAGAGTAAACATGAAAATAGGGCAAACTGGCAAGACTCAGATTTAAAGTAATGTCTGTTTTATTTTAGCGATGGATGTCAGAGGAATCCACAATGGATTCAAATGAGTTTGGATTTCTGTGAATCTGACCTGCGGATTCTGCAGTGGACTGGCTTTTCCTGAGTTGTGTAGGTTCCGCACACTTGTGGTTCAGGTTTTCACTGTGTGTGTGTGTGGGGGGGGGGATTTTGCCAGTGTAAATTAGTGCAAGTAGAATGAAATTCTGGTGTAAAATATCTAATTCCCTCAAAGAGCAGACAATGGAATGAAAGACTGACAATCTGCAAAGCTCAGCTCGAATGGATTTAACAAAAGGGCCAGCTTGGGTAGTCAGAGTCAGTCCAGAGCCTGAAGCTACTTCACTGAGAAACTGTTAATAGGTTAACTGCGTTGGGGATCTGCACAGAGACTGAGCATGATTGGGACTCCAAAAACAAGGGGGCTATCAAACCCCTGGTGGGATGTGTTCATCTTGGCAGCGGTGCTTCTGGAACTGAACTACTGGGTGCAGACCTGAGGAGTCCCTACAGCCCAGAGGGCCCCACAGATGATAGCACCCTGTCCACATCAGTCACAGCAATGTCTTTATTTTTCACAGACAAGGTCTTTGGAAAGTTTGGGAAACAGATACAGAAAAAGGACCTGTTCCTGCATGTTACATGGTAAGCTGGAGGGATGAAGTGAATGGGTCCCTACTTCTTTCCTTTGTTAAAAGAAAGAAAAATTGAACCATTTGTTCCCCACCACTAACACAAGGCAATGAGAAGGGGATAAATGGTTCTTTTTCTCTCTCTAAGTGGTGAGGGGACGGAGTGCCCAGAGTAGGAGTGGTGAGAGGTGAGGTGCTGTGCTGGGATCTTTCCATCCCACTACCTTCAGTCCTGGTAGCACCACTGCATCTTGGTGCAGTGGGTCACACAGGTTGTGTGGGCTTGTTTTAAAGATTACCCCCTTTCTATGGATGGGAGATTTGTGACTTTAACTGCTGCAAAACAGGCAAAAATAAACAGGTGACGGTTGTAAATGCAGAGATTTGAAAAGCATTGATGAGACTAGTGACATTTCACACATTCTTAATTCACAGACAACGGGATTAAAGTCATGAGAGAGAGGTATCTTCAGGAGCCAATTCAAATACTGTACTTAGAAAAAGCAAGCTATATAAATAAGTAGGTATGAAAGTCTGTGCTGCTCCTTGACTTTAAAGCAATAGTACAGTCTGTGTTGAGTGTTTAAATCTTTCTTCATAGATTTCAGTTTAATAGTTATGGCTTATGTTCCTTTTTTTTATTATTACAGTGGGATCAAGAGTGGGTGTTTTTTCCCCCTTCTTTTTCTTCATATCAAGTCAATGATAGCCTTGGACAACTGTCACCTAAATTTCTTAACATTTTACCTGTAGACTTCTAAACATGCTATGTTAAAGTATACTGGGAAATAATTTGGATTCTAGTGTCAGTCTGCCTGTGGTTCAATTTACTTACACAAAAGGCAGTGTCTGTCTGTCTGCCATCTGTTTTTCAGACCACATGTATTAGTCTTGAAAGTACCCACAACCTTGCTGTGAATCTCGCCCTTTCCCAAGTAAAAAGCCTTTGCCCCCTTCACTAAATAGTCAAAATGCTACCTCTAGTCCTTTTTTCATAGGTCTCTGCAAAAGTGTTTTGGTTCCATATACATTTCTCGCTTCCCATTCACCTTCCTTCATCAGTTCACTTTCAAGTCACCACCCTCTTCCGTCCGGTGCATTCACTTTGCCACTACTTCCTTTTCTCTATGGCATTCCCCCGCCAACCCCCACAGCTAGTCTGTTCCTTTCTTGAGGCTGGGGGTAGGAGAACATCACTTTGCATTCTGGCTGTGAGCAGTTGATGGACAACTGAGAGATCTTGTTCTTTTTTCTTATACTAGCCCCACTGAGAAGCACTGTGCATAGTGGTTCACAGTGAAGAGAATGAATAGAGAAAGGAAGATACAAAGATTCACTGGTTTTTTTTAATGTATAAATTGTTGTGAACCGCCCAGAGAGCTTTGGCTGTGGGGCGGTATGGAAATGAAATAAATGAAATGAAATGAAATTCACTTGGTTTTTCACTGAATGTTGGGACCTATTCCACTGGTGACAAAGGAAAATAACAAAAGCAGAGCAGTTTATTTTGATAGGTTTAGAAGGCACAGCAGGTTTAGGGATGCCCATAAGCCCCTGAACTCAGTGGCTTATGCTCATCCTATGCAGGGCGGGAGGAGTGGTGAAGGCGATCATCACCTCCCTATCCTTGTGTCCTGCATTTTTGCTAGACAGTTTTTTTTTTTTAGCCTATCTAGCAAAAATATTTTGGAGGGAGAGGGAAGGAGGCGGGAGTGGCTTCAAGGTACCTTATATCCTGGCCTGCCCGGTCTCCTCCCCTTGCCCTCTTTTACCCCTCTCCAAAGTCACTTTCCCCACCTCAGGTGCAGTTCTTCCCATGCTGGCTGTGAGTGGCGGGGAAAGGTGGGGGACAGAGCTCTGATTCCCAGCTCCAAGATCAGAGTGTACTGTCCCCAGCCTTGGATCTAGGAATCCAAACAAATCCTATGGCCCCTCAGACAATGTGTAGGGGCCATAGGAGCACTCCCTAGATGTATCTGAGAAGACATCTCCTCTTGTCTTTGAGAAAACAATACAGCAACTCACATTTTAACAATACTGATTAATTTGGAACAGACATATAGGGTTGAACAGAATACTCCTCAACAATTTCACTGGTTTTAGTGAAACATTTTGCACATCTCAGAAGTTTATAATTAGTTTTGTAGAATCCTAGAATGACAGAGTTGGGTGGGGTCTTGTAGGTTGTCTAGTCCAACACTCTGCTTGATTCTGGAACAGGTGGATAGAACACCTGTTGAGGGTGTTCTGTCCACCTGTTGAGGATAGAACACCCTCAACAGGTGGCTATCCAACCTCTGCTTGAAGACTTCCAGCATGGGAAAGCCCACCAGTTCTCTAGGGAAACGGTTCACTTGTCAAACAGTTCACTTGTCAAACTGCTCTTACTGTAGACACACACACACACACACACACACACACACACACACAGTAAATACAGCAAAGCTACATTCAGGTTTTCCACTGGAAATATCCTCACCAGCAATCCCATTATTCTTAAAGTTTACAAAGGAGAGGGAGACTCCTACACCTTCCCTTGTGATACTACTCCTGTTTGGACTCATATCCCTAACTGTTGCTGCAAATCCCCTGCTACCCTGATCTGAAGCTGGTCCCAGTGTATGTAAAAGGGGCATTTCTAAATCCTCCATTCTTTGACTGATGTTACTTGGCTTCTTCTATGCTGAAATGTTGGATGCCCTAAATTCTTGCCCTAAATTCTGAATGAGTAACATTGGAGCTGCAATCCAATGCCCACTTAACCTTGTCAGTAAACCCTATTAAGAATGCATAGGGACTTATTTCCAGGTAAATATGCATAGGATTGGGATACACCATGTCCAGTTGTCAGAATTTTCTAGTAATCAGGATGTGTCTAATCATGCATGTCTAATTTCAGATGTCTATATGCTGTGGAAGTACCTTAGAGGTCAGTGAAGCCAAGCATCTCTTCCTCTCCCTGCCATCTTGCATGTCTGTCTGTCTGTCTGTCTGTCTATTCTGCAATCCCAGGAACTGCGCAGGCTCACATAAACAGAATTCAGAAGAATGTGTTTCTTTTCTTTAAAGTGATGCCCCCTCCCCCTGCCATGCCATTGCATTACAGGCAGGTAGAGCCCTGTGTGTGTGTGTGTGTGTGTGTGTGTGTGTGTGTGTGCAATGTTCAAACTCATCTAGATTCTCCGAATTCTTCCTCGAAGCTCAGTTCACCTCATCCACATTCTCCCAAACGAACATGGTTTGTTTGTTTTTCCGAACATAAAAAATGTGCATGTTCTATTGGGGGAAATGTGCACTCCCCCTCCCCCCCCGCATTCATTAAAGTGTGACTATGCATCCTTTTTGAAAAGTACACATTGTTTGAACAGGCTGGCAACTTTGGAAGTATGGAAACATTTTATCTGAAAATGTGCATACACTCACATTTGGGGTTACGGATCGGGCTTGTCTGAATGTTTTGTGAACAGAAACAAAATTCTTGTACATCCCTACGATGGAACTAGTTTCACAGGTCTTTGGATCCTGGCCACATATTTTCAAGTTCACAGGAAGGTAGTCCGTGTTCTTTCTGAAATTCAAGCCATTCTTATAATCCAAGGCTGGAGGTTACGCCTAATAAACTTGTCACTTTGGTGATATGAATTATGCATGTTGACTTTTTTTTCTTTCTTTCTTTTTTGGTATTATAACTGATGAAAGCTGTGTAAAATTCCTTATGGCAGTTCCTGAAGCTAATGGGAGAAAAATAAAAATCAGAATGAAAGCCTTACAATGACAGAACCTTTCAACTCTCCCTGAGTCTTTGCCAGTAGACATTTTCCTTGGTGGCATGTGGATCATTGGGCTTTTCCTTGACCTGATTAGAAGTGCCTCAAGATTCCATCTACATATCCGAACCCTTGCCTGTACACCAGAGCTCCTGTTTGTGGCTTCTGTATATGTAATTAAATCATTTAAGAAGCAAAACAAGGAAGACAGGATTAATTTGCTTTGTTTGGGATTATTCCAACTCCAGAATTCTATTATCTAGGCCTAGAAGCTGAATCTGGGAACCTGAACACATGTATTCTTTTTCTAAAATTCATAGTTTGCACTTTGAATTTATGGATTGCTAGTCCAGCTTTGAATCCTGCAGGAGAAATACATTCCGAATGTTGTTCATCTAGAAACAAAGAATATATTTCCGTCACAATGTATTTCTCCTGCATTTTGCAGATGTGCCTTTATCATTTCGAACCAGCCCCACTGACAATAGAACCCTATTTAATTTCAGGGCCTATCTCAAATTTACAGTGTGGGCTTAAACGTTGCTTATCTGATTGTTTGCTATCCTGAGTTCTGTGCGGTCCTATCTGAAGTTGTATTCTAGTGGTGGCTCCAGTTTTTTTAGGGCCCTTGGGCAAGCAACCCTCAATAGACCCCCTCACTCACTCAGCATACCTTCTCACTGCCATTGTCACCAGCTGCTATTGCTCAGCATCCTCTTTCTCATCATTGTTGCTATTTACTTGCTTGACAGGCAGCGAGCTAGTGAGCAAGCCGTGGCATCTCCTGCTCCTCCTTTTCACCAGCACCCTTGTCTGGGCCAGAGTGAGAGGCAGGGGAACAAGCAGGTTGCAATGGTGAAGAGCAGGAGCAAATCCAGGTGGCTCTTGTCAGTGGGCCCCTGCTGGGTTGTGGGCCCTTGACAGGTGCCCAACCATACCTACCCTTGACATCAGCCCTGTTATACTCGTTAATACTGCAATCACATGGTGAAAAAAGAACGCAAGGTAGAACTTTGGAGAGCATCCAGTATTTCCCTTTATTCAGAGAGCCTGGAACAACCTACACTGAATATGCCAATATATCAAAGGGAATAACCAGATTGGGCCCACTGTCCCCACCGGGCCATCAGCTCTGCAGGCACGGTGCCTAGGAGAGTACAAAAAAATCAGGCTCTCCAATTGCATGAAGAGAGCCGACACACACATGCAGCTTTTACATGCACGTGCTTAGTGTAGACAGAGCTGATGAACATGTGGAAGTCCTCAGACGAGGTGGGAAGAATAGGCACTTGCTTTAGAGAGGGTTGCAGACCATATGAAATGGTTTTAATTATTTTATTTTATTTTATTATTTACATCATTTATACCCCCACTCTTCAGCCAAAAAGGGCTCCCAGCACAGCTTACAAGGATTAATATTAACAGGGGAGGCTGGTGACTCCTGTGTCAGTAGGGCTCTTTATCCATTGCAGCTTTTATTCTGAGCTTTATAGGAGCTATCCATGGTGCTCCATGGTGGTGAACCTATTTTGGGGGTGGTGTACAGCACCATGGATAGCTCCTATAAAGCACAGAATAAAAGCCACAACAGATCAAGAGCCCCACTGACACTAGCCAGCGTCACTAGGAGTCACTACCCCCCTGACACTGTCCTTGCCCTCAGGCTTACTTTCTAAAAGACATGGAAGGAAATTTGGATTGGGAGCAAGGAAGAAAAGAAAACTCGGGCACTAGTTCTTAGTTTCAAAATTCTTATCGGTGTTGTTTCTGGCAGGGAAGCTCCCTGGAACTGTTCCTTCTCTGGCCAATATATGGGGTTAGGTTGGTCTCCCCCCTTGCCATGATGTTCTTCCCACGAGGCAGGAAGTGCAGCCTCCCAGTGGCTTATGTATCATGTAGCGATTTTCAGCTTGTGATGTGAATGCAGACTGGATTATTTGATTAATTTCGTTCTTTGTGGATCTCAGTGTTAATGATTTTTTTTTTTTTTAATTATCTTGTGTTGGGTAAAGATGCATGAGTGAAATATGCCATTATTCATGGAATCTTCCCCATCAAGTGTAAGGCTGCCCCACTAGCTGGTGTGTCAGTGCAAAGACCTATTCATGTCAGTACAGCAAAGGAACATTTTCATGTAACATGAAGCATCCAACGTAAGATCTGTGCAGCTGTCTAACAACTCAGACTTAAAATACTTCCACTCTTGCATGCAATTACATGCACACACACACACACACATACACAGCCTCTGATGTGTTTGAATTACATGATGTGTGCCTGTATTTAAGTCAACCAGCGCTGGCACTAAATATTCCCATTTCTCAGACAGCACTGAAAAGATGTTTGGTCTAGTGAGAACAGTGCGGTGGGGAGGCGATGCTGTTCTGTTATGCTGGAAGATTATTCTTGCAGAACTAATTATCCCCGTTGGGACACTAATGCCGCTTAGACATTGTAGGCTGGATCTTACTTTTAACTTTCCTCTTGACAAGTTGATTCCTATGGATGATTAGCCTGCAGATTACTCACTGGCAATGTGATATATCTATTTTCTTTCGATGGAAGAGAGCAGTAGCCCTCACACTGCTGATTGTCAACTACTTTTTCATATGGGGGGGGGGACGGTGCAATAAGGGTAATACAGGACTACTGTTTTGTTTGCAGATATACTACAGTCCACAGCAGTTGAAAATATTAGCACAATTATAAATGCCCTGGGTGCCTCTGTTCACCTTGTATAAAAAAATGTATTATCCTATAACCTGATCTGCAAATAAGGTAAAGCATGCATCTAAATACTGAGAGTGTCCCACTGAATCAGTGGCCAGCAAAGCATTTTTAGGGATGTGCAGTGCACTGGATTTGGATGAAGCCCAAAGCCTGAGCAGAATTGGGACATTTTGGTCTGGTTCTGTTGATTCCCAAGGTGAAGTGGGCTTCGCTCCAATGCCAACAGAACAGAAGCGACTCCAGAATTATGTTTTGTGTAAGTGTCCCATATTTTGGACTCACCGACTTTGAGACTTTATGTCTCCTGCAAATAGCATATTTTGGCTCCATTTTTCTAAACATTGTGATTATGAACAGGGGGAAAGTGTTAGTATAGTTCAGTGATGGCCAGATAAACTGGGACTGGTGGGGAGCTTGCTCAGCCTCTGTCTTTGTAACAGAGCTTCCCTCTTCCTGTGGGGATGGACCCATGGTCCTTTCCCCTTAGGGTCCAGGCTCCCCAAGTTTCCTGACTCAGAGGAGGAGTCTTCCAGCAGGGACATAACACTATCCTTCTGGAACTTTGCAGTTTTCCTGCCCTGGGAGTGCTCTATGATGTGTGTCATTTTCATAAAAGTTGCCCAAAGAATAGACAGGCAGGAAGGAGGAAGCAAATCACACACACACACCAACAAATTTGAGGACTCCCCTTCCACATGAACCCCTGCACCCATCCTTCTAAAACTTTGCAGGTTTCTTCATTTGGGACACATTTAGGCTGTCTGTCATTTTCAGAACAAGGG
This sequence comes from Shinisaurus crocodilurus, assembly GCA_021292165.1. Taxonomy (NCBI): domain Eukaryota; kingdom Metazoa; phylum Chordata; class Lepidosauria; order Squamata; family Shinisauridae; genus Shinisaurus; species Shinisaurus crocodilurus. The sequence goes on along the minus strand of CM037887.1, from coordinate 13,851,215 downwards.
TCCAGAAGGAACATAGGGGGGGATAAGCATGTCCTCTTTTGGATATCTTAGGCCGCTCTTGCATAAACTCCCTTTCTATATTGTTCTGAAATCTGGCAGGCTTGATCCCTAAGGAGGGGCAATTATCCCTGCCATTTTCATCCATTTCTGCTAAAAAAATAATATATATATATATATATATATATTGGCACAAAAGTACCTGCACCTATTTTTCTGACATTGGGCAGGCTTAATCACTTCCTAAGGGGCTCCTATGCCTGCAACTATCATTCAGTTCTGATGAAGATGAACAATGGTTGTAGCATTTTTAAAATTCCCCCTGATACTCAGTGGGAGGCACAAAGCTTTGGAAGTCCAAACCTCAACTTGGATTCAGTAATGAGTCAAAATCGATGACCTCCAATTTGGTCTGAGCTGAATTGGTCCATTTTCTGAAGCACAGAATTGGGGTCTCTGAGTCAAAGCTGGGGGTTGTTGCACACCTCAAGCATTTATTATATCCAGGTTTCTTCCTAAACTGAATATCTACTGGTTGTTGTTTTTTTGTTTGTTTTTTAAATTAAAAAATGGCCCTGGTATAGCGTAATAGAGGGGGGGGGGAATAGAACAAGAGAGCCTAACTGTGCACATCAACAGGCAAGTAGAACTGTCCCTAGTGGTCCAAGGCCATCCCTGTCATGAAGCAAATTGAACCATTCCTTTTCATAACATGGATTTAGGGCAGAATGTATCAATCAGCTCATTTTGGTGAAGCCTTCAAAAATGTATGATGCCCTATCTGTTGCATCTGAAGGAAAGGTGAGGGCATTTACAGTATACCCCACATTTCCTCTAAACAGGGGCGGTGCTAGGTACTGAAAAGATCTGGGGCTCAGGCCCACAGGACACACACACACACAAAGAAAGAATGCACAAATTTGTATATGCTAATTTACATATGCTCTAAAGTCTGTGTGTCTTTAAAAGACCCTGTCTCCTAAGGACACCCCTATCTATAATAAGGGATGTACGGACAGGGGAGAGCAGGGCATTTGATTCCAGGAGGGAAAGAAAAAAAACTAGGCAGGAAGATTCAAAGGTAGGGGGAGCAGCAGTTGGTGAGGCACATGTGGGCCAAAACCAGCTAATCCAGGGGGATTGGGTGCAACAGAGATAATCAGGGCCCCTGTACCTTTATTTCAGCAAGTGCCCATGGACAGCAAGGTGGTGGGGTAGATGGCCTTCCAGAGATTCAGACTCCAAATAAAAGATTTGGGGTTCATGTCATAGTGGGCTGTCCCCTAACACTGCCTCTGCCTCAAAGATCCCATGGTGGCAAAAAAGGTCCCCACCCTAATATGATCCTCAAAAGGGCCTTATGAGATAGTTTAATCTGAGAGGTAGTGGTTGGCCTTACCGTACTTACACAATTTGGAGAGCTGCAAAGATCATATGGTAACAGAGTTCTGGTTCACATATTGGTTTGGGATGTGTGAATTAGCTAGGCTCCCATCCAGCTGATTTTGCCCCCTAAATTCACCCCCCATGGTGCCAATGGAGTCCTCCCTTTCTTTAGCTCCCACATGGTGGTGGGGATTTAGGAGGAAAAAATGGCTGGGTGAGAAGCTATAAACCCCACCCACACACACACACACACACAAAAATACACACACACAGTAGTCCCAATCCAGAGAAGGCCTCCACATGCTTACACTAGAGTAAAAAAAAAAGAAGAAGAGAGGTTAGGATCACCTAGACACTGCACGTTTAATGTAGCATCTATTTTAGCCCTTAGTTACTTGGTGGTTATGTGATTCTGCTAGATGCCATATGAAAAACATGGCCTAGCAATCATGGCTTTCTTGGTTGTGGTTCTAGGGGAGGGGAAGATCTTGGCCCAGATCCTCCAGAATCCATCCCAGTTGGCTCCTTTGTCTGTTGGTTTCTATCTTAAGCTGCACTGTTGAGAATCAGTATGGTATAGCATCTGGAGTGTCAGACTGTAACTGGGAAGACCTAGTTCAAATCGCAGCTCAGCCATGAAGCTCAATGGGCTCTCTCTCTCTCTCTCTCTCTCTCTCTCTCTCTCGCTCTCTCTCGCTCTCTCTCCCCTCCTCCCCCCTCTCTCAACCTAATGTACCTCACAGAGTCATTATAAGGAAACATGGGGGGAGAGAGAATGATATCCACCACCTTTAACTCTGTGGAGGAAAGGTGGCATATAAACATCATAAATAATTCTTGTTTGACACCTAAAACAACATTCTTCAAAACTGCTAGAGATATTGTCTTCCATGTTTACTTTTTTGTGGTTCTGAGGGCGGAATACCTCAAGTACATTATGTGTCAACAAGGAAGAGACCTTTCTTGGTTGTGGCAGTGTGACTTTGGAATAACCTCCCTATGGAGATGCAACTGGCACCAACAGAGCAATTGCTTCAGCACCAGCTCAAAACCTTTTGGTTTACACAGACATTTTTGTTGGTTGTGCTTTTCTCTGCTCCATTGTATTTGCTTCCTTTATTTATTTATTTTGTCTGTATCATAATGATATGATTTTAGTGTTTTTACTGTATTATTTTAATCATACTTGCACACTGTCCTGGTATCAGCAAAGATGAAGGGTGATTTGAAAATGTTAAAATGAATAAAATGAGCCAGAAATCAAAGTGGGGTCCTGGTATCTCATGGGATAGCTTGTCCTTTAAAAGTTCAAACAATGAAATACTATGAAATGAAATAAGTTACAGTAAAATGTTACATCAGTTTGCCATAAAACAAGGTGCTTTTTTTTCCTTTTTTTTTTAAAGTTACTTCAATGCAAATAAGTTTTCTAGAGGAGGCAGGGAAATAGCATGAATAATAGCAGTGTTAAAAATAAATAAAACATTTGTTCTTGAACTTCTTGATTATTTCCATAAACAATTAAAAACAGCTACTCATTTATCAAGCATCAAGACCGAATGCATTTATACGTTGGAAAGTGGCAAAAGGCAAACAACCACAAACATCAATCATCATATTTAATCATTCAACTGCCACTCTATTAAACTGGCTCTACGCACAAAGCAAAGCAATCAGTGAGCCTAATGACTCAATCTTTAATGTTCAAAACGTGTTCCTTTAAGCACCATAATGGCACATTATGTGCAAAATGTCCTGTTGTTTATTGACCTATGGGCCAATAAAGGCATTATTGCTTGACTTTTTATGCACATTACAGAAACTTCAATATAGCCATGCTATTGTAGTGTAAACCACTCTAAATGTAGTAGTGATACATTTAGTAATGATATATATAGTAGTGATATGCTAAGAGCTACATGGAGGCTTATTTCAGGGGATGATGATGATGATGATGATGATGATGATGATGATGATGATGATGATGCACATGATAAGCTCAGCATGGGCTGAAGAAGCTGCAAGGCCAAGGTGGCATGCCTTAGGCCAGTGGTGCAGAACCTTGTTCAGCCCGAAGGCCAGATTCCATTTCAGAAACTCTCAGGGACCACATTCCAATGATGAACTGGGCCAAAGGCAAAAGGGGCATGGCCAAGACACCAAAAAATACCAGCGTATTTTAGCGGGAAGCTTTGACTGCCTGTAACTAAGCTTTAGGAGAGGCATTCCAGCCATTTAGAATGGCGGGGGGGGGGAATGCACAAAAGCTGGGAAGCCACCAATCAATCAGTGGTTGGGGAAAAGGAGTGTGGCCTTCTGGAGACTCCAAGAAGGATAGATTGGGATCCCCAGAGAGTCACATTGGTCCCCAAAGCTGGCCCAATGCATTTTGCTGCCTAAGGCGAAGGACAAGATGGCGACCCCTCCCATTCCATGTAGAAAATCTGTCTGGACAGGCAGATGAATCTGCCTTCAATCCATGAGAGCCAGTGTGGCGCAGTGGTTAGAGTAGATTTCATAGATCATAGAGGTGGAAGGAGCCTACTACAAGGCTATCGAGTCCAACCCCCTGATCAATGCAGGAAACTAGAGGAGGGGTCTCCCATCCAAGTAATAACCAGGCCTGACCCTGCTTAGCTTTCCACACTCAGACAAGCTGAGCCAGCGTAAGCCAGAGTATAGGACTGGGACTTGGGAGATCCAGGTTCTAGTCCCCACTCGGCCATGGAGCTCACTGGGTGACTTTGGGCCAGTCACTGATTCTCAGTCTAACCTACCTGTGGCTCATGCTGGCTCAGCTTGTCTGAGCATGGAAAGCTAAGCAGAATCAGGCCTGGTTATTACTTGGATAGGAGACCCCTCCTCTAGTTTCCTGCATTGAACAGGGGGTTGGACTCGATGGCCTTGTAGGCCCCTTCCAACTCTATAATCTATGAATCTATGAATCTACCTCACAGGGTTGTCGTGAGGATAGAATGGAGAGGAGGTTTATGTAAGCTGCCTTGGGTTCCTTGGAGGAAAAAGGTGGGATATAAATATAATAAATAAAATAAATAAGCACTAATAATGAGGCAATGTTCTCCACTGAATCTGAAGGCCTCAGGCTAACTTAAGAGGTGCAGAGCAGGCTTCAAAGCACACAACTCTCTCCCTAAACACCTTTATGCTGCCTGCCAGCATCTGCCACCTGAGGCAACTGTCTCACCCTGCCTAATGGTAGGGCTGGCCCTGCTCAGACCTGAGGTTCTAAACCCTTGCCTTAGGCTTTTCAAATGGCTGCCACATATTAGCATGGGCTGAATGAATCTTTTATTTATTTATTATATTTATTAATCGCCCATCTGGCCGGTCACCCGGCCACCCTGGGCAATGTACAATTAAAATAATACAATAAAACAATACAATAAAATATAATAATTAAAACAGTATAAAAAATTCTTTTAAAATCCTAACCCACCCCATATTCCCGCCTGAACAGCCATGTTTTTAATGCACGGCGGAAGCTCATCACGGAGGGAGCATGGCGAAGGTCACTAGGGAGGGAGTTCCATAATGTGGGGGCCGCCACAGAGAAGGCCCTCTTCCTAGTCCCCACCAGCCTGGCTGCTCTGGCTGATGGGATAAGGAGAAGGCCATCTGTGGCAGACCTTGTTGAGCGGCCTACTTGATGTTCTTATCCCTAGATCTAAGCTCTAGAAATTGTGTGGTGTCCACTTCCCCCAATGGTGAGATTTTCCAGGAAAACCACAATCAGCTTTGGATTCCTTCAGAAGAGAAAGCACTACCTTTTGCTTCAGCTACAGGGAACATAGAACTCAAACTAGGAACATAGGAAGCTGCCTTATACTGAATCAGACCATTGGTCCATCTATCCTGGTATGTCAACACTGACTAGCAGCGGCTCTCCAGGAAGGCATTTTTCCAGCCCTTCCTGGAGATGCTGGGGATTGAAACGGGGACCTTCTGCATGCAAAGCATGTGCTCTGCTACTGGGCCATGGCCCCTAGGATAAGGTTTTTCATGTTTCAGCAAAACAACAAAAAATGTAGTAGGGACAGGGTGCAATGATGCAGAAACCATGGCTCTCTCCTTGCCTTAAGCATCAGGAGAGAAAAGAGCTGGAAGGAGGATTCTAAAGGATGGATACCTTTATTCTATTGAGACTTAAGCAGCCACTACAGTCACTAGGAGGCTGCTTTACATATGTCTTATTAGAGGCAAACTGGAAGATAATATTTTGTATGAGTGGCCATGTCTCAATTGGAGAGCTTTTACTTTCCATGCAGAAGGTTACATGTTCAATCCCTGGTATCTCCAGATAACAGGATCTCTAATAGCAGGTTATCTGAAACACCTCTCCCACTTAGAACAGACAATACGGGTGAGATAGATAAACGGTATGGATGTGCACTGGTTTCAGATGAAGCCCAAAGACCAAACAGAATTGGGCCACTTAGGTCCAATTTTGTAGCTTCCCCAGTTGAAGTGGGTTTCTCTCCAAAGGCAACAGAATTGACCCCACTCCAAAATGAAGCTTTGTTAACTACTCATGTTTCAGAGGTTCAGGAGATGCTGAGACTTATTTTGTCTCCTGACTGAAAGGGGAAAAAATGTCTTTAATTTCATTTCTCTAAACTGTTGAATGGGGTGGGGGGGTATAGAGGGAGTGAACAGTTTTCACAAAAGCTTATGCCAGAATAAATTTGTTAGTCTTTAAGGTGCCACAAGATGCTTTGTTGGTTTTGTTGCAACAGACTAATATGGCTACCTCTGTGGAATTTGATTTCTCATTCATTCTGTGTTGTCTGTGTGTTTGTCTTTGTGTAGAATTAGGTCATGAATCCATTTCCCCACCCCCTAGTTAGGAAAAATAAATTAAATAATTTGAATTTATTTCTCCTACAGTTTTTCTAGCATATCTGTACTATATTATCCCCAGTTTCTGCATGTGCCTCTTGCTTTGCCAGGTAGTTCATCATGCCTTACTTAGTTCTTATTTCCCCCTGTTGGATTTTGAAACATAGTTCAATTATTTTCTAATACATTTGGTGCTACAGTGCTTTTATTCCTAATTTCTTCAGTGCATTTGCATTGTATCAGTAACTTTATTAATTACTGGCATCATCATCATCATCATCATCATCATTATAATTTTAGCTTTTCTCCTGAAATTCCCACTTTTCTGTGTCTTAGGTAGGCAGGAATTTAATTAAATCCGAAGGGCTTCATTCCCCCTCATGAATTTTTAATCATAAGGCTTTGATTCCCAGTGTATTTTGGTGCCACTCCTCTTTCATTCCTGTTTTCATTCCATACATTTGTGTCACATCAGTAATCTTTATTGCTTCTTATAACTTATAATTTTATTCATTTATTTATTTGCTTTTCTCCTGAAATTCCCTCTCTTTTCTGCGTCTTAGGCAGGCACACACAGGCTGGCAGGCACTGAGACCCAACAGGCTTCTTACAATGCCCCAATGTCTTAAGAACATAACAAGAAACCTGCTGGATAAGACCAAAGCTCTATATAGGCCAGTATCTTATTTCCCAGTGGTCAGCTATATCCTATATGCCTTTGGGAACCCCACAAGCAGGGCATTAATGCAATAGCACTCTCCTTTTGTTGTGCGCTAGGAGTTGGTATTAAGTGGGATAGTGCCTCTGAACTGAACCTGGAGATGCCATATAGCCAATGACTAGTGGCCAATCCCATTAATATACTTAGGGTGCCATCCTACACATGTTTAGACAGGGGGGGAAAGTCCTACAACTCCCAGCATGCCCCAGCCAGCATGGCTGTCTGGGGCATGCTGGGAATTATAGGACTTTTTTTCTGTCTAAACATGTGTAGAATTGCACCCTTAACCTCCATGAATTTGTCTAATCTCATTTTAAAGCCATTGACACATCTTAAAATGCCTTCTCGGACATTTCAAAGTAGGAAGCTACACTACCCGTACTAGAAGCAATGAAGATATAACTTTTAAATGATTATTTTTCCTATTTATATCAAAGCCAACAACTGTCGACAAAAAGTGGGGAGGAAAATGAATGACGAAATGTTGGTGACTGACATTCTCTATAAAAACAAAAATAGTTGGTGTCAGGCTTTTTCATGATGAAGTCAGAACTGTGAGAACACCTCAGAGACATAAGTGAAAATATATTAGTCAATCTGTTTTTCAGTCAAATATGATGACGAACAATCTATGCTGTGCCATCTCATGTTGTATATACTTCCCGGTAATTGCATCATGGGGCTATAAATGAATATCAACCAAATTAATTCTGACTTCAGGTAGCTTTGTTGTGTATTCAGCATCCCTGACAACTTGGTATACTCAAGGAAATGAAAACTTGTGCCATCTCTCCATTATTAACATTATAGTACATGACAGGCCATTCTCTTAATGAAAGCTCTTTAATGAAGTCAGAAGACCATATTGAGGAAATATTGGGTGCACCACTGGATTTGACCTACAACAACATTTGAGGCAATATGGCATAGGAATATACTCCATCTCTCTTTTCCATCTAAATTCAAGGAAGCTGTTCTAGTTCTAAATCAGTGTCTGATGTTGTTGGTAATGGACTGGATGAGGGCAAACAAACTGAAGCTTAAGCTAGACGTGTTCCTGGTTAGTCGAAAGGCAGAACAAGGAATAGGGAATCAGCCTGTGCTGGATGAGCTTACATTCTCCCTGAAGTCTCAGGTGCACATTTTGGGTGTTCTCCTGAATTCAGTCCCAGGTTCACTGTTTGGGTGTCTTCCAGAGTTCAGCCCTGCTCCTGGATGCCGAGGTTTTGGAGATGGCCAGGAGTGTGTTTGCACAGCTGAAGCTAGTTTGCCAGCTGTGCCTATTCCTAGAGATGTCTTCGTTACATCCTGTTCAGACTACTGTAGCACAATCTACATGGGGCTGCCTTTGAAATGTGTTAGGAAACTTCAGCTGGTCTAGAATGCTAAGACCAAGCAAACTGTTGACTGGGGCTGATTACAGGGATCACATAACTCCTTTGTTACAACAGCTTCTACGGCTACCAGTTTGTTTCCAGACACAATACAAAGTATTGGTTATGACTATAAAGCCCTATACAGCTTGGGGGCAAGCTACCTGGAAGACTGCATTCTTCCACTCAAGCCTGCTCAGGTTTTAAGATCTTTGGGGGAGGCCCTTCACTCAGCACCACCACCATTGGAGGTGCATTTGGTAGGAATGCAAGAGAGGGCCTTCTTGGTGATGACTTCCATGCTCTGGAACTCTTTACTAGGTTGGCCCCTTTTATGTGGTCCTTCTGCCAGCAGGCAAATATTCCCCCCCCTTTTTTTATTCAGGCAGGCCTTTGACATATAAGCTGGTCCATTGCTAAATGGTTTTTAATTGGCTGGGTGCTGTCTATTTCTTTAATTGTTGTTTTTAACTGTGTTTTTAATAGATCTGTTTTTATGTTATTTTTTAATTAAAATTTTGTTTTTAATGTGTTTTATATTATTTAGCACCATTTTTGGTAGAAAGACGAGTTATAAATACATACCAACATACATAAATAAAATGTATGGGACCCGTGAACAATGTTGTAAGTCTTACCAATGCTTTTTTTACTTCCTCAGATGTTTTGCCCGAGTGAGAACCTCCAAAGTACCATTCCAGCTTTGCTTTAGGTGAAATCATGTGACAATTCTCACTGTTGGGTTCTGTGCTTGGGCAGTGATAAAAAAAATTAAAGACAAACAAACAGTTTTGTGACATTTCGTGTAGGTGGGTGGAGCTCTTACATTAGAGCTGTTACTGATATAAAGTTTGGAGGGGATTTTAGATGATAATTACAACAATAGCAGGTTTGCAGACTTCCGGGTGAACATGGAGCTTTGAAAGCCGCACAGAAATTCTGTGGGGCAGCTGGTACAGCGTTTCCTGGCCAGAGAATGTCTCAGGCTGGGGGATCTACTTCTCATTAGAGAAGCGAAGATCTTTGAGGTTACCCCCAAATTATCTCATAGGGTCATAAATTGCTTTTTGTCTGTCTTATGACGGATAAAGGCGGCGGGTGATCTGAGGTGGGGGAAAACGGCGCTGTATTCGGAGACCGGTTTTACCGATCATCAGAAGTATGCATGTTCGCTTCCAAAATAAAGGAGTACATCTGGAGTGGCTAATTTGGAATCTTTCTACAGCAGAGTGGGATTTATAATTAACTAAGTAGACTATGTTTATCTGGGAGGCGAAAAAGGTAAGAGAGGAAACCTGAAAGGAGGTCTATAAATCTTATATGTTTGGAAGCGTCTTGGAAATATGTATACGCAAGGCAAGATGTTTGCAGTTGCAGCATTCTTCGTGGAACGAAATGGAGAGAGAAATTCTAAACAGATTGGAAGTAAGAATCCAGGCTTTGAACGTAAATCTTAAAGTGGATCAATCAGAAGAACAACGTAAGACAGATTTCTTTACAGGACCGGCAGAGGAGAAGACAGAAGAAGTAAATAAGGACTTGGGAAACTTACCAGAAATTCACAGAGACTGTGAAGTTATAATTGGATTGAATTGGCATGAGAAGACAGTTCAGCAAGAACTTGTGACGCACTTTTTAAAATCTAAGATGGCGGAGCCGGAGACCAGTATGCAGGAGCCCACAAAACAACAGAACAAGCTGATTTCATTCTTGGTTCAAAACCTGGAACTTAATGATTATCCCTTTGACAGAGGAAAGCAATGAAAGAGACTATCTTCATGGTCTTTTATTGGCAAAAGATAAAGGGTTGATGTATACTGTATTACGTGTCTAGTTGGAAATATAAATAATCTTTTGATTTTAAATATTAATGGCAAAGGTAAAGGGATTGTTTATATGACTTATTTGAATTTTAAATATTAATGGTGATTTAAGAGAAATTATTATAATTAAGGTATAATTACATTTGGTCTGTTTGGACCTTGGTTTCGAGTCACGAGTCTTTGGACCCGAGTCTCGAGTCCGAGTCCTTGGTCCAAAATGGTGACTCCCGAGTCACTCCCAAAGCTGACTCCACGAGACCCTATTAAAATCAATGGGGTTTTTTCCCAACAAAATAAGGCTATTTCAGATGTGTGGCTTAAATAAATTCTAGGCACAAGTGTGCCTTTTTATTTCAAAACTCTGCAACTGATTTTGGCAAGAACAGACCAGGCAGACAAGCCCAAAATAACCAGACAGGCAGAGGAGGCAGGGAACCCCAAAACAGGCAGGCAGAGGCCTTTGTCTTGGACAATTCAAACTGTGGAACTGGTTAAGAAGAGACCAGGCAGGCAGAGGAGGCAGGGAACCCCAAAACAGGCAGGCAGAGGCCTTTGTCTTGGACAATTCAAACTGTGGAACTGGTTAAGAAGAGACCAGGCAGGCAGAGGAGGCAGGGAACCCCAAACAGGCAGGCAGAGGCAGCCAAACCCAAAATGTCTGAAAGGTTGCATTTTAGGAAAATGATTTTAAAAAATAAACTTGCTCCCAAAACTTGCTGTACTTCCTAAAATCTATCCATGCTGCATTTGAGGAACACGAGACCTTGGTTTCGAGTCCCGAGTCGAGTCTCGAGTCCCATTAAAAATATTGGGACTCGAGTCTGACTCGAGTCAGAGGGGGGACTCAGTCCGACTCATGAGTCAAGTCCTAGAGTCCGAGTCCCCATCCTTGCCCTTTGGTAGATACTCCAAATTTTAAAGGCTCCTATTGCCCTACATTCAATTTTCAAAAAACCTGCTGATTTGACCAGATTTAAGACTATCCCATGTTGGCTCAAACTCCCCAAAGCCAGGGAACTGGAAGCTAAGGCTGATCCCTTAACTGACGTGCCCCATGATCAGTAATGATGTTGTGCAATGACACAAATTGTGCTTGCTTGCAACGTACCCTACAAATACCCACACTTTTCCTTGGTTTTTCAGGCCCAAATGCAGAGGAGGAGGATGGAGTGCCTGGGAAAAGCAAAGATGCCCCAATTGGTCCTGGTCCTGCACTGCCTTATGAAGCATCTGAGCCTGGAGGTGTTTAAGCAGTGACTGGATGGTAATCTGTGAGGGATACTCTAGCTGCATCCTGCATTGCAGAGACTGCATTGACAAGGGCTTGGACTAGATCAGGGGTGCCAAACCTCAGGGCCAAATCCAGCCCTTCTGTGTTCCCAATCCTTTCCCACCCCCTTTTCCCCAACCCTATCATTTGGTGGCTTCCCAGCTTATGTGCAGGTTCATAGATTATTTCATAGATCATAGAGTTGGAAGGAGCCTACAAGGCTATCGAGTCCAACCCCCTGCTCAATGCAGGAAACTAGAGGAGGGGGTCTCCCATCCAAGTAATAACCAGGCTTGACCCTGCTTAGCTTTCCACACTCAGACAAGCTGAGCCAGCGTAAGCCCCATTTCCAGGGATGTTGAAAAGTCCTTGGTCTCAAGTCACGAGTCGAGTCACGAGTCTTTGGACCCGAGTCTCGAGTCTGAGTCCGAGTCCTTGGTCCAAAATGATGATTCATGAGTCCCGAGTCCTGAGTCACTCCCAAAACTGACTCCACGAGTCCCTATTAAAATCATTGGGGTTTCCCCCCAACAAAATAAGGCTACTTCAGATGTGTGGCTTAAATAAATTCTAGGAACAAGTGTGCCTTTTTATTTCAAAACTCTGCAACTGATTTTGGCAAGAACAGACCAGGCAGACAAACCCAAAATAACCAGGCAGGCAGAGGAGGCAGGGAACCCCAAAGCAGGCAGGCAGAGGCCTTTGTTTTGGACAATTCAAACTGTGGAACTGGTCAAGAAGAGACCAGGCAGGCAGAGGAGGTAGGGAACTCCAAACAGGCAGACAGGCAGTGCCCTTTGTCTTGGACAATTCAACTGTTGAACTGGTCAAGAAGAGATCAGGCAGGCAGAGGAGGCAGGGAACCCCAAACAGGCAGGCAGAGGCAGCCAAACCCAAAATGTCTGACCCTAACCCTAACCCCCCACAACAACACATCAATCAAAATAAATCTCAACACATCGTTGGGGCTGCGCTCCTGGTAGCTGTCCATAGTGGCCGAGTAGTGGCGCGCCTCACTTCCATGCGCTCTTCACCGGTGATCGCGCTCCTTCTGGCACAGCCAGAAGACTCATCAACAGCCCAGGGATGTTGACGAGTTCTTGGTCCCGAGTCCTGAGTCGAGTCTTGAGTCCCATTAAAAATATTGGGGCTCGAGTCAGACTCGAGTCAGAGGGGGGACTCAGTCCGACTCATGAGTCGAGTCCTCGAGTCCGAGTCCCCATCCCTGCCCATTTCTAAAAGGTTGAAATGCTTCTCCTAAAGCTTAGCTACTGGTAGTAAGACCTAAACACTGACATTCTTTTTTTCTTTTTTTGGTAGTTTGGTCCCACCCCTTTTTCTTCAGCCCCATCCATCACTGGAATGTGCACACCCACGTTTTTCCCTCAGGCTGAAAGAGGTTCTACACCCCTCAGCTAGATGATCTTCAAGGTCCCTTCCAACTTATGGTTCTATGATTCTATGAAAATGTGAACTGAACAAATCCCCCCAGTTGCTAAGTAAGTCCCTCTGAGTTCAGTAGGATTAACCTCTGAGGAAACATGCCAAGTAAACATGCATGTGATTGTGCTGTTATTTTTAACATCAGAAACTGCCTTATACTGAGTCAGACCACTGATTCATCTAGCCCAGTATTGTTGACACTGACTGGCAGAGACTGTCCAGGGTTTCAGGCAGGATTCCTCCCTAGCCCTACCTGGAGATGTCATGGATTGAATCTTGAGCTGTTGGCATGTAAAGCATGTGTTCTACCGCTGAGCTATGGCCCCTCCCCATTACTCTGAGAGGCACAGAACAGGTGAGTCTGTACCAGTATTCACAAAGATTGAATTCTTCAAGGAGATATAGATAGATAGATAGATAGATAGATGATTGTTCCTTTGTTCATGACTTTTCGAGCCGTTGATCTGTGTTGATCTGCTGGTACTGAGTAGAGAGCAAAATCTTAATTTGTGTGGATAACCAATCACCAGGTGTCAGTTTCCTTTCATTCCCAAAAGCCACAGTAATATACCAAATGTGTAGCTTGGGCTGGAGGTTGGAGGGAAGAAGATGGAGGCCAGTCCTAAAGCAAATGCTTCGTAAAAGCTTTATGACATGCTTGCTGAGTGATTTCCCATTTGTGCTCTGTGTCCTGATTTTATTACCTTAGATAATGGGACAAATGTCTTTTGCATGGTGAAGGATGGGGGAATTGGCTGGGCATTCAGTCAAGGATGGAACATTTTGCCGGCATGCCCAGCTTTATATGTTGCTCTAATTTGGCTGCTTATTGCATCTTTAAGCAAACACTCCCATTTGGCTGGGAAAACATGTGGGTCTCTATAAATACTGTCTACAGCAACCTCAGCTACTTTGCTATGACTACTGAGAATTGAAAATTCAAACTGGGCTGCCCTTGAGCAGTGCAAAGAAGCAGCCAGATAGAATTTCTTTGTCCAAAATAGGGATTCCATTTTTCAGAACAAAATAATTGGTGCCTGCTCTTGGCGCAGCATGGCATGGCTTTCTCTGTGGTTTGCCTCTCATAATGAACCATTTAAAGTTACTTAAAGTGCGATCCTATAAGGGTGCCCGGCCGTAACCCTTCAAACTTGGAAGATTACGGGCATCCTATTGAGGGTGGGAGAGGCGTGGTGGATGGGATATCCACCGCACTCCCCTCACCCTCAGAAACATCTAGATGACCGTTTTCAGCTGTTCAGATGTTTTTCCTCTCCTCACGAGGAGGCTGAGACACCACCTGGATTCCTCAGAATCCAGTGGTGCCTTGCCCCTCCCCTTCCCAGGAATATCCCCAGGAATGCCCCCCATGGGGGAACCGAACATGGTCTTCTATGTTCAGTTCCCTGCTGGTGCAGAACGAACCTCATCAGCTATGGGGGGGGAGAGGCTGCTCCATGGCGCTGTGTCTTTGGAAGAGACTTCTGAGTCCGCAGGGGCTTCTATGCTCTATCCTATGTTCCTCCAGACTAGGTCAGTGGGACATAGGATTGCACTTTTATCCATTTATTTATCATATTTATATCCCACCATGGAACCCAAAGCAGTTTACATGGTTTCCCAGGCAATCTCCCATCTTGATACTGAGGAGACCAAAGTTCCCACCTCATTTTTTTTCACAGGCCTCTTACATCAGCACCTGGCACCTCTGGGTAGCTTCTGGGACCCCAGCACCCCTGCAAGGTCAACTGGAGCTGATGGCTCCCCTTCCCCTCCATGACAGGCATGGTGTTTCCATCACCCTCTACTTGTTGAGGGTGACTTTCTGAAGAGGAGAGCAGCCTGCATCCATGGAACACTGGTGCATTTTAACTTGCATGGTGAGCCCCCACCGATACAGGAGGCTCTCCTCTTCAGAAAATCACTCTTCATGAATACAGGGTGACAGAAATGCACAAAGAAGGGGTGGGGTAGCGTTCTCCCCACCCCCTCCTCATGTGTTTCCCTTATTCAGATGTATAACGCCTGAATAGGGCTGGATTTTCACAACCATCTGAACATGTCTACGTACAGTATGAATGCACATTCAATGAAATGGGGGGGGGGAACACCCCTTTTATGTAACTATTTAAAGTGAAATGCCCTGAAAGTTGCCTGCTGGACCACAACCCTTTTTGTTCCTGTGAACACTCCTTTTTTCTCATCCACCAGGTTTCTCATCTGAAGATAAATGGGGAGCAGATGAGAATCGTGTAAGCCACCTTGAGGAGTTTCTTTGAGGAATTCAAGCAGAATAAAAATGTAATAAAAGAATTATAAGGAGTTTAATGTGTGGATGGTCAGCACACTTGTTTGTGTTTCCTACCTATACTTACTCATTTATAAGTATTTCCTTAATTCGAGGCCAGGGAGCTGGTAAAATCAGAATGTGAATGTGTGGACAGATCTGGTTGTACTTGGTGGTCTTAGGTATACTGCTTGTGATTGTTTGGGTTCTTTTAGCAACCATACCCAAAAGCAAATGATAGACCCATATTCCCCCAAGTACTCTAATCATCTTCCAATGCATGCTAGTGGTCATCACAGCATTCTGTGATATCTTTCGGACTAGTGCTCACTAGCTTGCTTAATATCAATTTAGTGCTCATTAAGATAAGAAATTACAGGGATGGCAATAAATGACTTTCGTTCCATTGCAATTACTTACACAATCAAGCAGACAGCTGTTTAGTCACAGGATATTCCTTTGAAAATGTCAGCCTAGTGGAAAACTGACAGAAGAAATACGAATCCCCATGAAAACCCAGAAGAGATAGTAAGTTGCCTTGCCAGTGGCATAATAAACACCATCTCCACCTTAACGTTTAGCTTGAGTTTGATGCAACAGATTGCATTGAAAGGGCTTATTTGAAAATTCACCAAATTAAAATGTAGGGTCCCCTCTATGTTGCTGGTCTTAACAAAATTATTTTTGATTCTCTTGAAATTCTTCAGATGTTTCTCCTCATCCAGAATCTCCAAATACACCTAGACATTTTATTTTAGGCAAAAAATGGCAGGAAGACTAGCTTATGGGTTGGATCCAGATGTAGTCATGGTTAGAATAGACCTATTGAAATCCAGTTAGTCATGAGTAAAGTCCCACTGATTTCAACGTGTGTACTGTATGACTAAATCTGGATCCAACCCCATAATCTTACCATTTTACTCAATGAAGGTTTTCTTCACCAATCCCAGTCTCTCACTGGGACATTCTGTGGAAAGGCAGGTAATACCACACAGAATTGCTTGACTTGCAACCTATATTCATGATTTCTGTGGGTGTCCGGTAGGGTGTTGAACCACACTGAGTAATGTCACTACCCTAGTCTTATCACAACTCCTTATGATTTATTGGGCCCACCCTGCCATTCACACTTCCTGTCACATCTAAGCTACCTGACCCCTCCAGCAATTCAAAAGGCCTTTTTTGCATTCAGGTTTTTTATTTCTATAGATCAGGTTACACAGATACACATTCCAAAGACTT
Organism: Shinisaurus crocodilurus; assembly: GCA_021292165.1. Lineage (NCBI taxonomy): Eukaryota > Metazoa > Chordata > Lepidosauria > Squamata > Shinisauridae > Shinisaurus > Shinisaurus crocodilurus. Next base: position 13,834,816 of record CM037887.1, on the reverse strand, counting down.
GTGAAATAGCTTGCAGCACTTAAACTCCCAACCACAAACAACTGGCTTCTCCAGAGCAGGAGGCCCTCAACCTGACTCAGGAAAGACCATCTTAAGTTAAAATCCTTTCAGTGTCCTGTTGTTCCCAGCCAAAGATAGTCATACAGAAACTTGATACCAAATTATCATGTACAAGAGTTCATAGAGTTACCAAGAGAATTCAGACCTGGTAGATATCCAAGCATTAAACATGTTGATCTCCATGAGGTCTCATTAAATACCAGGGAAGGCTTAGTTAATGCCCCTCTTCTGACAACCATTCCCTCCCTGAACCTTTAGCCAGTAAATGCAGAGAACACAACAGGGGGCATCGCTGCTCCTCCCTCTTGATTTGACACCTCACCCTGGAGACATACCCAATCCCCCCCCCTCCTCAGAATCCTCTCATTCTCCAGTTCCTACTGCCTCGGGCAATAAATCAGGGTTGTGACATGAAGCCTTAACTTGGAGCTGAAGTTACACACCCCATTGACACGTGATCAGTTGCAGAGTCAGGCTGTGCCAGGTTCCCATCCCAGGCCTTGATGTTTCCACTATAATACTGGAGTCTAAATCATCCCTCTCTGATCTGGAATCAGACCCAGATTCATCAGCTTTCTGTGATGCTTTGGCCCGTCCCGACAATCCCTTGGATTGCTCCATGGGGGTGTCATGGAAGGCTTTATCTCTTCAGGGAGGGCTATAGCAAATTGAGACGCCTGTAGTTCCTGGTGCATCCCTAACAACATGCCATTCCTAGGATGCCAAGGGGTCCACCAAAAGAATATGGAATGGCAAAAGGGTGCTAGACTTCAAGCCAGAACACAGTCTCTTTAAAAGACTGATTCTTCACTGAGGGAATGGGGCTTGAAGTAGTCTTCAGGGCCTTTCTCACTAAGTAGTGCCTCTGGAGGTTGTTGGAACATGTCGCTTACCTAAGAGTTTTCCAAATCATGCAGATGTTATATTCAGACCTTGTCTAGCTGCACTTTGCATAGTCTGCCCTAACCCTCTCTTGACTCCAACCCAAACTGGTCTCCACCACCTGCTGGCTCCTGCTTCTATCTGTGTGGCTCTTACCACTGCACTGCAGACTTTAGCGGGCCAAGACAGGAAACTGCCAAAGGCAGGCCTTTCAAAAACCATGTGTTTGATTAAAGAAGACAATATTGTATACAGTAATACCTTGGATTGCAAGTAACTTGGTCTGAGAGCGTTTTGCAAGACAAGCAAAATTTTTAAATAAATTTTGACTTGATAAACAAGCAATGTCTTGCAGGACAAGTAGTCACGTAGGGATGTAACCGCTCACCTCGAGTGGGCATAGCGGGCTGAAATCGGCCCCACTCACACCTGCCAGAGACTCGCTTTGATATAAGAGTGTTTTGGATTACAAGCACGTTTCCGGAACGAATTATGCTCTCAATCCAAGGCATGACTGTACTTGAATGTTTAGAAAAATCTGTATTCTGAAGCACAAAACATACAAATAGTGCAATATCAGCCTTATATGTAAACATATCCAAGTTGATGCCAGGTTGACCATAAAAGCCCCAAGTGCAATGAGACATGCTTGTGAATGCAATGCCAAAGTCCTGTGACTTGCCAACAAGACAACTGAAATGAGCTCCTTGAAGCCTATAAGATTTTGAGCCCAGGCACACAGCTGTTTCACTTTGCTCATGTGAGAATTGTTGCTGAAAGGTAATGTTCTTGTGCCACATACTGATCCCCCCCCCCATTCTTCCTTCGTGGCACACAAAGTGCTGTGTCCTTAAGCTGAAACTAATGCTGATTCCCAGCTGGCGACTAACACAACTTACCACCCTGACATGACCTCCAGCTCTGAGCTCACCTGTATCTACTCCACCCTGATTCTGCACCGTGATGAGGCGACAGTCACGGAGGATGAAATCAATACCCTTATCAAAGCAGCTAGACTTAATGTTGAAGCCTTCTGGCCTGGTATATTTGTAAAGGCTCTAGCCTCTAGCCAACATTGATACTGAGACAGACCACCCTTATTTTCCTACAGCCCTTCCTACTGATGATACAATGGGCCAGTTCACATGAACACCACAGCCCACTGTAGCATATTTAAGCCCACAGTGCATGCAGGCAGCCATTTTGAGTATTCAACCCCTGGTGAGGGGGCATGGTTTGTTGTGGCATCTGAACCTGGGTGGTAGGGGTTGTTTATTTGTTTATTTGTTTGGTTGCTGTTTATTTATTTATTATATTTTTAAATCACCCATCTGGCTGGCCACCCAGATACCATAAAACACCATAAAACAAACACCATAAAACAAACACCATTAAAACAATATAAAAGTTTTTTAAAAAAATCCTAACCCACCGCACTGGGTGACTTTGGGCCAGTCACTGACTCTCAGCCTAACCTACCTCACAGGGTTGTTGTGAGGATAACATGGAGAGGAGGAGGAGGATTATGTAAGCCGCCTTGGGTTCCTTTCAGGAAAAAGGCGGGGTATAAATATAATAAATAAATAAATATTCCTGCCTGAAAAACCATGCTTTTAAAGCAAGGAGGAAGCTCATCAAGGAGGGGGCATGGCAAAGGTCACTGGGGAGGGAGTTCCATTACTTGGGGGCGGCCACAGAAAAGGCCCTCTTCCTTGTCCCCACCAGCCTAGCTGCTCTGGCTGATGGGACAAGGAGAAGGCCATCCGTGGCAGACCTTGTTGAGCAGCCTACTTGATGGTGCTGGAGGCGCTCCTTGAGATAGACTGGACCAGAGCCATATAGGGTTTTAAAGGTCAAAACCAACACCTTGAATTCGGCCCGGCAAGCAACTGGTAGCCAGTGCAGCTCCTTGAGCACTGGAGTGATGTGATCTCGCTGGCGGGCGAGCCACCGTGTTCTGTACCAGCTGTAGCTTCTGAACCATCTTCCAGGGTGACCCCACATAGAGCGCATTACAGTAGTCTAGGCGAGAGGAGACTAAGGCATGAACCACTGATGGGACCAGATGATTAGGAAGGTAGGGGCGCAGCTGCCATATCAGATGGAGTTGATACAGCGCTGCCCAGCTCACAGCTAACACTTGAGCCTCCATGGACAGCTGGGAGTCTAGAATGACTCCCAAGCTGTGGACCTGGTCCTTCAGGGGTAGATGTGTACCCCACTCAGCACCAGGTCAACATCCCCTAACCTCTCCTTGTCTCCCACCAGAAGTACCTCGGTCTTGTTGGGGTTCAGCCTCAGCATGTTCCTTCCCATCCAGCCACATACTGACTCCAGGCACTTGGACAGGGTCTCAACGGCCAACCTCAGTGAAGACTTGAAGGAGAGGTAGAGCTGCATGTCATCCTCATATTGATGACATTGCACCCCAAACCTCCTGATGATAGCTCCCAGTGGCTTTAGGCAGATGTTAAATAACATCAGGGAGAGGATGGAATCCTGCAGCACCCCACAAGTGAGCGACTGAGAGTCCGAAACCTCCTCCCCGAGAACCACCCTCTGGTACCTTCAGAGAGGAAGGACCAGAACCACTGCAATACAGTGCCTCCCAAGCCCAAGCCCTCCAGGTGGTCCAGGAGGATACCGTGGTCAACGGTATCAAAAGCCGCTGAGAGATTGAGGACTAGAAAAGAGCATTCGCCCCTATCCAAGGCCCTCCCTCATATCATCCACCAAGGCGACCAAGGCTATTTCCATCCCATGTCTCATGTCTAACCCTCAAAGAACCCTTGCCACCCAGGTTTGGATGACATGACAAGACACAACTGGGGCTTGAATAGATAACCTGGCCCCATGGGCATCATGGTTCATTGTGGCTTAAATAAGCCATGGTGGGCTGCGGTGATCATGCAAACCAGGTCAATATCTCCTGTAGCACCTCAGCATCCAAGTCTTTTGTCTTTGCATCCCTGCCATGGCCCCTACTTTCCATCCAAGGTTGGTAAAGAGTTATCCCAGTCCTCACTGTCCTCAGTGGGGCTGAGCACACCATAAAAATATCTGCATCAATTGGTATTGAAGACCTGACTTCCTCCTGACCCTGGAGACAAATAAAAATAACTAATTATTTTTTTCTGATTCACAAGCAATATATTTGCAGGAGACAATCTGTAGCTTATTTTAAATTGCACATTTCCATGCATGCTCCCTTCACTCACTGCTTTCTCAGGTGTTTTGGTGTCATATATGCCACTAGCTATTTTTATGCATTCATATTTCAATTGACGTTGCATAGATAGGTTGTGAATTTCTGGGCACCCATTAACAGTTTCTCAACTACTTTGAGGCTTCTCTCTTGCAGGGTGTTGATTGTTTTGTGCTGATGTTACCCCAGTCCCTTGCAAACAGACTTCCCTTGAGCATTCAAGGAATGCTTATGAGTTGTATATGTGGAACTGTGGTGGCAGGCTTTGCCCCAAGTTACGTACATTTATTTGAACATCTGCAGAGAGCCCCTAGGCATCTGTCTATATGGACAGATGGCATTCCCTGTGCAAATGGGAACATTCCTTTTCAAGGGTTCCCTATCACATGAAGAAAGATTTCCACATGTACAGTTGTGGAAATGGGGCCCTCTAGAGTCTTTCTAATGAATGCATGTAAGTTGAGGTGGAATCTGATGCTGTGATATCATATCACCATCCCTGCATTAGTTCATTGAATATACAAAGAACATCTCTGAAGAGTTAATGTCTGTGTCCTTTCTATATTCTGGTCAATCACATGGCTTGCTAGATGGTTATATGACATCATCCTCTTTCTTCTTAGCACATGGTTCCTAGATGAAGTTAAAATGACTATGGATATGTGAATCTGCAAAACCCAAGCTCATCAAGAGAGGTTCACCAAATTCCACCTCAAAGGTCATTTGGACTCATGTCCATATCAGACTGTGAGCTTTTTTCATATGAAAATCCATGCATATTTTTGTGCATATTTTTTTTCAAATGTACACATCAGTTATGGGAGGGGGGTGTCTGTGAGCATGTGTGTGTGAGAGAGGGGGGGAGGGAGGTTGATTCTTGGACTATGTGTGTCCTCTTGTTTAATGTGAACTGGACTCAAGAGTGATAGAAACAGCAGACAGAAGGTATCTTGCCTATTCACTTTTATTTTTGTTTGTCTGAATGTATGTATGTTTGCACACAGCCCACCCCCAGTTTGAACTCATGATCTTAAAGTTAACATGCTTCGGTTTGCCCTCTCCATGCAACGGATAGCTGCTGGAGCAGAAAGCTGTTGGTTCAAAGGAACAAAGCTGTTGGTCAACAAAGTTGGTTTGTGTACGTACAACTCTCTGCTTTTCACTCTTGAGGTTGAAGTTAAGATGAGCTGGTTTGTCCTTTCTCTGCCATGGGTTGCTGCTATAGCAGACAAATATGAATTCAAATGAATGGCTTTTTTTTTGCTACAGTATGGATCAGAAACACCCCCATCCTACATCCTTTTGCTTTGAACTCATGACCGTGCAGTTAACTTGCATGCCTTAGTTTGTGGCTCCACCTACTGTGATGCCTTGGCTCTACCTACCATTAGTTGCCCTGCCCTCAACCCCAACAGTTCCAATGGGCACCAGCTGCCACTGAATGGGAAAGGGCTAGTGCCTTCATTTTCTGTTTGTGAGTTTCCCAGAACATCTGGCTGGCCACTGTGGGAAGCAGGATGTGGAACTAGATGGACCTTTGGTCTGTTCCAGAAGGTCTTTTCTTATTTCTTAAGGTTGATCTTATCAGGGGGTGGCCATCCTTTCTCCCTATCTAGGTAGCATTTCCCTATTGAATGACAGAACCCAGGGGGAGATTTGTAGATACATCTGGAGGCTGAAGTTTCCTGCCATGGGGTTATTTCCTTGTACTTGCTCCCACCTCCTGAAAACAACAACAACAAAGAACCATGTGCTAGAAGTAATGGCTAACCAGGTTTGGAAGATAGATTCCAACTTTTAGCACTTGATAAAGTAATACACAAATGTATTACCTTGCCTGTTTTACCATCCTGTGGCAAAATAAGTCTGCTTATTTAGTGTGATTTTGAAATACTTTTTTTTGATGCATATGTGAATGTCATGTGATTTTGATTTTCTAGAAATGAACTAATTTTTATTTGACCATATTAATGTCCCCATGGATTAAAACTTCTGTACTTGCCTATGATCTAATGTTTTGTTGTGCTCATACTACTGGCAAACATATATTTTGGCTTCTTATTAGAAAAGTTGAGCTACCCTGCACCCATGCTTAGAAAAAAAAAATGAGGAGGCAGCTGATAACCCATTTTTTGGGGATGTTTTTCTTTACATGTATGGGACCTGGTTCACAGTGCACAGTGAGGAGGATAGCAAAATAGCCTCCTGTTTGACCCCCAGGGTCCTCCATATGGCCTAGTTTGGCCTTCTCAATATAAGCATCCAATGACAGAAATCAGGTTTGCGCTAATGAATTTTCTACTAGTTAAACAATCTGAAAACAAATATGATGGCTTGTAGATAAGAGCAGAAATGCTTGCTGATTTAATGAGCAGTCCAGATGTTGAAAACTGTGCATACAAATATGTGTATAGAACACTTGCAGCAAATGTTCCGTACATATTCTCTGCAGTTATCAAAATCGCTGCCAGCATTACAACACAGAATTAACGTATATTTCACAGAACTGGGACTGACACAAGATGTATTGCTGAACGTGTGGGAACAAACACCCCCCACCACCACCGCCATATAAAAGAGATGCTCAGAGTACGCCCTACAACATTTCACAGATGAAAATAGATACGGGTTGGGAGCCATCAGGCTCTCAACCCACATTCTCCCCACACACACACCTTGCGCCTCCAGCTGCACACAAGGTTGTGGGAAGAGAAGTGTATTTTTTTAATGCCAAAAAAAAAAAAAAAAAAAGGATGGGTGGCAAGTACTTATGATTAAAAACACAAGCAACTGACAGGGACTGGAAATAGACTGAACTGCCTATCCCTGCCCCCAAATCACATATTGCCAACAGCTCTATTCCACCTTCGGTATGCAATATTCATTTATCTTGCAATAGCCAGCCCTGTCTTAAAAAGCAGCAGTAGTCAACAACAATGACAACAACAAAATGAAGAATGCATGTGCAAAAAATTAAGAGTCAATAAGAAGCTATAGAAAACAGCTAATATCTCTACCCCAATCATATCAGGAGCATGAGGGGTAATCAGTAGCATAGATAATGGCTGAGATTGCATGGGGTCCTTGAACCAACACCTGCATGTGGGTGCTATATGCCTAGCTGCCAAGAACTGAATTATCCCAGCAACCCAACACACTACTGATAGTGTGTACATGGGGGCTGCCAGATGTATGAACTTATGTATTCTGCATCACTTTGTTCCTTTTTTCTTTTCTTTCTTTTCTTTTTTACTTGTCTTCTATTACCGTAAGCACTCCAGTCCTACCACATTGTGAAAAATGTTCAGTGAAAAACAAGCTCTTTTTCCCTCTGGAGATTCAAAAATATTGAATTTTTCTCCATATTATCACCAATTATGTTAATAGTGAGGTGGAAACAGCATAATGGCTTCATGTAGTATTAATGCACTAATGGATACTGTATGGCATATTCTAACTGTCATTCAAGACGATAGCACAACATTTCATCTTTAATGGGTTAGAGTGTACATTACAGGGAAGGCTTTAGTTTTTAGATCTGCAGTGATAGGGTGTGCTATGTATTGTGAGATGGAGAGTCTGGTCATGTTTACCCAAGTTGCAATCCAATAGGAAGGCTTTTTCAGTCCTCATGTCTGGTGATTTGTAGCATCAGTTATGGCTGCTATGTACCCCTATGTGAATTGCAGAAGGCTGATGAATAGATTGTCCAGCTGTTAGTGTGGAAGTAATACCATTTTTTAAAAAAATCTTCCAAAATCGTCACATTAGAATCACCCTTTAGATAGAAGAATTAACATTGAATGGGAAGCACTTTCTTACCCCAAATTATTATTGAAGCTTGCTTATTTGTTAAGAATTTTTTTCTGGGGGGGAATGCTGCATAAGTGCATCAGAATTGTTCAAAGTGGCCCAACCCACAGGAAATGTTCAACTTTACCATACTAGTCATGTGACGATCCTCATGCTTCATTTCTTTATTTCTAATATTTATATATAAGCATGTTTTCAGGTTGGCTTACAACACATTTTTTAAAGAAGGGTTAAATACATAAATGAATCAATAAAGCATAAAAACAAATCTCAGAGAAAAAGGAATATAAAGCAGGAATAGATTAAAAGGCCTGAGAAAATGATAATTAAAAAGTATTCACCTGCTCCTACAATGAAAACAAGGTAGGTGCCAGGAAAATCCAATTCCACAGCTTGGATGCCTACCAGTGAAAAGGCCCTTTCCCCTTTAAGCACCCTCCCTGACTGGACACCCAGAAAAGGGCCCTTCAACAAGATCTTAGCAGTATAATTTGCAATTCAGGAGGGTGCACTGTATTGCTACTGTAAGCCATAGGGAAAGCCCACTTTATGTCATAGATTCCTTTGTTGTTTAGATCCTCTTTGCCATTTTCCGAAGACACTGGTAATGCATATTTAGTGAAAGGGTGGGTAAGTGCAATACCAGCTGAGAATATAATATTAAGGAAAAGACATTTGTTTGTTTGTTTAATGGTGGGGAGAGAAGAAGGACAAGAGAAAGGCAGAGATGAGGGTGTCGGGGAACTGGGAAATGACTATCAAACTAGGAAATTCGTGTGCACCTGACTGTCCATCAAAGTATTCCAGAAGCAGATGTGTGGTTTATAACAGGCATTGTTCAAATTTCAGAGCAACAAGCAAAGTTCAGAGAGGCCAGAGGCAGGTGAGTGGTTATTGTTGGTTGTGTTGTAGTTAATTTTAAAACATGTATTCCCCGCCTTTCCTGCTGGGAGCTCAAGGCAGCTAACAACAAAAATGATAGATGTAATGATGAAAAGCATCATTACAATTTAAAACAAAACTCATGAAATATCAAGAGATGAAAACAGCAGCAGAAGACAAAATGTGCAATTCAAATTGCAAATTGCAAACCCTGCCTTGGAAGGGGGTTGTCCAGAGTGGTACGAGGAAATCCGTACATGGAGCACTAGTCTGGAAATGGTTTGCATGATGAAGAGTGCACAGAAAAATCTGTGACTGGCAGTGCTTTTTTTCTGGAGAAAAGGGTACCGGAACTCTTGGATTACATTTCCTCGGGAGTAGATGGCGATTAAATTGTAATGCAATTAATAGAAGAAAAGGTGCTGGAACTCAGTTCCGGTGAGTTCCACCAGAAAAAAAGCCCTGGTGACTGGTATTTAAGAACGTAAGAAGTGCCCTTAGAGATCCATCTAATTTAGCACCTTACCCTGTTTCCTACAGTGGCCAGCCAGATGTTTCTAGGAGGGCATGAAGACAACAGCCCTGTCTTGTTCTTTGTGCCCCTGAAGCTGTTATTTAGAGAAGCACACTGCTGTGTACATGAAGGGTCTGTTTAGCTATCACAGTAAGCCTTCTGAAGTGGTGGGGATCCATCTGCTCTTGCATAAGTGTGTAGAACTTAGCTGAGATTTCCCAGAAGACATTTCTCTGAAATAGGTTCAGGTTTTGTTTTCTCTTTTTCTTATCACCATACAAAAAGAAGGCCACTTTGCAAAATTCTCTCCAAAAATTCTCCACCATTTTTGTGTGTGCGGTAGCTGCCATTCCCTGCACAGACACACAACCCATACTAATTCTGGTCTGGGCACTGGGGCCTTGTGGAGGATGCAAAATGATGGCCAGGCTGCCAACTTAGTTACCAACTACAGCAACTGCAAAACAAGCAAACAAACACCAACAACCCGCCTCCCAACAACAACAACAAAACACTTTGGGGAGAAAGAAAGAAAGAAAGAAAGAAAGAATGGTGCTATTTGCCACCACTGCTAATATGAGACCCATACTCAAGAAGCTGCTGGAGCATTTCTCTTTCTTCCCTCTAGAGAAATTTGGTGAAATGGTCCTCTCAATGTATGGAAGAATCAGACAGTTTCACTTTCTCCTGCAGTAGTTTCTATTTCCAGCATGGAGAGGTCCATTATGTTCCTGCCCACCACATCACTATCAAAGATGAGGAACCCATCAGAAAAAAAGAGATGGCAACCCTAATTCAGCACTAACATGACTGGATATGGAGGAATTCAAACCCAGACCTTTAAGAGTAAAGCACTCCAACAGAGTCCTGGATGGGTGAATCTGTCAGTTTCTCTCAAATTCCATAAAAAAACAATATAAAAAATCAAGTCCTTTCCATCCAGCATCTGAAGGAATCTGCAATTTTTAGTAAATTCTTATTAAAAAGCAAACAGAAACAAAATCTTACCCATCCCTATGTCAAGAGTATGCTTGCAACCAGCTATAGTAAGAAATGAGTCAGAAAGGATTGTCCCTGCAGATTTTCACAAACAAGTATAGTTAATATATTTCTAGTAAAGTTTATTTTCAACTTCCCAATCTTATCTAAAGTTGACAGACCTCCTTTTTTTCAGATTCACCATTAATGTGGTGTTTTACTGACTGTTGTGTTGCACAGTGTAGTAAATACAGAATCTGTTAGCCAGCTATTTTTTTTAACCAACTTTGTAGTTGAAATGCAAAAAAATTATATAGTTCTTTTTTCAAGCATTAAAACATCATCAGAGATGTTTCATTTCTGATTATATCCTATTTAGGCACATCATAGCTCAATTGGTAACAAGCATTTTGTGTCCAGGTAACTGTAAGGAAATGAATTTACTCATTGATTGACACTATCAAGCAGTCAGGCAGACACTGGAGTAGGTAGAATTGGCTTTTTTGTCTTGACATCTGCCAAACCAACTGATAATGTGATAATGTGATGTGCTTTTTGCAGGGGGGGGCAGGCAATGAGAGCTACTATGAAGGAAGGTAATGTGTTTTATTATTACTTTTTTAAAAAAAAAATGCAAACCTTAATGGTGTTAGATCAATAATATTAGTACTACAGGTAAAATGCTTTTACATATATTATTAAGGCCTTAGTGTTTTGAAGGACTTCTTGAATGGGAGAGTGATTGCTATGCCATCTGTGCAATAAAATACTAATGGATGCATGTTTCAAAAGAAATATCATGGGTAGTTTTGCTTCCCTTTCAGAGAGCTGTGCATGTTTAAGAACCTCAGGTAACTTACTGGATAAGCCTCTGGATATCTAACTGGTAATTCATTAAGTCCAAGAGATGGGGTGGTCCACAAAAATCCATATAAACTTCTTTGATCCCCCAGTGTCTTTTGCATCTGCCATCAGGGACTAGAAGCTGCAAGACTCAGCAACAGCAGTTGCCTGGATGTAGAAGCCCTGTTGTGAGATGAGTTCTGCACTCAACTTCACTTATTATAGGGATGGACGAATGCCAGGATTCTTTCAAACATTGTCTCGCCACTCGTCTCGTGCCCGATTCCCATTCACCTTTGTAGTCACTGCATGGACAGGAAATTGGTGTAAATCAAGCAGTGATCAAACAGGAGATTTGTACAAGTTTCCCTGAATTTGCAGAGATTTCCTAATTTGCATGAATTTCCTCCAGAGACTGAAGCTGGGCTGATTCATTCTACTGAGGAAATTGAGAACTTTGTGGAAATCGAACTGGGAACCAGGAACGAGATGAATGTGAGTCAGTGTGTGTTTGACAATCTGTGTATATTTTTAGTGGACACATGCTTGCAGCTTCGAACGGGGCATGCTCGCATGATTTGCAAGCAAAAATGAAATTCTCATACATCCCCTTCACACGGCTATTGTCTGCTCCAATACCCATTTACAGGCTGGCCTTTGTTGCAATGTATAGATTATACCTGCAGTGCATACTCACAGACATGCCTAGGCACAAGTTCATACAATGCACACAATTTAGAGTGTGTGTGCAAGGCTCACTCCCACAACCACCACATGTAAAACCTACACAACAGGATGCAGTGTCAATAGGTCCGCCACAACCATTAATCCAGGATGGCCTTCTGGGATATTAATGAGCTACCTTACTGTACTATTTTATCCTCCTGGGCCAAACAGGGTAACTCTCCACCAGCCATGTCAGCAATCAGAGGGCCTAGTGCTGAAGAGGAGAGCTGTCCAGAAGAATACCTGATCTAGAAATAAATCTATGAAAGCTGTTGTATCAGCTGCTTTCAGGAAGGAGCTGAGGGTTTGATTATGCAGCCTGGCTTCCCCACCCTTCCTGAAGCACTATTGGGGCCCTCAGTCTGACTATAATTTTGGTCATTCTTCCTCCTCCCAAATACAACTGATGCCAATAGATGGTGTACTGACCCACGGAAAGGGCTCAGGGATTTTCACCAAGTGCCCTGTCTCCCTCTAGTCCTGGTTAATGCTGGGTAGCATGGTGTGGTCTTCCTCTGATTTATTTATTTATTTATTTATTTTATTGCATTTATACCCTGTTGTTCAGCCAGAAAAGGCTCCCAGAGTAGCTTACCAAGATTAATAATAAGACAGTCCCTGCCCTCAGGCTTACAATCTAAAAGACATGACACACAAGGAAAAGTGATTGGGAGGGAGGAGGAAGAATGCAAAACTCAGGCACCTGTTCTTAGTTCAAAAGGTTCTCATAGGTTTCTTTCTTTCGTTCGTTCTCTCGTTCTTTTTTCTGGCAGGGAAGGGCAAAACAAGCTCCCTGCAGCTGTTCCTTCCTTGGCTGATGTACGGGGCCAGGTTGGTCTCCCCGTTGCCATGATGTTAATCCTGGGAGCCATGGGGCGCAGCTGGCCCTTGTTTCTCTGGCCGATGGACGAGGCCAGAGTCTGCCCCAGGGAACTGTCAGTTGGAACAGTCAGATGTCTTGCCCAATTCCACCTCTAGGACCTGGGAGGACCTTCTCACCTACAAAGCTTTGGGAATGTGGAAAAGAAGGAATTTAATACACTTTGTACACTAGATAATGGATAACCCCTCTCCCACCTGCAGCACCTGGTTGCTGTGAATCAACAAAGCAGAGGGTTCCACCCTTAAAGGCAGGCTAGAAATAATTTTAAATAAATAAATTAAATAAATAAACACACCCAACCCCTTTCAAACAACATTAATAAAACTGTCCATGCTCTTCACAATAGTGAATGCCTAAAAAGTACCCCAGAGGTTGATGAAGATTGATGTTGACTTAGACAGATACAAAATAACAACAAAGGGTGTTTTCCCCAACAAGGAGTTGAAACTTGCCTTTTTCTAAAGCACCCAGCCATTTGTGAAATGCTTTATGTGCTCAATGAAGGAATCAATAAGATGGAACAGGACACAATTATTTTACACCCTGAATCATGAGATTTGTGTTAAACCTACAGCTTGAAGAGGCACAAATATTGTTAATGAGCTGGAAATTATCCAGCTGTTTTTAAAATCTGTCTGTGCTCCTTGATTCAATAGCTTGCTGCAGAAGTGAATTCCAGGACGTGATTCAGCCTGGTCTGAAATTGTTCCTGTTATTTATTCTGTTTGCTGGAAACATACTTGGCCAGTTTATATCTTCACTGAAATACAAAAAGGGCCCAGGATAACCTTTTAAGCATCCTTCTCTGTCTGGTCTTTCTCTGCTCGTGAAGATCTCAGTATAATTCAAAATTCCATGACACAGTTTTAGGGCTTGAAGCAGATTTCTTTGGCATCTCACACCATGACTGAATTACTACTACTACTACTACTACTACCACTACTATTTGTTTATATAGTGATTTTTAAGTGTTTAGATTATCAAAAGTGTTCATAGTCATCTCAGTAATCCTTACGACAACCCAGTAAGGTAGGCTATCACTATCATCATTCCTTCTAATACTAATTCAAGTATTTCCATACTTGTGCTTATTTAACAAAAATTACACCACCTACACACAAAAAAGGGTATTAGCAAAATCAGGATAATCTCACAGTGTGCAGATGTCCAAAATACCTTTGGGGGGGGAGGAAACCCTAAAGGAGGGGAAAACCATAAAATAACCCCATAATAACAAGGAATGTTGAGAGACTGAAACCTGAAACCAGCTGGGGTGGGCAATGGAGTGGCTGTAACAAGGATCAGGAGGGAGTCACACATAGGTATATAAGGAGTAGAAAGAACCATGATATTAAATGTCTCCAGGGACAGAACTGAGAGCTGCCCAAATGAATCAACTGAGAAACCAAAGGGTTTAATGTAGCTGGGATTGACCTCTCAAAAAACCCTCCCCAACCAAAATGGATGGGAAAAACCAAATGAAGGGAAACCTTCCCCCAAAAAACAGACTAATGAGGCCTGAGCAAGCTCAGTGGTCTTGGAATGCTGACTGACTGGGGGGGGGGGCAGCTGGCGGGGAGAATGAAATAGATTGGCTAGAACATTGAATAGAATCATCCCACAATGCACCATTTTTTGTTACAGGGCACTACTTTCCCGTTCTATTTCTAACTTGACTCTTCCTTGACTTGGGGAACTGGAGCTAATACATACACAAGAGACAGATGACGGCTAGGGATCCGTGAATGAGTGATGTTCGAGATTGCCAGGATTCTCTTAACGTTGTCTCACCACTCATCTCGTACCCAAGTCCCATTTATGTTTGCGATTGCTGCTCACTTCGTGCGAACGGGAAACTTGCACAAATGGAGCAGTGACTGAATGGGCTCCACACTCGGAGTGCCCTCCTCCTGCCCTGCAGCTGGCATGGGAAGAACCATTTTGGAAATAAGACCAGGAAATTTAGAATTTCACTTTCTGACTAGATCATTTGCCATTGTAAAGATCTGCTCCTTTCTATAACATTGTAACAGTTGCATGTGAACTCAAGAGCTAGAAGTCAACACACAGTATGATTTAAAGGGGGGAAAAATGTCCCCCCAGCAAAATACTCTTGAGAGCAAGTCTGTGTGCAAACACCTACATTTTTTTTTAATTTGTTTGTTTTTTGTATAACCAAATTAAAAGGGGTGGGGTGAATCACTGTGTATAAGCCTGACACCATCAGTGAAAAGGCCCATTTCCCCATCACCTCAGAGGGTGAGGGCACACAGAGAAGGGCTTCTGAAGATCTCAGTTTAATGTGGTGGTAGTGGGGAACCTTTGTTTCCTATCAAGGTCTTCATTACCTCAGTCTAAACTTGTTGGGTCCTCATTCCAGCAGTGGATGTGACTGGAGCCAAAAAGGGTGGGCCAGAGCTAAAACGGAGCAGAGCTGCAGGTGGGACACTTACCTTTGTTCAGAATGCATTTTTTTTTTATATTTTAAAGACATTTGCATCCAGACATTTTCTTCCCTGGCCTTTGCAACATGGAGAGGAGGAGGACTATGTAAGCCGCCTTGGGTTCCTTGCAGGAAAAAAGGCAGGTTATAAATATAATAAATAAATAAATAAATAAATCCTCTTTGAAGTTGTGAGACAGAGCAGGATGGAGTAAACAATGTTGATAACCCAGAATTGGGGTGATGAGGAGTGTGTCCAGGAGAAGCAGGATGCGGCCTGGGGAAAGTCTGGAGGTCCTGATTCATTGACCTAGAGGTCCACATGTGGTCCATAGGATGGAGGTTGCCCACCCCAGTGGAATCCTCATTCCCAAGTGTAACCAAGTTTTAAGTGCAGATAGCTACATTATCCTGTTGTGATATGTATCACTTCACCAGCTGTAGCACACTGTTTACACATGGAAAGAACAACAGAATGGCTGTAAACAAGTTTGTTATGTCTTTCTGGGTCCTCGTGTTTTTCGCATGGGAAGCCTAGACCGTGGGAGCATTATGAGCTAGTCACATGGTTTGTATGTTCTGATGATGTGCTAACTTGTTTTCTGTCTGAAGCCATCTTAGACAGAGGCAGGACTGCTTTCTCTCTTCTTCTTTGTTCTTCTTGCTGGACTTTGACACTGCAACAATGTAACGCCTTTGCTGAGGTGGAGTGAAGCTCAACTTACTCCACTGGATGTAATGCTTGCTATGCATTTATACTCTGCACATGGACTGTAACTAGGAAATGTATACTCTGTAGAACTTTACTTGCTAAGTGAATAAACAGGTAGAATTAGACCTGTGGTGTTACAGAGTGTTTCCTGACTCCATGGATTAATCTGCAAACGGGGAAGCTGGAAGCAAGTTGGATTACAGGCAGGCTGGGCTGGCATCTTCACAACACGCTGCACACTGCGAAAAGGGGGGAGCTGAGATCTGGAAGATCTGTGTGTGGAATAACAGGCCTCTGCTAGCACACAGACAGGATTTTAAATCACCCATGCGCACACGCACTCTGCTGCTCACGCACACACGCACCAACATGAAATCCATCTTATGAAATTTGAATTGAAGACAAATAAACGTATTAATGTTTTTGATCCTCTGTTCAAGACATTGGATTAAAACTTCTTCTTTGTAAGAGAACACTGCCAGCATCTGCTTTGCCGGAGGAGACAGCCTTGCCTCACTTCCCTGGCTCCAGTGCCTCCTTCTCTCCCTTGGAACTCTCTCTGGTTTGAGATGGCTTCCTAACATTACCACCCTGTATCCATGGACAGCAGGTGCTGCTCCAGGCTCACTGAGATAAAGCATGTGGCCCCTTTAAGTCACAACAGCTTTACTTGGGGTGGGAGGTGGAGACAGAGAAAACACTCTTGCTGAAGAACATTAAGAGTTCACAGTTGCTTCCAGACAATTTCTGGAGAAACATTCCAGTTTCTTCACTTGTTGCCTTGATTCAGCTTTTGAATCAATACTTGCTCCGCTAGGAGTTGACTAAGGCCTGATCTCCTGCTACTACTGACCTGCCCAATCTTTTTGTCGAAATTCACCAGTACCTCTGTGGGATAACCTTTTGATCCAATTGGTCACGGCCTCACCATAAGGTTATTATATATATATATATATATATATATATATATATATTCACAATATATTTAATCACAATACAATATATTTAATCACAAATACAATATATTTAATCACAATTAAAGCGAACCAGTATACCTAAAGATATACTTATATCCTACATTCATGCTTTCCTAATATCATCTCTCCTTTCTCTCCCTCTCTTGTAGAAGTCCCCTGTCTACTTTAGACTGTAGGTAGACTCCTGTCTAATTTTGCCTATGTAACTCTTACTCTATAAGGCAACATCTACACTTGAGCGCCTTGTATAACCCATGAATAAATCATTAAACTTGTGTTGAGTTCAGTGCAATTAAGCAAATGTTCTATGGCCACTGCTGTGGCCCTATGTTAACGCTGAAGTTGAATGAACTGCATTCTGACCAGATAACCAGAAATCACGGGGGCAGTAGGTTCTATGGATTATACTCAGAATATGGCTCAGCTGGAAATTCTGCCTAGCTGCCACAGTTTATAGATGCTGATCGATCTCTCCTGCATGAATTTTTGCTTAGGTCTTAAAAACAGCCATCGAAGCTAGTGAGCATCATCACAATTTATTTTCTCTGTACCCATGTGTATTACAGCACCATGGGTGACTGCTGCTATGTGAGAATGGTCTTCTTCTTCATGCATGGTGCCAGTTCAGAGCAGGACCACCAGAGCAGGACCACCACCCCCATTTGCTTCCAGAATTCCCCCCATGGGGTAACAAAAGCAAAAACTTCTCAATTTGTGTCAATAGAGGCTTGTGGTTGTTGTTAATCCCCCCTGCACAGGAGGGGTGGATTTTGGGAAACAAATGGTAGAGGGAAAGGTTTAATACTTCCCTCCTGGTGTGTGGTGGTCCTGAGACAAATTGGGGCTGCATGTGCTTAGACTAAAAAAAAAGCTAACCTTCAGCTACCCACCACAGAATTAGCTTAATCTGGAGTTTAGGTCTAAAAGGCGAAACTAGATTATGAGGCTTGTAATGGAACAAATATACATCCAATATTTTCTGCACCCTTTTGACAGCTCAAAGACCACTACTGTTACAACACTGGAAGGACAAACAGCCACCTTCGATAGCGCAATGGGTTGAGGACTTAATGGCACTTTCAATTCTTGAACGGGTGGTTGCGACGACACGGTCCCTTACACTTTAGGACCAGGCACATAAACCCTTCTCAGGCTAAGCATCAACACTTAAAAACCTGAGGGGAGGGTCAAATGAAACCTTTCCCCTACTAATGAGGGAAATGATTAATACTGGTTATTAAAGATCTTGCTTAAATTTATGATACTGTGGGTACAAAGGTGTGTGTATAGATTTGAAAGTAATGCAGGTTAATAATGCCAAGATGACACGTAGGATTTTGGTACCGAACAAAATAAAAATAAGTTTATTTTAATTATCAAAATCTTCGCTCCAGAAAATAAACCTGCCTACACACTTTATAATTAACCTAAGCCCCTATAACTCCAAATACCGGTACTCCTCATACAATCACTGATTCTTCTTAAAACTCCTGACAAGACACGAATAATCCAACTAACCTAACTCCCAACACTCCCCACACACTCTACCAACACTCCACTTCTTAACTCGACTCACATAAAACCTAACTGACCCTGGCATCACTAGTCAAACACTCCTTATATACTCCTCCCCCCACCCTTTCCAAGACATCACAAACCACACCCACTCAGCTCAACATTCTATACTCACTAAATATACTAAAGCAGACATACACCAGGGGACTGAATTGTAGGGTTATGCCACAGTGGTCTTTAGGCATAATCTATGAATGGATAAATATATGAATATTTGGTTTGCCTTTGTTGAAGCCTATGTATAACTATACCTATGGATAGTAGTATATCTCACTGTATATAAAATATATAGGGGTATACATTGCATAGTTATCTATCGTAATTGATCAATTCAAATCTCATGTAAGAAAATTGTAATACTTTATCTTATTTCATTTTATTTTTTATGGTGTTCCATTTTGTTTTTGCTTTGATTTATAGAAACTCACAATAAAAAGGGTACATTCAATATACCACACTCATCTAACAGAGACACACAACTTAGTGCTCTCCAGATGATTTGTAGTCCAATGGTCAGGGATTATGGAAGTTGTAGTCCAAAACATATAGAAGGCACCACCTGTGCTCTAAAACCAGATGAGGCTGGTTTGAGTAACTTATGGCACATGTCATAAAGTGTCAAATGTTCACTGAAGGCTGGTTCAGAGCCCCTTTGTATTGCTTATTTGCAGTGTCATATAAGACACACTTTGCTGCTCTAAACACAGTAAGAATGACCTGCGCCAAATAATTTGAAAGAAGGGAGTGGGGTGGGAAAGGAATCACCCATGCTTCTTCTCATGTAAAGACAGGATAAAAAGCAAATGATGTTCACCTTCACAATATGGCTTCTAAATTTTGTAGCAGTTGACACAGAACAATTCTATTCTAACATATTACTGTTCAAGCATCTCAGAAAGATACTCAAGATCTGATTATTAAAAAAAAAAAAAAAGGAGACGAAGCCTCTTTATTGCCAGAATAACATGTCAGTCCCCCACCTGCCACTTTGAATAGACTTGCAATACCCAGGACAATTTAACACCGTCTTTGAGAATGTGCTTGATATTCTTTTCAAAAACAACCTAGGGATGTTATCAATGTCAGTTCTAGCTAATACATGTAATCTCAGATGTTTGCTATGCCAGGCAACAATATTCCTGAGCATTTCATTATGGAGTTTGGTTTGCTAAGTGGGAGTGAGTGAGAGTCAATCTACAAAAAGAGTGGGTAGGAAAGTATTGCCACTCAAGCCCACTGGAACATGTTTACAGCATCTAGTAAAATGTGTATTAGTAGAGAATTATATTGTAAACTGTTTCATAAAACGACCTAATTAAAGAGGAAGAACTAAGCGTGTCCTTTGGGGTAGATATTCTTATACTATCTCACTCAAAATTCATGACTGCATATTTACTGTTAACATCATACTTTCCCATATGGAGGTTTATAATTATGTTGTTGGGAGTGTGTGTGGCAAAATTAGGTCTTAATCCTTCCTAGACACAGAAGAAACTGCAATCCAATGAGCTCTTAACATACACAGTACAGGCTGTGATAGGACGGTTTCTCCCTCACCCACACCTACATCTTCAACCCAGCAGATTCTTATGCTGTAATATGTAGAGCAAACCCCATAAGGAGAGGGGGAAGATGTTTTTGTAAGAGCTGAAACTTGAGAGACATAGTGGTATCAGAAGAGAAGCAAAGCTTAACACTAAAGGGGTGATGAAGGGGGTAAAAAAAAATAATAACTTAGAAAGAAGCCTTCAATCTTGGAGTCTTATGCATATCCAGTGACTTGCCTGGCTGCTTCCAGCAGGGCAGGAAAAGCAATGGAGATGATTTTTACCTCTCTGTCATCCTTTTAAATGTTTTCCCCCTCTAGGTGAGCATTTGAGCCCTTCTAGATAGGGCATGCTGGCTGGGTCTGGAGAGGCCATAGGATTTCTTATATCCTGGCCTCACCCCTCCCCGCCCACTGGAATACCCCCTTTTAAATAAAATGCACACTTTAAAAAATATATACATGCATTATCACACTTTAGACCAGTGTTCTCCAACCTTGGGTTCCCAGATGTTTTTGGCCTACAACTCCCAGCATGCTGGGAGTTGTAGGCCAAAAACATCTGGAGACCCAAGGTTGGAGAACACTGCTTTAGACTATGGGGGGAAATGCATTGCAAAATGTGCACTTTTCCTGTTTGAACAAAAAGAAAAACAGATAGTAATCAAAAACAGGAATAAGATAGATTGAGCTTTGATTAAGAGAACCAATGTTGGGGGTTTATGGTTTTGTTTTTAAGGAAAATGCTAAGATATATATACGGTAGATAGATGGATAGATGGATGGATGGATGGATGGATGGATAGATAGATAGAGATAGAGTTATCCTTTAAAAAATCAAGTTTGCCTGTGGACTCTAATCCAGATCTCCCAAAAGGAGACAATCTAGGGAGTTCAGCATATTTGACTCCAGTTTTTTTCTCTTCAAGCTTGACAGAGGCCTATGATTGCCACTTAATTACATTTTCAGTCATCCTCAAATGTGCCCTGACCAAATAACAATCCCAAAGAAACTATTTGTTATCTAAAATTAATAAGCACACTGTGAATTAAATGTCAGCTGGAATAAGATACCATTTTAAAGTAATCTTACCCGTTGCTTAAAGCATCAGTCTTTAATATTAAACATGCTACAAGGTAAGCTTGAGTGTTCCTGGAAACCAAACATGTCGCCAGCGTTCCAGCAGCAGACTAAACCATTAGAGTTAACATTTTAAATAAGAATGAGCTGAAGAAAAAGCATATGCTGCTTTGGTAGCAGGACTATTGCTCCCTGTAGATGTTGTTTTGCATTTCCAATGGAAATTTTCCATACAGAGACCAACTGGAAAAAGGTCAAGAAATAGTAGAAGGATTAAAAACCTGACTGTGTGAGCCAGTTGTAGCAACTGCACAAATCACGACCTCTGTGGTAGTCATGATCATCCTTCTGGTATCCATGAGAGAGCTTGTAGTCTCCACCCTGTTTTTCAGGTGTGTCTGGGAATACCCCACCTCATTCTTTTACTATATTTTTCTAGTGACTTTTAATCTACAGCTGTGTGCAAACACACAGCTTCCCAAAGTCGTTCACCCAGTCAGTTAACGATCTCTCTAGTGGGAGAAGAAATTCTACAAAGGTTTCTCAGGGTAGGGTTCACACACAGCACGGGACAGTCTCACAGCTTCTTTCTTTTGTCCTTTTCTTCTCTCCCCCGTCTCTCATTACTGTTTCTGCAAGTGGCAGCAGCGACAAATGTGTCAGCAGCCTGGCCACCATTTTTCATTCTCCACAATGCCCTGGTCTTAACATTGGCATTCTATGGCAGTGTGTGTGTATGCACATGTGAGTGGTAGCTGCCATAAAAGTGGTGGTGTGTATTCAGAGAAAAATCTGCAAAGTGGCAATCTTTTTCTAGTGTGTGGGAAAGAAAAGTATCAGTCTGAGATTTTCTCAGGAAAAAAATGTCTCATAAATTGTGGCTCACCTCTCGTTTGTCCTAGTTCCTGTGTTTATGAAAGACCCATAGGATGTTGCAAAACTTGGACCAATCTATTTCCTGTCCCCTCCCACCATGGCATCTAGAAACAGAATTAAACAATTGGCTGTAATTCTCATAGCTTCTCTTTATTCAAGAGAGCTAGCCTTGAGCAATGTGATTTTAAGCAAATTCAGAAACACACAAACCCTACAAAAATGATCAGCCTGCTCACATGGGAGTTTAAAGTGAGATGGGGATGTCAGTGTGCATGAATGCCCTGCCCCCTCCCCCAATATCCCCATCCATTTCTCCTCAGGCCTCAACTTTCCTGCCAGCGTGGCGTAGTGGTGAGAGTGTTGGACTGGGACTCAGGAGATCTAGGTTTGAGTCCCCACTCAGCCATGAAGCTCACTGGGTGACTTTGGGCCAGTCATGGACTCTCAACCTAATCTACCTCACAGGGTTGTTGTGAAGATAAAATGGAGAGGAGGAGGAGGAGAATTATGTAAGCTGCCTTGGGTTCCTTGCAGGAAAAAAGGCGGGGTATAAATATAATAAATAAATGAATAAATAAATTCAGTAGGGAAGTCTGAACTTACGTTTGCTTGAACATGAGTAGAAGCCTCTGTGTGATCAGGAGCCCTTGACAAATGTGCTATTTAGGCAATATGGGTATTGTAAGGTTATCCTATGCTGTGTCTAGTACCGGCATCACCACTACCTTGGAGTTGAGTGGCTGTCAGTGGTAGCTGAACGGGAGCTTCAGTTGCATAACAGCTTCAGATGTATATAGATGCCATGTGTGTATTCCAATGAACAGACACATCTGGGACTCAGGTCCACCTCTCTGCCATGCCTAAATAAGGCATCTGTTAAGGTCATAGCCCTTAACAGCTGTGATTTCCCAGCATTTTGGAGCCTGAGTGAACATAGAAAGCCCTTAACAGAACATGTTAAATGAAAAAGTTTAAAGTAAGGAAAACTCAATGTAAAAAGAAAAGAAGAAATATCATAATAAGAAATCACACAAAATTTAGAAGGGTAAGAATTGACACAGAAGCACTTCAAATGTTTTAAACACACATTTATTCCAATAAAGAAATGCTGTGAATTTAACATGAACTAGCGATTATTTCAGGAAATTGAGCAATACTGTAAAAATGTCCAGAATTCTGAAATGTTTTTTCACAAACTCCCCCTGGCTTAAATCCCTGATAGATTTATAAACTTGTAAATTAAACTTACTCACATTTCTTCTGGGATCTGCAGCAAAAATGGCTCCTTCCCATTCTTACTGGAATCAATGTATCTACGGTACTTAAATGGGAAAGAAACAGAAGATAGATTGAAGGAAATGGAAGATAGGTTAGTTAAATATATACAAAGGAAAGATAAAGTGGTAGTAGAAAAGATCAGGGAATTAACAGACTCTGAAGTGATTAGAAAAGAAAGAAGTTTATAGAATTCCAAAATAAGTTGCAGAGCTGACAGGAAGAGGTAGAGATTGTTAAGTGAGAGAAAGAGCAGCAGAACGTGCAAATACAAGAAATGATTAAAGAGCAACATGAGTATAAAGACAACTTGGATAGAATTATGGGTGAGATAGAAGAACTGGACATAGCATCAAGAAAATGTAATTTGAAATCAAGGTGAAAATTCAGTTGCAGTTCTAGAAGAACATCTTAAGATTTTTATTTTTATTTTTAGAATTAGATCAGGAATCTAATCTGAGAATACTTTCAGAATTAATTCAATGCCTGCTATTTGTAGAAAGTTATCAAGATATCTTTTTGATACTTTTATGAGTTTTAGTGTTAACGGAGCAATCCATAGAAAAGTCTGGGCAGGACTATTTGTGAGAGCAGGACTGATCCGGGTTCAAAAGCTTACCTAGCCAGTGACCCTCAGTCCCAGTCACGCAGACGGAAGGAGGAGATAACAGCAGTTAATAAAGATTAAAAAGTTTATTTGTAAGACCCAATTACATGGGATTAAGGCAAGCAATGCATCTCTTACTCACTACATCATTGCAGATACAAATCGAAGACCCCAGTGGTAAGGTTGAGATGAAGTGAAGTAGAAGTCCAGAACAAGAGCAGGAAGAAGGTGGTCACTGTGTCAATAAGCGTCTTGCTTTATAGTCAGACCCTGTACCTATAAATAGGATATTACTCACCAGTTGTATAACCTCTTCTTCACAACATGTTTACTGACTCCAAACCTGTCCCATGGTCGCTGACTCATAAACCTTGAGACTATGTCTGGTGACTGAAGACCTTGTGTACTTCACCTCAAGAGACATCCTCCAGGTCAGGTGACAATCTTCATTCTGCCCACTATGCAAAACCTAACACTATTGTCCTCTCCCCTAAACAGAAAATATCCACTCTCAGGGGGCTCAACTGATCTACATTTCCATTCACTGGAAGCTAGTGCAGACCAGTAGTTGAGACACAGCCTCCCTTGTTTTTTTTAAAGAAGGCCCACTAATCAGATTGACTGCAGCAGCAGTTGTGGCAAGTTGGCTAGAGCTATATAAGTTAGCAGGCTGAGAGGAGGGAGATGAGAGGGAGCACAGGGCCATTCCACCAGCCCTGCTGAAAGGCCTCCCTCATGATGGCTCCTCCTCCCTCAACTGTCACCACCACCAGCCATTCCAGCAGGCTGTGCAGAGGGAGAAGAGAGGGAGCGCAGGGCCATTCCACCAGCCCTGCCAGGAGTAATCATTCATATTCCCCCTTCTTCCCTCCCCATTCCTTTTTCCTTGTGTGTCGTGTCTTTTTAGATTGTAAGCCTGCGGGCAGGGACTGTCTTGTTAATTGCTGTAAACCGCCCAGAGAGCTTTGGCTATTGGGCGGTATAAAAATGAAATAAATAAATAAAATAAATATATAAGGAGGTGTTTTGCTATAGCTGAGTCAGACACAACGTTAGAGCAAATTAGGGCAATCCAAAAGGCAAGGCAACAAAACAGGCAAATGGTCAAGCACAAAGTATGGGATCAGGCTAAGGCAGGGATGGTCAAGATACAAGCAAAGGTCAAAGCACAGTTAAGCAGTCAGATATAATGCACAGTCCAGAAGCAGAGTCAAGCAGGAGTCCAAGAGTCAGTAGCTGTGAGGGACTCCAAACGGATCTCTCAAAAATGGGAGAACGGGCATTAAAATGGCAAATGCAGTTCAATGTAAGCAAGTGTAAAGTAATGCACATTAGGGCGAACAATCCCAAATTCAAGTATAAACTGATGGGATCTGAGCTAGTGGTGACTGACCAAGAAAAAGAACTTGTGTAAATGTTATGGTGAACAGCTCGATGAAAATGTTGACCTAGTGTGCAGCTGCTGTGAAAAAGGCAAACTCCATGTTAGGCATAATTAGGAAAGGAATTGAAAATAAAACTGCCAAGATCATACTGCCCTTATACAAATCTATAGTGTGACTGCACTTAGAATACTGTGTACAGTTCACCACCGTGGATAGCTCCTATAAAGCTCAGAATAAAAGCTGCAATGGATAAGGAACCCCACTGACATAGGAGTCATCAGCCTCCCCTGCATATAGGGAAGCACTAATGTTAAAACTACCCAGATGGAACACAGATGTGTGTCCATAGATTAGCAGACAATAGTACTCAGGTCCAGCTACCAGGTGGGTGGTCAATAGGGCCACCTGTAGCATGTACAGGGCTCATTTGAATTGCAACTGGGCACAATAAGATAGCTGGTAGCTCAAGGTGCAGCCTGCTGGGAGCCACCTGCCCTCATTCTCTTGGAGTGACTGCTGAGGTCAGCTTTGGCAGATGCTGCTTCCAACACAGAAGTGAATGACTTGAACCTGCTGAAAAAGGCAAAGCGTGGATTGTGCAAGCCTTCGCCTTGGAGGAATCTGGATTCATATGTCCTGTTGGGCCATGCATGAACTTAACATGGTTGTAACTGAGAGACATATAAGATCCACGGTGCCTGGACAAGGCCTGGAAAACAACAACGTCCATACAAATTTGTACTGCCATGATCAATTGTATCCTCTAATTATTCCCAGTATGGTCAGAAATAAGTAGCGCAGGCAGCCCGATCCTATGCATGTTTCCTCGCCCATAGTGGCTTCTGGCCACTGTGTTCCATTTGGTGTATTCTCATATAACTGTCCAAAGGATTGCAGTTGTGCAATCTAGAACTATGCATGTTTATTCAGAAATAAGTCCCAATGAGTTTAATAGAGCTTACTCCCCTGTAAGTATGCACCAGGTTGTAATCTTTAAGTGCACTGAATTTTACACCCATTTATATTATTTACTGAATGGGATTCTTCCTTTCAGAATCATTAGGAGATATGTGGCTGTAACTCAGTGGCAGAACATACATTTTTTTGCATGCAAAAGGTCTCAGGTTCAATCCCTGGCAGCATCTTCAGGTAATTCTGGGAAGAAAGTTCTGTCTGCAACTTGAGGGAGTTGCTGCCAGTCAGTGTACATTGAACTTGATGGAGTGACTTAGCACACGAGGCAGTTTCTTATGCTAGGATATCCACAAATTCAACCTAAATGGAAATCAGCATCAGTAATTAGCTTTTTCCTCCATTAGATACAATTTATTTAAAAAATAAAAATAAAAATGCAGTGATCAATGCAAGGGGGAAAAATGATATTTTTCTAAGCCTTAAAAAAAGAAGAAGGAAAGTTTCTCCCCCTCTTCCATAAAGCCATATCAGAGGAATATGAATGCTAAATGCATCTGTGCTGCATTTCATTTAAAATATTTTTTAAATACTCTGGTAAAAAGCAGTAAACATGTTTAAGATTGTGTTGGTGGGCTCTACTTTAAGACATTCAGGTCCTTCTGATACTATTTCTGGGCATCTGGTTTTTATTATTTCTTTATCCGTGATTAGTGGTAGTTGTTGTTGTTGATGTTTTTAAAAGCTGTAGTTACACAGTCTGCAAATTTTTTTCCTGGACTCATAAGTCATAAGTGGCCACTTCCCCCCCCCCCAATACATCTTGCAGAGGGAATCATGGAGCAGTTAAATCCAGGTTCTAATCATATGCTTCTGGCTACATGCTGCTTCAAGCTACAGCTGGGAACAACTGAATTTCCCAGCATGCAGTGATTAGCATTTGAATCTTGACAAGTGCATTGCTCTCTGCATATCAATGGCTGAGTGATTGTTACAGGAGAGGCTCAAGCATCCAGTGTGCTTATAGCCTAGCAGTCCACTCTGGCTTCTGTAAAAACACTTGAAAGAAATACTCAAATTTCAACTGCATTAGAAGTGTTTCTTTCTTTCTTTCTTTCTTTTTAAAATCCTCCTGATTCATACTCATAGGAAAGAGTAGCATTACGTGCCTAAGTAGCTCAGACAACAAATGCCACTGTGAAATACTAGAAGTCTGGAAGATCATTTAAGTGTCAAGAGTCACCATCTAATGCTAGCAGTGCAGTTTTCTGCTTGCAGCACATGCAAATTGACAAGTATTTAATATGTAACCAGATAGCATTTCTAATGGGAAGATTAACATAGCCAGAGAAAAATCCAATTATCCTTCCCTTGGTTGTTTGCCCTCATTATAGTTTGTTTCAGAAGTAATGTTTCGTTAAAAAATGAAGAATTCTGCATAAGACCAATATGCAAGTATTTTCAGATATGCATACACACACACACACACGTATGTCATTGGCACTAGCTAAGGAAGTTGTGAATTGAAATAAATAAGTATACAGTATCTAGGAAAGCATTTTCTGGTGCATGAACTTTGGGACAGGAGTGCACAATCTTTCAAATGACACTGAATATTTCAGCAGGTAAATTGAGAGAAAGTAAATGCTGAGCTTTAGTGTTACTGGTGCCTGTAACCTCCCTCCCCCCCACCGCCCCACCTACCCCCAAAGCACTTGCCCCAATCAAGCTATAAATGCATACAACAGCCCACAGGTGACAATGAGCAGCCTTGGTTGTGGATGGCATCTTCATTTGCATTAAAAGAAGTACTATCCACCCAGTGCAATAGGGCTTGGGTGAATATTCTAATACAGATGGAACCAGTTACGTGCAAGGATCTCTCGCAAAATTGGGGTGCTGTTGCTCACAGAATGGGTCCCATTCTGCTTTTATTTAATTTGGGAAAATACTTCACATTGCCTGTTCTGATTCGAAATAAATGTCAAATGGGAGTTCCATAACTGGAAATTCAGGTGCCTCTTTCTTTTACATAAACAAGCGAGAGGGGAGGATCTGGAACAATGTGTTTTTTTGAGGGGCTTTTAACCCCTCCCCCACTGGTTTTCCTGCTGAAAATACCCCCTGAAACTAATATATGTCCCTATGGAGTAAAAGATAAATAAATACGGGTTTAGAGATGTACAAGAATTTGCTTTCATTTTGCAAATCACTCAAAAATGCCACATTCGCAAATTCCGAAAGTTATGTTCACATTCGAGAAATCCAAACTTTTTAAAATACACATTGCCGTGCTTTACGTAGTCAAAGGGGGAAGTATGTGCACTGTTCAAAATGCACACTTTTCTCATTGTAAGGAACAAAAATAGGAGCAAGCCAAACCAAGCTTTGAAGTGAAGTTTGGAGAACTTTGGTGAGCTCAAGCATCCTAGTTTTCAATCCCTGTACAGCCACATACAGATTGGGGACACAAGCTGCCACTTCAAGACATGCCCCATCCATACTGGAACCCTTGCAAGCTGCCTGTTAAAGATATCTGTGGAGAAAGCCAACCTAAAACCCCTTTCTGGCACACACACACTCACCAAGGAGGGGGGAGGGAGACCCAGGGGGGAGAGATAGCCAGTCTCCACAGAGACCAACGGGGACAAACAACATCTGCATAGAATCACCCCAGGGGGGAAGGCAGGAAGCATCCCCAGGTTCGTCAATGCTCTCGTATATCAGCCCCATCTACATAAGACTTGAATACGTTGCCAGAGCAGACATTTCGGCACCCATAAGAAAGGGCCATTCAACACCACAGGATGGGACCATTAAGCAGGTGGCTTCAAGGGGACCCCACCCACCTGAGGAGGGTGGCAACCCACCTGATTGGCCGCCCACCTGAGGAGGGTGGCAACCCACCTGATTGGCCACCCACCTGAGGAGGGTGGCAACCCACCTGATTGGCCGCCCACCTGAGGAGGGTGGCAACCCACCTGATTGGCCACCCACCTGATTGCAGAGGGAGGGGCTACCTGAAACCCAAGGTATAAAACACCCTGCGCAAGGGAACTGAGTTGTTGGACCTGATCAGCAATCTTGCCCCATGCTTGGGGTAAGGGAATGAAGGGATCGGCAACCCCGGGTAGCAGCACCCGCGTGCTCCAGCTAGCTGAAATCACTGGCCGCTTGGGTTGACCGGACCCCCGGGCAACCAAGCTGAAATCACTCACAAGCCGCTGGGTAGACCGGACCTCCGCCGGGAACCCAGCTAGCCGCTTGGGTAGACCGGACCTCCGCCGGGAACCCAGCTAGCCGCTTGGGTAGACCGGACCTCCGCCGGGAACCCAGCTAGCAGCATGCGGTTGACCGGGCCTCTGCTGGAGCCCGAGCTGAACTAACTAGCTGAGAGCCCTGAAATCACGGTGTCCTTGAGACTTCTTGCTTGCTACTTTGTGCTGTACTGATAAGCTGTATTGCTGGCGTGTGTCTGGGTTTGTGAAGGTCATTTTGTAAATAAACTTGTTTTATAAAAGATACTTTTGTGGCTATAAGTTATCCCTTTGTTCTGGGCTAAGGGTGATAGTCGCTGGGGGACCTCGGAGAAGGCCCGCCCCCAGGACTCGCTACCCCCTTAGTATTGAACCCGCGCAGAAGACCAGGTTGGTGGTCTTCCACTATATCAATTGGCAGATCTGGGAAATAATTTGATAAGGGAGTTGCTATCAGTCAGAGTAGATAGTGGTAGAAGAGTAGTATTTTGAATCCCTCTTCCAAAACAAACACACCTTTGATTACATGTGCTTGTGCAGTCACCACATCTGAGGTTCCAGGCATCTCTTTCTCATCCTCCAGCTTCAGATCTTCATTACTTCCTCCACAAAAGCTGGCAAAAAGCTGGATGCATACTCTGCCCTACCAATGCCACAGCCAATCACCCTGCTGCCAGGAAAATTGCGTTTACAGGAGGAGCTACATGCCATTGGATCATTGCTGTACTCTGTCAAGTTTGTGTGGTGATTCGTTTGTGCACCGATCTCCCCACATAAAACAATTTCACGCACAGGCGTCTTCCAACCCAACGAACCAAACAAACAAAAAAAGTCCCATGGCAACTGGCGAATGGCGACAGGGGCAGGACTGTGAATCCGGAAGCCCCTAGTCATGGACCAGCACATGGGCGGTAGATGCAGATTCAGTTGCCCTGTTCAAGGAACGAGGTAGTCGAGCAGCTCGGCAGCTGTATGCATGACTGAGCAGCCCTATTTAGGATCCACTCTGCTCACCCCGTATGGGGGGCTAGAAAAGGTGCCCTAAACATAGTCTACAGGACCATCTTCCATCTGGTAACCTGTGTCCTCACTGTGGGAAGCTGTGTGGATCTAGAATTGGCCTCCACAGTCACTTATGGACCCATCGCTACAGTCTACACAATTTTTTAGAATTTCCTTCTTTTATAATTTTCTTTTTGTAATTTTATCCTGGAAGATAATCTTACTCGGTCACGAGTGATTGCCTACTACTACTACAGGAACTATTGTATTGGCTGTAACTGCAACACCAGTGGTGGAAACATCATCTCCTTCCTGTAGTCACAGGCTTTCGTAGCAGGCCTTGGCCTACCTCCTACTTGTGGTGTTCCCAGAGGAATCTGTTTGTTCACTGTGGGAAATAGGGTCCTAGAGTACTAGGGCTTTGGTTGAATCCAGCAGGGCTCTCCTTGTGTACTTGTGTTATGTTCTTAATTTATTTAAAATATTTCTAGGCTGCCTTTCAGTGCAGGAGCCCTCCCAAGGCTTGAGCTCACCAAAGTTCTCCAAACTTCACTTCAAAGCTTGGTTTGGCTTGCTCCCATTTTTGGTTCATTACAATGATAAAAGTGCGCATTTTGAACAGTGCACACTTAATAAATTATAAATTTTATTTTATAACAATAAAATTCATACAATAAAAGCCAATGTGGTAGTAAAAACAGCAAACTCCAGGCAACCTGCAACTGGGGTCAACTTGAGGTGCAGGTGGATGAGAATCAGAAGAGCCATAGACATAGTCACAGACACACTGGAGGTTAGGTATTCAATCAGGCAGATAAGGAGCAAAGGGCAAGAGAAGTGCAGAGTTAGAACCAAGCAGAAGGTCTACTTTTAAGGCAGCAATAGAGGGAGAGAAGGGGGAGAAGCAAGGTCAGAATTCAAGGCAGCAGGAGAGTAGAGAGTCTCCACACTGAATACGAAGTGCTCAGACTGATAATCTGCCTTGACTGCAAAGGCTTTATGGGTCTTTGTGTGTCCTGATTAGCTGACAGTATTATGTCTGTGAAATCAGCAAACTTTTGTTCAGACTGGAATTGCAGCCTAGAAGACATCCTTTCCCCCTAAGGCCTAGTGTATCTGGCCTCCTGAAGACCCAGGGGGCTGGTTCCACAGAAGGTAAAGTGCTGGAAATCAGCTGCTGAAAGGTATGGATTGAGACCCCCCACTTAATACGTGGAACTTCCTTGCCTCTGTTGGTCACTGGCCTGTGTTTGAATCGACTGGTGTCCAGCAGCAGTCATGGGTTAGAAGCTATAAATCATTCCATCAGGTATAGTCCTAATCTATCAATTTGTAAAATAAATGTAATGATAACCTGACACAAGGGTTCTTCTGAGCACATCTTCAAATGTTTATTATTCTAAAATGCTTTGCTGTCTTCAGATACAAGTTGATGGTTATATGCAAAATGTTATATATAAAGTAGGGCAAGGTTTTGATGCACTGTTCTCTGCCTAATCCTGCAGACAATTTTGTCCAAGTGTGCATCTAAAGTAGTTAATTCAATATTTTATTTTATAAATTATCATAAAAGCTCAGTAAATCATGTATTGAGTCAAGATCTTGGCCTTTTCCATATTTCATATTTTTATGAATCAGCAGGTTTGTGTAACCATAATAATCTGAATTTCAAATGATACATTTATATTTAATACTGCACCAGGATGCATAAGAAATTACAAAAGGTTGCCTGGTGAAAACATTTCAAAGAACTGTGCATCTGTTACATCTGTAATTTGATATGTAACACATTGTGGGTTGGTGTGTGTGGGCGTGTATAATGTGGGGATGTGCATAGAGCCCCTGCTTCAACTCAGACCCCATTTGGGCCTTCAGAAATAGACCACATCTGTTCAGACCGATTCATAGTTCATCTTCTTTGGATCCTGAGCCAAGGTTCAGAAATCCAGTACTTCATGCTTCCAATTGACTATCATGGGGAATCCAAACAAAACAACAACAACAAAACAACTGGCCATACCATTTTCCTCTTGTTCAGAATTGGATCATATATTGGCAGGCACCATAGACCCTCAGGAGGGGATTATGCTTACCAAATGTCAGAGAAATAGGTGCAGGGTAAGGGAACTGCCTGCATAATTGGATGAAATTTGCAAGGATAATTGCCACTGCTGAGCCTGCAATGTGTAAGCTGACTAGGCTGGGGAGTGTTGTGTTGTGTTGTGCAAGAACAACCTTGAGTCATTTTGAAGGTCTCTAAAAAAGGATGTACTTATCCCCCTATGTTCCCTGTGGACCATTGTTCAGAAAAACGCAGAGAGCCTATAGGTGTCCCTAAGTAAGAAATCTGCAAAGTTTCAGAAGGATAGGTGCAACACTTTATGTAGAAGGGGAGTTCTCAGGGTTTATGGGGGCGCAGGTAAGTGATTCACTTTCCATTCCCTCTCCCCATGGTTTTTGGACAATTTGTATGAAAATGGTATATTAGGTTGTTTTCATGCAGGCAGGAACTGTCTTGTTCTTATTGATCTTCTGTAAGCTGCTCTGGGTTCCTTTTTGG
The DNA here is from genome assembly GCA_021292165.1 of Shinisaurus crocodilurus. Lineage (NCBI taxonomy): Eukaryota > Metazoa > Chordata > Lepidosauria > Squamata > Shinisauridae > Shinisaurus > Shinisaurus crocodilurus. The sequence continues at coordinate 13,801,822 of CM037887.1, read as the reverse complement.
CTGAAGGGCAGAGTAAAAATGTTTCAAACAAACCAATCTACTATATTTCACATTTTAAGCTCTGATGTGTGTGTGTTGTTAGGCATGTGCATCAGATTCAGACAAAGCCTGAAACCAGAGCAGAAGTGGGCTACTTCGGTCTGGTTCTGTTGAGTCCCAAGGCAAAGCTTCCCACCAGTTCCCATTGCAGACAACAGAACCGAAGCTTTTCCAGAATGAACCTTCATCAGTAACTCATGTCTCCGAGACTTGCTATACTTTATGTCTCCAGGAAGCTGCCTAATACCGAGTCAGACCATTGGTCAGTCTAGCTCAGTATTGTTGACACTGACTGACTCCAAGGTTTCAGGCAGGATTCTTTCCTAGCCATACCTGGAGATACTGAAAATTGAACCTGGGACCTTCTGCATGCAAAGCAGCAGGGATGTTGAAGAGTCCTTGGTCTCGAGTCACAAGTCAAGTCATGAGTCTTTGGACCCAAGTCTCGAGTCCGAGTCCTTGGTCCAAAATGGTGACTCACAAGTCACGAGTCACTCCCAAAGCTGACTCCACGAGTCCCTATTAAAATCAATGGGGTTTTTCCCCAACAAAATAAGGCTACTTCAGATGTGTGGTTTAAATAAATTCTAGGCAAAAGTGTGCCTTTTTATTTCAAAACTCTGCAACTGATTTTGGCAAGAACAGACCAGGCAGAAAAACCCAAAATAACCAGGCAGGCAGAGGAGGCAGGGAACCCCAAAGCAGGCAGGCAGAGGCCTTTGTCTTGGACAATTCAACTGTTGAACTGGTCAAGAAGAGACCAGGCAGGCAGAGGAGGCTGGGAACCCCAGACAGGCAGGCAGAGGCAGCCAAACCCAAAATGTCTGAAAGGTTGCATTTTAGAAAAATGATTTTAAAAAATAAACTTGCTGTACTTCCTAAAACTTATCCATGTTGCATTTGAGGAACATGATATTTTCTAAATGTTTGGCCCCCATTCTGGAACGGTGAGATCTCATCACAATTCCACCCTCACTGAACACCCGCTCCACTGGTGATGAACTTGCTGGAACCAGAAACACACTCAGAGCAGCCACACAGAGTAATCTCAGGTCCTTCTTCTGTCTCTCCCAAGTACGCAACACATCAATCAAAATAAATCTTGACACACTGTTGGGGCTGCGCTCCTGGTAGCCGTCCATAGTGGCCGAGCAGCGGCACACCTCGCTTCCATGCGCTCTTCACCGGCAATCACGCTCCTCTCCACTCCTTCTGGCACAGCCCAGGGATGTTGAAGAGTCCTTGGTCTCGAGTCCCGAGTCGAGTTTCGAGCCCCATTCAAAATATTGGGACCCGAGTCGAGTCAGAGGGGGGACTCAGTCCGACTCACGAGTTGAGTCCTCGAGTCCGAGTCCCCATCCCTGCAAAGCAGGTGGTCTTCCACTGAGTTATGGCTTCCAGTCTGTGCTGTGTTTCTTCTTCATGTTCTGATGAGTCTAGGTTTGTGAGCATAGACTGCATCAACCAATTCCAAAGAATCCTGTATTTGCAGAGGGCAAAGGAAGTAGCATTTCTTTGTGTGGCTCCAGTTTGAAGTATGTCTTGAGGATCAATCCATCAAATGCAGATGCTAGGTTCACAGGCTGCATTGCTCACTAAGAGGGACTTTTTATATTTATAGAGGGAATATAAAAATAAATCCCCTCTATATTCCTTGAGTGCCCCCCCATGCAACCATATGTCACCCTGTTCTTCCCAGGAAAGTACTGACTGCTCACATATTTTTACCACCTCCATGACATACTTGACTATCTTGTTTGTATATGCCAGTAGCAGTTCTTGCAGGAGCATCAGCCAGTCCTTCAGTTGCTGCCTTGGCCAGGGTTGGATATCACTATCTCTAGCCAGTAGCCACTGACTTCATAAGCTAGCTATTTCCAACCCTTTCATAGTGTGTATACTGTGATTCACCACAGCCATTTCAGAGTGGTACAGTTAGGTGGGACGAAGTTCACCTTTGTGGTTCAATCAAAATATTATTATATTTATTTATTTATTTATTGTTTCGTTTCATTTCTATACTGCTCAATAGCTGAAGCTCTCTGGGAGGTTTACGACAATTATAAAATGCAATAAAATACAATATAAAATGCAAACAATAAAAAACATCATAAAAATTTCATTACTAGACATTTAAAACCATTTAAAGCAAATTATGCCTTCATTTCCAATTTCCTGGATTTGTGGAGCTTGAGCCAATATAAGATAGCCTCAACTCTGATCTTAAGCCAGCAGGATTTAATAGGGATCTTACTGCTCGGTACAGGGGGGCGTAATGAGGCCAAAATCAGCCCCGCTCGCATCCCCCAAGACTCGTGGGCGACGTGACGGAACCCTGTGCTGCGTCTTTTGCGTAGAAACCAGGACAACAGGGCTTAAAACGGCTGTTTTAAGCCCTGTTTCCCTGGTTTCTATGCAAAAGACACGGCACAGGGTTCGGTCGCGTCGGCACAGGGTCCCGCCGCGTCACTTCTGGCCAGCCGGAGATGACGCGACAGGACCCTGCGCTGCCGGCGTGGCTGCTCGTGCAGCGCGGAGAGCGGGAGGAGAACCACTTCGCACTGCGGAGAATTTGAGCATCGGGGGGACCTGTGAGAAGAGGAGAGGCGGGCCTCTCCAAAAATACACACACACACACACATTTCATAGATCATAGAGTTGGAAGGAGCCTACAGGGCTATCGAGTCCAACCCCCTGTTCAATGCAGGAAACTAGAGGAGGGGTCTCCCATCCAAGTAATAACAAGGCCTGACCCTGCTTAGCTTTCCACGCTCAGACAAGCTGAGCCAGCATAAGCCACAGGCCTATATATATATATATATATATATATAAACAGAAATGTGGTGAGTGTTAAAGGGATTTTATTCTAATTTTTAAAATTTTGCATCATAACATGCTATCTGCTTGAAACCTCCTAAATTAGAGCAAGATTAAGGCTCAAAGAAATACATTTCATTTGTATTTAGGCTGATTTGTTTTGGGGTTGTGTTTTCATACAGAAACCTGGCAAGAATGTCCTTCAAACTCCTTCTCATCCAGGTGTTCAATTTTGTAAAAATCTATCCGCAATTAGAGAAACTGTTAATATGAACTGCTACTGTACCAACCATATTTAATTGAGAATTAATAAAGCAGTTGAAGGGAAATTAAATCCCAATTGATTGTTGGAAGAACACCTATTGAGGTATAAGTATATAAAAGATAAATCTACTCACCATGTAATTAATTCAAATCTGCAGAACCAAATGAGTGTGCAACTCTGTTCCTATTATTTCACTGCACTTGTGAGGAATGCTTTGCAATTTAATTACCATTTAGCCGCACAACTAAAGGAAATTAGATATTAAGCATACTATCTAATTAACTTGGTATAGATTGCTTGCTAAACAAATATTACACATATCTAAACAATTTGTGCCAATTACAGGTCTCAACATTCTTAAGGTTTAAAGCATTAATACCAAAATTAATTATCCATGTCTGTAATATGCAGGATATATGTGAATAGGAATAATGATCCTCCTTCTCCTTTTAGTTGTAAGTAGCCCATAGCTTTAATTACCAGACCAGCAAAAAGCTGCCCCCCCTCCCAGTTGCAGCCTTGGCAAGAACAGCAGAACTGCCAGTAGTAGCAGTTAAATTAGATCTGTTCTCCAAAACCATGATGATTTTGTAAAACATCAATCTATAATGATTTCCCTTAAAATGCCTGGCTCTATTTATGTTTACCCTGTAGCACATAATGCTGGATTCTGTTAGGGTTGCCAATAGTAAGGTATAATGCTGTTGTTGACCTCACATGCTTTTCAAAGGCCTCCCACGTGCATTTTATTGCAATCTAGTAGCAGATGCTGTGGCGTAACCCCACAATTCAGTTCCCTGGTGTATGTCTGCATTAGTATGTTTAGTGAGTATAGAATGTTGAACTGAGTGGGTGTGGTTTGTGATGTCTTGGAAAGGGTGGGGGGAGGAGTATATAAGGAGTGTTTGAGTGATGTCAGATTTAGTAGTGTGTTAGGGAGTAGTGTGTGTAGAGAGTTAGGGAGTTAGGTTAGTTGGGTTATTCGTGTCTTGTCTGTCAGGAGTTTTGAGAGAAATCAGTGCTTGTCTGAAGAGTGATTTAGAGTTATAGGGACTTAGGTTAATTACAAAGTGTTTGGTGTAGGCAGGTTAAAAATTATTTTCTGGAACTAAGATTTTGAGACTTAAAAATAAACTTATTTTTATTTTGTTTGCTACCCAAATCCTACGTGTCAGCTTGGCGTTATTAACCTGCATTACTGTTAAATCTACACACACACACACACCTTTGTATCCACAGTATCATAAATTTAAAATAGATCCTTAATAACCTGTATTAATCTTTTCCCTCATTGGGTTTCATTTGACCCTCCCCTCAGGTTTTTAAGTGTTGGTGCTTAGCCTGAGAAGGGTTTATGCGCTGGTCCTAGTGTGAAGGGACTGTGTTGTCGCAGATGCCCTACCAGATCAAATGCCAAACTTCATTCTCTGGCATTTTGAAACTTCTTCCCAACTGAGAAGAAGAGGAAGAAGGAAGAAGGAAGAAGAAAGAAAGAAAGAGAAAAGGAGGGAAAAAAGCAATCTGTTGACCTCCTTGTAGTTTGGGACAAAATTACTTGATGGCCACCTTCACTCAAATCAGCCTTTACGATCAGCAAGAGAGGTTCTCCTCATTTGCCCACCTATGAGAGCAGCTAGGTCAGTGTTCTCCAACCTTGGATCCCCAGATGTTTTTGGCCTACAACTCCCAGCATGCCCCAGCCAGCTAACACTGAGTTAGGTGGATGACCACAGAAGAGAGACCCTTTTCTACAGTGGCCCCACACCTTTGGAATAAGTTGCCATCGGGGGTCCATCAGGCCCCATTATTGCAGGCTTTTAAGAAGGCCCTGAATGGCTTAAGGGTGGGACCCAAGGTGAGAACTTTGTACTGTACAGAGCCTGTACTGTATGCTTCATGCACATGCATTACTAGGCATGCACACTAGAGACAAAACATGTCTACCTCCCATTCACAGATTTAACTTCTAGGGACCTTGGCAGGAAGAAAGCTGCGCCTTGAAGAATGGCAACTTGAACCACTCACACTAACAAAAAATTTAACAGGCAATCCCCAAAGACAACACCTGGGACACAATGGGGACAGTGACTGACCAGGGACAGGTACCAGGAAATAGGTATAGTTAAGAGTGTATATATCAGACGCTGATTAGGCAGTTCGGAAAAAAAAAGTCCCACTTCTGCTGGGAACAATTTGGACACCGTCCACTTCAATCTGGTATCAAACCTGAAACAAGGTTTGGAAAACCAAGGCTTCATAAGAACATAAGAGCCCTGCTGGATCAGACCAAGGGTCCATCTCGTCCAGTATTCTGTTCACACTGCGGCCAACCAGCTTCCCACTGGATCCCACAATCAGAACATGAGTGCAACAGCACCCTCCCACCCATTTCCCCCAGCACCTGGAGTACATAGGCAGACTGACTCTGATGCTTCCCATTGACTAACATGGGAAATCCCAAACTCACCTGTAACTTTTTTCCCCTCTTGGTCAGAATTGGATTATACTTGCAGGTATAGCAGCCCTTTGGATGACAATGCAGTGGGGTGGAACGGTCTTCTCCTACAAACCCAAAAGGTGCCCCTTTCCTGTCCGTGCGCAGTGCCCCTGAGCAAAGGGGGTTGTGTGCCTGCCTGGCAAGAGTTCTCTTGAGAGTTAGGAGCTGTAATGCCTCTCTCCCTCTCCCTCTCTGTGTCTGCCAGTGCCTACCCAGAGCCAGGCTGAAGTAGCAGGGCCCACCGAGTAGCCCCTGGAGGTGTTGACTGATGGGCTTAAGACTTACTTGCATCTGGCACTACCACCTGTCTCACCAGGGGAGGCTGGTGATGACTCCTATTTCAGTGGGGCTCCGAATCCATTGCAGGTTTCATTTGGAGCTTTAGAGCAGCTACCCATGGGGCTGAACTCCATCCCCAAAATAGGTCCACCACCATGGAGCACCACGGATAGCTCCTATAAAGCTCCAAATAAAGTCTGCAATGGATTAGGAGCCCCACCAAAATAGGAGTCAGCAGCCTCCAGACGCTCTGCCAGCCTCCACCAACAGTGTCCTCTTCTTGCCAGCCTCCACTGGCTCCTGCCTCCCTCACTGGCTGCTCTCTTCCTATAGCCACTATCCAGAACACCTACCTCACCTTCTGCAACTTAGCACACTGCTCCTGCCCACCACCAGGGGGACTGGACTTGCCTGGAAAAGGTACTGCTTACTTAGTTACCTGCCTGCCTGCCTGCCTGCCTCTATCTCACTCTGCCTGCATCCATAGATTTCATAGATCACCTTCCTCCTTGCTCCCTGTGCAGCCACTATCCAGAACTCCCACGTGGAACGGGGATTTCTTTAACCTTGTAGGGAGTGTGTTTCTTATATTTCTGTGTCACGCTTGATTCTCTCTCCTGATTAGCGCTCAGCTGTTGGATTAGGTTAGTTTATTTGTACTGTTTTATTTTGGACATTGTATGCGTGGATATTTCTAATACGCAGTCATCTGCCAACAGTATGGCTATTTGTAATGGTTTCCATTGTATTATTTTTTTTTTTTAAAAAATACTCTTCTATTTACTGCTGCTTGATAACGTTGCTGTAAATGATATTTATTGCTGTTGATTTGTTATGTTGTGATCTGCTTTGGACACAATTTTGTGGGAAAGTGACATACAAATAAATAAATAGATGAATGAATAGATGAATGCAAAACTCCCAGTGCACACCTTGTGCCACTTAGAATGGTAATCACATTTGCTATCAAGGATCCATACCCACTGGACAAAGGTGCTGCTGGCAAGGGTGCCTTCCTTCATCTCTGCTTTGCTATGCATGCCTGCTTCCCCCATCACCTGCTTCCTTGCTCCCACAGCCTGCTAGCTGCCGCTGCTGCCACCTGCCTGCCCCAGCCATCTGCCACCTAGCTGCTCTCTTAGTGAAGACACCCCGATAGCCTGGACATATAACTCACCTGTATTGAGATCTGTACATTATTCTCAGAGGTGCGCATCAGTTCAATTCACTTTGAAATGTGGGCTTGTTGATCTCAGTGGGAGTAACGTTTGAGTTAATATACGTAGCACCACTTACTCATTTATTTTTTAAAGTATTCATATAAAATTTCACAGCAGTTTATGAAGTTTACTACTGCAATGAAGCTGGCAATAAAATAATGCAATACAACCACACTAAAATCATAAAATGAAATAGCATCAGTAACTTTTTTTTTTTTTTAAGGAGTGAAATACACAGGGCATAGGACACAGCAGTAGTGTCAACAGTTCGCAATATATCTTAGCAGATTTCTGAAATAAAACGTTGCTTTTACTTACCTTTGGAAAGATATCAGGGAGGAGCCTAATTATGCTCCTCTTCGGAGAGAAATAAAGATCATTGGGACTGCCACTGAAAAGGCCCTGCTCCATGTGGAGGCTCATCTACTCCCCATCTAAGATGGAAGCTTGGGATTGCATTGCATGGCTGTAATCTTGTGCATATTTTTCCTGGGAGTGTGCCTCACTGAATACTTTGAAGTAAATATGCATAGGATCAGACCTCATATGTCGTTTCAGCACAAGAAAGAAGACTGAAATGTAATTTTGAGAGCTGGTTTAGTCTAGTGCAGGGGTTCTTAACCTGTGGGGTATGCCTCCCCAGGGGAGGTTTGGACTGACTCCAGGGGAGGTGTGAGGAGCCCCTCCACTATAAATTGTTTATTTTACAAGTACATAGCAGCGCGGCTTGGTGGCGGTTGGCCCAACCTTATTTCTTTCTACTAATCTTGGGAGCTGCGCCGTTCATTTAATTGAATATGCTTTTTAAAAAAAAAATCCAGAGACAGAGCATAAACTAAAAAATGCAAACTCGTCCTGCCTAAGCCTAAATTTTGGGCCGTTAACACATGGGAGGCATGGGTCATAAGGTTTTTCACAAGGGAGGTGTGACACCAAAAAGGTTAAGAACCACTGGTCTAGTGGCATATCGGGGTTCTTGCTTTTTATCTTCATGCATGTAGACTTCCTTTATGCATGTAGGCCTCCTTTAAACAGGTCTCCTTTCAGAGTAACACTGAATGTCCCTCATTGGCAGTCACAGACAGTGGCCAGCAAGTGTGTCAGCATCAGAAGCCCTGCTAGCACTGTGTGTTCCCACATCCTCCTCTAAATGTACAGCAAATGCATGGAGGAGAAGGTCTAAACATACCTAATAATACAGATTTTATTGCTCCAGGCAATGTTTTGATATTACCTCCGACAAGTCTTTCCCCTGCCCACCCCCAATCAGTTCAGCTAAATCCAGCTGTTGGTGATTTCCAAGGCATCTTTGCAATCTTATTTTTAGTTTCCATGTATATATATATATATATATATATATATATACACACACACACACACACACACACACACCCTCTTGGGATTGCTTTTTTATCTTTCTGTTATGCCCATCTGGTCTGTTTGGAGGCATGATGCTTTAAAAGCTAGCAAATTATCCCTTTGTACAGAGCAACTGGGTCTCCCTTATAGAATCTAGCAGTCTTTGGAGACGAAGAATCACAGAAAACAGATGAGGTCTGGCCCAGCTGAGCAGGGGGAAAAGGATGAACTGTCTGTCAGGAAATGGATATAAGCACTAAATCATATACTTAAGGCAGAGTCTCTCATCACTTTGTGACATTTGATGGTGATTTTTGCATGGTTAATATTTGTGTCCAGTTCTGGGTGCTGCCCTTTAAGAAGGATATAGATAGAAAGGAACAGGTTCAGAGGAGGGCAAAAAAGGTGGATAGAGGTATGCAAAACAAGTCTAATGAGGAAAGGTTGAAGGGGCAAGTGTGTATGTTTAGCCTGGAGAAGAGAAGACTAAGGATGCTGCTGGCGTGATCACATCACTCCAGTGCTCAAAGTTGCACTGGCTACCAGTTCTTTGCCGAGCTGAACTGGCTACCAGTTCTTTGGCGTTGACCTTTAAAACCCTGTACGGCTCCAGTCCAGTATATCTCAAGGAGCGCCTCCAGCAACATCAAGTAGGCCACTCAACAAGATCTGCCACGGACGGCCTTCTCCCTGTCCCATCAGCCAGAGAAACCAGGCTGGTGGGAACTAGGAGGAGGGCCTTTTCTGTGGCAGCCCCCAATTTATGGAACTCTCTCCCCAGTTGACCTCCGCCATGCCCCTTTCTTGATTAGCGTCTGCTGTGCATTAAAAATGTGGCTTTTCAGGCGGGAATATGGGGTGGGTTAGGATTTTTAAGTTTTGTACTGTTTTTAATTGTGTTTTATACTGTGTGTGTGTGTGTGTGTGTGTGTGTTCCCCCCTCCCTCTTGTGTTTTATTGGACTATACATTGCTCAGAGTGGCCGGATGTCTGGCCAGATGGGCGATTCATAAATATAAATATAATTATAATAATAAGGGGGGATAAGTTAGCAAAGACATGCACGAGAGCTAGCATGCTTGATATCTCATCGCTAATTCTGTGTCCATATTGAATAGCCTCAAATGTCACTTTGTGGCATGTGGCCAAAAGGCTGAAGGATCAAAAATAGGCAGCAGATTAAATCTTGTTCTCCAAAATATTACAATATAGTTTTATAGGCAAAACAGTGGCATTAGTTATTAAAAGGGCACAGAAGTGTCCCTTTTAAGCCTCACAATTCTATTGCTTATACAAATAGCAATTGTTGTGCTAATAACTTGAAATTTGGCAGCTGCAATCTACCTGATGAGTTCCATAAATGTGCAAAATATCAAATGGATCTGATAAAAATCACCATAGGTACAGCAAGTTTATCAGCGCAATTTTAAAAGTGCCAGAAATTTACTCTTTTTGCTTCAATTTGCTGCATGGCATATCATGTATTTCCTTCAAACTATTGATGTACTTCATTCAGACTTTGTTGAGGAGGTGTGCCTTTCAGGGCCTTGATGTTCTGAGAGCAACAGTTCAAAAGTTATTAAGGTTTTCCTTCCCCATTAAAGCCTATGGCAGGCAGCAACTGCTGGCAAAGTTATGTCAAACATGCTCAGTTTCATTCACAGTGTCATCCTGAAGTTAGAATACTGCCAGTGCTCCAATATTTTCCAAAGGGTTATGTTGTAGATAAAATCTACTGTGTTCCATGTCCAATGCCTATTCCTTAGTTGTGGAATGTGACCTCAAAATGTCAAGCTACACGTTACTACATAGATCGGAATCCTATCCTGGGTGGAGGCAGTGGGAAAGACTTTAAGCTTTGCCCCCTGCTGTGGTTCCTGTCCGGATCAGGCTGTCCATGTGTCCAATTTACATTGTAGAAAAGGCATCCAGTTGTAACACAAATTGGAGGTGTAGGAGAAAGGTTTAAAGCTCCCCTACTCACCATATGCTAGTAAGGTTCATATTAGGTCCATATTTACTTCTGAGTAAAAAAAGAAAAGAATACTACCTACATCTTTAAAGTAACATGCGGTTTCCACTGGGAATTTGGGGTTGGTGATGGAATGCACAGGTGGGGGAAGCAGAAGGATCAGGGCCTCATATGACCCTTCTGAAAGCAGAAATACAGCACAAGGGCCCCAATTCATAATCTTGCTTTCCACATGGTGGGAAAAGGGAACCTGGGGATCAGGAGCTCTTGTGCTGACTTTCTGCAGGCAGAAATATAGTGTGAGGGTACCAATCCCTGCTGCTCCTTTCTGTGTTAGACAAGAGGTTAAACCACCATGATAATACTAACTCAATCATTGCACTTGATTTAAATGTTTACAAAAATATACACATTCAAACACAATTCATCAACAACTTTAAGTATCAAATATGTTTACACGCAGAATGTTATGCAAAATTGTACATACAGTTTGTATCATAACTCATCAACAGCTTAAAGTATTAAATACGTTTACGCACAAAAAATTCTACAAACTGCACATGTAGTTTCTGTCCTTCTACAGAGGCCTAGCTCTCCTTTCTCTTAGCAAGGCATATATGAGTCCCGACTTTGCCTCGTTCTAACAAGATTTACAACCGCCTTCCTCTTCTCCTCTTTGGATACAAGCTGTATGTACAATTTTGCATAACATTCTGCGTGTAAACGTATTTGATACTTAAAGCTGTTGATGAATTGTGTTTGAATGTGTATATTTTTATAAACATTTAAATCAAGTACAATGATTGAGTTAGTATTCTCACGGTGGTTTAACCTCTCGTCTAGATCAGTATTTGCCGTGATTCTCCTGTTTGTGAGCTCCTTTCTGCATGGCACAGGGCCGGATTAAGAGCATTATGGGCCTGGTGCTGAGGATTTTGGTGGGCCTTTTTATGGAAATAAATAAAATGAAGACGCAATTTTATATTAAAACAAATTAAATATTTTAATTACCATTAAAGTGCCAAAACAGAAACATATTGAAAATATTTCTTTTTTTGTAAACAATAAGCTTGTTAACTCAATAAAACCTGATGGAAGTGGGCAGTGTCCGTGAAAGCTTATGTCAGAATGAATATGTTGGTCTTTAGGGAACAGCAAGACTCTCTTGTTGTTCTTGCTGCAATAGACTAACACAGCCCACCCCTTCGGGAATTATGCAGACTGTTAGGCAACAATGTACACGAACCGAGCTCTTACTCAGCTGCCCCCCCCCCCCCACGTGCTGTATGGAGAGAATGCTATTGACCTGCCTTACAGGGTTGATGTAAGGATTACAACAGGGGTCCTCAAACTTTTTAAACAGGGGGCCAGTTCATTGTCTCTCAGACTGTTGGGGGGCCGGACTATAGTTTAAAAAAAAAAAAAGAACGAATGGATCAAGTAAAAAAAAAGGACCTGGGTCATTTTTTTTCACTTGATAGGGGTGATTTTTTTTTTCTTAAATGGAAAGTTATTATAAATTAATTATAATGTTAACAAGTGATTAAATGGAGGATGGAATGTTATTTTGATGGCAAAAGTGGGTAGAAATTAATGATTTATTTATTTATTTATTGCATTTATACCCCGCTCTTCAGCCAGAAAAGGCTCTCAGAGCGGTTTACACAGATTACCGGTAATAATAAGACATTCCCTACCCTCAGGGTCACAATCTAAAAGACATGACACAAAAGGAAAAGGGATTGGGGGGGGAGGAGGAAGAATGCCAAACATTATATTGGTGTCTGAGTTTGGCATTCTTCCTCCTCCCTCCCAATCCCTTTTCCTTTTGTGTCATGTCTTTTAGATTGTGAGCCTGAGGGCAGGGAATGTCTTATTATTAATCTGTGTAAGCCGCTCTGAGAGCCTTTTCTGGCTGAAGAGCGGGGTATAAATGCAATAAATAAATAAATAAATAATAAATGATTAAATGGAGGATGGAATTTTATTTCGATGGCAAAAGTGGGTTTAAAAAATAAGAATATACTACCTTTTTTGCTGTCTAAAATTGAAATACATTATAAAAGGCTACCTACAAATTATAAGCGTGTTTTGCTTTTGTCTGGCTGCTCTGTGTGTGTGAGTGCTTTGTGTGGGGTAAACTGAAATACATTATAAAAGAGTCCCTGACTCTCAGCCTAACCTACCTCACAGGGTTGTTGTGAGGATAAAATGGAGGAGGAGGAGGAGGATTATGTAAGTCGCCTTGGGTTCCTTGCAGGAAAAAAGGTGGGGTATAAATATAACAAATAAAATAAATAAATAAAATAAATGTGAAAAGGCAGCAGCGCCTGTATGGGAAACAGGTGGGCAGGCAGGAAAGAGGGCACTCTGAGGGAAACTGAGGCAGATGCCGGGAAGGAGGGAGAGTACTTTGAAGGAAGCTGAGGCAGAAATGGAAGGAGAAAGGGAATAGAAGGGGGGGACCCACTTTGTGCCTGCCTGCCTTTCTTTTTTGCTTGTTTCCCTCGAACTTTGAGGGAAACTGTATGCAAACTTTGAGGGAAACTGAGGCAGGAAGGAAGGTGATTTGGGGGAAGCTGAAACAGGAGAAAGAGAACGGAAGTGTCTGCATGTGAGGGGGGCATTTTGTGCCAGCCTTGCTTTCCTTTTTGCCTCGGTTTCCCTCAGGGAAACTGGACAAACATTGAGGGAAACTGAGGCAAAAAGAGAGGGAGACGTAAATGGATAAACTTGGAGGGCGGCGGCGAGAAAGGCTCCGGGGCGAGGCGGCTCTGGGGAGCATGCTCAGGTCCCCGCCCCCCCCCCCCGCGTCCAAGCGGAGGAAGAAGAGGAGGAGGAGGAGGAGGAGGAGGAGGAGGAGGAGGAGGAGGGCGTGGCACGCGCACCTCGCGGCAGCCCCACCCGGCAAGGAGGACGACGACGACGCCCCCAGGCATGCTGGGGGCTTCGCGCGCACCCACCCGCCCGGTTCTCCCCCCGCCCGCTCACCTTGAAGGCGACAGTCGTAGAACTCTCCACTGTTGCTGAGCGTTGGCGGCGCAGCAGGAGGAGGAAGACGCCGCCGCCACTCCGGCTGCCCCCTTGGCCCGGGCCGTGCCCCGGCCGCCGGCATCGGCGCGTTGCTGGGCAGCGGGCAGGGCGGACGAGGGCGTCGAGGTGCCGCCCTTGCTCTTGGGGCTCTTCTTGCAGGACATGCTTGGCTCAGCGCGCCCTCCTGGCCGGCTGCGAGCAGCAGCAGCAGGCGGGCAGTCCCAGCACCGGCGGCATCCCTCCGCCCCTGCCCTCTCTCCGCCCGCCGGTCCCGCTCTCGGCCGCCGCATGACCCTCATTTCCCCCCCGGCGCCACGCGTCCCTATTGGTGGGCCTATTTTGGGGGAGGGGCCTGGAGCTTCCGCTCCAATGGCCCCTATCTTAATCCGGCCCTGGCGTGGCAGGAAAAGAATGTGCAAGGATTGTGTCTCACACTAGGGGCATTCATACACCACAGGTGTGCTAATTAAGAAGGTTGTGAAAATCTACTTCTATTCAGTCATGTGTAACTCTACATGCAAGGAGGGGGAGCGGGGAATGAACCCACTAGATACCCTCACCTCTCTTGCTGTTCTTATTGTCCTTTCCGCATGGAGAGCAACTGTGTGCAAAGGAGAGCCTCCTCTATCCATGGAAACTCTCCCCAGCATTTTAGAATGCAGATGCCTGATGTAGGTCAAGCATGCGCAATGCACTTCTCCTGTCAGCATTTTGACAATGTGGGGTGGAGGGGAGGTAGCAGGAAATTCTCGACTGAGACATGAGTGAGGTAATTTTGAGGGCTGGGTAAATCATTTTGCCTGACAGATACATCACCGATGAAGAACGGGAGGAAAAAGAAAAAAAAGCTATGCTGGAATTCTGTGCAGGCTTACTAAAAAGGTAAGCATTTCTGAACATACAGAGACAGATCTATTCATTTGTACACATCTATGCTATTAATGACTTTTTTATGTGCTCCCCCCAGAATACTGTAATAACAAATTTCCTTTTTAAAAACTCAAGGAAATTATATAATCAGAAACCTGCTGGTTTAAGAATTAAGGCTATTTCATGTTGACTTAAGCGTTACAAAGCCAGAAAACTGGAAACTAAGGCTGATGCCTTAATGCAGTGTTCTCCAATCTTGGGTTCCCAGATGTTTTTGGCCTACAACTCCCAGCATGCATGCTGGGAGTTGTAGGCCAAAAACTTCTGGGGACCCAAGGTTGGAGAACACTGCCTTAACGGATGTATCCTGTAATAACCATGTTGTGAAATGTCATAAATTGTGCTTGCTTGCAAGCAACCAAGAGGCATGGGTCAACTCACAGGAGGATTCCTCTATCAATATGCTCAGATGCTTCACAAGGCAATCCTGGATCAATGGATCACTTTTTGCAGATCCCAGGCATGTAAGCAAGCACAATTGATGACATTACACATCATTACTGATCACAGGGCACATTTGGTATGGCATCAGTCTTAGCTTCCAGTTTTCTGGCTTTGTGGAACTTAAGTCAACAGGAGGTAGCCAAAACTCTGGTCTTAAACTAGCAGAGTGTTTTTTTAAATAATAATAATAATAATAATAATAATAATAATAATAATAATAACAACAACAACAACAACATCATCATCATCATCATCATCATCATCATCATCATCATCATCATCATCATTATTGAATTAGGGTTATTCATTTTATTCCTCTTATCCTCTGAAGTACAGTGGGAATTCTTCATTTTCCTTTCAGGAAACACAGACAGGCATGCTCGAAACTAATTTCTGGATAAGAGTCTTTGCTTGGCAGCTTGCATGAAGACTAATAACAACACAACATTGCCAGTGGTCTCTCCCTTTACTCTTTGCTGCTTGAAGAACTCCTGCAAAGCTTCAATTCCCCCCGCATGCACACACACACACACACACACACACACACACACACACAAAGAGGAAAAGAAATTAGTGTATTGTCTGTACCAAGACAATACCTTTGAGCCTAGGTGGGTTGTTGTAATTAGACCATGTCAGAAGGAACAGTTTAACTTTCAGTTTCTCACTGTATATTGATCTATTTTTCCTTGCTTTTTTCTTGCACAAAAAGTCTATCAGGATGGAAAGCTAAGCTCTGGTGAACTGTTAGTACAACTTTCTTCTTCTTCTTCTTCTTCTTCTTCTTCTTCTTCTTCTTCTTCTTCTTCTTCTTCTTCTTCTTCTTCTTCTTCTTCAAAAAGATTTTATTTTCCAGATACAAAGACAATTAAACAAGCAAAAAGGAAAAGAACATCAAGTTTTAAAGTATCTGTTGACAGAGGGTAGTGCATTTAATTCCCCTTTCCCCTTTACTTTATAGGCAAACATATGGGTGGACTCCATTGGCTGCTTGGAGATTTTCTTTATGGTTTTTAATAATGGGAAATTAAATTATATTTTGTCTCCTTTCCATAATCTGAGCAAAGGTGTTGATAGCTGTTGCTACATATGTCTCTGATTTGTATATGAAACAAAATCATGCCATATTGTATAAAAATCAGATATTGTGCATGTAAAGCGGGAAATAGAGTCAAGACACAGAATATGGTGTAAAATTAGGGCCACATTGATTGAATAACAAAGATCTGCGAAGGGAAGAAGTGTGGGTACCAACTAAACCTGCCATTGGTCAGTGGAAGTGTTCCCGGGTGAAACATCCAACCCCAAGGGGTGGTGCTGCAACTCACCCCCCCCAGTTTTATACCACCGTGGTACTGGGAGGCCTTCCCACTGTCACCACCTCACAGAGCCACAAAACTCCAAGCGGGAGAGGTGAGTCAGCCTCAAAGGCGATCCTTATCTCCCACACTGGGCCACAAAACCCTGAGTGGGGAGCCTCGGGTCTCACCAGTCACCTAAAAGGTGCCATCAGATGCTCACCGAACCCTACCCCACTGCCTATTCCTGCACTTATCTGCCAAATCTGCCGTGCAGCCGTTTTAAGGTGGTTTTCTATGGTTTTTACACTAAAACCTCAGTGCCGGGGACCCAGAAGTACCTCTCCCTGGCTCCTCTCCGGGGAGATGTGCCTAGCTGGGGAGAAGGTAAGTGCTGCGGGGCTTGGGGGGGTCTAGCGGGGGCGAGTTTGCCCCTGCTTCCACCGTGATCGAGATTCGTGGGCATCCCTACCTGGCGCCTCACCCTCCTCAAGCTTCATTGGAGGGTGAGATCACCCCATAGTGGTCTCACTCTCCTTCCCCCCCCCTCGCACAAAATTGTCCCCGCCCACAGCTACACTTGGTTGGGGGAAAGGAATTTCAACTTCACCTTTAGCTAATTACTGGAGCATCTTCAAGTACTTCAATAACAGCCACTTCTTCCTGCTAGAGGTTAGTTTTATTTCTGAAGCTACGATGTAATAGAAAAAGAACCAAGTCATGGAGCTGATTGAAACAGTTGTGCAGGCCATTATGTACCCCAATTCACATGTTCAGAAATTGGTTTCATATTCCACGATTTTATAGGCTCTGTGTGCATACTGGCTGGGTCTCAAATTGCATATATATATATATATATCCAACAGTTTCTCAGGGGTGGAGCTCACCATTAGCAGTAGCACAGCTTCTTTCTTTTTCCGTAGTGTTCAGGGGGTTTGTTTGGTGTTTCTCAGGTATCTTCTGAGAAATGTTGGCTCAGCTCTAGTATGAACTACAAGAGAGGCCCTGTTTAACCCTTACATAGCTCATTTGCAAAACACTGTGCAAAAGCAATCTCAATGTAATTTTCTGTATTTTCATTATCCAATAGGCCCTAAGCACAACAAGACCTTGCAGAGACATCCCTGTAAGTGTTTCAGGTGCAATTCTATGCATGCTTAGACAGCGAAAAGGCCTACAACTCCCAGCATGCCCCAGCCAGCCATGTTGGCTGGGGCATGCTGGGAGTTGTAGGCCTTTTCGCTGTCTAAGCATGCATAGGAGTGCACCTTTAATGAATGGATGAAGAGAGGTAGAGAGATCAGAGTCATGCCTTCTAGGCTTTGCCCTGAACCTCCATATGTTTTGAGATACCATTTTCACATAGTGATGCATGATCATTTTGTTTCTGTTCGGTTTGGATCAGAGTTTACCAAAATTGGCAAAGTTCCCCATAATCTGGACAAAAAGAATTTGAGATGATTGCATCAAGATTATTTTTTTGCGTTGTGTTTCAGGCATGCACATTTATGTTTGTGCATTCTGTTTGTGAAGGAATAAAATGGTCCTGTGCTTTTGGTATTTAGATTGGTTTTAGGATATTATTATGGGGTTAAGAGAGCAATCCTATGGCCCCTGGACATTGTCTGAGGGGACCTAGGATATTGGGGATTATCCCATCCAGGGCTGTAGGCCACAGCTATGTTTTGGGTGGGGGATTCCCCACCTCCACCCTTCCCAGCAGCCATGGAAACTTACGGCTTTCCTTTCACTTAGTTCTTTTTCTGCATCCTAAAAATTGTCCTTTCCCCACCCAACTTCATTGTTCTCTCCTTCCATCCACTCCTTCTCCATTAACTCCTTTCTCATTTGTCCTTTCCCCTCTTGTTTCTTTGCTCTACTGATGCTTCCCCATCACCACAGGTCTTTCTGCCCCCCCACTCCCTCCTCCCAAGGTATATTCAGCACAGAGCATAATATTGTAAAACAACAAAGAGAAGCTATCAGGGAACAAAAATAGAGGTGCCTGCTCTACAGAGAACGTTTTGTAAAGTCCCAGCAAGAACTGGCAGTAGAATCATAAATGCTGAAAACTGGACATCGAAAAGCAGCCGTAATTGGGGTCAAGTGAATGTTGTGTCAGAAAAACATCAATTGATATATGGTGCAATCCAGACCTATTAATGTAAAAAGGGAGTTTTGGAGAGCAACAGGGGACAACAAAACAGGATGCATTTTCCCCTACTGCTGCCATTTGAACCCACCTGCAGGAGTGCGGACTGAAGTGCCAGGAATGAAGTATGGCTGCAGCAGTTTGGGTCCTTTCCCCTTTAAAAACCAGCTTCTAATGAAGGCAAGCACCTTGGTGAGGTACAGTTGACCAATTTCTAAGAATACCATCCAACAGGTTAAATCGTTTTGTTTTTAGGGGTCTTTTTCACAGCCAATTTCTTTTTGAAGGTCCAGCAAGATGCTTTTCTTATTAAAGCAAGATAAGTTAGAGAAGCCATCTTGAAGTTCTTCTCTACAAAGGGTGGGAAATTGGTTGTCCCTGTCCTTAAAATCTGTTATCTTAACATTTTTTTCTGAAAACCAAGAGAGTGGAGGAAGTTGTACTTCTGGAGGGAGTGCATTCCACAATTTGGGAGCACTTCAGAAGAAAGCCCTTTACTGCATGCTCAACAAACAGGCATCTGTGGGCAGCAGTGTCTTCAGGACAGCCTCTCCTGCAAATCTTAATAACTGGACAGGTTCATAAGAAGACAGGTGATCCTCTACATAGCCAGCCCCTAAGCTGTTTAGTGTTCTAAGGGCACAATCCTATACATGTTTAGACAGAAAAGAGCCCTACACTTCCCAGCATGCCAGGGCCTTTTTCTGTCTAAACATGCATAGGATTGCACCTAAACATCTCAACAATGTGAAGATCTCAGCATCTCAACATCTTTATTCCTGTGTTCTCATGGGACAATCCACATACAGGTGTTGTGTTTGGAAAAAACAAAATGTGTGCTGATCATCACTGTGGAAATGCCAGAGCAAATTCTCTAGCAGATTCAGTCTTCAAAACAAATACCGGTAAGTAATAATTAATAGACCCAAAGCCTTAGAACTAAAAGCTAGTTTATTTTGTCCTTTGAAGAGTGATGAGCTAGCTGACCTCACAGTTGCACCTGAAGAGGAAACATGCTACATTTCGATTCATGTTGGGCTTTCAACAAAGCAAAGGAGTAATCTACGTCAAATGAATTTAAGCATAAGCGCTTCCTTTTATGTAGGCCTGTAGAGCCACTGTATTTTGTCAGTAGCTTATAGATCTTAGTCAGACATATGGCATTGTACAAATCAAAAATTAAGGGAGGGGAAAACATATAAAAGGGATCACCCCCAGGAGTTGCTGCTGAGCACGAATAACTGTGTCAGTGTTGAATGCTAAGGGAGGTATACTCCACAGACTACAGGATGAATTATGAAGTGTACAAAAGGTAGCGAGAAGATTTCTCAAAAACAAATTAAAAATTAATGATGAACAAAATCAAACTTTCTTTTGTGACTGATATTCCTTCACCTGCAGATAACTATAAAAAGCCATCAAAGGAAGAAATGCATTAGTTTCTAATTTAATGTGACTTACTGGAAGAAAATAATCACTAAAGCTCTAATGATAGCTTTTTGACAACTTCCTAATCCGTACAAGTTGTTGGTAAGAGCTACATCAAGCCAAGCTGATTATCAATCCTGGCTTTCTCCCTTGAGCAATTCAAAGAAATGTACGGTCTGTGATCATGTAGATGAAAATGTAACTTTTAAAAGCACATCTACAGAGCAAGCCTTGAAGCAAAAAAACAGAATCATAGCTTCTGGCTTACTTCTGTCATCAACATCGTATGCAGTCAATTGCCCCCCAAGCCCAAACCATAAATAAATTCTTTCAGAGGTAACAGTGAAAATATTTCAAGGAAAGAAATAGCACACTTAATTTCAGTTATCTTCTCCTCTGCTGATTTTGTCCCAAAGCAGTGATTAGCTAAATAAATGTGGTAAATATCTGAACCTTTTATATACATATTTTAAACTTAGATGTCACATACATGTAACTTTTCTAGGGCATTTGCCCTATTATTATTATTATTATTATTATTATTATTATTATTATTATTATTATTATTTTAACTGTGGTTATAAAAACACCAGAAATACATCAAAATAAGGAAGAATTATAATATTTTGATAACAACCTACCTCCTGATGCATTGCAAAAAAACAAAACACCACCTCATTTCCTGCAGATATAAAGTCATTGTTCCTAAGTGCCCAGTTAATTCATTTTCAACAATCCTTTCTTCTTTGTATAATAGTACAATTGGAATCACTGATAAATCTATATATCCATAAATATATCTATATGAAGAGATATATGCATACAAAAGAGGAAAGTGGGGAAACAAACACACACATGCATAGGGAGGAGGACTCCAATATATATGTCTGTCTATACTAGGGATGGATGAATCAGTCTATATTCAGTCCTATCAGTGTCACATGTATTCATTCATAAGTCTGTTCTGTCCAGTTTCCACAGCTACCTGCCATTTGGACGCGTAGAGGAGAAATAATGACTCAGACACAGTTGTAGGGTACAAATTGTGGTAAAAGTAATGGGCCACATTTATTGAATGTGCATAGCTCAGGGACGATCTAATTCTTCCCCTTTTGAGGACGTTCCAAGGCTTTCCAGATAGGTGGCTGGTTTCCTTCTGTTTGTGTGACCAGAAACCAATTGTTACCACCCAAGTTGCTAAATTCCTTTTAGCTGCCATGCAAAGGAGGGCCTTTTTATTGGGTAACAATTGAGAGCTGTTCTATCTCTATTTTTCTGTATGCTTTGCAAATGTTGTGGCTGGTTTTTATTTTTATTTGGGTCATAATAATTGAGAGCTGTTCCATCTC
Organism: Shinisaurus crocodilurus; assembly: GCA_021292165.1. Taxonomy (NCBI): domain Eukaryota; kingdom Metazoa; phylum Chordata; class Lepidosauria; order Squamata; family Shinisauridae; genus Shinisaurus; species Shinisaurus crocodilurus. The sequence continues at coordinate 13,780,740 of CM037887.1, read as the reverse complement.
TACTTTTCTGTATGCTTTGCAAATGTTGTGGCTGTTTTTTATTTTTATTTGAGTCATATGACCATAATAAATCGAATCGAATCGATTTATTGAATCATCGGAGATCTATGAAGGGAAAAAGTGCGGGTACTAATTACACCAGCTTTCAGCCGGTCACCATTGCTATAGGGCAAAACATCCAGCAAAGGAGGGTGACGGCATCAAAGTCAGGCTTAACACCACACCTCCTTGCTTAACACCACACGGTGCTGGAAGGTCTTTCCTGCAGTCAGCCTCGACCAGTCCGTGAGGTACCATCAGGTGAGGTAGGAAGACCTCAGAGACTGTGCCTTATCTCCCCAACACCGAGCCATGAGGCAATCGGCGGCAGGAGCCTCGGGCACACCTCTCACCTGAAAGGTGCCATAGGATGATCATTGAGCCCCTAAAACTGCCTAATCCCGCACTTGTGACCGCCAATGTGACCGAATTCAAACCAATTGTTATCACCCAAGTTGCTAAATTCCTTTTAGCTGCCATGCAAAGGAGGGCCTTTTTATTGGGTAACAATTAAGTGCCTAATCCCGCACTTAACCGCCAATGTGACCGAATTGAAAATGCCACTAAGCACCCAAACCCTGAAATACAGTGCAGAGTAAGTGAAACATGAACATTGCCCCCGGCCAATTAGGACAATGAACCAAAATTCCTACTCGGCCCCTGGAAAGAGGCAACCAGTAAAACCTACACTGCAAACAGGGATGGGAGGGAGGGAGCCATGACAGAAAGGAGGCAGGAGGAGAGGCATGCAAGCCTAATAACAGCTCTACTGCCCCTCCCACTCTGCCTCCTGATCGGTGGGTAATGAATCAGGCCATTGTGGTCTGATCCGTTATTCCCCCACACACAAATTACCCCCCCCCCCGCCACAGCTATGTGTGGCTGGGAGGGGCATTTCTTTTAAAAGATGCACACATGAAAATGCACATTTATTTTCATATGCAACTTTCCCTAACACACACGTTATTATGCAGAACATTCCCTAATATGAGCATTTTTGTACACATCTTTTGAGCTGAGAACTGTGTTGGAAAAGTGTGCAATGTAAAAGATAACTGTGTTCCAATCTGCATATTAGTCCAGGAAGTGTGAATAAGGTTTGTGTGCTTATAAATACAGAGGAAACAAAATTCTCTCCCCCCCCCCATTCCAAGTCTATACAATGCTGTCTTTCTCTCTATGCAATATATACTATTCAATAATTGAAAAACCTCTGGTTTAAGACCAAAGTTGAGGTTGGCTTCAACTCCTCAAAGCCAGGAAATTGGAAGCTAAGGCTGATGCCTTAACTGGTGTGCCCCATGATCAGTGATGATGCTGTGCAATGCCACAAATTGTTCTTGCCTACAACTTACCCTCCATGCAACCATACTTTACCCTTGATCTTTCAGGCCCAAATCCAGAGGGGCAGGATGGGGTGCCTGGGACCAGCAAAGAAGCCTCATGTTGTCCTGGTCCTGTACTGCCTTATGAAGCATCTGAGCCTTACCGATTTGCTAGATAAATCCTCCATTGAGTTGGCCCATGCCAGTTTGTTGCTTACATCGGTAGCTGGATGGGTGGGTGAAACAACGAAAGGGAATCCTCTTCTAGCAGTAAGCATAGTCTTAACCGTAACTCTAGTTTAAAACTGGCATGTTTTTAAAAGCATTACATTTCCCTGGTTTTTGAAAGGAAAATGTATCCTGACAGTGGTAGCAATCCTACCCTCTCCTCTAATGTATTTGAATCTGTTTTCTAGCAAGATTACCTATATGATAAATGTGAGTATAAATACTTAACTAATGCTAATCCTGATTTCATGCCATGAATCGGGATTCTAAAATCTTGGAGAGGGCTTCCACAGATAGAGGAGGTTGTCCTCTGCAGACAGTCACCCTCCACATGTAGGAAATGACAAGAATGGTGAGGAAGGGGTGGAGTTAGCAAGCTCATCCCCATTTCCCTTCCTCAAATGTAGAGCTTACACAGAATGAGAATGACTTACTATGGTTAGATTCTCACAGTGAGCATACAGAGAGTGGGAACACGTGTTCAGGTGTGACATGTCAATATTCCTCTACTGTGACACACGATCCTTGCATGTCCATTCCCCAACACACAGAAAGTAAGAGCAAGGATTGGAGCCCTCGTGCTGCGTTTCTGCTTTCAGAACAGTGGTGTGAGGCCCTGAACCTTCTGCTCTCCCCACCTGTGCATTCTATCTACAGCCCTCCCAAATTCTCTGAGGGCCAAAATGCATGTTACTTTAAAGATGTAACTAGGGATCCCCCCCTTTTTTTACACAAATGTAAGCTCATAGGATCAGGACCCTAGAGCGGGGGGTATGAGACTTTAACCCTTTTGCTCTATACCTGCAATTCACATTTTATAAGTGAATGCATTTTTGGCAATGCAAACTGGAGGCGTGGAGGGTCAAATCCATTTTGCAACCACAGTGGGGGAGGGGGGCGAAGGATTAAAGTCCCCCCCACCCATGCTAGAACAAAAATTCAGTATAGTAGGTTAATATTTCCCCATTGTGCAGAATGATCTAAAGAGCTGAGAGAGAAAGAGTGCCATACTTTTAAGTATTTTTGAAGTGTATGGCGGAGGAAGGATTCAAGCTTTGGGATTTCATAGGTTACTGAACTGCATCGTATAACTATATGCAAACTTAGTCAAACGTAAACCATATATAAGGACTGAGGTTATTCTGGAAAGATTCTATTTTAGTAGAGTACACAATCCACATTTATTTCCATACTTCTCAGTCTCTCAATCAAAATGTCAGAACATCATGCCTTGGCAGACAGTGTGGTCCAATGGATAGCTCATAGGGCTGTATGTGAGTTTCCCTGGGCTGTTTCCCATCTATATATGAGCAGCCTCAGAAATGGAGCTATGCTAAGCATTTTCAGATTGTTTGTTTCATAATATGTATTTATGTTGCAAACATTTAGGATGGTGAAGAGCCTCATCTTTCCTACATGGCAAGGAAAAGCCTTCTCTTTATAACAGGAGAGGCTGGTGACTCCTGTTTTGGTGGGGCTTCTAATCCATTGCAGATTTTATTTGGAGCCTTATAGGAGCTATCCATGGTGCTGTACTCCATCTGCAAAATAGGTTCACCACCATGGAGCACCATGGATAGCTCTGACAAACCTCCAAATAAAAGCTGCAATGGATTAGGAGACCCACCAAAATAGGAGTCTCTGGCTTCCACTGCTTTATACTGAAAGAATATTGAAGAATCCCATCTGGAAACTTTTCCTACATGAGAGGTCTCCACCACCACCACCTCCCAATATATATTGGGGGAAGAACAGGAAAGACTAGCACCTTGAGTTACATGGAAGATAAAGAAGTTGTTTCTAAACGGAAATAATTATTGTGCCCAACTCAATTCTGCCTTCAACGTAGATGAATTATCTATACAGAAGAGGAAAAGAGAGGGCATACTGACACGAGAAAAATGTGATAGATTGTAAAGGGAGTAAAAACTTTCATGAGCATCACAAATGCACTTTTATTTTTTGTCTCAAAATGAATATGGATCTCAGTGCTAAAAAAGTAGAAAGCAAAATCCCACTGAGGACGTCTTTATAGCCAGTTGGAGTATTGCAACTGATCACACCTGCTGAGGCAATCATTCTCAGTATTTACTTAGACTAGTAATGATCAGTGGCACATAAGGAATATGGAAATTAAAACCAACACCTTGAGTAAAGATGAATCCTGGAATATGCCTGCATGGCAGGAAACCCTGCTTACCTTTTGTGAAGTTTTGGGTTTGCATGGCTTAGAGAAGATTCAGTGTGCATTACTTTGAGCAATTTGTCTTATTCCAGTATTGAAGGCTCAGTTGTTTTAATAACTGTTTTATGTACTAATATATGGAAAGGTCTATGGACTAAATAAACACCTTTGGTTGGTATTAAAAATAAAGATAATTGTATTACTGGTAAATATAATAGGATCAATAATATGTCCAAACCAAGAAGGTCTACCCTTCTTTCCTTTCCTTCCTTCCTTCCTTTCACGTGAACCAATTTTTGGTATGGCTATAAATTTAAATATTTACATATCCAGATCTATTAGAAAAAGATCTGTACAGAGTATTTTGCCTTAGCCAACAGGCTGGATAGATGATCTTCAGATTCTAGTCTTTCTGTTCTTTGAATCTGTGATAAGGCTTGAAGCATGTTTTTCCATTTCTCATTGCATCGTAAGGTTCAAAAGTTATTAAGCAATCTTTTCCAACTTTATCTGGAGATGCTGACATCAAATGTAATATAGGTTCACTATCATGAGCATATAATGCTGGTCTATGAAACAGTTTCCTTTTAGCTTCTAACTGCTAGTGGAGAATACAGTGAACCCACCCCCACTAACGGTCACACTGGAAAATCCAATTTCCTGCACCAAAGGATAGATATTGATAGATGCAATTCCACTTGATAGATCCATAAAAACCTGGCTCACTTATAAATAAGATACTATATAGACCAATATATTCTTCAGATTGAGCACAAAACCACAGTTACAGAAGTTGAGAAAAAGAGGTTGAGTTACATAAGACACATTGTAATCTAATCGCCTACACGCAACTGCGGTTTATTACTGAAATACTTTCTCAGGGTTGAATGACAATATGGTCCATAAGTGTTCTGTGTACAGAATAAGGGCAGTTTGCAACATTGCTTTCTGAAATCAGATACAGAGAGCGAGGAACAGAATGCACGTGCCTTAAAATCACAACAGCTTTGAATAGCTCATGCACATGGAACAAATCACTGCTTTTCTTGGCAAAATACACAGCAGCAGGGGCCCAATCCTTTCCCTGTTGATCTTTCTGTGTACAAAGATACAATTGTTTTTAGCATTAAAAAGAAGCACCAATTTAAAAGCACATGGACTCTTCACAACTGACATGAGACACATGCATTTGGGACGGGTGTCTGAATCTGACTGAAAAAGGAACTTAAGTGGCCCCAAGCTATTGCCTTACTTGTAATCTGCCCAGGGGACTTTTGTTTTTGGGAGGTATATTACTATTGTAAATAAAGAATAGATTAAAAGACTCCCTGTAGGAAGATCTATGTCAATGTTCACAGATCATTTCCTTAAAAAACCAAACCAACAAAACCCATTGATGTTGTGATGTGCATACAATAGCTAGATAGACAGACAGATATGGGATAATGGCATCAAAAGAAATGTAGATGGGATGGACTTCCAGAATTATGGAAAGAGCATGTGAATAAAAATAAACTGGGCAGGGGTTTGGTTCCTCTGCCCACTCATGCATGCACACTTTCACATGGGCCTCTTTCTCACACACGTAGACATACATGAGATGCTTACACAACACAAAGGGCTCACGCTGGCTCAGCTTGTCTGAGTGTGGAAAGCTAAGCAGGGTCAGGCCTGGTTATTACTTGGATGGGAGACCCCTCCTCTAGTTTCCTGCATTAAGCAGGGGATTGGACTCGATGGCCTTGTAGGCACCTTCCAAGTCTATGATCTATGAATCTACACCCATAGGACAAACACTTCCCCAAAGCAATTCTCTCTGCCTCCAATTCGATACTTACCACTGGTAGCAGCAGCAATGTGATGGAGTGACTGTGGAATGAGGAGGGGCATAGAGTGGTGATGGGAATTGCACAGCCTGCCAGATTTTATCACACCAGTTCTCTCTTGTCCCTTCTGTATGTCTTGGCCCTTGCGGGATAGTGCAGCCTCCAAATGATGCTTCTGGGGTTAGCTTGGGACTGTGGCTGTACATCTTCCTGACACCTCAGCTATGATCCTTGCCTTGATGCCAACCCTTGGCTGAGTGCTTAGAAAAGCAGTAGTTGAGTGGAAGAAAAGGACCGAATCTGGGTTCCCCACTCCACGCCTATCCACCAAGCTTTTGGCACTCCACTGTTCACATCTTGGCTGAGCACACAACTGAGACCCAGACCTAAATTAATCAAGCAGTGTGGTTTGCTTGAATGGAGGAGAAAGAGTGTAGCTACATTCCCTCCTCCCCAGAGCACTTGGCCAAGCCCTGCTCCCCAAAAGTAAGCTGCAGGATCTTATTTCATTCATTACATTTCTGTACCAACTATCCAATGGCCGAAGCTCTCGGTGTGGTTTACAAAGATTAAAAATCTTAAAAATCTACTATATAAAAGTGAATGTTTGTCCGTTTGTTTGTCCGTTTGTCTGTTTGTTTGTACGTGGGTCCACGCGGCAGGTTTGCGTCGCCTTGGCTCCTACCCGGTTGGACGGATCCTCCCCAAACTTGGCACGCATACTCCCCATCACCCAAGGACAAAGACTGGCAGGTTAAAATCTCCGAAAAACCCTCGCTGCGCTGGCATGGCCCAAAATAGATGAGAGCCAATGGCGTCGCTTGGAATGCTCGCAGGGGCCACTCAGGAGGCGTTATGCAAATAGCTCCAACCAGGCACATAAAATGTTGGTATGCACTGCCTCCACAGGGGCCCAATCAGAGGCGGATATGCAAATCTCTCCTACGTCCAAACAGAATGTTCACATGAACCACAGCCGGGACAGCAGGGATTTGATTGCGTAATCCCGGGGGGGGGGAGGCAGGGATTTCATTGTGTAGTTCTGGGGGGGCATTGTTGCATAGTCCTGGGGGCAGGAAAGCAGGGATTTCATTGTGTAGTATGGGGGGGGCACAGGGAATTCATTGTTGTGCAGTCCCGGGGGAGGGGGGAAGCAGGGATTTGATTGCATAGACCCGGGGGAGGGGGAAGCAGGGATTTCATTGTCTGGTCCTGGGGGGGGGAATTCATTGTTGCATAGTCCCAGGGGAGAGGGGAAGCAGGGATTTGATTGCGTAGTTCCGGGGGACACACATAAGGGATTTCATTGTGTGGTCCTGTGGGGGGGACACACAGGGATTTCATTGTTGCATAGTCCTGGGGGGGGGGAAGCAGGGATTTCATTGTGTAGTACCGGGGGGGCACAGGGAATTCATTGTTGTGCAGTTCTGGGGGAGGGGCGAAGCAGGGATTTGATTGCATAGTCCCGGGGGGGGGGGAGAAGGGATTACATTGTGTGGTCCCGGGGGGACACACACACAGGGATTTCATTGTTTGCTCCTGGGGAGGGAAACAGGGAATTCATTGTTGCATAGTCCCAGGGAGAGGGGAAGCTGGAATTTCATTGTGTAGTCATGGGGGGGGGGAGCAGGGATTTCACAGCGGACAGCTACCTTAAGGAATTTCGAACAAAGAGTGCCTATAGGAAAAGGACGACCCGGGCAACGCCGGGTAAAAAAAAGCTAGTACATTATAAAAACCATCTACATATAAATGGTTCAGTATACACAAACATGCATATATATCTAAAACAATTTTAAACAATCAACACTAAGAAAAATCCAGGACCTGATTAAAACCTCATCATATGCTGCCAAATGCCTAAGAGAAGAGGAAGGTTTTAACCTGGTGCTGAAAATAATAATAATATTGGCACCAGGTGAGCATCACCAGGGAGATCATTCCACAATTGGGGAGGCACCACTGAGAAGGGCCTCTCCCTTGTTGTTACTTTCTGAGCCTCCCTCAGCACCTGGAGGAGGCCCTTAGATCATGAATGTAGTATACAGGTAGGTTCATGCTGGGAGAGGTGATCCATCAGATATTGTGGTCCTGAGCCATGTAATGTTTCCTGTGATCAATTCTCCATAGCCAATAAATTCCTCCCTCCCCCTTTGTGGGCTTTGCAGTAGTGCCTGCATGATGCCCTCCACCATCAGGGTGCCCAGCACCTTGAAGGAACTCTACGTGCCCCACCCTCTCCGTGCCAGTTTGGGAGGGGGCTGCAGAGGAAGTGGTAGGTTGAATCTTCACTTTTCTCTGCAAAGGTAGGGCTTCTCCACCATGGATAACTCCTTTCATACCCTGTTCAACTCCAAATTTGCCACAGTGAGTGCACACACATGTATGCCTGAGGTGACAGATTTTATTAGTAAATCCAAGGTCCATCAAGCAATGTTGACTCCATGTTTTGGGAGGCTCTTAGGCAACATGCCCCTAGTGGACCCCTCACCCTTAATGGGCCCATTTCCTTCTTGTTGCTACCTATCACTGCTGCCCATTCCCTTGCCCTCTCTCCGACTGGCCCCACACCATTGCCCAGGAGAAAGCAAGATGGCTTGAGGCTGCTGCTCCTTCTCTTTGCTCTTGTAATGACTCACTTTCTTAGAATGTGCAGGTGAACAGGAGGCAACAGTAAGGGAAAGCAGCAGGACCGGGGTGGTGGTGGTGGTGGTAGGGCTCAGCACTGCCCCCTCTGGTGGAGCATGAACAGGTGCTCAAGGATGCCAATCCTTGACTCTGGCTACACTATCAAGTCTGATGGGAGATGGAGGGGTGGAGAGAGTTCTTTTTCTTTCCCCAGCCCATTCTTCAACCACTACGTCCTTCTTCTAGGGATGGGCAAATGACCCGTGTCCACCCATGGGTCATTTGTAGATGTCAGTCTCAGTGCATTCCTTTTTCATCAATCCATTAAGAGATAATCAATTAATTACCTAAAAATAAAACTTGAATTGGCTGAGAGTCCTACTTTGAATCTAAGTATAAATACTTGCTCCTGTGACTGGTTGAACTATAAATAAATTGGGCTGTTTCACAGATCTCAGTACGGCAGACATGAAAATGTATGTTCTCTATTTAAAGGAGGAAATGGAGCGAATATCTAACATTTCAGACACACAGTTTTTATGCATCATAATGTTATTCTTCCAATTAATTTTCTGGGGGTGGGGATTAATTGTTTCTTGTTTCAATGCCCCTGTGAATTCTCATTATCATAGGATTGGTGACAGTAGACCACAAAGCTTCCCTCAGAAAGACTTCAACCTAATAAGCAAAACATGTGGTTGCTATAATTTCATAATGAAATGCAGGTTTATTTGCTTTTGAGACCACAATATTAGAAATAAAAGCAAGAGTGGTGGCTTCTGCTTTTGTTAACCTGTCACAGATTATTATTATTTCGTGCTTTTGTAATTTATGATTGTTTGCTTTCTTAAACTGTCAGTGAAGATGGGGTTTACACTTATTAAATACATAATAAATAAGCAGTTCTGTGTTGGAAACTGGTGCAGCTGATTTGGCCTAGCTCTTGTGAAGCTGAGATTAAGGTAACGCTAAGACAGTGGGGAAGGCAAGTGCAGCCTGTTATGTACCCAGCAAAAACAGCCCAGTTGCTCAGACTAGGGATGCATGGTAATTTTCTTTCTGTTCACAAATCGTATAAACCTGTCCCATTCACAATCCCAAACGTGAATGTGAGCAGGAGCAATTTTTTTCCCGAGAGATGTTTTCAGGAATTTGCAGTCACTTTAAAAAAAAAATCATTTTTTAAAAAAATGCACACTTTGAAATGCACATCCCCCCAAAAAAATAAATACACATTTTCATGCTTTAGTCAAGGGGGGGAGTGTGCACTTTTGAAAAATATGCACAAAAATGCACATTTTTCCTGTTCAAATGAGCCAAAAAAAGAGGTAGAAAACAAAAATAGGAGCAAACGAAAATGAGCTTCAAAGTGAGTTTCAGAGAATTTAAGTGAGCTCAAAAATTGCTGGTTTTCCCATCCCGAGCTCATCCAAGCTAAGAAGCCTTATCTATACATTTTCAGCAGAAAGAGATTATCATCTGACCCACTGGGGCCTATTGGTACAAGAATGCTTTATGGCTGATGTGGATTATCTCCCTGAAGGCTGGCAGCTCACTGGCTGAATCCATGTCTAGGCTACCCTTCAGGTGACCCGCTGATATATGGAAAACCATTACAGGTCTGAGTTCTGACAGAGAGGAAGATTTGCCCCTTTGACTGAGGCATATAATAAGGTTTTCATAGGTTGATCATAGGTCTCCTTTGTAGGATCTGTATCCTGCGTTTGTTCCCAGTTCATGAGATTAGATGAATACATGCAAGTTGAGGGGTGTGGACAGTAGACTTGATCACAACACTCTCCTCTCATGTGTCCACTAGTTGTTCGAACAGGGCTCAGGGCTGTGTTTCCTATGCAAGGCTGAAACGCTTTATTCATACCCAAGCTGAGGTTAAATCCAGTCAAGATGCAGTTGTTGTTGGCCTTTAGAAAGCTTGACTTGGGGGATTGGGTTTCAACCTGTTCTGAATTGGGTTGTGCTCCCCCTGAAAAAAATGAAGTCTGTAGCGTGGGAGTGCTCCTTGATCCTACAGTATCCATGGATTTCCGGAGGATGGTGGGGGCAAGGAGTGTATTTGTACAACTATGCTTGGTGCACCAGCTATGGCCCTTCCTGAGTTGGTCTCACTTGGCAACAGTAATCCATGTCTTGGTTACATCATGCAATGTGCATACTACTGCAATGTGCATAAGGCTACCCCTGAAGAGTGTCTGGTAAATTCAATTTTTGCAAAAATGAGGTGGTAGACTGGTGCATGGTATTGGAACCATATTAAACCTGTCTTGAAAGACCTGTACTGGTTGCCAGTTGTTTTCCGTACAATTCAACATGTTCCCTTAGATAGCCAGGTCCTATCTCATTATGAACATGTACAGTTATTAAAATATGTAGGAGAAGCCCTCTTGAGGACATTATTACCTGCATCATCATCATCAGGCGATCACTTGTGACCGAGTAAGATTGTCTTCCGGGATAAAAGGAGGAAATTCTAAAGAAGATTGTGTAGACTCTAGCGATGGGTCCGTAAGTGACTGTGGAGGCCAATTCTAGATCCACACAGCTTCCCACAGTGAGGACACAGGTTACCAGATAGAAGATGGTCCTGTAAAGGATTCATTTGACGTGCTTTTCGCTTAGCACGTTTCTCCCTTTCACCTTGCACTCGGGCTTCTTCAAAGTCCATGGAACCTTTGTGAAAGGCCAACCTCCATTTAGATCGTTCATGGGCCAGAGCTTCCCAGTTTTCGATGTTTATATTGCATTTTTTTAGATTGGAATGCATTCCCTTATTAAGAAATATGATTGGCCTGCACACACACCCAACTTCCAGAAAGGGTGTGAAGGCTCATCATTTTAATTTAGCCTTTTAAATTATGTAGTTAGTTTAGTTGGGGGGCAGAGCAATTCTATGGCTCCTAGACAGTGTCCAGGGTGCCATAGGATACTGCAGATTTCCTCCTCTGCACCCATAGACAGAGCTACAAGTCTAGAGGAGGCGATCCATTTTTTTAATCTTCCTCATTCTCAGCTACCATGGAAATCTCAGTGGTGGTTCTTTCCAGGGATGTTGAAGAGTCCTTGGTCACGAGTCCCGAGTCGAGTCCCGAGTCTTTGGACCCGAGTCTAGAGTCGAGTCTAGAGTCCGAGGTCCAAAATGGTGACTCGAGTCGAGTCCCGAGTCCCGAGTCACTCCCAAAGCAGCGGCCCATGGAGGGAGCGGGAGGGTCTCCGTGAGAGGAAGAAGAGCTGCCCTTCCTCCCGCGGAGACCCTCCTGCTCCCTCCATGGGCCGCTGCCGCCGCCGCCGCCACTCACCGTCCTTCCCTCGTCCCTACTCCTGCCGCCGCCGGGGGCAGGGATGTATTACGAGCCCTCCCTGGGCTCGTAGTTCCCCGCAGCGGAACGGCCCAAACTCGCTCTTCTGAGCGGCGCGGAGCATTCTCTGCGCCGCTCGAGTCGCTGCCGCCTCGACGCCTCACCTCGCCACCGCCCCGCTTCCACCTTCACCTCCACCTCTGCCGCCCTCACCTCACCTCCGCCACCGCCGTCGCCGCCCTCACCTCCGCCGCCGCTGCCCTCGCCTCTGCCACTGCCGCCGCCCTCACCTCCTCCTCCTCCTCCTCCGCCGCCATCGCCATCGCACACAGCACGCCGCGTCATGCCACCAGCGCCGTCGCTCTGTTTTTGGCGGGGTTGCTGTGGTTCCTCCCACCAAAAACAGAGCGACGGCGCTGGCGGCGTGACGTGGCATGCCGCATCACGCCGCTAGCGACGGCGCTCTGTTTTTGGCAGAGTTTCTGTGGTTCCTCCCGCCAAAAACAGAGCGACGGCGCTGGCGGCGTGACGTGGCATGCCGCGTCACGCCGCTAGCGACGGCGCTCTGTTTTTAGCGGGAGGAACCACAGCAACCCCGCCAAAAACAGAGCGACGGCGCTGGTGGCATGACGCGGCGTGCTGTGTGCGATGGCGACGGCGACGGCAACGAGGTCGGAGGAGGAGGAGGAGGAGAGGGTGGCGGCGGTGGCAGAGGCAAGGGCGGCGAGGGAGGCGGCGGCGGCGAGGTGAAGGCGGCGGCGGCAGAGTCCTTGGGCTCGAGTCCCGAGTCGAGTCTCGAGTCCCACATAAATTATTGGGACTCAAGTGGGACTCGAGTCAGAGGGGGGACTCAGTCGGACTCACGAGTCGAGTCCCCGAGTCCGAGTCCCCATCCCTGGTTCTTTCCAAGTTCACAAAAGTGACCTCTGAAGAGGTCAGGGATTGTGAAAACAGGGCCTTCTGGTAGGCAGGGAAGGGGAAAGGGAGGCCTGGATCCACAAGTTCCAGAAGCCTCCCTGTACCCTGTCCCTTCCCACTGGAAGGTAATGAAGCTAGATGTGCCAAGATGTCCATCTAGCTTAAAACATATTGGAGGGACAGGAGTCCTCTGATGCATGCAAGCAGAGCTTTGGATAGACAGAGCCTCTGTTTATTACTTAAGGCACAATCCTATGCATGTTTAGACAGAAAAAGTCCTACAACCTCCAGAATGCTGGGATTTGTAGGACTTTTGTAGGACCTTTTTTTTTTTTTACTGTTCCTCTTTTGTTGCTGTTGTTCTTGTGGTTGTAAATTGCTGTGCACCACCTTGGTGACTTTTTAGCAAATAAGGTGGGGTATAAATGTCAAAATAAATAAATAAATAAATAAATAAATAAAAATACATTGCGTATGTTAAACATCTCCCTCTCATAGGAGAGAATGAGAACCCCCTCCGTGTGCATGGCTTCATGTTCACAGCTGGAACCACTGGATTGCAGCCAATTTGTATAACAGATTTTCATGAGGCATCAGCTCTTTTAATTCAGCTCATTAGTTCTTGATATCATTTGGTACTTATGGAAGATGAATAAATCAATCATAGTGTTGCTTCCAAACAGTCTAGCTGCACTTTTTGTAAAAGACGCATCAATAGATCAAAAATGTTTAGTGAAGTATATACATGAAACTGGTATTTAGAGTTTCAGTGCAGACAGTAATTAGTGTACTGCTTGTCATTTGCAGTGTGCTGTGAAATATTATGGCATATTGTGACTCTATTTTATGGAATCTGTTACATACCTGTCACTTTAATTCAACTAGAAAGCATTCTTTATGACAATTCATATAGTATCATAAAGTCAGTCAGTCATACATATTTATTATGCAGGCATTGTAAGTCTGAATGCTGAAAATAAATTGGAAAATAGAGTTAAAAAAACAACAAAACAAAAACACCTTGCCCAGTTCAGGAGGATCGCACTAAACAGAGAAGGAAGCAGAAAGATGTAGAAGGAAATGGTTTCCTTTCTACATCTCTGTCCCATCAGACATCAGAGGCCTCTCGGGATTGGGAAACAGAGAAAACAAAGGCTGTTTAAAGCACAAGGCAGGCACTGCTGTGCAGAAAGCAATGGAAAAAGAAGAAAGGAAAGGGATGGAAAAAGAAGCTGGCAAGGCACAAACCAGTCAACTAATGTTATAGAACCAAGAGAAGAGGCCTGTCTAGAAGTGATTTACAGGACTATCCTAAGCAGAAGGAAGTGGTTGTAGAAGGAATTCATTCTCACTTTGTTTGTCAGAACTGGGAATGGGAGAATATATCACTTTTGCTTTCTCTCAGTTTCCCATTTTTCCTATCTTAAATTCAGTTCATCCCAAACTTTGAGGGGAAAAAGCTTGCATGAAAAGTGCATGCATTTCCATGTGCATTTCCCCTAATATATGTATTGTTGTACACAATTTTGTCTAATATACATATGTTTTGCAAGCAAGTTTCCTAATCCACTGCATCTTTAACGTTATTTATACTCACCTACACATTTTTGTGTGTGCTATTTTACACAGAAAGTTTTTTAATCCCACCCCCCTTTTTGAATGGGGAATCCTGTTGCAAAATTTGGAGAAGAGTATATTTTGAAGGATAACTGAGCTTAAATTTGCAGATTGGTTCAAAAGTGTGAAATTGATGTTCACAAAATGCAAATTGAAAGAATGTCTCCCCCATGCCTAGTCACAACTTGGTATAGTCAATCTACTTTGCTTGAGGAATGTGCAGGATCCTTCTGAGAAATTTCATTTGTCTTATTAAAACTCTTTTGGCTTCTCTTGAAATTCCTTGAATGTTGTTATCTGCTTAGGGTCAGTCTAAATTACCTTTCAGGAATCCCTCATAACTCAGTGTCTCTGATTACAAAGTGGTTCAGGATTGCCCCTACCCCCCACACACTCTGTAGCTCAGTGTTCTCCAACCTTGGGTCCCCAGATGTTTTTGGCCTACAACTCCCAGTATGCCCCAGCCAGCTACGCTGGCTGGGGCATGCTGGGAGTTGTAGGCCAAAAACATCTGGGGATCCAAGGTTGGAGAACACTGCTGTAGCTCTTGAATTGGTAGCTTTTTTCCTACTAAGCCTGGGGGGGTAGCAGGAAGTCAGGCTGGAGAATTTGAATCGAAGAGGTAGAAGAGAGCTGATTTGGCATCTCTGGAGAAAATCCCTAGGCCGCTGAGGGGGAGGCAGAGATCTGTTGGAGTGGGAACGTTGTCGACCCTCATTTTGAGCTCAGTGCAAATAAACCTTTCATGAAAGAAACACCACAAGCCTCCAGTGTCCTCCTCAGGAAACTGAAGTCCGAATGAGTGCTATACCCCCTGAAACTCCTCACCTTTCAGAAGCAGAGTGCAGGAGCCTAACAATATTTCCCTATCCAGCAACTCCAGACTTGCCTCAATGTTTTCTTTTCTTCCATGATCTTCTCAATTTTGACCACGGTTTGATGGGTTCTTCCACCCACCTTACGTTCTAATAGACCGTCATACACTGATGAGAGGCATACATCCAAAGACATTTTTTCCTGTGTCTCAGGTAAAGACGTGTGGATCCTTGCCCCAAAAGTAATGTTGCTGTCCTCATCAATACTTCCTCAGCCAAGCAGAAAATTCCTGTTTGACTTAAAATTTCACTTTAGGCAAAATGCATACACATTACTTACCTACTTTCTTTTTTATACACATGCTTCTTGACCTGTCCCACATCATACGTTTCAAATTTCCAGTCTGCCTTACTTTTAAATCTGCCATCCCTTTGCTCTTGTCTATGGCCCAGTTAGGCACTGGTGAGAAATTTGTTTGGTTCACATTCAAATGTGAGCTTACTAAAATTTGCACTTCCCAAACCTACTCACACAAACTAGAATGAAGTTATTTACGAGTGTAAGAGGGGAAATGAAGAGTCGAGACACATAAAATATGGTTTCAAATCAGGGCCACATTTTATTAATCAGAGATCTGCGAAGGAAGAAGTGTGGGGTTAACTAAAACTGGCCAACGGCCAGTGGAGCATATCAGGGCAAAAACATCCCAAGGGGTGGTGCAGTGACTCGCTGCCCTCCAATTCCATACCACTTGGTGCTGGGGGATCTTCCCGTGTCACCGCCCCATGGTGCTGCAAGACAACCGATGTGGGTGAGAAGGGAAGATCCCCAAAGGCGGCCCTATCTCCCACAGACCGAGCCACACAACATCAGCAACGGGGAGCCTCGGGTTAACATCAATCACCTACAAAGGTGCCATGGGATGCTCACTGAAAACCTAACCCCACTGCCTATTCTCCGCACTTACCACCAAATGTGACCAAATTAAACAGACCCATACCCAAAACAAAACAAAAATCCTCCCCAAGTCCACAGTGTGGAGTAGGCGAAACACGCACGCCCTGCCCAGAGCCAGTTGAGGCAGGGAGCCAAAATTCCTACTCGGCCCCAGAATTGGTCACCGGAGGAGCCCACACTGCATATCAGGAGAGGAAGGAGGGAGCTGCAAACGAAAGAGGCAGAGGTTTGGGGACACTGGGCATAAATATTGCCTCAGCGCTCCTCCTCTGTGCAAACTGATTGGAGGGCGGGCATTGTTCCACCTGCCACTGATTGGAGGGTGAAAATTACCTCATCCTAGTCTTACCCTCCATACCGCTCCCATTGCAAAAGCTCCCCCCCCCCCAAGAAGGCATGATGGGAAATGGGAACGTTCACACTTTCCCAAGTGTTCACAATTTTTTTCAAAAAGAGCACAATGCATACATTAGGAGAAAGTTTGCACAAAACTGAGTATATTCAGAAAAGTGTGCACAAACACACAATATATATTTATTTTATTTAAAGGATTCAATGTAAACTGAGTAGGGAAATAGCAGTTACCTAAAAGAAATAAACCAGTGGTTTTTCTGGCTACGCTACGGCTCACACGGTTACTATTCTCATTTATTTCAATAATCTAACATAAGCACAGGCTTCACTGATGAGGGAGGATCTCAGGACTCAATCCAGAGATGCTCCTCAAGGTAAGGCAGGGAGGAGCCCATTCTTTTTTTATTTCTGGGGATTCAGGAGAAGGGTTGGCCAGGAGGAAGGGTACCAAGCAAACAGGGAAACCAACTCTCCTTGGCACACCTGAGGGTCAGCACGTGTACACAGACAGGAAATGGAACATTAATGCTTGCCAACAATCCAGCAAGGTGGAACAAGATATGGATCACTGTCAAGCAGGAGGAAACCAAGGGAAAAACATCCTTTTGTATATTCATGCAAAAGCTGGTGTCTATGTATTGTTTGTTTGCCTGTATAGGAGGAGAGTTTATGGCAGATGGGAGTCAAGAGGGAGGGGGTGGGCCGCCCTTTGTCACTCAAGGCAATGGACATATCCTCCAATTGTAATACAAGTTCTGACCATTGTTGACCGTTGATTGTTCTATTTTCCTTCAGTACAATATGACTTCCATTTCATGCTTCACTTGCTGAAGTATTCTATATAGCCAAACACTAAAAGTAGTTGTAATAAATATTACTGAAGTGAAATAGATTTTCTTTTTCCCCAGAAGAGGCTTTGCAGTATTTTATGCCACTTTAAAGAAATGTGTGCTGTAGATTAATTTGATGAGTCTTAACAACATACACAGGATTTGAATTACCTGATATTATACTACATTTGGAGCCTCTGGACCACCTTAGAGCTGTTACAAGATGGTTATTTCTTCCATAAATGTACTGTCAGTATAATCAACAGATCTTCGACAATCATGTTTGTATTGCAATTTGTTTTTATTAACATGGGATGGGATAGTGGTAGAGTCTATGAACATGAAATATAGTTTATTCCTTGGAAATGAGATGCCTCTGGGGTTACGACTTGAACAAAAAGCCAGCTTTATGAAATCATAATTGGATTTTTAAAAAATCCACCTATAATTGTCACACGTTATCTGTTGGAACCAGATTTATGCTGGATCAACTGTGCTGATAGAAGTGGATTTCCCTACCCACTCCTCTCCACAGCAGCTCCTCAAGCCACCTGAAAATCATACACAGAGAGTCAGGAGATCCTGCTTAATGGAGTGATGTGTTGTGTGGGGTGGAGGGAGGATCCCAAAAAATTGGGTCTCTTGCAGAAGGACCCTTCATCTTGTGGAAGATTGATTCTGGATCCAGTCTACTGCTGAGAGCCAGCGTGGTGTAGTGGTTAGAGTGCAGGACTGGGACTTGGTGATCCAGGTTCTAGTCCCCATTTGGGCCATGAAGCTTACTGGGTGACTTTGGGCCAGTCACTGACTCTCAGCCTAATCTACCTCACAGGGCTGATGTGAGGATAAAATGGAGGGGAGGAGGACCATGTAACTAAGCCACCTTGGGTTCCTTGCAAGAGGAAAAAAGGTGGGATATAAATGCAGTAGTAGTAGTAGTAGTAGTAGTAGTAGTAACAACAACAACAACAACAACAACAGCAACATCAATGGGCTAGTTATTTCAAAGCAGTATGTGAAATTCAGTCTGCTCTGCTTTCTGACCTTTAGTCCTTCAGAATTACCTTACAAAGATTTGGTTAATTCTTTTGAATCCGTTTTCAAAATGCAACCTCGCCGCTATCCAATCACCCCTGCCCACAACCCCTTCTGTTCAGAGGTCCTCTTAGACTGGATTTTTTTTTTTTCATTTTCCTCCTCTGTGGTAGCCTATTTTACATGTGTACATCCATGCATAGGCTCTGTGTATAAGCTACAATCTACACATAATACAGCCTGCCACCATGGTCTCATTCCTCCCATCTTGATATTGGGTGTACCACATTGTGATTTCAAAGGAAATAATTTTACAGCTAATAGAAATGTCCACATTTTCTATCTTGTGTTCACCTATGCACGTTTCCCTCACATTAACTCTATTCATTCTCTCACTTTTACTTTCAGAACCCCCTTTCTCCTGAGCATTTTTATTTAGCCCATGGAAACAATACCATGTCTGGGATGAGATGTTCACTCACCAAGTAGCAGTTAATCCCCTGCTACAAGGCAGAACCATCCATTCCTCACCAAACAGTAAGCACTTTAGGGATGGCTGGATCACACTAATTCTGGTCCATGTAATTTTTGCATGCATTCATTCATAAGTGCATTCATATCTATCTAACTATCTTCGGGGAAAAGAAAGAAGCTCTGCTTTTGCCAATGCTAATGGTGAGTCCCACCACTGAGAAATTGGCCTGGTTTGCATATAACACTAAGCCATGGTTTTTGTTGTTTTTTAACCCATAGTTAACCCATGATTTGTTGCCCTACCCAAGGTTTCTCTTGCAGATGATCACAGCTTCCCACAGTGAGGACACAGGTTACCAGATGGAAGATGGTCCTGTAAAGGATTCGTTTGATGTGCTTTTCGCTTAGCACATTTCTCCCTTTCACCTTGCACTCGGGCTTCTTCAAAGTCCATGGAACCTTTGTGAAAGGCCAACCTCCATTTAGATCGTTCATGGGCCAGAGCTTCTCAGTTTTCGATGTTTATATTGCATTTTTTTAGATTAGCCTTAAGAACATCTTTAAACCTCTTATGCTGACCACCGATATTCTATTTTCCATCCTTGAGTTGGGAATAAAGTAACTGCTTTGGGAGACGGCAGTCAGACATTCGAACAACAACATGACCGGTCCACTGATGTTGGCGTTGAAGGATCATTTTTTCAACGCTAGTAGTCTTTGCTTCTTCCAGTACACTGACATTTGTTCGCCTATCTTCCCAAGTAATTCGCAGGATTTTCCGGAGGCAACATTGATGAAATCTTTCAAGGAGGTGGAAGTGACGTTTATAGATAGTCCATGTTTCGCAGTCATACAATAAAGCTGGTAATACAATGGCTTCATAAACCAGTGTTTTGGTCTTCTTACAAATATCCCGATCCTTGAACACTCTATGTTTCATTCGAGAAAACGCGGCACTTGCGGAGCTCAAACGATGCTGGATTTCACTGTCAATGTTAGCTGTAACAGAAAGATAGCTGCCAAAATAGAGAAAATGATCGACATTTTCCAGTATTGCCCCGCCAAGCTGGATAGATGGCGTCACCAAAGGGTTAACTTGCACTTGCTGATGAAGCACTTTGGTTTTTTGATGTTAAGTGAGAGACCAAGTTTTTCGTATGCTTCTGCAAAAGCATTTAGGATAGTTTGGAGATCATCCTCTGAATGTGCGGAGACCACAGAGTGGCTATTTTTGTTGCTGCTTGTTTACCACTCTTTCTTACCACCTCTGTTGCCTGCCAAAACAACCCATGAACAACCCATGGTTTAACCTATCCAAAGTTCACGACCCAACAACAAATCATTGGTTGCCTTTCTGGGTTTGTGTTTAAGAAACCAATGTTTAGGGGGCATATGACTGTACCCTAAATGACTTTGAACACTAAAGGTGCAGTGTGAATTATATGTAGTAGTAATAATATCACTTCTATTAAAGGATCTTGTCCTCAAAGCTAGCCTCACTGAAATGAAAAGATGAGAGATGTGATCAGTTGGAGCAGTGATAAACTTCTTCAAATTAAGATCCATCAATCAAGAGGCTCCCAGGCAATTTTCTCAACATGAGGGATTCCTTAAGATCTATTAATATGGAGTACCTGAAAGAAAAACAACAGCAACAACCCATAAGTCTAGTGACACACCTTCAAGTATAAGAACTTTTAATTCAGTTTTAATAGTTCCAACTTTAGAATTGACAGGTGCATTGAATTAAGAGAGAAATAAGCTGCCATCTATTGTAAAGGGAATGTGAAATTAGAGCCATTTCACATAGATCTTACCTTCAGCTTTCAAGAATCTCAGATTTTATTGCGAAACTGTTGATGCATTGTTGGGGTGTGATGATGGATTAATATGCAACAGCTGCTGCAACTTCATAATAGGTTCCTAAGTACATAGGTAGGATTGGATTATTTCTTTTTAATTGTGCCATGCACAGTGCAACTGCTAATATCGCCTCTGTTCAAGATCAGTTAGATATTGAATTGCCTTTGCTAATAGGCATGATGTGGGCCATGATAATTTGGATACACCTGCTACAAAAACACATTGAATGAGCATTCAATATGAGAAATCCTCATTACCAAACTGAAAATGTTAGTCTAGAGTTTTTATAATGTGAAGTACTGCATATTGCCAATCAAAATGTTCTCAGATGATTTGGGAACATTATTACTTATTGCCTTGCCTTGCTTTTTTGTACAGTATTCTCCTATCCTACCTTGTATTTGTTGTTTTGTTTTGCTAGTAGGGAATATGGATCAGATCTAGACAAAGTCCAAAGCCTGAGCAGAACTGGGCTACTTAGGTCGAGTTCTGCTGGATCCCAAGGTGAAGCAGGTTTCCTTCCAAAGTCAACAGAACTGAGGCTACTCCAGAATGAGGCTTTGTTACCAACATGTATTTCAGATACAATCCACACCCTCAGACTTTATGTTTGGTTTCATTTCTCTAAATGCTGCCAGGGGCGGGAGGGAGGATTGTGGTTGAGTGACTGACAGTTCTACTTTCTAATCCTGAAGTAGTCAAACCTTCAAATAAAAGTACACTGTGTTTGTGTGCCTTCCTGTCTAGTAGTAAAACCTTCACAGTATGTTGTCCTTGTGTGGCTCATGTCTTGTCTAGTAAAAAGCTTCAAAGGAAAGTATGTTGCCTTGGCATGACTCTACAGGCCAAAGTACACCTGAGGGATTGATTCATCTAGCAAATGCACAAGACTAGGTTTGTTTGTAAGCAATAACAGGCTGTGTTGCTGTGTCACTCACTTCCACTGCAGAGAGGGGTTTTTTTTGTAGAGGGTGAAGAAAGTAGCCCTGGGCTTCATAAACTAGCTATTTCTGACACCATCATGGTTCACTCTTACTCAACATAACTGGTTCAATCAGTGGTTTTCAAAGTATGCCCGTGGGGTTCTGCACACCTTTTCCTTGCTGCATGTTCAGCCCCTAAAGAAACATCAAGTAGTAAAACTTATTCAACAGTTTTTTCCAAATTCATCAGCCAGTCTTTCAGTTGCGGCCTCTGCCACAGTTAGATATCACCAGTGCCAGCCAACAGCCACAGACTTCATGACCTAGCCATTTCTGACACCATCATGGTTCACTATTCTTCACCACAACCAGATCAATCAGTGTTTTGTTTTTTAAGTATGCTGTGGGTGGGGTGGGTGGCATTCTTTCTACATGCCTTTTCCTCAGCTTGCAGCTCCAGAATGTCCTTTGGGTTCTCCCTGCCTTTTGATTGCTCCACCTTAAATTCCCCACCTCCACCACCAAATAGTGAGTAATAAAACTGGTTAAATCTCCACGCACAAGACTGGACTTGCCAGACAGTTATATGGTCAGACAGAGTGATACAGTTAGCCTGGGCAGGCCTGTATAGATGAGATGTTTTAGTTCAGTGTTCTCCAACCTTGGGTCCCCTGATGTTTTTGGCCTACAACTCCCAGCATGCCCCAGCCAAAAATATCTGGGGACCCAAGGTTGGAGAACACTGAGTTAGGTGGATGACCACAGAAGAGAGGCCTTTTTTTACAGTGGCCCCACACCTTTGGAATAAGTTGCCATCGGGGGTCCATCAGGCCCTATTATTGCAGGCTTTTAAGAAGGGCATGCTGGGAGTTGTAGGCCAAAAACATCTGGGGACCCAAGGTTGGAGAACACTGTTTTAGTTGTTTAATTTTTTAAAAAAATTATATATTGACATTTTATGCTGTATTTTATTGTACCTGTATTTCATGGTGTATTTTTATTATTGTATCTGTGTTTTATGAATTGTTGTGAACTGCTCAGAGAGCTTTGGCTATTGGGAGGTATAGAAATGAAATGAAATGAAATGAGATGATGATGATGATGATGATGATGATGATGATGATGATGATGATGTGATGGAGCAAGTCAAGGTGGGAGTAAGCTAAAGCTGAGCAAAACCACCACCCCTGAAAGGATTCTCCCTGCCTTCCTTACTCCACCATTAAGCAACAAAACATTCATTATAAGTATTAAACCTTTGAACTATATTAACTTTGCTTGGCTCATAGTAAAACCTTCCAAGTGCATTGTAGTTTTGTGTCTCCTGGGAAATGCAGAGCCTTTTGTGTCTCTCCTGGCTCAAGTACAGATCTAGGGGAGACGTAATAATAAAATCATCAACATTCATTGCCTTTGCATGGCTCCTGGTTCTAAAAAAAATGACTGAATAGTAAAACTTGTTAATTCTCCCCTTGCATGACAATTATACTGTGACAATTCAGTGTGACAGGCCAATATTGGTGAGACAGGGTGAAGCAAGGATGGAGCTGTGAGATGGCCATTCTTCCAGCACCGCCATGCTTCACTATTAAAGGAAAGGGCTCAAACTGTTTTTCAATCATCATAGATCCTTACCCCTTCACCTATCCATCTGAAACTGTTCAGGTTTCTTGTCTGGGGACACCCTTATCATGTCTGCCATTTTTATACAAATGGCCCAAAAACCATGGGGCAGGGAGAGAGGAAGTGGAAGCAACTCACTCACTCCCCTAATCTGAGGGCTTCCCTTCCACATGAAGTGCTGCAACCTGTCCATCTGAAACTTTCTCACTTATGGCCACCTCTACTGTGTGACATTTTTAGGGCAATGGTCCATAAGAAACAGGAATAAGGGCACCTTTTTCTGGATATCCTCAAAATGTAAAGCCTGCTCTTGCACAAAAAATCCCTACACCTATTCATCTGAAACCTATCAGCCTTGATTCCATCAGAGCAGACAACTGTGCCTGCAAATTTCTTCCAATTCTGCCAAAAAAGAAAGAAGTTATTGACAGTTACATTTTAAAAAATAAAACTTTAAAGGAGCATAGCACAACACACACACACACACCTGTACCGATTTATCTGAAACCCCTCCCCCCAAGGCATTACTTTGCTTGCAATTTCATTCAATCCTGACAAACAGGGGGGAAAAAGAAAAGTTAAAGCCATTTTACAATTTCCCTTGATAGCTAATAGGAAGCATGAACCTTCAGATTTCTGGATCTCAATTTGGGTTTGGATACCAGAGCCAAAGTGGGTTTGGATACTGGAGCCTCTGAATTGGTCAAAGCTGGATCAGGCCATTTGGTGAAGCACCAAATCAGGGTCTGAGCTGAATTTTGTGGTCAGTGCACACCCCTAATTCCTATCATGGCAAACTGACATATTTCAGCATCCCAAGAATGATGATGATGAATGATGATGATTTACAGTATTTGTATACCACTCCATATCAAGCAGATTCCGCAATGGTGAACAATAAAAAGACAAAAACAGATAAAAGAAACAAAAACAATACATTGAAAACACACTAAAATTCCATTGGTGGTTGAAGAGCAGAGAAGGCTTCCCGGAACAAGGAGGTCTTCAGCAGGCGCTGAAAGCAGCACAATGTTGGAGCCTGCCTGACCTCCAGAGGCAGGGAGTTCCACAGAAATGGAGCCACCACACTGAAGGCCCTTCTCCTGGTGGACTCCAATTGGGCCAAATTGGTCTGCTTCTATTTCAGTTGATTTTGTGGTGTTTCTGAGCTTACCTAATCACTGTGAAGTATCCAAGGAGCTTCATATAGATGTTAACCAACATTGGGGACAAGATGGTACCCTGAGGAACCCCATAGCGCAGTTGCCAAGGGTCCAAGGAATAGTGTCCCAATCTTATTCTCTGAAATCAACCCGCAGGTAGGACCAAAACCATTGTAACACAGTGCCTCTAATGCCCAACCTGTGAAGTCTATCCAAGAGGATACCATGGTCAATGCTATTGAAAGCTGCTGAGAGACTGAGTAGAATTATTTATGAATGTGCACAGATTGCTTTGATTCACCTCTAATAACAAACAAAGGTGTGTGTGTGTGTGTGTGTGTGTGTGTGTTTTCCTGCTTTATTACTGTATTGGAATATGCCATGGATCTAATTAGGTTTTGCATTCAATAAGTAAAACTTCTATTGGACCTTGAAGTAGCGTTGCCATTCTTCAATTATCATAGCAACCTATTCATCATAGCAACCTATCATAGCAACCCATTCATCACTATTGAAAGTCCACCAAAAGAATTTGTCCTCTAGTCATATTACAAACATGTGGTGTGTGTTTTTCACTCTTTCAGTCTCATAATTAATATGAATGCATAAAGAGCTATTATTGCAATCTCAAGAACATAACCCATGGTTGACTTTTGCCCTGTTTTTTAAAAAATAATTCTCTAAACCTATAATACAAATGTTCATTATTAATCTTTATGCTGCATTTGTTCTCATTAAATTAATTATATCCTTGAATTGCAAAGTTAGATGCACATTCTCCTGATTCCCTGTATCTCCCTCATTTTTCTTTCCCAATAATATAGTTCTTGAAGACTCCCCCCAAAAAACAAACATAAAGTAATCTTCCCAATATAAATGTAGCATCATTCTTCTTTCTGTGTAACAGGCATGGGGCATCCATAAATCTTCAAATGTCTAATTCTGCTGGGTTCCTAACATAATTAAATAATCAAAGTACAGTAATTTGAACTGACCTTTCTACAGCTAAATACATTAAACTCATTGGCATTTTTAAATGTTTGTCTTACACCCAAATTTTGCACACAGAACCCCTCTTGCACACACTACACACTATTGCACTGACCACCCACGGCATGAAATGAAATGTCTAACAAACACTGGATAAACCCTTCTACTCTTGGTTTTGGGAAAAACCCTCCCTCTTGCAACAAAACTTTTAAAGGAATTATTTGAAAGGAATTCTGCATCACACTGCTGGTTCATGTACAGTCTGGTACCCTGAGGAACCCCAGAGCCAGTGTGGCATAGTGGTGAGTGTTGGACTGGGACTTGGGAGATCCGGGTTCTAGTCCCCGCTCAGCCATGAAACTCACTGGGTGACTTTGGGCCAGTCACTGACTCTCACTGACTAACCTACCTCACAGGGTTGTTGTGAGGATAACATGGAGAGGAGTAGGATTATGTAAGCTGCCTTGGGTTCCTTGCAGGAAAAAAGGCGGGGTATAAATATAATAAATATAATAAATAAATAAATAAATTTGTGATTAGATCCTTTTCACATGTAGTGCTGCTAAGTCAGGTCTTTCCCATTCTATACTTGTGACTTTGAAAAAAAATTCTACTTAAATGCAGGGTCAGGGCATTTTTTAAAAACTTTATCTCTATTGAATTTCATCTTGTTCGTTTTGATCCAATGTTCCATTCTACTGTATGCACTTGGTGACTATCTGCTGAATATTTGGACTGACTGCATCAAAAACACTGTGTTTGAACTCTGTGTGTGGCGCTGTACCCAATGGCTCCTTCACACTTGCAAATCATCACTAGATGCTGCTTCCTCAATAGGGATGTAAGATAAATTGGTTTCAGTTAGCTTTTGACCAGGATTTTACTCAGCTCATACCTTCTGGGCTGAACATGGACCCGAACACATCCTGTGGCCAAAGTCTGTATATTTCTGAGCCATGTGATTTGCTGAGCAAAAAAAAAAGTGTGTTGTTCAACAGCATGTGAAAAAATGCATACTTTTGGGAAAAAAAGTGTGCAAATATGTTTTAATCAATGGGAGAAGAACACGTACATTTCAAAGATGCGCAAAATTGATGTGTACATTTGGGGAAATATGCATGAATTTCCATGCAACAAGAAAAAAACCCGCAAAGCTCTCAATCTGATATGGACTTGAGTTGGAACAAGCTTCAAGATGGAATTTGGAGAACTCCAGTTAGCTCAGATCTTGCTGATTTGCACACCCCTTCCAAGCATGGTTATGAAGTAAGTGTGGTTTCTGATACAAAATCCAGCATAGGCATGCGACTACAGAGAATATTAGCTTTATTTTAAGAAAGGCATACATTTTGAAAACGTTCTGGAAACTTCAGCTGGTCCAAAATAGGGCAGCAAGATTATTAACGGGGACTGGCCTATGTGAACATATTATGCCAGTGCTTTCTCATCTGCACTGGCTGCCACTGCCAGTCTGTTTCCGGGCCCAATTCAAAGTGCTGGTACTAACATTCAAAGCCCTAAATGGCTTGAGGCCAGGGTATCTGAAGGATCGTCTCCTCCCATATGTATCTGCCCGGACACTAAGATCTTCATCAGCGGTCCTTTTCTGAGAGCCCCTGCCAAAGGAAGTGAGGCAGGTGGCTACCAGGAGGAGGGCCTTTTCTGCTGTGGCACCCTGGTTGTGGAATGAGCTCCCGAAAGAGGTTTGCCTGGTGCCTACATTGTACTCTTTCCGGCGCCAGGTGAAGACCTTTTTATTCTCCCTGGCATTTCAATCATTTTAATCATCTTCATCATTT
This sequence comes from Shinisaurus crocodilurus, assembly GCA_021292165.1. Taxonomy (NCBI): domain Eukaryota; kingdom Metazoa; phylum Chordata; class Lepidosauria; order Squamata; family Shinisauridae; genus Shinisaurus; species Shinisaurus crocodilurus. The sequence continues at coordinate 13,753,833 of CM037887.1, read as the reverse complement.
TTATCTTGTAGTTTTTAACTGTTACTGTAATTTGAACTGCTGCTGCTAGCTTTGCTGTTTGTTTTTAATCTGTGGTTTTAAATTTTATAGTTATATCATATTGTATTTTATGGATTTAACTGTTGTAAACTGCCCAGAGAGCTTTGGCTATTGGGCGGTATAAAAATGTATTAAATAAATAAAATAAAAAATTACTCCTCATTGTTATGGGTGTGTCATGTTATGGGTCATGAAACCACCCACACCTGTTTGTATTTAAAATGCCAAAAGTGTAAAAAATAAATAAAAATCCCCCCCTTTAAAAACACTCTGAGTAGAAAATTGTGCACCTGAAGGGTGGGGAGGGAGTGGAAGTGATGGATCTGAACATGTGTCATTACAGGAGTGAGAGTGGTGGTGGGATACAGAACTTACCTTGCCATAGAAGAGTTTGCACCTTCTGAAGGAACAGAACTGTCTTCCATTTTGTATTTAGTTTGGGTTTGGGATATTATGGGATTAAAACTTTTTTGTATGTGTGCTGGTCAGTTTCAGCCAAGAGGTCGAACGTTTCATTGGATTATAGGATATTTGCTCAGGATGCCAATGTCAGTTCTGCTTTCTCCTGCATTCAGACTTTTAAATCTCAAGTTCTTTCTCTCTCAAAGATGAACTTCACAAATTTTGGTAAATTCTTATCAAAAATGTACTGAAACGAAATTCTCACCCATCAGCTCCAGCCAAATTCAATAGGTACAGCTATTCCAGCATAGAGAGCACCATATTGTACCTGCCTGCCATATAGCTGTTAAAGATGAGGAATGCGTAAAAACAAAAACAAAGAAACAAACAAAAAGAGGTGACAACCCTTATTCAGCACTAACATGGTTGAATATATAGGGATTGAACCCAGACATGATGATGATGATGAATGAATCTTTTTTTTTTTTTAATTAGTTTCTCCCATATTCAAACTTTTTAAAAAAATATCTCAAGTTCTTTTTGTCCCAAATGTGGAGAACTTTACAAATTTTGGTAAATTCTTATCAAACCAAACTGAAACAAAATGGTCACCCATCCTTAGGTAGAGGCGGGGAGAGAGAGAGAGAGAGAGAGAGAGAGAGAGAGAGATTTCCACCTGGTGGCAGCAGAGAAAGCAACAGGAAGGGAAGAGCAAAAAGAAGTGGGGGGTACACTATTTTGCATATCCCCCCTTCCACTCAAGGAACAGAGTTTTGCTGGTCCACGTGACACACTCACTCCAGTGTAAAGGTATGTCTGTACACAGCGTATGCAAACGTTGATGCAATAAGGGCACAATCCCATGCATGTTTCGACAGAAAAAGTCCTACAATTCCCAGCATTCCCCGGGGAATGCTGGGAATTGCAGGACGTCCTCCCCCCATCTATATATGCATAGGATTGTGTGCTTATTTTTCTATAGAGCCTTTCTCACACAAACCTGAAGGCAGGCTGCAATGTTGAGTACATGTAGGCTAATAAGAGCCAGTAATGTGATGGCTTTGCTTCATCATATGTCACAGCCTTAAATTCCCCATGTATTTTACTGTGACACTACAAAGGCTGAATTGGTCAGCACTGGAATGGATAAATATCAGCATGCATTGAAAAACTGGGTCAAAGCCATATAGTCACGCAATCACACTGCTCCACTGAGTAACCACACTCAGCCTGTATCAGGGCCATGATGATTTGGCAAGCAATTTGGATTGCTAGCACTCATTCTACATTAGGGAAGTCTAGAATGCTGCGTAATATTGTGGTTGGTGCTTAAGATGAGATTTGCAGATGACCTATTCAACATGAGCATGAAACAATCCTGGTTGGGATAAAGCCTTTCTATGCATGTGTATCATAGATAGATAGATAGATAGATAGGAGGTGTGCACCAGAGCATTAGAAGTGTGCACTGACCCCACAGCTTTTATTTGGACCTTGATTAGGTCCTTTGGAAAATGGCCCAATTTTTCTTGAATTGATCTGGAGTCTGCCTCAGCCTGGTACTTTGAATTTGCTCATGTCGATAAAGAAGAGAAACTTGCAAAATGGAAACATGTTTTAGGGTGCAATCCTATACACATTTGGACAAAAAAGCCAACCAAACAAAAAAAAAGCGCCCTACAACAAGGGATGGGTGAACAAGCAATGTTTGAATTCACCCAGATTCTTCGAGCATCAGCTTGATGTTCTTCTCATCTCATTTTGCATGGTAATTTGAAATCTCTGTTCAATTGGTGTGAATGGGAAAATTGTGCAAATTGAATGAGATAAAATGGGAAAATTTGAACTTTTAAAAATTATGTATTTTCCAAAGTTGTGCAACTTCCCCCCCCCCATAGATTAACGTGTGAAATTGCACAATTTTAAAATTGTGTAATTGCAAACTGCTTGTTTGATTAAAAATGTGCACATTTTTTGAATGCAACTGAAAACTCAACATTTTCGGAAAACATGTTCTCCTGCTTGCTTTCATGTTCGGGGTTGTGAATGGGGCTGCTTGTTCAACTACTTTGCAAGAACAGATGAAATTCTCATACATCCCGCCGCCCGCCACCCACCATCACTTTGTCAGAACATGCATAGGATTGCAGCTTTATAGAATGAGAGATTCCTATGAAAACAAAACTCCTCTCTGTGGCAACATTAAAAGAACAAGCTTCAGGGAATGCAAATGAATTGGATTTGCCTTCATCAGATGCATTTTCTTATTATGAATCCTATAGTAAGACAAAGAATGACTAGTCATGTGATGAAATTTAAATGTGTTTTATAGAAATTTAAATATATTGTATTGGAACATATGGTTAATACAAAAGGATTAGTCTCTAAAAATTACTCACATCTTATTTAAATGGATTCCAGAATGTCAGATGGACTGAAAATATTATGGGAATACGGTATTGTGATAAGAATAAAGCAAAATGTAAGGGATAAATTATGGATGACTCAATCAAAGAAAACCGTATCAACAATCCTGAGGGAGAATTCTTTATAGTTGTTATACCAATGGTATACTACACCGGTGCATCTGGCAAGAATAGCAGATACAAATAATGCAAAATGTTGGAGAATCTGTAATCAGCAAGGTTTATATAATCATATGTGGTGGTGGGTATGTCCTGTTGCGTTACAGGTTTGGAACAGGACATCAGCATTAGCTCTACTAACAATATGGGAAGAACAAAATGCAAAAGTGACAAATATAAGACATTAATCATTTCCAAGCTGACGACAGCTCATAGGGTAACAGCTAATAGTTGGAAAACTGAAGAACTTTTAACATTGAAGTCTTGGTACATGGAGCTGTGGCAAATAGTCATGCCAGAAAAAAACATGGATGTATCAAATTAAATTAACTAAAGGCAAAGTTAAAATATATGTTTTTTATTTGATTCTTATACAATATGGTATTAATTAATTAATTATTATATTTATACCCTGCCTTTTTTCCTGCAAGGAACCCAAGGCGGTTTACGTAATCCTCCTCCTCCTCTCCATTTCATCCTCTCAATAACCCTGTGAGGTAGGTTAGGCTGAGAGTCAGCGACTGGCCCAGAGTCACCCAGTGAGTTTCATGGCTGAGCGGGGACTAGAACCCGGATCTCCCGAGTCCCAGTCCAACACTCTCACCACTACGCCACACTGGCTCTCTATGGTTTTCTTTCATAGACAAACCAGCAACGTCTAGCAAAGCCTTCCCTCCCATGATGGGAAAGAGACTAAGGGAACAATCCTAGACTAGACATCATCTAGTGGGTGGGGACGTAGGATCGGTCAGATTCCCAGCTCCAAGGTCGAAGGCAGTGCTGTGCTCCAGTCCCCATCACAGCTGCTCTCTGAGGATGGGAAAGCAACCTTGGAGAAGGCTTAAAGAGGGCATTTCGGTTGGCAGGGGAGGGAGGAGGCTGGAGCGGCCAAGATACGAGGTATCCTGACACTGCTCCAGCTTCCTTCCCTCCCCCTCCAAAGCACCCCAGTTAGACAGCTGAAAACAGCCATCCTGCAAAAATGCAGAGTGGGAGGAGCGGGAAGGTGAAGATCACCTCCACCGCCTCTCCCGCTCTGCATGGGATGCCCGTAGTCCTCCAAGTCTGGGAGCTCATGGGCATCATCCCCTTAAATATGATTTGCTATTATTAAGAACCATAAAGGAAATCTCAAAGCAGTCAATGGATTCCACACCCATATATTTACCTGTGAAGGGGGGGGGATACGTTTAATCTACTACCCCCCCATCAACAATCACATTTAAACTGGATGTAATTTTGTGTGTGTGTGTGTGTTTGTCTTTGAATTTAGAAAATTAATCAAACCTTTAAAAAGGGGGGTGGGCCCATTTGCAACCCTTAAAAATGTGGACAGCCAGCCCTGCCGTGTTTGGTGACACCTTTGCTCATTCTGCTGAGGACCGTACGAGAATGTCATTAATGTCTGCCAACCATGTGAACAGGCCATGAATGACCACACACCTGAACATGAGTGTGAGCAGGAGAGCATGCTATCAAATCATGCTTGCAAATCCCCTAACATGCATTTGTCCTTGAAAAAACTGCACTTTTAAAAATGTGCATTTTGTAAAGTTACCTTCCCCTGTTCCTGCGCAGCTAGGAGTGTGGTGTGTGTGTGTGGGGGGGAGATGAGGCGAGGGGCCTGAGAGCATGCCTGGCATGCCGTTTGAGTAGGCCGTGTGAAGGTGGGACTTCTAGGGCAATAGTAGCCCTTGCAGCCCCGCCCTCAGCCTCTTTCTATTTCGGGCTCCCTCCCTCCCTCCCTCCCTCCCTGTATACAATGTGGGCTTTGCTGATTGCCTATTAGGGGGCTGAGTAGGAATTTTGGCTCATTGTCTTGAGTGGCCATATGGGAGAATGTGCGTGTTTTGCCTACTCTACACTGTCATGCAGAGGATGGTGTTGTTTTGCAATTGTCAGTTTTGATTGATCTTGTTTAATTCTGTCACATTGGCAGGTAAGTGCAGGGATATTCAGTGGGATTAGGATTGGTGAGCATCCAGTGGCTCCTTTGAGGTGACTGGTGATTCTGGAGGCTCTCCGCTCAGGGTTTTGCGGGCCAGTGGGGAGATACAGATCGGCTTTGAGGCTGACTCACCTTGCCTGCTCTGAGTTTTGCAGCTCGGGTTGTGGGTAACAGTGAGAAGGCCTCCCAACACCAGGATGGTGTAAAACTGAGGGCTGGCAGTTTCATAGGCACCACACCTCGGATGTTGGATGTCTCCTCCTATGCACCTACTGGCAAGGGGCCGGTTTAGTCAGGAACCCGCACTAGTTTTCCCCATTGTAGGTCTGTCATAGAAATGAATGTGGTCCAAGTTTATAACGGACTTACATGTCTCCACTCATTATTTCCACCCTTTACACTTGCAATGCATGTTTTTATTCTTCACTCTATGGGAAAGAAGTGTGTATTTTGGGTGCTCTCTTTTAAAAAGGTGTATTTCCCTCAGCTCTAAATGTGCACTTTCCCCATTCAGCCTTAACAAGAAAAGCACACAAATGACGTGGGAAACAAGGCAAGATGAGCTTTGAATTGGTGATTAGAGAATCTGGTTGATCACAAAAAAATTGCTTGTTGGTACATCCCTACGCTTGCAACATGTACTCTTGAAACATATTCTGCCTTTTGGCAATTCCCAAAAAAGCCTCGGAACCTCACCTTGAATCTCTCCTTCCCTCCACCCCGCCACCCAGAAAACAGAAAATGCTGCTTATATTTAAATTAAATAATACCAGCGAGGGAGGAGGTTCATTGAATTCTATACACATCTGAGTGATACTTTTGCTATTGAATTTTTTTTTTTAAAGGTCATTTAGGGTGCAATCTTATGTTCCTCCGACTTCATAGGATATAACGTCAATGGTGCTGTGACCTCGTAAATCCCTTATGAGTTCGAGGAGCCTCGGAGCACTGCCCCCATCTCATAGTGGTGCAGTTTCTTGCACACCGGAGGGAAACCGAGCACAGAAGACTGTGGTCGGTTCCCTCATGGGTTGCGGGGAGAGTGTGCTCCTGGGCGTGGGGAGGGTCAGGTTGAGGATCCACCAGATTCCAAGGAATCCAGGCAGCACCTCAGCCTCTCCTCCTCGAGAGCAGGGGGAAAACAGATAGATGGCTGAAATCGGCTGCCAAGATGTTTTTCAGGGTGGAAGGAGCACAGAGGATATCCGATGATCCCTCCACGTTCCTCCCGCCTTCAACAGGATGCCCATAATCCTCTGGGTTCAGACTGCGCTGTTAGTGGGAAATAATAAATGACTTAGATTTTACATTTAAAATTCCTTTAAAATTCTAAGGGATATTTGTTCACTAAGATGGCCAACTTGGATCTGGTCTGTACCACACCAGAACTAAGGGAGGTCCTCACATCATGTGGGGAGGGAAAGAAATTGGTCAGAAACACTATTTACTTAGTTTCAGACCATGCAATTCCCACAGCCTGCAATGCTGTAATACATTACCTAACCTAACTGAATAAAATTGTCATCCTGCTTTCATCTTTCTATCCTATGGATTGAAAATTGAGATTTCGCCCCTGTGTAAAATATTTTTATCTTAAGTACAGCTCCTTTTAAATCTGTACCCTGGTTATGAATGTCAATGTTGCTATGATGTTCGCCCATTACCCTTCAGAAGGGACAGGCCAAAGTTAAAAATATAGTCTGCAGCGGCAAAATGCCAATCTATTTTGTGTTTGCTCAAGCTGTGATTGCTGGTTTTATTTAGAACAGGCAAGTCTCCTTTATGGCAAAGGCACATGAAGAGAAATATTCTTTTGGAGGCTCAGTGTGTGTGTGTGTGTGTGTGTGTGTGTGTGAGAGAGAGAGAGAGAGAGAGAGAGAGAGATGAACTGTTGTGTTAGCCATTCTGATAGGCTTTTGCCTAACATAGTTGAGTAGTGCATGTATGCATGTAAAATAAATAAAGCATGTATTTATGTATTTATTTTATTATATTATATTTATATCCTGCCTTTTTTTCCTGCAAGAAACCCAAGACAGTATACATCATCCTTCTCTTCTCCATTTTACCCTCAGAACAACCCTGTGAGGTAGGTTAGGCCGAGAGTCAGTGACTGGGCCAAAGTCACCCAGTGAGCTCCATGGCCGAGTGGGTATTTGAACCCCGGTCTTCTGAGTCCCAGTCCAACACTCTCACCACTACGCCACACTGGCTCTCCACAAAGGGGAGAAGGGGAGAGAGATCCTTGCATCATTAACTACCCTAATGAATGGGTGGGATTAAATAGGTGTAGGGTAACTTTAATGTAATTCAGAATTTTCTTTCTGCTTCTCTGCCCTAAGCCCTTGAGAACTGGCAGGAAGGAAAAGTAACTGGTGAACGAACTTGTGAAGAAATAATAGATTTCATAGGTCTGATAGAGTTGGAAGGGGCCTACAAGGCCATCGAGTCCAACCCCCTGCTCAATGCAGGAAACTAGAGGAGGGGGTCTCCCATCCCAGTAATAACTAGGCCTGACCCTGCTTAGCTTTCCACACTCAGACAAGCTGAGCCAGCATGAGCCACAGGCCTGTATATCAATTGTAGTTGCTATCATACTTTGCCTAACAAGGCAGGAGGGAGGAAATTTTGAGGCAAATCCAAGCAAAATATATGAGGAAAGCAAAATATGTTTCATTAAGGGCCAATCTAGACATGATAGTAAATGTTTCCATGAATTTAATGTGCAGGGTATTTTGTTTGGCTTTTATAAACGCAAATAGCATCACTTGGAAGGGAGGTTGATAATTATCAGGATCACAGCAGGCATGGAGGGGGGGGGATCCAGCACTTTCTGCCCTGCTGCAGTCATGAGAGATAGCCCTCCTCTTAAGCTGGCATTTGCTTTAGGTGGGATATTGCCAGTTAGTGCCAAATAAGGGATTTCCTCCTGATGCAAAAAGCAGTTTTTGATGAGCGGGTCTTCCTCAGGACTGCAACAGGGCAGGAAATGGTTAACCTCCCCCTCCAATTGTTAATCCCAATAATTATCAGCCATCATCATGAACTGATGTTATTTAAAAACACATCTATGTCATGTATAGTTTGGCCCTAAAACTAGCATGTTTCCCCTGGAAAGGAGGCTGAGCACACCGAGCTAAACTATAACTCTGTGAGAGTTTGGTCAGTCCCTGATGAAAACATTTTCTCATAAGATTCCTTTATCCATGTGGCTGTTTTGGGTGAATTTAATTGTATTTCACTTTCGTCTAGGGCAGTGTTCTCCAACCTTGCCAGCTATGCTGGTTGGGGCATGCTGGGAGTTGTAGGCCAAAAACATCTGGGGACCCAAGGTTGGAGAACACTGATCTAGGGCATATTTTTGTAAAATATACCTATTTCCAAGGATTAAATCATACTTACATTACTTTGACAAGTTTTAGGACAATTCTGTACTTCCATTTCAACTGATCTGATGTAGCCTTAGTTTTTAAATTTACAACAGACACACTCCCGCAGAGATAGATAGCCATGAGTGCCTAAAGATTAATTAGTCATCTGGAAAAATCAGTCAAGTTCAAATAACTGTCACTTTTGCAAACGCATCACACATATTACGCTACTAATAATCTGTGAGTTGTGTCTTTAGTAGAAGGAAAAATAAAATAAAGTAGAATGAGAAGTATGTTGTTGAAATTAGATTACCTATGGTGGAAACCAGATCCAGTACAAATGTAAACAAATATTTGGAGATGTTCATTTTTAAATGTAAGGCAGAATGAAGGGTATCTTTCATTTGTTTCATGCTCTTTTGATACTATTATATAGTTTGACTAGCTCCTCAGGTTCCATTTATTATAAATCAATATAAATCAATATGGGACCTTTTGATACTAATGACCATGGTGCTTTCCTGAACCAGGTCCGCAAGTTGGGGCTGGGGGCCATGGTGATATGGTGGTTCCGCTCTTACCTGCAGTCAGTTTCAGAAGGGGACTTCTGCTCAACCTCATGGCATCTGAGCTATGGGACCCACAAGGTTCCATTATGCTCTGTAACATCTATATGAAGCCACTAGGTGAGGTCATCCAGGCTGTATTTTGGCTCGTGTGTTGTTCAATCTATATATAAATGATATTGTTGAGAATCTGACATCTCCAACGTTTCATGCCCCTAAATTGGCTACAAAACACATTTCCATTCTTTTGTACGCAGATGATGCTGTACTTCTCTCCCAAACGAAAGTGGGCCTAAGTAGATTGTTAAGGGTATTCTCTGAATACTGCCAAAAAGAACACCTAGCTGTGAACTATAACAAAACTAAGGTTATGGTGTTCTCTAAAAAACACAGGGTCCATAGATGGTATATAGATAAACAGCCAATTGAACAAGTTAAAGTTTTCAAATACCTCGGTGTGGTCTTTCAATCAACAGGGACTTGGTTAGCCCACAAGAAATATGTGGTGGATAAGGCATCTCAGAGTACCAAAATTCTGACGCGCTTTTTCTACACAAAAGGGGGCAACCATATACCCTCAGCACTTGAGGTTTTTTAGAGCTAAACCTCTAGCACAACTACTCTATGGGGTCCAGATCTGGGTGGATCCTTATTTCAGATCTGTGGAAGCTGTTCAGTCTAAGGTCATCCAGGGATTGGAGCGATGTGTCATCAATATGCTGATGACACCCAGCTCTATTTCTCTCTGTCATTTGAATCAGGCGAGGTTGTAGAAGTGCTGAACCAGTGTCTGGAGTTGGTAATGGGATAGATGAAGGCCAATAAACTGAAACTGATTCATGACAAGATGGACGTACTGTGGGTTGGTGGTTCCTGGGTTTGGGAAGCTGATGTTTATCCTGTTGTCGATGGGGTTGCACCCCCTCTGAAGGAGCAGACGCACAGCTTCTTGTTCGAACATTGTCACTGGAGTCTAAAATGGCCTCACTGGATCACAATACATTTTTCCAGCTTTGGCTAATTCGCCAGCTATGGCCTTTCCTGGATAGGGATAGCCTTGCCTTGGTGATCTATGCTCTGGTAACATCCAGGTTGGATTACTGTGATGCGTTATACATGGACTGCCCCTGAAAATGGTTTGGAAGCTTCAACTTGTTCAAAATTCAGCAGCCAGAATTCTTACTGGCTCATTTTAATTGAGCCAGGTTAATCCAATTCTTAAATCATTACATTGGATCCCTATTTGATACAGAGGTTAATTTAAGTTGCTAGGTATCACTTTTAAAACCCTAAATGAACTGGGGTTCTGAACGACCCCCTCTTTTCATACTATCCTGCCTCTGCATTAAGATCTTCAGAGAAGACCCTTCTCTGAATACCATCAGTAGTAGGCAGCCTATGCTTTTACAAAGGAAAGGGCCTTCCCTGTGGTGGCAGCACCAAATTAGGAATGCCCTCCCAAAGGAGATATGAAAAGCATCAATTTTATTTTATTTTACTTCATTTTTTGCCCAGGCATTTTAACATTTATTTTAACATTTAATTTTTTAAAAAGTAATAATTGATTGTTGCGTTATTGTTTGGTTTGCTGGTTGAAGAGTTGTTGCTGCTTTTTTGCCTTTCAGCTTGTTGTTGTTTGGTTTTTATTTTAGATTTTTTTACACCACCCTGGGATCCCAAGTGGATGAATCAATCAATCAATCAATTAATTAATTATAAACAAAACATTGCTGTCTTCAGGTTCCAGATAGCCAGGCAGATACTTCATTCTATTCCCCAGTCTGTCAGTATTCCATGCCCAAGGAGCAATTTATCCCAGGGTCAGAGTCCAATTCAGTGCTTTGGGAAATGGCCTGAGTCAGTCCATAGCAGTGCCAATGTGGTGTAATGGTTAGCGTGTTGGACTGGGACTTGGGAGATCCGGGTTCTAATCCCCACTTGGCCATGAAGTTCACTGGGTGACTTTGGACCAGTCACTGACTCTCAGCCTCACCTACCTCACAGGGTTGTTATGAGGATAAAATGGAGAGGAGGAGGAGGATTAAGTAAGCCGCCTTGGGTTCCTTGCAGGAAAAAAGCGGTTTACAAATAAATACATGAATAGATAAATAGCATAAACATTTTAAATAAATAAATACTGGAGTTGAGATTTGAAACTATGAGGCTTTGCGCTACCTATTGACTATCATGGGAGCTAATCACAAGCAATTGCAACAGATCATATTAAATGAACTGATTGTGTTCATTTTTGTGCAGTTTTATCTATTCACCACACTGTTCTTCACTGCTTCGTTGTACAATGTTATGAAAGTCAACAATAAAAAGGCTAGCTTTCCCAGTCCATCAACTATATAAATTATTTTATTACATTTTATTAGTGACTGCAAATGACTATGGCAATAAATACTTAATGAAAGTAACTTTTAGGTGGATTTTATATGGGTTCACATAGACTTAAGAGGGCATAATACATTAAAAACAATTCTTTTAAAACAAATTGAATTGTTAATATAGTAAGTATACCATGCTGCAGAGCAGCTCAAGCTAGGATTGTATAATTCATTACACAGGTCCTGATTAACCACCCTGCTACATAAACTATAGCATACAGCCCCAGGTAAATTGGCACTCTCTGCTTCTTGTCTAATTATTGGGATCTCAATTCAATTATATGCAACTGTGTTGAGAAAATATAACTCACCAGTGAGGAACACAGACAACAACATACAAGAGTATAGACACTCTATACCAGGACTGGGTCACCTCTGGCCTTTCAGATGTTGCTGGAATACACCTTCCGCCATCCTCAACCATTGACCATGCTGGCTGGGGCTGATGGGGGTTGGAGTCCAACAACATATTGAACAGGCCTGTGGCTTATGCTGGCTCAGCTTGTCTGAGCGTGGAAAGCTAAGCAGGGTCAGGCCTGGTTATTACTTGGATGGGAGACCCCTCCTCTAGTTTCCTGCATTGAGCAGGGGGTTGGACTCGATAGCCTAGTAGGCTCCTCCCAACTCAATCTATGAAACATCCAGACAGCCACCAGTTAACCGGTGGGCTAGAATGAGAACAAAATACTAGCATCTTCTTATCAGATTGGTCTGAAGCAAACCTGCCTAGGGTTGGCTGCTGGCTGATCTGTTGAAAATTGTCTGTTTGAACAAGAAACTCCTCAGGTCATGCTGCTTCTCATGGACTTTTGTTCTTCCTGCTCTCGTCCTTTTGTTCCTGCCTGTCCTGGATCTTAGTTTCTTGGTGTATGCCTTACATTTCCAGACTCAATGTCTTGCCTAGTCTCCTGTCTATGAGATTCCTGGACATTTTGAGTCCCAACCATCATTGGCCTTGCTTCTTTTATGTATCCACTACCTTGTGGATTCACTCATCTATGAGTGCCATCTTCTTTTCTTTCTTTTCTAAAGCTTACCTTCCATTTTACTGATGTATCTACCTGACTTTTTAATGTTTGTTTGTTACTTTGGGTTGGATCCAGATTTATGATGGATCAACTGTGCTGATTGATGAAGTGGCCTTCCCCACCCCCTCATTCCAAAAGCAGCCCCTCCACTCCAGCCCCCTGAAAATGCTGCACAGAAAGTCAGGAGACCCAGTTGAATGGGATGAGCTGTCATGTGGAGAGGGGGGGGGATCCCCAAAAATCAGGTGGAGGGAACTTCAGCAAGCAGAGCCCTTCTCATTGAAGGTTTCTTCTTCTCATGGAAGGCAGGTCCTGAATCCATCCTTTTGTATGTTGTTGGTGTTTTCTTGTATTTTTATTATTGTATTGGTTTGGATTCAGACTTAATTATTCTTAGAGTCCTGTTTATTTCAATGGCTCTTCTCTACGTATAACTAACACTGTATCCAACCCATGGTGTTTGTATTTTATTGCTGGTAGCCAACTTGAACACTACTTGATGGAAAGATGGGACAAACATTTGACAAATGGACAAAACACAGAAAAAAATGCATGATGAAGGCAGAGGAAGACATCGGAATTGGACTGTGCAGTCCAGTCCTATGCACATTTACTCAATATATGCAATGGGGCTTACTTCATATAAGTGTGGATAGGATTGGATCCTTGGGCAACATGTGGCCCACAGTCTGCAAGCACCCCTAGCCATTTCTGCAGCCCCCCACCAGCCCCTGAATTGCCACCAGATTTTGGCAGAGCAGCAGCAGCTGTGGAAAAACAGGCACATTTTTACTTCAAAAAGAGGCATGCAGGAGCGCTCACCTTGTTTTAATGCAAATTCAAGCTCCTCTGGGTCTTCCGGGAGTGTAATTATGCATGAAAAGAAGGAATGTGCTCCCTGTATTTATTGTTTTAAAGTGAAAATGCAACTTTTTGTTGGCAATGCAGCGGCAGAGATTTTGGCGGTGGGGGAGGTGGTCCACAGTGGGTTGTGGGGGTGGCAAATTGGCCCCCTGGCACTCAGAGTTGCCCCACCCCTGCTTTACAGGCACCTCGGATTTGTTCAGGACTGTTAGAAAAAGTTAGCAAGCAAAACTTAAGCATTGGAGGAATCATTGCACTCAGCCACGAAGCTCATTCAGTGGCCTTGCCTCTCAGCCTAACCTACCCCACAGGGCTGTGTGAGAATAACATACAATGAGGCGGGTATGCTTCCTTGAGCTCCTTGGAAGAAAGTGGGCTATAAATGAGGTAAATAAAGCAGGCTATAAATGTAGTCAATAAATAAATACATTATACCATATCATAGGGGAAAGTATCCCCCACACATGCATACACACACACAATGGTGGTATATATAATTTTTTTCTTTCTTTTTTGCTGGAGCTTTTCAAGGGAAAAAAAATGTGGGAAAGATATGCTAAGTTCACTATCTGAAGATACCATCATTTTAAACAATTTGGCTCTGTAAATGTCTTAGTACCTCTATCTTAAAAAGATGAGAAGATAAATAGTTGAGAAAGCATATAAATGAATTAAATTCATTATCTCAAAGGGAAAATGATCTTCTGTTACAAACCTGTGATGTAAAAGTAGGGTAGATAACAGCATTCTCTGTTGCTGCCCATGACGCCTAGAATGGTGTCCCCAAATTCACATAATGTGGCTCTATCTCTCTTTTCCTTAAAATCTCTCCTAAAAACTCAACTTCTCTATGAAGCTATTCACTTAACCCTTTAGTTCTCATTCATACTTGTAATAAAACCTAGGTAGGTATGACTGCATTCCCAAAGTTGTGCCATGTGCCCGCCTCCATTATTTCTGATTCTGCATTACAAAGGATCCATATTTTCCCATTAGTGCCAAGCTCCGAGGTTGCTTAATTTGCATCCAGCAGCCTTTATTTTTCTTCTTGTTTGAGACTAAATTCTCATTGGGTAGAACAGCCCGTCGCCAACGCCTCTGGGGGGGGGGCAGATGCCATCCCCCTTCCCTAGCTTTTCCCAACACTACCATTTGTTAGAATTGTGCAGTATCCCGCCCCATTCTAAAAAGTGAAATGTCTCTCTAAGACTTATTCTGACCCGATAAACTTATTGTGCGGATTGGTGGCCTTTTGGAATAAAAAATGAACCATTTTATTAAAACAATTAAATATTTAATTACATAAAGCCAAACTCAAACTCCTGCGCGGCCACAATTCCCCAATTATTTTAAAAAGAAAAACCCACCAAAAGCCAGGAAGCGTTGCTGACCAGATATGTTTTCTTGTTCTGTTTTGTTTTTTTTGTTAACTACTTTGAACAATTGAGCTGCCGAAGATCTTTGCTCAGCTAAGAGAGAGTCTCTAATCTGAATTACACCCTACATCCCCCCATGCTAGAATCTCACAAGAAATGGACAGTGATTGAATCAAACCTGAATGCTAATTTGAGACAACGTTCTGCTAGTCTGCCCAGCCTGTAATGCAATTGCTTGACACCTCATCTGAAAAATCTAAATCGAAGTACGTCGAGCTAACTGTTCTATATCCTCTCCTGTTAGCCTGAGTTCGCTATCGCCCCTATTACGGCCTGGTTATGACAGGAATTGCTTTAAGCTACAATATGCTGGGTTGTTTTGTATCTTTTGTAAATTGGAGATTTTACTGTTGCTATTATTTTAAATGTTTATGCTGCTTTTTTTTTTTTATTTAACTGTATTTTATATTTTATTGTTTTACATTTTTTTATCTTGTAAACTGCCTGGGGCAGCCTTTGCCTGGGAAGGTGGTATAAAAAACATATATTTAAATACATGAATAAATAGTTCCTGCAAATCACAAGCACATGTGGAGACCATGGCCAGTCTCTGAACATTTTCAAGTATTTCTTGGTGAGACTTTTTAATGGGATTTTTAAGACACATATGTGCTTTAAGCTTTTAAACAAATCAAAACATAGCTGGCTGGGAAATACTGGGAGTTGTAGGTCCTATTTCTGTCTAACCTTGCATAGGATTGTATCTTTAGAGGAGCATTTTATATTTTGTTGAGGTGCATTTGACATGGATATTTAAGACATCTTTTCCACATTACCTACCTGCCTTGGTCTCTAGGGAAAGGCTAGGGCTAGAAATTTGAATAGACATTCTTTTTCATACTTTCATAAGCCTCTTTTGCTTTCTTCAGTGTAAATCCAGAATACATTCTGCATCATTTCAAAGAGAAGTTGGCTTAGCTATTAATTAATGGTGGTTTGATAGAAATCAATGACTCGCTCATGCTTAATTTATTGAGACAAGGCTCAGGCTGTATAAACCTTCTAGCTATTGTTTTCATAAAACAGCTCTGTTTTAATTTACATCTATTAATTTTATAGGATGGCAGCAGAGAGCTTGGCTGCCTCCTTAAATTCTCTTACTCCACTTTTGTCATTTTCTCTTTGCCTGAATAGATTAGAGATGCCAAGACATGTGAAACACACACACCTATATGTATATAATGCTGTAGCTGCTGCATGTCACTCCTCCTTTCTATCTCTCCTTGGCAGACTTCTCAAGCAGCTGTGTTGGCAATTGTGAGAATATGTATCATATGGAGGCTACTGATGAGCTTTTAGACTTACCTCATTATAGCCACAGTGTATTTTCTTTGTTATTCACAAGGTCTGAGGACTTTATGAATGAATTCCCACCCAAATCCCTCAAGAAATCTCCAAAGAAGCAGATCGATTCTTTTTGTCATGCAAATATGCACAACAATCAGCCTGCTGCAGCTGGATATTCATTTTAAACATGAACGCCTTTCAGAAAGCAAATGAGAGGTTCCCCCTTCCCTCTCCTCTTCCTTCTGTCCAAGGGCAAGAGTTCATTGTTTCAGGGCTGGTTTCTTATGTTATCTTTCAGTGTAATCCTATGCATGTCTACTCAGAAGTAAGTCCCACTGAGTTCAATGGGTGCCCTCAGGTGTTATATAAGATTGCACTGCAGCCTTAGTGGCATAAAAAAAAAAAAACTATAGAAAAAAATATGGCTTCTTGCCATACTGCTCCAGTAAACTAGAAATCACTTTGAAAGGGCATCAGCATTAGTTCTCATTCTTCACATTGTCCTGACTCCTTAGAGGACTAGTATGAACTAGGTGCACCATCAGCTCTCCTTACTTCATCTTGGAGAATACTGTACTAGTCATACTGTACTAGTTACAACACTTAGTGCAATTAATTATTGCTAAAGTAAGAACAATTCAGGGAAGTCTTTCCTAGGATATCATTGTGTTGTGGGCCAATGGATTAAACCTCTAGTAAAAGACCAAGTGGCAGCTCCCCGGTGGGGGCAGTTAGGGTGCCCACTGCCTCCTCTTCTCTTCCCTTGCCTAGTGCCATCCCTCTCTCTAATCACCTAGCCTCCCTGGCTGTTCTCTCTTCCTCCTGTGCTTGCTTGGTGATAAACTTTGCTTGCCTGGGCAATCTGGTGGCTCAGTCTGAGCAGGAGCTGTGTGTGAGTAGCAGCAACATGTGCCAACTGCCTCCATCTCGAGGATGGAGCAGCTGAACTGCATCATGTGCATGTGGTGGGGGGTTGAGACAGACAGTTTCAAGAATATCCTTATCATCATCCCGGTATGATTTTACTGGTTTTTGTTTGTTTGTTTTGATTGTTTCTTGCTGGTCATGGTGGTTGATGATCTCCTTTGTTCATTCCTGGGTTGTTCGGAGATCATTTTCCTGCAGTGGTGTGTCATTTCCCTCACCACAAATTGGACTATGACACTAGACAAACTGGAGAGGGTTCAGAGGAGGGCAACAAGGATGATAAAGGGACTGGAAACAAGGCCCTATGAGGAGAGACTGAAAGAACTGGGCATGTGTAGCCTTCAGAAGAGGAGACTGAGGGGAGATATGATCGCACTCTTCCAGTACTTGAAGGGTTGTCACACAGAGGAGGGCCAGGATCTCTTCTCGATCATCCCAGTTTGCAGGACACGGAATAAAGGGCTCAAGTTACAGGAACCCAGATTCCACCTAAACATCAGGAAAAATTTCCTGACTGTCAGAGCAATAAGACAATGGAACCAACTACCTAGGGAGGTGGTGAGCTCTCCCACTCTGGAGGCATTCAAGGTGCAGCCGGACGGCCATCTGTCAGGGATGCTTTGACCTGGATTCCTGCATTGAGCAGGGGGTTGGTCTCGATGGCCTTGTAGGCCCCTTCCAACTCTACTTTTCTATGATTCTATGACCATTGGTCATGCTGGCTGGGGACTGGTGGGAGCTGGAGTAAAACAACAATTGGTTCCTCCACCCCTAGCCTAGAGGACAGAGTGGCTTCTCAGATTAATACAGGTGTTGGCTAGCTGAATTAGCCAGTTCCTGGGAAAGAGGGCAAGGGAATAGCTCCACATGCTTAGCCTTTAGCATATACAAGAGGGACTTTGTATCATGGGTAGAGTTCAAAGCAGTATTTTGAAAAACAAAAGGAAAAAAAAACAAAACACCTCTGCACATGCATTATGGGTGCCAGCACAGGATACCCAATCTAAGGTATATCTAAACCACATTCTATTTCCATGTGTTATATTTAAACTGTTTTCAAACTGAAGTAAACATCAGGAATTTTAATTTGCTTGCTTTAAATGAATGCTGCCTTAAAAAGGGAGATTATTATGAGTCATCCATGCCCAGAGAGTGCAAATCCAAATACATTTGAGAATATTAATTTGGAAGAAAAAGCTGGCCCTGAGAAACTATGTAATCAACAAACATGTCATGAGACTTAAAAAACAACAACAACCAGGCATCAGGGAGGGAATGGTTCCTGCACCATGCAGGGAAGGGACATCTAAGCCTTTTCTCCTTTGACCTCAGCAAAAAATGCTGTCCAAAGCATGGCAATGAACATTAGAAATATATGCATATGTGTACATATATGCCGGTAAGCCTCTCCCCTCCAAAAATCCAAATAATTTTATCACTCCCTGAGAAAATTGCTGACACCACCCCACCCCACACATACACACTTCAGTAACTTGTGAAAGGGGCCATGAAAGTGGGGAGACATTCTGAGTTCAGCTCTAAATCCTATGCAGATCTGGGAAAAAAATATTCCTGTGCATTTTTGCTTTATCAGGATTACCCACCATGCAAATACAAGTAGAAGATCCTTTTCAGACTTTCCCATTCAAGACAGGAAGTTTGGGGAATGTGTGGACATAGGGGATGGGGCTTATATGTGCATCTACTTCCCACTCCACATTTAGCCTGCATGCATGTAAGCAGGCTAAACACCTATATTATTATTATTATTATTATTATTATTATTATTAATAATAATAATATTTATTTATCGCCCATCTGGCCGGCAACCGGCCACCCTGGGCGATGTACACACAATAAAATACATAAATACAATAAAATACATTAAAACAATATAAAATTTTAAAATCTTAACCCACCCCATATTCCCACCTGAACAACCAGGTTTTTAATGAGCGACGGAAGCTCATCAGAGAGGGGGCATGGTGGAGGTCACTCGGGAGAGAGTTCCACAGTACAGGGGCCACCACAGAAAAGGCCCTCTTCCTCGTCCCCACCAGTCTAGCTGCTCTGGCTGAAGGGACAAGGAGAAGGCCATCCGTGGCAGATCTTGTTGAGCGGCCCACTTGGTGTTGCTGGAGACGCTCCTTGAGATAAACTGGACCAGAGCCGTATAGGGTTTTAAAGGTCAACACCAACACCTTGAATTCGGCTCGGCAAGCAACTGGTAGCCAGTGCAAATCCTTCAGCACTGGCGTGATGTGATCCCGCCGGCGGCTGCCTTTAACCAGGCGAGCCACCGCGTTCTGTACCAGCTGCAGCTTCTGAACCGTCTTCAAGGGTAACCCCTATATTGGGGCTCAAGTTAAAAGGATTTCAGGTAGCAGGGCAGGAAGACCTTTGCATGCAAACTTGGAGAGCTTCTGCCAGTTGGAATATATGCTGAGGCTAGACAGACTGATTGTCTGGCTTAGGGAACTGCATAAGCTCAATAATGTTGCCAGCCACTACTTTCCCACTTCTCTCACCTGCGCAGAGGTGGCAAAGTGTTGCTTCCCACTCTGCAAGGTGTTAACCTAAATACAACAAACACGGAGCCAGGTATGGCTCAGTACACATGAACTGGAGATGAAACAAAGTATCAAGGAATCTGTGAATATGCCACACTTAGAGCTCTGTGCAAAATGGCCTCTTGAAATTCTCAACTGTATTTGTGGAGCGGAGTGGGGAGAGAGAAACTATTCAACAGTTTCTTGGTGGTGGTGCTCACCATTAGCAGTGGTAGAAGCACATGTTCTTTGTATTTTCCTAAGGGGTGTTTTTAATGATGACAATGATGATATTGTTATTGTTTACATCATCATCAGCAACTATGTTGGTAGCTTGGCCATAGTTTTGCATCCTTCACAATGTCATTCCAGGACATTGTAGGGGGTGAGCGAAAGGTGACCATCCACAAACAAATAAAGTGGATAATATTGGGATTTTTTTAAAGTTGCCTTTTTTCTAGGAAGATGAGAAAAAGAAAAATCTCAGAAATTTCCTCAGGAAAAAAAAAAAAGTCTTCTGAGAAATTTCAGCACGCCTCTATGTCAGATGGACCAAATGAAATTCCTTCTCACCATTGGTTTTGTAAGATTGCTTTTTCTTCCCTCACATATTGAAATGTTATCATTCAGCCCACTGCCTTCAATCTGTTTGCCTCCCTGGGGTGTGTGTGAGAATTCTCACTGCAACACCCACTCTCTGCATGGAACCTTATGGACCTTGACATTCTCATTCTGTCAGAAAGCCTGAATATGTTCAGAACATCCTGAAACTAGTCTTTCTATCATTATTAATTTAAACCAGTAGTTTGGAGCTTCATACACAAACACACAATCAGTACATTTTGATGATGATGTAAAAGATATAGAGGCCCTACCTAGGATGGGCCCTACCTATAAATTCTGTTATAATTGGACATATACTTAAAAAGTGCAGTTCCATTACAGTGGAATAACATTCTCAGAGCCAAACTACATGTTACACTAACAATGTAGTGTGTAGCTGTGGCTTAGCTTTTTCTTTACTCTAGTGTAAGTGCTTGCACCCCAATTCAGATTGGGACAACTGTGTACTAGAAGGAGAGGATTAAACCTTCCCCCCACCTACACAAACACACAGTTTGCTTCCCTGAATTCTCGGGGGAAGCCTCTGTTGATGCCAGTTGGCTGCATGTGCTTACACTAGAGTAAAGAGAAAGCAAATCTGCAGCTACACACTATGAGATTAGTGTTATGTGTCATTTTGTTCTAAAACTTTTGGAACAATAGACTAGGTCCTCACTGTTTCCTGACAAATATGTCACATGTTTGTTCTTGTCCAGACCATGTTATGAACATTTTGTATACTTATAACGGTAATTGCAGTATTCTAATGTGTACTGACACTGTGAATGTACTTTAAACCTCCTGTAATCTTGTTGAACCCCACAGTAACCTTTCAACCAAGACACCTGTAGGGCTTGCTTGGGCCCCCTTCAAACAGAGGAGGATCTGGGATCAGATTCCGAGTCAGATGCAGAGGAGGAAGAGATAGTGGGGAGGGAACCTGCAGCTGGTTTGCCAAGGCCAGCAGACTTAGAGATAGGCCAAACAGTCAGTGAGAATCAATCAGCATCAAATTCCATGGGAAAACAATCTGAGCTCTCTGATCAGGAGGAGGGTGAATCAAGCATCACTATCTCCTGGGTCAGACATCAGCTAAGGAAGATAGACTGAGAAGTGTCAGGCGCTCCAAGGGATTGGCCCTTAAAAATAAGGAACCACCTTAGGGGTGTGTGTGTGGGTAATTTGAGTCTGGAAGGGATGAGAGGTTTCCAATTTGGAATCAATTTCTCAACAATAGGTAATTCTTCCTTAATGGCTAGTATTCTAACTAAGCTTGTTTCTTTTGTGGTTGATTTCTGCAATCCACTTCATCTGTACTTTTAACCAGTTTTCTAGGCTTGCATTTTCTAATAAAGCTTTTTAGTTGGAAGCTGTTGTTTGGATCTTCTTGGAAGAAGGAGGGGAAGTATTGCCTTGACAACACCCTTTCTCAATAGCTTATAAAAAGGACAAGTATGTGGAGACATGATAGAGTTGTACTAAAATAGTGTGGAGAAAGTGGATAGAAGTTTTTCTTCTCCCAAATACCGCAACCCAGGATCATCCTATGAAGCTGAATGGAAGCAAATTCAGGAAAGAGGACACAGTGCATAGTTAAACTATGGAATTTGCTACAACAACATGTGGTGGTTCACCAACCTGGATGGCTTTAAAAGGGCATTAGACAAATTCATGGAGGACAAGACTACCCATGGCTACTGATCATGCCGGCTATATATTACATCCAGTATCAGAGGCAGCATGCCTATGTATATCAGTTTCTGAGAAGCCCAGTCAAATGGTTGCTATTGCACTCATGTGCTTCTTGGGGCTTAAACAACCCCAAAGTACTAGAAATCACACAACTGATATAATTAAACTACTGTACCCTAATACGTATGCAAAACTGATATATCAGTTTTATTAGTGTAACCATGTGTATCTTGCATGGAATCCAAATAAACAATATTCCCCAACAAGAGATCCAACTACTAAATTGCACACATATGATATTGAAATAAGAGGCACTGAATTCAAATTCTGCGGGCATCTGGTAATATCTTATTTAGTTAGATTATTCCATCAGGTCCCACCAATAAATGACCAAAGTTCTTCCTCTGTATATGCTATGCTTCCCATTCTTTCACGAAAAGACCCAGAGCTGGCTAAAAGTCAAAGTCTTCTGAAAATGCTTTCTCAAATATTCTTTTGTTCTCTCCTATTAATCTTAAAGCCTGTATGTAACCAAGTAAAGTGTACTTGACAAGTTTGCATAGAAGTCAGCAGAGTTTAGTTGGTTACCTAAAGGCTTTAAGATATATTGGAGAGAACAAATAAATGTTTGAGAAGGTGTTATAAGAAGACCTTGACTTTTAGGCAACTGTGGATATTTTTCATGAAATAATTGAAAGAATGGTATATATAGAGGAAGAACTTTGATATTTGTTATTGTGGAAGAACTTTGATTGGCAGCACGTGATGAAATCCAATGAACTGGTGAATTACCAGATGCCTGTAGTATTTGAATTAATTGTCTCTTATCTCAACATCATATGTGCACAACTTAGTTATTGGATCTCTTGCTGGGGTATATACGTATTTTGTTTTAGATTTTAAGCATTTTACACTTGGGTCTGGATCCAGATTTATGCTGAATCAACTGTACTGCTGGGAATGGAATTCCTTGCTCTTTCTATCCACAACAGCTCTTCCAGGCTCCAGCCCTCTGAAAATGATACATGGACATGGAGTGTCAGGAGACCCTGCTGAATGGGGTGATCTGTGGTGTGGGGATCCTCTAAAATCAGGCGGAACAACCTTCTGTGAGGTTTTTTTTTTGCCTTTTATGGAAAGTTCCTTGTTCTCGTGGAAGGCACATCATATATCCAACCCTAAGGTACACACAATTACACTTTGTAATGTAATGTATATGTGCCTTTTGCATACATATTAGATCCCAGTGGTTTAATTATATCAGTTGTCTGCTTTCTGGCATTTTTGTTGTTGTTTCACTTCCAACTGTTGCTTTCATTTGTTTTCTACTTACAGCTGGCTGGCCACTGTGTGAACAGAATACTGGACTAAATAGGTAGTCCAGCATGGGTAGTCTTATGTTCTTAATAACCTTATGTTTATATGTGCACCTTTGCAGCGCAGTGAGAAGTGAAATACATTTTTCTTTGTTTTCTACCAGTTTATACAGCCTTTGGACTGCAAATATGATTATGCAGAGTGACTGAGGGTGAAAGGTGCATGGATTGGCAACCTTTGCAGTTGTAGACTTAAAGATCAGGTTCACACAATCACTGCAGCAGCACACTGTGGCTTATTTAAGCCATGGTGGGTTGTGGAGCATGCTGGTGGCCATTTTGAATACCCCACCCCCAGTGGGGGGTTGCCATGGTTTGTTGTGTGTCATCCATACCTGGCTGGCAGGAGTTGCTTAAGGGTTGGACAACCTTCAAATAACCCACTGTGTGCTGTAGGGTTATTTGAGGGTTGTTTATAACCCTCAAACAACCCTGGCTGCCCGGGTTTGGATGACACGACCAACACCCCTGCTGTCTGGGTTCGGATGACACATGGCAACTCCCTGCTAGGGGAATATTCAAAATGGCCATTGGCACACACCACAGTCCACCATGGCTTAAATAAGCCATGGTGGACTGTGGTGTTCATGCAAACCAGCCCACTGAACAGGATGAACAGAACCCAGGATGAACAGAAAGGCCTTTTAGTGAGCAATTAAAAAATAAGTAGGAAAGGCAGCACAAATTGAGTCATCTATAATTAGGAGGGAAAATAGGTTTTTATGCAGAAACCCAATGCTTGGAGCAAGAAAACTGGATTCCAAACCAAATTTATTCTTTCTAGTATTATACAACTCTTATTGAATGTGCCCACAAAAAATGTTTTCATACTGGATAATACTTTCACAAGTATTTTTCCCATGGAGGAAATCATAACCTTTAATCTAACCGCTCAAAAATTACATTCATTTCTAAGATAGGAAGTCAATCTAAAGGGAAGGGGGATCCATACAACACTTTATGGAAGGGGAGAAGTCAGCTCCTTCTGTCTAACTGCAACGGGCATTTACAAAAGCTCAGTGTGATTATCTATCTTGGCATTTAACAACAGCATCTAAATTAATATTTCTTAGCTGCACTGACAGAGTTCGTTCCTTGTGAATTCTATACCTTGGGATTTCTTAAATGTCTCCAGTCAGAGTGGGGAGAAAAACCCTTCTGGGACATAACATGAAATAACTGAGAGCTTTGACAGTAGCCTCTGAATCAAATTCAAAACCATATTGAGTTCAAAGGATGCTGATAGAGATCATCTGAAGTCAGAGGCAGCTAAAGGACACCCTGCATGTACCTCTGCATGAGATTTGGAGTTTCCTTGTATGTGACAGATGAGTATAATACCTCTGGTATACCTCTTCCAAACCACTCATTGTCTAATGTCAATATTCCAAAATCTTTACTCAAAGAATTTTCTTAATCATCATCATCATCATCATCATCATCATCATCATCATCATCATCATCTCCCCCCCAAAAAAGCTTTAGCAGAAAAGAACAAACAACCACTCATGTCATCCAACCCACAGACAGCCTGATGGGAGGAAATCTGCTCCCCGTCTAAAATAGTTTCTGCACCCCTGAGATAATAAGAGCCAAATAACTGGCTTTCTGATAATCTAACGGTGCATGGATATAATCTAGAAAACCTAGAGGTGTGGATGATTAAGATATGATATGATAATATTTCCAACAAATCCCCAATCTCTGGAGGTCAAGAACCTTAGACCTCCCATGGTGACCACAAGTACACCTCCATGTGAACCCACTCGCCAAAGTAGCACATTGTCCAGAGATGCTCAGGGCATCCCTCTTCTTGGGGTTGGGGGAAAGAGCTGTAGATAGCAATGTTCAGCTAGATTCTAGGATGTGGAGAGGGAAAGCTAGGTACAGTCATGCCTTGGATTAAGAGCATAATTCGTTCCGGAAAAGTGCTTGTAATCCAAAACACTCTTATATCAAAACGAAATCCCCCCAAAAAAATTTGTACAAAGATTTTTAATTTAAGCCGTACTACAGTACTTGTATTGCAAGACGACGCTTGTATATCAAGTAAAAAAAAAATTAATAAATATTAAAAATTTTGCTTGTCTTGCAAAATGCTCTCAAACCAAGTTACTTGTAATCCAAGGTATTATTGTAGCTGTATAGCGATTGCCAGGAAGGACACATTCCTCTGCCAGCTTGTCTTTCCAAAGGGGTTTCCCCCGCTTCACTTGTTTATGCAATGTTACATGGGAATATTTAATGTGTATATGTTCAAAAATGTAGAGAAAGTACTCCCACATTTCATTAGAATTACTTGCATATAGAATTACTTGCATATTCCTGTATTAAAAAGAGGTATTTAAGTGTTTAAAAGCTGGATGTTAAATCTAGTTTTGCTCTTAGTAGAAATTCCTTTTTTTTTTTTTTTTTTAAGTTGTGAAGTTTGGAATACATATATTTATGTGTTTAAAACACTGCAGCTGTAAAATCTGTCATCAGGGTCTCCGCAAAGAGGGAAGATAACACAAGTTTTCTGTAAACTTCAAAGTCACAACAACTTCCTCCCCCCCCCAGTTGAAACAAAGTAGCATGGAAGTTGATCCTAGCATATGGAGTAAGCCCTCTGTACAGTACTAGCAGCCATTACTGTACCCTCTACCAAATAGACTAGTCATCATGACCCATTAGTGATGCCCCAGTTTTGGCAAGCTATGGATAGCCAGCAACAACCAGTGAGTCATAGGATTAGAATCCTCAGAAGAAGAATGCTGAGGCTGAAATGTAAAGGTGTGTTTCATGGGAGTAAGGGGTTTGGGGTGGGGGACATTCTATCCTGCCACAGCCTATATGGGGGTATTTCAGTTTGAATGATTCTAGTATAATGATGCCAGTGGGGTTAATTCAGGAATGTTAACCTAAATATTGGGTACTCTTTCTTAATAGAAATGGTGCTTCTGAATAATAATCCAGGAGATCCGGGTTCTAGTCCCCGCTCGGCCATGAAACTCACTGGGTGACTTTGGGCCAATCACTGATTCTCAGCCTAACCTACTTCACAGGGTTGTTGTGAGGATAACATGGAGAGGAGGAGGACTATGTAAGCCACCTTGGGTTCCTTGCAGGAAAAAAGGCGGGGTATAAATATAATAAATAAATAAAAATAATAATGACTTAACATGTAGGAATCTGAAGGTGCAGTGCAACAAGACGTAAGTTTTCCTATGCCTCTTTTTTATCTCCTCAAACCCCTCTTCACTTTAATATTCCTTTCTGCCACATGCAAGCACACTACCAAAAGCAGTAGGGTTTTGGGAACCACTGGAACATTCTCAGGAGATGATGAATATAGACAAACTGGAAAGCATCCACCAAAGATCCACAAAGAGAGAATGCATCTCAAGATGCCGGGCAATATTACTTTACTTATACAGAACAAATGCATTCCAATCCTGATATTTTTAGGGGCCTTCTTCAGGGGTAGTTTAAAATTGCCTTCAGAGAACTCTGAAAGATATGTCTCTTCAACTCAATAACTGGCAGGCAATTCTCAGTAGAGCAATTCTCATGGTTGCTTGAAGAACTGAGGGAACTGATTATAGCCTCCAGGGCTTTACTAAGAGATGTCTCCTTTTAGAGATAATATTTTCCAAAGCTGAGCTCTTGTTGAAGCTACTGCTGACGGGGTATGAGAGGGAAAACCAGCAGAGGGAACAATGATCTTTAATCAGGATGGGGAAGGATAGGCTACTGTAGTGGCCTAGACCCAACTGTAGCAACACCCCACCCTCTTCCCCAAACATCCAGAGTAAGGGAACTGTAGAGGACAATTAGGTGAATCATTCATAAACATGATGCTTCAACAGATACTGCTAAATTACAAGTATTTCAATGACCTTCAGTTTCCCTCCTTGTTATGCCTGACCCAGATCCATGCCAGAATGACTCTTCAGATAGACCCTGACATTGCAATGCCTAAAGACCCTGTGGTACCCCTGACCTTAGTGATACCCCAGGCAGCTCTGGAGTAGCTACATTGGACCCTTCAGCAGTGGTGGACCCTAAGGAACACCCAGATGGGGGCCCCTGAGGACTATGTCATCCACAGAGCAAGAGGAGGAGGCTGAACATTTCCCAAGTTCTACAGCATGCCAGCACCAGAAGGTGGAGGCGGAGGCATCCACTCAGAGGTGAAGTGTGTGTGCCTTAAGATAAGGAGAAACTAGGCTCCTCAAGAGTAAAGGTCTACTTGAGATCAAGGGTCTCCTCGGAACTAGGGAGAGTCTGTAGCTGGGATTAATGGCTTGCAGCTGTACCTGGGTGTAAGCTGAGACTTGATTATATAAGCTCTCAGTTGAGACCTGCTGGTTCCTGGAACAACAGCTTTATTTCAGTTCCAAGTACCATGCAACCTAGTTTTCCTGACCTTGCTTCTTCTACTTTTGACTGATTTCTTGTGCTTCTGACCCCCAGATTGCTGATAAGTCCCTTTCCCTTGGATTGTGCTTGATTTGGACTGCTTGCCTGAATTTGGGCCAGTTCACACAACATGGAAACCGTGGGGGAGCAGAAGCCCCCCGCGGTTCCCATGTCATGCAAAGGCCAGCTGGGGGCACCCCCGCAGGATGGCCGTGTGCACGAAGCACGCAAAGTGACCATGGGCGGTAGAGGGGTAAGCCCCTACCGTGTGTGGCCGCTGTGCTGTGCGAACAGCGGGCAGCCGTTCCGTGAGGGCCTCCCATGGCTGCATAGAGGCGGCAGCCCAGAGTGGCCAAAGCTGCGGCCGCTCCGGCCTATAGGGCCAAACGGCCCCTCTGGGCAGCCTGAGCTGCCGCCCCCTAGCGCCGGGAGGCCTGCACTGTGGTGCGGGGACTGCCAGCTCCACTGGGGTCTGCCCACACACGTGGGGTGCAGGTCGTCTGCGGCGCCCCACTGGACCCCATGGACGGCCCCGTGGTGCCTCCCCCACTTGCCGCCTGGGTCATACGAACCAGCCCCTTGACTTGGACTCTGCCTCAGACCCTGCTTTTGGCCTGCCCTTCTTCTTGATCAGCCAAAAGACAAGGTAAACTTGATTGTTAAAAGTCCATCCCACACACACACCAAAGCATAGTACATAACCACAGACCTTCTCTATGCTCACAACCTCCCCACAAGAACTCTATACCTTCTATGTGCCTACCACCATTCTCTTCCATCCATTTCACTCTAGTGAGTCCTGCCTCCCGGTCTCTAGAATTGCTGTTTTGTGAATAAATGAAGGAAGGGAAAGGCCACCATGAAAGAGCAGCTGCCCCTTTGTTTGTTTGTGATATTTCTATTCTGCTTAATATAATAAAATCCCTAAGCAGTTCACATTTAAATGTGATTTATATGCAATTCTTCAGTGCATATTGGTCCATTGTGAGCTTGGAAATGTACAGATTTCAACCACAGATTGCATCTGAGTTTGTGTTTGGTCTGGAAGGTGCAAACTGAGTAAATCTTGATCAAAAATGAAGTGAAATTAATTTCTCATACAGATAGCCTAGAGATGCCCCTATGTAAGAAAGCTGCAAAGTTTCAAAACGAAACGATTGCTGCAGTTCTTCATGTGGAAGGGGAACTCTCCAATTTTGGAAGCAGAATTTATTCACTTCCACCACCACTCCATCCTTTTTAGGCATTTTGTATGAAAGTGGCACACATCCTAGAGGTATCCAAGGCTAAAGGTCTGTGAAGTTTCCTAAGGATAGATGCAAGGGGTAGGGAGTTACCATTATTGAAAAACAGTTCCAGTCTTTTTTCATAGTGAAGCCTGGTGGGTGGCATTGGAAGAATGGCCATCTCATGGTCCCATCCATGCCATCACCCAGCAAAGCACAGTGATTGGAGCCCATGATAAAATGTGCCCTAGGATTAGAACGTGGACATGTCAGGCACTGAACTGTACTCACTCACTCCCCTTTCCCCTGCAGCATTTAGAGAAAAAAGAGGTACTGGCAAATCTTCATTTTGGGGCAGCTTCCATTCTGTTGGCTTTGGAGAGAAGCCCACTTTGCCTTGAGACTGAACAGAACTGACTGAAGTGGCCCACATCTGCTTGGGCTTAGAACTTCATCCAAATCTGATGCACACCCCTTAATTTTTCGCCTATCTCATCCTACACTGCAAATGACCATCTAAAGTTGAAAGGATTGGAGAAACTGGATCTCTCTGACAACGGGAATGAGATGCATTTCACTGTGTTGTTGACTTCATGGCTTAGAAATTAATGAAACCATTCCAGTTCAGTACTTTACTCTCAAATTGGTTTATCTCAGCCTTGTGGCTACTTCTTATTTCATAATATGACTAACACAAAATATCTGCAAAGGCTTATAAAATTAAACTAAGGAAAATGTGTACAGTTTTGAGCTCATTAGGAGCCATTCATATGTTCATCTGTCTCATTAGAGTTGTTTTCATGAAGTAGAAAAGTGCTTTGGAATCTGCAATTTTTAATTTCCCTGCCAAATGGTATGAGTTTTTTGGATTGTTACTTTCTTTTCATTTATTTTAATATGTTAAAAGCTAAAAGGAGGTAAAGAAGAAGCATCATAGTTAATACATGTACGGAACTGAAGAATAATAAAAAAGATCTGTACAGAAGCAGTAAGAAAATGACAGCTCATTGTAGATAGACCAGAAACTGTACTTAGCGGGTGTAACTAACCTGAATGCACATAAAGAACGTATATAGTTGTGATGGTCAGAATTATGAGCATAACCGCTTGAAGGCCAGGAACAGAAAAAAGTAACAATCAATTCTACATGTCTCTGATACTTTCAGTAAAAGGCAGAAGTTTTCACATAGAATACATAAATGTTAGTAGTCGTAATAGACTCAGCAGAAATATCCCAGTATTAAGAATAAAGCATTCACACATTTATATTGATGAAATCATGCAGAATTAGTCACGGATGTGCTCTCAAGAATTTCAGTATCATTGTCAGTAAGCATATTGCATACCCTTCAACATTTCACACAGTTAGAAATGGGGGCATGCTTGTAATGCTCCTATCTTATACCAAAGATCAAATCCCAAACCTCATGCTGTCTGCTGTTACACATGGTTGATGTCTCTGCCTACCTCCTGTATGCTTATTCAGTTGCCTTGCAATAGCCTTATCCCCTACCGATTCCAAACAAGAATGCAATTTTGGTAAAGATATATTGTAAAAACAAAATTGCCCTACAATGTTATCGACTGCTCAAAATATTTCAGAAACTGCAGTGTGTGAATTGGCAGGCTCTGTCTGGTAGCTTAGAGTTCATGTGTATGCATTTACATGCATGCCTGCAAAAGAAAAGGTTCATCCAATTTCCAGAGAGGTAGTCATGTTAGTCTTTTGCAGCAAAAACAACCAAGAGACTTTTGACACCTTAAAGACTGGCAAAATTAATATAGCATAATCTTTCATGGTCTACAGTCTAGTTCATTAGGTGCATGAAGTGTTACCTTGAGTTACAAGTACACACACACACACACACACATTGTGTGTGTGTGTGTGTGCGTGCGTGCGTGCGTGCGTGCGTGTGTAGGGGATGGGTTGGGATTAGAGGGAAATGCAAGTGTACCTTATTTACAGTGGCCATTCAAAAAAGTTTTTGGGTGGTAACACAGACCTTGCATTCATAATAAGGTCAACACATGTAGTGTGACTGCCCATGTTTAAATCATAGGAAATGGAAATGAACCTCTTGGTGAATTGATTGAAGTCCAACTGCTTCACATTGAAATCTGTCCTTGATGTTCCTTTATTTGTCATGCCCCCGTTGGAGGAATCAACTTCTGAGGAGGGGCTAAAGCACCCAGAAACAGACAACATGAAGAAGCCACCCATGCCAGGAGATCTGGGGGAGCCTGGGCCCTCAGAGGAGATAATTGCTAGTCCATTCCGACAGAAGGAGCAGAGTTCTGCCTCTCAGGTGGAGGCTGGGCGACCACTTAGCCCCCAAGAGCATCATCGCTTCAAGAGGCAAGCCAATAGGGCTCCTTTGAGAATAAGTGCTCAATTACAAAGGAGGACTCCATGGGAGCAAGGCCCTCCTCCCTAGTAGGACTTTTGTGAGGGCCTGTAACACACTGCAGCTGAGCCCTGGCTGGGGCTAGGAAGCTTTGGCTATACAACATCGTTCTTTCAGCTCCAGTGCCTTGTACCTTGGCTTGTGGTTGACTCTTTGTGCTACTGACTCTTGGACTCCTGCTTTACTCTGCTTCTGGACTGTGTATTGTATCTGACTGCTAAACTGTTGCTTTGACTGTTGCTTGTATCTTGACCACTCCTGCATTAGCCTGATCCCATTCTCGACTGAAACCTTTGTGATTGACCATTTGCCTGTTTTGTTGCCTTGCCTTTTGAATTGCCCCATAATTTGCTCTAACGCTGACTTTGATTCAGCCATAGCACAACAGTATTCAAGAATGGTCACCTTAAGTTCAGTGACAGGCCAGGGAGGTTGAAATGTTTTTGAATATTGTCATTTCTGGTGTCAGATTTGTAATTATTTTGTGTAGTGACTGTCTTCATTCAGCCATTCACTCAAATTCAACTTCTAGAGACCCCAGAAGGGTGCTCAACCCTGGAGAAAGACAACACTAGCAACTGACATTAACAAAAATTTCAATAAGGCATCCCCAAAAGGTAAAAAAAAAACTAATTGGCAAAATAGTGACAATGATTTAACTCCATTGTAAAAGTTGAAGTGTGAATTGTAATCACTATATTTTGGTTCATGTAGTGTTTTGAAGGTGCAACATTTGGTAAATTTGTATTTAAATGTATGCAGCATTTAAATGCATCCCTGCTCTAAATTCATCTTATAATGTTGAAGAACTGAGGTGCAAAAAACAAACAAACCAGGCCTCTTGTGCTGTGAAGTTTTGCTGAGTCTTGATTACTTTCAATACATTCCCCCCTTTTTTTCATAAAACGTAGCTGGTTTACAATGGAAGCTGAAGTGGTGACTTTGAGACTATTTATTTAGGCAGGATTTTAAGACAAACTTTCTAAGTCTTGCTTCTCAATGAGTATTATGACATGTTTTCAGACCAGCATCAGCACCCATCTCCCTCAGGCATGACAGGGCCCCGGCTCCGCACTAAGGCCTTTGGATGTCAGAGAAATCCACGACAGATTCAAATGAGTCCACATCTATTAATCTGACCTGCAGATTCCACAGCAGACTGGCTTTTTCTAAGTCACATGGATTCCGTGGAGTTGTGGACTTTTTTTTTCTTCACTTGGGGGGGGGATTAATGCTGTTCTGCATTAGCAGAAGTAGAACAGAATTCTGATTAAAGAAGTCGATTCCATCAATGAGTGGATGATGCCACCAAAGACACCTCACATTCCATGAAACACAGAGGGAATAGATTTAGCAAAATCCTTACATCCCTCCTAAGGCCCTCTGGCACTGCTGTCTGACATGCTCCTCCACACTATTTGGTTAGGTCTGCAAGAAGCCATTTTAAATTCCCACAATCCCACTGAGGTAGGGATGCTCTGATAGGGATGGCTATGATTTTCATTTCATTTCATTTCAATTTTCATAAGAATTCATCAAAATTCACATAGTTCTCTATATTATATGGACAAAAAACAATTGAAATAATAATAAAATTGAACCGGGAGAAACTGACAAATTGTCTATCCATGCCCAGGACTTTGCTTTCCTCTTAAAAGTCTGGGATTGATTCATATTCAACCATGAGAGTGCTGAATTACGGCTGGCACTTCTTCTTTTTCTGACAGGCTCCTCATATATGGCAGACAGGTAGACCATGGTACTACCCATGCTGGAAATAGCTGTACCTATTGAATTTGGCTGGTGAAGATGGGTGATAATTTTGTTTTAGTTCATTTTTTAGGAGAATTTACTGAAATTTGTGAAGTTCTTCATATTTGGAAGTAGGATTGTCAGAGAAATCCACAATAGACTCAAATGAGTTCAAATTTCTAAGAATCCAACCTACGGATTCCACAGTGGACTGGCTTTTCCCAATTCATGCAGATTCTAAAGACTTATGTACCTTTTAAAAAAAATTTCCATAATATTATGCAAATTTAGTTGTAGAAAATAACAACAACAACAACAACAACAACAGACCAGAAATGTACATTTCCCCCATAGGCCAAAGCATGAAAATGTGCATTTTTCAGGGATATTTTTTTTATTAGAGGGGATTTGCACATTTTTTTGGGGGGGTGAATTTGCACAAGTGTGAATTTGTACAAATGTACCTGAATGCATTTGCGCAAAATCCAATTTTGTCAATGAGTGGATGACGGAACGAAAGATGCCTGACAATCCACAAAACAAAGACAGAACTGAGTTTACAACATCTGTACATCCCTATTTGGAAGAGTAAAAAGTCAGCATGTTAAAAAAAAAATGTGGAAGAGAGTGAAACTGACAGATTTACCCATCCCTAGCTCTTGGGCATTGTGGACATTTTTTAAATGGCAGCTTGTAGCTGCCCAACACTGCCACCATGAAAGACTGTGACTGAGGGAGAACCGATGTCTCTTCGCTGAGGTACCTCTCAAATCTGGAGCCAGGCTCTGTCCCTCGCTCCTAATCCCAACAAATTAATTCGAAAGCCCGAACATAAATTTCCTGTTGTGCAAAGAGAGCCTACATATGTGCAATATCTAGACTGTATTCAGAGCTTCAAATAAACATTTGGAGCTTGGGAACTGGGACTGGGACCCTTGATGCATGGATCCAGCCCATGTCACCTTTCATTGTGTTCTTTCCTAAATCTGTTTCCATATTAATAGGCACATTAAAAAAAAAATCACAAACATTCATAAAGATATGCATGCTTACAATGTTACGAAGTGGTTTAAAGAGCTGTCTTGGTTTTAATCCCCTCTCTCCTTTTTCTGTTTTCTTTTTGACGATAACAGCTGTGCTCCAAGGAGCTAGAAAACCCTGCTGCTGCCACAGCTTCTGCCACACACATTCAAAATGAGGCCACAAATGCCCCTGGGAGTGATGGGATGGGATGACGTGACATTCCTGTTGTGTAGAAAAGAAATGGCTGCCCCCATCTGCTGCCCCAATCTGCACATTAGTTCAGAAGGTGCGGATCAAGTGAGTTCACTTCAGAATACACATGCATCAAACTCCTTGAATGAGCATCTCTAGCACAATCCTGATTTCTATCTCGCTGGGGCCCCCACACACACTTTCAATGAAGCCTAGATTGTAAGGTATTGTAGAAGTGGTCTGACTTCAAATGCACAGTTTCTGCATTCCCCTCACAGCTGTTTATTTCCACAACAGAGATCTGTGTTCAAAACAATTTTCTCCCCTCCCAGGATGATCTCTGTTCAAATTAGAATTGAGATGAATTCTTTCAGAAGACATTTTTTCTGAGATGTTCTCTCTCTTTTTGACATTTTTCTTATTCTCAAAACTCTCCCACTGAAGTCCACTTTGAAGAATTTTCTCAGAATATTCTGCACCATAAATTTGTGGTGGTCACCATTTACCCTCCCCCACAGGTCTGGGGCATTGTAGATAATGCAAAATGATGACCAAACTGCCAACACAGTTACTGCTACAGTGCCAGCAAAACAAACAAACAACAAACAAATGAAAAACAAGGAAGGAAGAAGGAAGGCTGTGCAAATGCCACTACTAATGTTGGCCCCCCCACCCCTGAAAAAACTGTGACAGAATTTCTACTCCCCTGTATAAATCTGGTGAAATATCCCTCCCCCCCCCACAAAAAATGGTGTCCACTATTGGGCGAAGAATTTTGTAATGCCATTTGCTCAGAATTCTAGTTCAAATCACTTCCATCACACTGCTAGTGCCATGCTACGCATGTCTATTCAGAAGTAAGCCCCATTGAGTTCAATGGAATTTACTCCCAGGTCAGTGACTATAGGATTGCAGGGTTAGAATATGTCTCTCTTCATTGGTTTCTTGTGAGGGACCTGCTCTGCTGGACTATGTAGAGATAATAACTGGCAATGTAATTTTTACCTGGCGTACAAACTGGGGGGAAATACACTCTGTTTTCCCCTTCTTAAAATATACTATCTCTTCCATTATGCTAATATATATATATATATATATATATATATATATATATATGCTAAGTCACTTCACTTAATAAAAGGAGGGTAAATCACTTCTATACAAAGTGCTTACTGCTTATGCTTTTGAAACAAACCCCCCAACATCTTTTTCTTAAGGGGGAAAGAAAAATATGTTTCAATTTTCCATTCTGGAATTTCTATTTCAGCTTTCAATTGAACTGGTGGCGTGTGCAACCAACTATGAACACTTCTAGCTCAATGGCTTGAAATAGCATCAGGAGAACTAATCTTTGTTTCACCCAGAAAGAAAGAAAAAAGTATTTAAGCCATACCAGAAAAGGTAGATATTTATGATGAAAATTATTATGGTCTCCCTTTCTCATGCTTACAGAAATTAAAATGCAAAATTAAAATTAAAGGAAGTAAAATATGTTTCACCATTTCAGTATGATAGACCAATCTGAACTCTCTCCCCCCCCCCTCTCTCTCTCTCACACACACACACACTTTTTGAGGGCCAATGAACTATAGCTGACCTGGTATGTGGTGGCATCCAACTTGTTCTAAATGGATTTCACTCCATTTTAAGTATTAGATGTGCAGTTTTTGTTTGCTAATGCTATTGGACTTGGTAATGTCATTGGATGACCAAATGGCTCTGAGCAACACAGCACTGTGCTGTGCACCAAATCCGAGGTTCCTCCTGGACAGAGATAGGCTGGCCATTCTGATTCATGTTCTGTAACCTCCCATTTGGACTACTGCAATGCATTTCTGACAATGTGTTGGTTGTTTGGGGCATGAGACGGGGCCTTTTCTATTTGTGGTGGTGCCCAGGTTATGGAACTCCCACCCTGGAGAGGCGAGATTAGCTCCCTCACTTTTAAGCTCCAGGAATGCCCTGAATTTTATTCCACCACTACTCTATTTTAGTTTACACAGCAATCCAAAACTGTGTGTTGTGAAGGGAGAGGTCTGTGGTGGAGGACCAACCACATTCTAACCCTGACAGTATGTGCTAATCGGGGAGGAGGGGCTGGGAGGTTGTCCCTTTTTCTCCTCCCATTGTCTCCAGTAGGGCGGAATGGCACCTCTCATCAGTTAGGTAGTGTGAATTTTGCCCACCCCTTCCTTCCGGGGAAGAAGAGGCAACTGGTGCTGGGCCAGCCCATATGACAGATCATGGCCAATGAGGATGTGGGTGCAGGCCACTATTTGAGCTGGCTGTGCCCCTCCCAGGTCTCTTCTTGGCATGGCATACCTCCCACCCATCCTACCATGGTAAGGGGTTAGCCAGTTGTCCTGTTTCCTTTGGAGGCTGAGGAGGAACTTCTTGCACAACTCCTGATTGACTGTGAAAATGTCTTATTCTATCTGTTACTTACTGCTTTGACATGGCTTGTGGTATTTATTTGCCTGATTGGCTTTTGGTTGTGTGTGGGCACCCAAGCAGCTTAGCTCTCTCACCCTGAGGCATCTGGTGAGGGGTGTCTTGACCAGGCTAGACCTCATTACCAGCTGGCTTGAGGGAATGTGAGAAGTGACCCTGATTGCTCTGCAGTATACCAGGCTTCAGCAACCTTTCCAGGCTTGTGGGCACATTTGGCATTTTGAGGAAGAGTTGTGGGCACCACCACAAAATTTGCTGCCATGGGGGTGGTCAGCAACACAGCACAGAAAAACAACAAAAAGACAGGACACAAAGCTTGCAAGAATTTATACACAGAATCTTTAAAAATATGCAGGGGTATATAAACATATATAAAAACATCTCTCTCTCTCTCTCTCTCTCTCTCTCTCTCTCTCACACACACACACACACACACACACACGGAGCTACAATAGGGGAGAGCTACATGACAGAAGCAGAACTTCAGTAGAGACTCTCTCTCTCTCACACACACACACACACTTACTTGCAAAGAGTTTGTTTCTAGCACAAAATTTGTTTCTTTGGGGGCTTTAGAAAGCCGTTAGGAGTCTAACAACTATCAACAACTGCATAATAAACAGCATAATTACATAAATGAAAAGGAGCACCCACTCAACTTGAAAGCCAATTAAACCTTTATTCCCAATAATAACAGAGAAATATAACATAGACTGACTGTTTAAGACAGACTGATGAATTTAGAAATTATTTCTATAATTTAAATAGAACTGGAATACATTTTACCCTGGGAAGACTCTGGTCAGGAAGTCCCTGTGTCTGCTCAGTCTTCAGTCCAGTTGCTCTTTAAACCAGATTTGGACTGAGAAGCACTTCAAACAGAAGATGCCTTCTCATAGAGGACTATCATCTGACAGCACTTCAATTAGAGGACTGTTCTTGGCACAGCAGGGCATATGGCCAGCCTAATCATCCAGGACTGGCTCCAGATTTGAAGGGCCCTCAGTCAAAGTGCCCTCAGATGGCTCCCTCTTATATCAGTAGGCCCTTCTGCTTAGTTTACCTGGTGCTGGCAGCAAGTGGAAGCCATGATCCAAACAGCAGCTGGGCCTGGGAGCTACAATTTTAATTTTCCAAAATGCTCCAGAGTGTTGCTACATTTTGGGCATTGTGAGAAGTTAAAATGATGGCTCCTGGTTCCAGACATGTGGTTCTGTGATGACAGAGCAAATTAACAGCAGCAGAGTTCTCCCAACAAACACACACACAGGGCTGTTTCTTCTAAAGTAGATGCTTTTAAAATAAATATGCAAAGTTTTTAAGCCCTGTTGCCCTGGTTTCCCTGTCAAAAACATAGCGCGGGGGTCCAGCGCACCGGAGCAGGGTCCTGTTGCGTCACTTCCAACGCGCCGGAAGTGACCTGTGCGGGCGGCGCGGGCGGCGCGGCTCTCCATGGCGAGCCACCAGAAGAAAAAGGTGAGCCCCTAAATTAGCTTTGTTATCAATAACTGAAAAGGTGGCCGGTCCTCAAAATGTTAAAGAATTAATTATAAATTTGTTAACGGCAGGCAGACTAATGATAGCAAGAAAATGGAAAATTCAGCAAGTTTTCTCTATCACCAATTGGTATAAAGAAGTATGGGATATGGCTTTAAATGATATGTTGACTTGTAACATCAAATGCAAAAGGGGCCAATTAAAGAAAAATATTTTTAAGGATATTTGGGGTTTATTTTTGGACTTTGTGTTAAACAAGGGGAAAGGGAGTATGCCGTGTCAAGATATGTTGTATTTTTGGAATAATGAATAATTATAGATTATAGAGATATAATGTATTATTTGGTCCCGTGGTGATGGGAGCACTATATAAATTGTATGTGTGTTATTTAGTTAATTTTTGTATTGTTGGAAAAAATAAAATAAATAAAAAAGGTGAGCCCATGCGAAGCCTGTGCGAGGCTCGTGCGAGCGATAGCGGGCCCGATTTCGGCCTGCTACGCTTGCGCGAGGCGATCAGAGACAACACTAGTTCGACTGCAGATTGTGTCCAAGTCTGTCTTTGGTCCGGTGGGATCAGGGTAAATTCTGATAAAAAATAAACTGGAATGAATTTCTCATGCATCCCTATGAAAGTGTCAAATTGATCCAATATATTGAGCAGGGGGTTGGACTTGATGGCCTTGTAGGCCCCTTCCAACTCTACTTTCTATGATTTCTATGATTCTATATTGCCTTTTTGCTTGTGCCTTGATAATATCAATATCCTGAGCTGCATAACAGTAACCTGTCCATCTCATGTTTTTTCACATGGCACATCTTGATTTTATATTGCCCTTTATTCTCATATTTAACAGTAGTATGTGTGTGTGTGTGTGTACAATCTGTCATGTTCTATAGGAGATGCAATTAACTGCCTAATGTATTATTTCAAAATATACTTATGGGTAGCTAGAGAAAGGCATATATGGAAAAGCCAAAATTCTCTCCCTAACAAATTCGGGTTCTTTGCTTTATGATGGCACGCTACAGAGGATAGATTAAAATGCCTGCTACTCTGTGATTTTTGCAAAATACACCTTGGCAAATATAGATCTGTCAAATATTGCAACTTAGTTAAGTATTATATACTAGGAAAATAGCAATATAGCATTACTTTCCAATATTGCTGAACTTCAGAAAGCATTTGAAAAAGCATCAAGGATTAGAGTTCAAATAACATCCAAGTATCTTCGATATGAAGAAACTTATGACGGCACAATGGTTGAGACTGGCATTTCTCTTTTTATTAATTCTTCTTGAAACCCTCCCCTATATAATTCCTTTTGCTCCAGTTTATCATTTCAGCTTTCACAGTACTTCCAAAAGCCTTATGGGGATACTTGCTCTTAATTTGAAGCTACACTACAACTTATTTATAAAGATAAACTTGCTTTGGTATCAGTCTTGATTCCAACCTTTCTAGACACAGTTTTAGCCACAGAAGTATTAACTCCTGCTTTAATGTTTGCAGATATTTACAATAATTTACACTCTAATCTCTGCTACTACCGAGGATGCAGGGTGGCCAGGTATCCTCTTTTACAGAGGACTGTTCCCTATTTTGAAAGGCATCCTCTATTTGAAACCCTGACCAGTCCAAGTGTGGTTTAAAGATAAACAGTCAACAGAAGGAAGAGCTGGGCCTTGAAGTTGCCCAACAACAGCACCTGAATGGCAGACTGAGCAAGGCACACAGCTCACCTGGTCACAGTCTTCCACACTATGGAGAGATGTACTGTGTTTCTATTTAAGTTACGATAATCATTTCTAAATTGGCATCAACACATATAAAAGAACATATGCAAATTTTATGCAAATTGATGTCCTCTTTTGTCTGCTTATTTGGCAATGTGAAGTGTCCCCCCTAGCCAGAAAACCAAGGGCCACTGGGAGGCTGTACCCCCTGCTTCCCAGGAAGAACACCACGGCAAGGGGGCGGATGATCAGCCTGCCTCCATCTGGTCAACTGGGCCATATGAAGCCCTAGAGTCAGTGCTCGCTCCTCAGTTTGAACACTTTGTTTTGTGTGTGCTAAGCTTCTGCACCCTTCCCCTGACTGCTGCCTTAGATCGATGCATTTGGTTTTCTCGACGCTCTATTGCAGCCTTTGTACTTGATCCCTGCCCATTTGGTACCATACCATGCACATGCCACTGGCCCATTTGGGCTGTTAGCTAGATCCCCCTGGCCTTGGAACTTGACTGCCTGGAGGCTGAACCTTGCCAAGGTTTGGCATCATGCCTCCCCCTTTTCGATGGGTTTTAAAAGTTTAGCTTAGCTTAAATGGGTTTTAAAAGAGACAGATTCGTGGGAAATTAGTCTATCACTGGACAAGAGCCATGGCACAGCTGTGTAGCTGTGCAGTGCATCTCAAATTCTTACCTGATAGGAGTCAGCAACAGTGCTTGGATATCATGCTCTGCCTGTGAGCTTCCTGTAGCACAGGAGTGCAGAACTTAAGGCCTACGGGCCAAATCTGACCATCCTGGCATTGTAATCCAGCCCACTGGGTTTTCCCCAGATGGTCATGGCCCCTTTCTCTGGCCCCACCCCCTGACAGTTTGTAAGTTTCCCAGTTTTTCTGCACTTTCCCTCCATTTAAAAAAAGTTGAAATGCCCCTCCTAAGGCTTAGTTAATCACAGGAAGAGCTTTAAGCTAAAATATACTGGCATTTTTTGGTATTTTGGCACATCCCCTTTTGCCCTGCCCATTTAGCCATTGGCCACACCCACTGGTGTAATGTGGCCCCCAAGAGCTTCTCCAAAATGGAATTTGGCCATCCAGTATTTTAACTCAGAACTTCATTAAGGAACTAACAGCTCCTTTCTCCCAGGGCTGGTATGAAGGGTAAGCATGGTTGGGCACCTGACAAGACCCACTGGACTTGCTCATCCCCTTCACCATTGCAACCTGCTTGTTCACCTGTCCCTCACTCTGGCCTCAACAATGGTGGTGACGAGAAGGCAGAGCTGTAGATGCCGTTGTCTGCTTCCTCTCTGGTTCCCTTCCTGTCAAGTGAAGTCAGCAAGTGGTAGCAATGATGAGAAAGAAGATGAGGAGCAATAGCAGCTGGTGACAATGGCAGTGAGAAGGTAGCTTCAATGAGGGAAGGGGGCATTGTGAGTGTCTTCCCCAAGGGCCTTCCAAAACCATGGAGCCGGCACTGCTTCCTTCGCTCTCCCCAGTCCACATTAACTCCTCTTCCTTTACTCTTCTTTAGCACAAACTTGTTGACCACTGAACAGATTAATTGGCAGGCTACAACCCCCAATATACTATTTAATCTACCAGTTCTTAGCGAGTAGCTGGGTAGAATCTTGCCTTTATGCTTTATCCTGATATCTACAAAAATATAAAGACTAAAGTGTACTTTTTCTTGTAACTCCTTTTCTTTCTTTTTTTAAATAAAAGGCCCAGGATACTCCCGAGGGGGGACATGCCCTTAAAGCCTTCCCTGTGGCATGGCCAAGTGCAATTATTCTCAGGTATCTCTGGACTATCAGTGTCAATTCTAAGTGTCACCCCCGGCACAAGAGTGAACTGCTATATTAGCACATGAGTGGGCTAAAGGTGCAGGAGAAGGGACAAGAAAAAACAAACTACCTGATTGCAAGCACTTACACTTTTTCAGCAGTGGACCTGAAACTGTGGGATTCTCTCGCTTGGGAGAGAGAATCTGGAGAGAGAGAGAGAGGAGAGAGGAGAGAGAGAGAACAATAAAGCCCCAGGTGAAGATCTTTTGCAATTACTCAATTTGCACAGGGGGAAACCTTCTGAAAAATGTCTGGGTGGCATATGAAGTCCACCTCCACCAAGAATCCTTGGGGCAATAACATCTTTGGTTGGGTGACTTTTACCCCACCTCCAGCCAATTTTTGGCAGGGGGGTCTTTCCCCCTCCTTATTAAAAGCAAATGAATGATTTGTCCATTGGCTTTAATAGGAAAGGGAACCCCCACCCACCCAAAAAATGTCTGGAGAGTGGGTGAAGTCCAACCCCACCAAGGACCCTCTTGCCCAAGGGTCCTTGGTGGGGGTGGACTTAACCCCCCCCCCCAAAAAATGATTTTGGCAGGGTGGCTTTTCCTTCCCATTAAAGCCTATGGACAAATTGCTACATTGGTTTCAATAGGAAGGGGAAGGAGGGAGGGAAGGAAGAAAACTAAGTAAGAGGGACCAGAGGGGTCGAGAGGAGAGACATACGGAAGGAAGGAAGGAAAAGAAGAGGAGGGAGAGAAGGGGGGAAGAGCCAAAGAGAGAAATGATCCAGAGAGAGAAGCCAGAGTGAGTAGCACACACACAGGATGCACACACACAAACACAAACACAGATAAGTGTGTGTGTGCTCCCACCTTGTTTGTGATTGGCCCTCCACCACTCTAGAGCAGCTAATTTGTGGTGCTGCCCAGGGACCTTGTCAA
Organism: Shinisaurus crocodilurus; assembly: GCA_021292165.1. Classification (NCBI taxonomy): domain Eukaryota; kingdom Metazoa; phylum Chordata; class Lepidosauria; order Squamata; family Shinisauridae; genus Shinisaurus; species Shinisaurus crocodilurus. The sequence goes on along the minus strand of CM037887.1, from coordinate 13,711,360 downwards.
CATGCCAAATGGGTCCATAAAGGTTGGAGACCCCTGCCATAGATACCCACAGTGTTCCCCATAGTATGCTTATTTACTTAGTATATAATACCTTTCTACCAAAGCAATCAGGACAATTTGTGTTTGAAAAAAAAATGGCTTACAATAGAAGAGGAGAAATTATACAAAATGGGGGGGGCAGTGAATGAGTGGGGAGGGAAGAGCAAAATCAGGTCTCGGTACTTTCTCACTGTTACATAATAAAAATACATAATGGTGGAATGAGCACTGCAAGACATCGTTCTGGGAAGAGAGGAGCCACGGGCCTGTGGCTCATGCTGGCTCAGCTTGTCTGAGCGTGGAAAGCTAAGCAGGGTCAGGCCTGGTTATTACTTGGATGGGAGATCCCTCCTCTAGTTTCCTGCATTGAGCAGGGGGTTGGACTCGATGGCTTTGTAGGCTCCTTCCAACTCTATGATCTATGAAATCTATGAAAATCTTGTGGATGTGAGTTCCATAGTTTATGTGCTGTGTGAAGAGGTCCTTCCTTTGATCTGTCCTGAATCTTCCACCAATCAGCTTCATGGGATGATCCCTTTGTGTTCTAGTATTATGAGAGAGGGAGAAAAATGTCTCCCTCTCCACTTTCTCCATACCATGCATAGCTGAACCGATGGAAGGAACCTCACTGTCTCACCTCTCCCTCTGATGCAGCCAGATGCAATAAGTTAGCACCATACTCATCCTACTTTGAACCCAGGTTTCCCAGCTTCAACAGCCTCTTTGCTAGACTACATGGGACACACTATACACACTGCATTGCGTAAAAGGGCGCTGCCATCTTTAATGTGAAGTCTAGCCTAGGAATTTTCACCACTTACTAAAAATGTTTGTAGACTAGACACTGCACTTCTATCAATAGAAGATTAATAATAAGGTTTTGCCATGAAAAATATTCAAGCTATAAATAAACACAGTCAGCGAAGCAAACCACATTTGAAGAAAATCGGGAGTTTGCATATAACAAGGATTGTAACGCCAAAGACCATGTAAAATGCTGGCAAGGTACAAGCGATCAATTCCACCCAGGCATTCAAATCCATTCCTGTGATGACACTTTACAGAGGTCAGGACTGATGCAATGCAAAATTTAGATAGAATAAAAGCAAGGTTATTGACAGTCAGTGGAGTCACAAGCTAACAAAAGATGCAGCACCAGCATCTGCTGTCTTAGCAGATCCAGGAGAGTCACTGGATATATTGGCAATAATAGAAAAAGTGGGTAGGTAGTGTTGGAGGATATGGGAAGGAGTTGGTCCTATACTGGTTAGGACAAGGCAGAGTTTTCCCCCATTATGCGCAGCCTGGTTATTGAAACTGGTTATCGCCACATGGGTTGTTGAACCCTAGTAAAAGGCTCTTAAAAGGAACAGATTGTCCATACAAGGTTTAAAACTGATAAAGACATTTATTACTTTTACTTACAATTTGTTTATTCATATATGCAGAATGCATATAGGCAGATTAGAGTTTTGGTGTTAAGAGTCTGCTTCATTGGAGATTGCTGACTGGAAGACAGCTCAGATCATGTGTCCATCAGGTTGGAGAGAGAGAGAGAGAGAGAGAGAGAGAGAGAGAGAGAGAGATGGCCACAGAGAGGCTGGAAGTAGGGAGGAGGGAGGAGGGGTTAGAAAACATGCACCCTGGGGATTGTTCAATTAACCCTTTCCTCCCACTCAAACTAGTGGTTACATTACCTAGTTGATTTAAGCAGGCAATATTACAATTTCAATCAGATAGAAAGTGTCTTAAGCATCCTTTCACCAAACTGGAATGCTGTGTCCAACAGAGGACAGAAATAGCTGTTAGAGATTTTAGAAGATTTTTCCTGTTCAGCTCGTTCATTGTTTGGTGGGTTCTCTCTGTCTTGACCCTGAATTTCTCTCCCCTGAATTTGGTTTAACTAGGAGAATTTCAAAAATTGATTTTAGAAGTGGAGCATGCATAATTTGCTGCAGTTTTCAGTTCCTTCAGTTCATTTATGTCTCCCGCTGCCCTGGTACATCACTGATGTACACATGCACTTTGACAAAATGCTGAAAAATAGAAATCTCTATATGATTCATATGTTTCCATGAGGATTCTTTCTGGGTATGATATTTGATCAATGCATACAGATATAATTATAAAAGAACCTGATAAGGGAGAACTTGAAGTAAAAAAAAAAAATGAGTAGGTGGGAGTATGAGGGGTAAGTAATGAGACAGTTGGGGAATTCATCCTCTTATATTTGGGGTTGGATCCAGATTTGCACTGGATCAAATGTGCTGATGGAAGTGGACTTCCCCACCCACTCCTTCCCATGGCAGCCCTTCCAGCCCTCTGAAAATATTACACAGAGGATACCCTGCTGCACAGCTGTGACTGTGAGCTCTGGTGTGTGTGGTGGGAGCGGGATCCCAAAAAATCAAGTGGAGGAACTTTCCACGAGCACAGCCCTTCCTCTTTTGGAGGTTCGCTTTTTCCTCACAGAAGGCAGATCCTGGATTCAACTTTTTTATCTGTCAATTCTGTAGAATTTAATTCTATGTAAGAAATTAAATCCTGTGTACGAGATCCTGTGAGGGAGGCTAGAGCTCTGGTGCACTCCCACCAAAAGGACAAATCTTACAGTTTTTTGCAACTTCTTTTGAGGAGTTATACTAAGATAAAAACTGTATGATTTTGTAATACAGATATGCCCTAATAGATTGAGGCATGGAAAATACAAGGTTGCATACTGAGTAGATGTAAAAGACAAAAGGTCTTTTGTCTTGACAAAAGGTTACAAAAAAAGTCCCGAGTTAGACTGGGACTCTGGAGATCTGGATTCTAGTCCCCACTCAGCCATGAAACTCACTCGGTGACTTTGGGCCAGTCACTGACTCTCAGCCTGACCTACCTCACAGGGTTGTTGTGAGGATAACATGGAGAGGAGGAGGAGGATTATGTAAGCCGCCTTGGGTTCCTTGCAGGAAAAAAGGTGGGGTATAAATATAATAAATAAAAATAAATAAAAAAAATAAAATAAAAAAAGTAAAAAGGAACCATGCAATCATAAAGTGGGTATAATTACAAATACAGAATCATAGAATAGTAGTTATAAGGTCCATTGAGTCCAACCCCCTGCTCAGTGCAGGAATCCAAGTCAATGGATTCCTGCATTGCACTTGTTTTAAAAAGAATGGTTACAGTTGATGTGGTTAGTGGAATGATGCTATGTAGTTGTTGATGAGATCTCTGGATTGTATCCTGCCTCATTGCTTCATCAAAACCAAATTGAAACCAAAGCATTCCTCCACTGAAACAACATGTCTCATTCATGGAGAACAGCTGGAATTGTTCTCCAGCCTCTGGTATACCTCTTCCAAACCAGTCATTGCCTAATGTCAATATTCCAAAAGCTTTACTCAAAGAATTTTCTAAAGTATTATTTATTTATTTATTTACTCTCCCCCCCCCCCAAAAAAAAAACTTCAGCAGAGAAGAACAAATGATCACGAATCTCAAAAAAAGAATGTTGGGTCTGGCCTGCTGTACAGGTTTGTAATGCAGATATGCCCTAATAGGCATGAAAAAGCTGAGTGCATACTTAATAGATGTGCCATTTCAGAATTTCCAGACCAAATGAACAAATGATCTATTTAGAAATATTTAGAACAAATGATCTATATAGAAATAGATGTTTTTAGAAAGCTAAGACTATAAGAGGTATTTTATTTGTTTGTTCATTCAATGATCTGATTTGATTTTGCTGTTGCTGAAATACCTCCAAGTAGTATATCCTGAAGTGCAGTTAATTTGAAATGGTCTGTATTATTGACCCCTGCTAGCCTGTGGCTTACTAGGGCACAAAGACCCTTGGGGTACTGAAGATTCTGTCTGGCTTCACCCAAAGTTGCATTTTATTGATCAAGTTTGAAGTTGTACTGCCTACGGGGGAGATAGGGAGGAATAGAAGCACAGGCACAGTTTCAGAAGTGGCAGCTGCAGTATTAATGCTCATGTAAAGGTTACAAGAAACAATTAACCAGCCTGCCCTGGTATACAGATAAATTCTAGTTTTATGTGCTGTGTGCGAAGGGAAGGGAAAGAAAGGGAAGAGAAGGGAGACCCCCCCCTCCCCCAGTTTTTCATTCAAATATGAATCTTTGGTCTCAACACTATGTAGTAAAATAATTCATGGGCTGAGTAATAGAATATTGAGTGGAAGAATGATTGCCAGCAGAGGACTGAGATAAAATGGTGGTTAGAGATATATGGATTTTGTTAGACCCATTCCATCTGTGTTTCATGGATTGTCAGTTGTCTTTCATTCCATTGTCCGCACATTGACGGAATCACTTTTATTGCACAGGAATTTCATCTGTTTGCAAATGCACATTTGCATAAATCCCCCCCCCCTTGCCAGTTAAAAATGGTTTGCAAGTCCACAGAATCTGTGTGACTCAGAAAAAGCCAATCTTCTGCGGAATGTACAGGTTGGAGTCATAGAAATCTGATATCATTTGAATCAATTGAAGATTCATCCGACATCTATCCTGACTCCTCTCCAGCCTCCTTCCCTCCCCCTCTGAGATGCTCCAGCTAGATGGGCAAAAAAGCCCATCTAGTGGAAAATGCAGGGTGGGAGGATGGCCTCTTCCACCCTTCCTGCTCTGCATTGGATGACCATAAGCCTCCGAGTTTGGGGACTTACGGCCATCACCATTGGATTGCACCCTTAGTTGCTTAGAAGACACTGAGAGTCAGCTGTTAATGGGAATACAGGAGAAGGTAGGAGAGAGTCAGAGGAATAAGATAAAAAGAAAAGGTGGGATATGAGAGAAGGGGAAAGAATGATGAGGTAAAAGATGGTGGTAAGGAGACCTGTTAAAGAGGGGAGTCATTGATGCTATATTTCTTTTTTATATAGAACCATTTAATTAACAAAAACAGCCATTCCATTTTAACATGTTTTGGTAAGGGCTTTCCATGTTCACTCAAGCCAGGATATTACAACTATTAAGTGTCATAGCATTAACAAAAGTGCAAACAATACCAGCCACAAAGAATGATAGAGATAGACGGGACCTTGAAAGTCATCTGGTCAATCCCCCTGCTTAGTGCTCAGGTAAAGCAATCTTCCTCGAACTCTCCCACACAGGATCCTGGTTTGTTTTGTATTCCTGAAACATAAAACCTGTACAGTAGGTTACAGATGCACAGATTTTGTTCAATCTGTTCAATTTGTATTTGGCACGTTGTCAGGCACCTTTCCTTTCGTTCGATCATCTGCTGATTGATGGAATCAGTCCCCCCCCCCCAAGCGCAGAGCTTGCGTTTGTTCACACTTGTGCAGATTTGCACTTTCAAAAATGTACAAATCCCCCCCCCCATGTGCATTTTCATGCTTTAGCTTGAGGGAGGGTGCACATTTTCAGTCCGTGGGGTTTTTTTTTGGGGGGGGGGTCCCCCATGTCTAAATTTGTGTAAAATCCTCAAAAGTAAAAACAAAAACAAAAACCTGGTCCACAAGTCTTTGGAATCTGTGCAATTTGGGAATAGCTAGTCCACGGTGGAATCCATGGGTCAGATTGAAAGAAATCCAAACTCAATCTTGAATCTGTTATGCATTTCTCCAGCATCCCTAAAAGTAGGTTAATACTTTCCAATACAGCAGAATGTGCAGAAGGGTGGAGGGGAAGGGACATACTTTTAAGTTTTTGTTTGGTTTTTTTTTTTTTTTTTCAGTTTATGGCACAGGAAAGATTCAAACTTTGGGATTTCATAGCTTACTGAACTGCATCATAACTATATGCAGAGTTAGTCAAATGTAAGCCATCTGTAAGGACTGTAGTTAGGGCAGAGCAGCTCTCCATAATAATATTGCAGTCTTACTTTGTGTCATTGGCCACAAAGGAAAAAACAAACAAGCAAACAAAACCCCCAGCCTTTTAAGTAATTAGGTAAGGCAATGCATATGAAGGACCCTGAACAATCGTGCAAATAATTAGTGAACATTTCTCTTCCTAAACTCTCCTTGTAATCCTCATCTCCCTCAATGGGAGAAGGAAAATAAACTTGAGGAAGGAACTATGGATCTAGGAGAGGAACACTTTCCATGACAAGGCATGAGGAATGAAACAGCAGAAAACAAGAATTGGTTTCTATTCATACATGATATTTCTGTTCTGTCTAAAAAAAAAAAAGAAAAGAAAGAAAAGAAAAAACAACCAGGAAACCCCCCCCCAAAAATGTTCTGGGGCTCAAAACCTTGAAAGGAAGGAACATTCTCTGGTCTGAAAACCTACTCCACAAAGTGTTAATTCAGTTAGGAGGAAATTCTGCTCTACATATGTCTAAAGATGTCCCCCCCCCCCCATGGTTTGCATATCACAGAGCTCGGCTCTGGAACACAAAATGATTGCCACTCTGGATCTGGACTGCACAACATCACACTACTTCCATGCACAATATTGTGCTGGTACTAGCACTAGTATTCAGCTTCAGAGAAGCTCTCAGCCAGGGCCACATTCTGGTGGTGGATTGGGCCAAAAATACAAAATAAGATTAATAATAATAATAATAATAATAATAATAATAATAATAATAATAATAATAATAATAATAATAAAATAAAATAAAATGCCAGCATTGTAGTGTTAAGCTCTTACTGCCAGTAACTACGGTAAGCCTTAGTTAGTTCAACCTTTTGGAAATGGGAAGAAAATCTGGGAAAATAGCAAATAATTGGAAGCTGGGGGAAAGGGGGCATGTCCATTTTTGGGAGCCTGGAAGACTGGATTGGGACCCCAGGAGGACCAGGTTGGGACCCCAGACCTGAGGTTCCACACCCCTGCATTAGCCACAATATTAGTGCCCATCCTATCCATTCTCTCACTTAGGGCACAATCCTATCAGCATTGCACCCTAAGTCAGAGGCTTACAGGCGTCCAATGAGGAGTTGGAGGAATGGTGAAGGCGATCTTCATCTGCCCGCTCTTCCGGTTCTACATTTTCACTAGATGGCAATTTTTGGCCATCTACTGACAGTGACTCAGACAGGGAGGGATGGAGGCTAGAACAGCTTCAGGATACCTCATATCCTGGCTGCTCCAGTCAACTCTCTGCCCTCTGAAGCACCCCCTTTTAGCCCCTCTCCGAAGTTGTTTTCCTGATCTTGGAGAGGCAGCGATCACGGAGCCAAAAAGGCTCCCAGCGCTTACATAGAATCAATTAAACAAGACAGTCTCTGCCCACAGGCTTACAATCTAAAAAGGCACAAAACACAAGGAAAAAGTAATGGTGAGGAAAATACAGGTTAAAAAAAAGAGAGCTTCGGTACAAAAATAAATAAATAAATAAATAATAATAATTTTAGTGTGGCTGATGAAATGGCCCTGTTCGCCTTCTCAGGTCCCCCAGCTCAGTCTGCTGGAATGGTTGCTGGTGGTGACAGTTGAGGGAGGTGGCTATTGCGGGTTGTAGACCAACACATTGGGTTCGGGAAGGCTAGGATAATATATATCACCCTACATTCTGGGTTTGAATTAGGTATGTGGCGTAGTGGTGAGAGTGTTGGACTGGGACTCAGGAGATCCGGGTTCTAGTCCCCGCTCGGCCATGAAACTCACTGGGTGACTTTGTGTCATGACCCCCCTCCAGGAATCCTCCTCTGAGGACGAGTGTGACTCACCCAGGGCCCTGGACACTCCTCTGGAGCAGAGTTCAGACACTGCTGCTCCAGACAGGACCGACCGGGCAGCTGAAGAGCTGGCAGGCCCCTCTGCCATGACCCGTGGGAGTTCCCCAGCCCGGGAGGAGTCAGAATCAGAAGTGGAGATGGTGCAGGTCCCGAGTCCCAGACAGAGGAGGAAGATGAGACGGCATGGCAGGAACAGATGCAGGTCCCTCGACGCAGCGTCCGGCTGCAAACCAGGACGTCGGCCTTGTGAGGCTTTTATAATCAGCCTGCTGCTAAGGAGCTCAGCTGCGAGACGGGCGTGCCCAGGCAGCAGGCAGTAGAAAAATGCTCAGTCACTGAAGCCTGGGTATCGGGAAACAACGTCCTCCTTGACTCTTGTTCCTGATCCCTGACCCTGCTCCAGAACCTTGCCTTGAACCCTGGACTCTTGGACTCGACTCGGACTGACCCTGATGATGACTTTGCTTGATCTTTGGACTTTTGTAAGAACTTTACTGGCTATAATCCCTGGACTGTCTGACTACGCTTTTCTCTGCTCCCTGCTAATTCCTTATCAGCTGGACTTTTGGCAGCGCTCCCAGAAGCAAGGCCAGCTGCTGGCTGCCGACCAGCCTTAAGCAGGATACTTTGGGCCAGTCACTGACTCTCAGCCTAACCTACCTCACAGGGTTGTTGTGAGGATAAAATGGAGAGGAGGAGGAGGATTATGTAAGCCGCCTTGGGTTCCTTGCAGGAAAAAAGGCGGGGTATAAATATAATAAATAAATAAATAAATAAAATAATGTAACTAATTAGAAAAATAGAGTCCTATTGCTCTCTACAAATCAGTAGGTGGAGGCATCAGGCGTCTGTACTCACAGGACAAGCTGAATTACTTACCCAGTGACCTCTAGAGGCCAGGGCCATAGAACTTCAGCAAACTCTGTTACAAAATAATGAATGGGCTGTGTTAACAGAACATTGCACTTCAGGATCTTGTTGTAAGCACCATTTCATATTTCATAATGCCACAAGATTAAGTTCTTTGTTACTTTTTTTTCTTTAAGAAAGAGGAAGCCTTACCTAATTGATAGCCTTATTATCATATTGAGTATATAATTGTGCATGTTGAACATATTTTATATCTATTGATTAATGTGTTCCGTTTTCCTGTTTCCTTGTTGTTTTCCTTTAGGTCCCTCTAAGCTAACAAAATATTGTTGGTTGTTGGGCTGAATGTTTATTCAATTAATTAGACTGTAAATTGTAAGAGGCACCTAGGGTGGCAACATGCAGAGTAGATTGTAGGGATGCTGAGATGTTATTTCAAGAACCATATACTGTGCCACCAAAAAAAAACACAATTCATTTACTGCCACCAGAGCTGACAATCAAGGATCCCCTGATTGTCTATTCATACTTCTTCATTACAAACTTTTGGGAAAGGTTTAGATCACTGTAATCCAAACTCTGATGAGAGAGAGAGAGATTTGGAACACAAATAAAATTGCAATATAAAATTTAGATATAAAAAAGAAACCAAGATAGAAATCTGAATTTGGTTGAAAATTCCAAATTTTGAGTTTCAGATTGCTGGGTGATTTGGATGAATTGCAGGTTGCTGGTTTTGGCATTGGTGAGCTTGTTGATACAATGTTTTTTGGGTGACAAAATCATACCTTAATGGTGCAACCCTGATAAGGTTCGTGCCCTTGATGCTCATAAGCCCCTGTACTCAGAGGCTTAGAAGCATCCTATGCAGGGCAGGAGGAGTGATGTATTTATTTATTTATTTATTTATTTATTATATTTGTTAATCGCCCATCTGGCCAGCCACCCGGCCACCCTGGGCGATGTACAATTAAAACAATACAATAAAACATGATAATTAAAACAGTATAAAAAATTCTTTTAAAATCCTAACCCACCCCATATTCCCGCCTGAAATACCATGTTTTTAATGCACGGCGGAAGCTCATCATGGAGGGGACATGGTGAAGGTCACTAGGGAGGGAGTTCCATAAATTGGGGTCTGCCACAGAAAAGGCCCTCCTCCTAGTCCCCACCAGCCTGGTTTCTCTGGCTGATGGGCCATCCGTGGCAGATCTTGTTGAGCGGCCTACTTGATGTTGCTGGAGGCGCTCCTTGAGATAAACTGGGCCGGAGCCATGTAGGGTTTTAAAGGTCAAAACCAACACCTTGAATTTGGCGCGGCAAGCAACTGGTAGGTGATGTAGGTGATCTTTGACTCCCCGTCCTCCTGCCCTGCATTTTTGCTAGATGGGCTTTTTTGCCCATCTAGCAAAAGTGTTTTGGAGGGGGAGGGAAGGAGGCTGGAGAGGCTTCGGATGTCAGAGTGTTGCCTTGGATCTGGGAATCTGAACCTGTCCAACCTCAGATTTCGGAATCTGAAATATCCTATGCCCCCCCCCCCCGACACTGTTTATGGGCCATGGGATTACTCCCTAAATTTACTTTTGAGATTCACCTATATTTAAAATTTGGCCTAAATCAATGTCGTTTCTCTGGCAACAATGATCTAAACTATTCAAAAGAGGTAACCAGGTTACTTTGTTGCAGCAAAATCAATACAATCACTGTTGGGATCTTAAGTGAGTCAGATGTTCTCATTTAGGAGCTCGTCTCTCCCTGGTTGCCAGCATCTCCACTCTCAGCTGGTCCAGCTAGGGCATTGTGGCTCCAGTTCTCTCCGCAATGGAGTTTATTCTCAGTTGTACCGTGTGCTTGCACTGCGGTGTTGGGGTGTTGCTGGGATGGGCCACTAAAAGCATCAGCTGCTTCATTCTTGCAGTTTCCAAGGATAGAAGGGAAGAGTGTGGCTTGTGGCTATGCGCAAGGTAAGTTTTTAACATCTTCTTACAGCCAAATTAGATGTTCTGCTAAATTCCACCCTAATCAAGTTTAGTGTGGCTATGGGTGATAGTTTTGCTTACACTTGTGCAAGCACACATGGCCCTGATTTGGATTGGGCTCATGGCACTCTGGGAAGGCTGGTTTAACCTCCTCTCACATTTTTTTGTCCCCAAATTCCACACATGCACCCATGGAGGAGAGGGGGGTATTAAAAACACAAGCAAAGAAAAGTTTCTGTTGGAGTCAATAGAGACTTCCCCCCAGTTTTTGTAATAAACAAACAAACAAACAAACAAATAAATAAATCCCGGGAAGGAGGGAATATTATGGGAAAATGGGGGAGAGGTTTAACCCCCCCCCACTCTGGAATGGTGTTGTCTGAATCCAAATTGGTGCCACATATGCATACACAAGGGTAAGCAAAACTAGGACACATAGCTACAGTGTGTGTGCTTAGCAGAATGTTTAGTTTGGCATTTAGCCCTTACCCTTTCCTCTTTCTGGGGTGCCTTTCCCAGCCTTTTCTCACTTGCCTTTCCTCTGTAGCTCCTTCTCTCTGTGTCTCTGTCCCCTGTTTCCTTTCTTCGCTCTCCCAGATTGTTCTCGTTCCTCTTGTCTCTCCTCTCCATGCCCTGTCCTCCTTGCCTTTCCTCCCTTTTGTTCCTCTCTTCTGTATCAGTTAGCCACAGAAGGGATGGACGAATGAGCTAATGTTCAGGACTGGTAGGATTCTCCGAACATCATCTTGCTCCTTGTCTCGTATCGAGTCCTGTTAGTGTTTGCGATCACTGGTTGCTTTGCACGAATGGGAAACTTGCACAAATCGACCATTGACTGAATGGGAGATTTGCGCAAATCTCCCCACATTTGCACACATTTTCTTCATAGACTAAAGTGAGGCTGATTCAGTCTACTGAGGAAGTTTACATAAATTAGGAAGAACGCGAGCACGTGTTCGACAATTTGCGAAAGTTTGTAGTGGACACATGCTCGTGCTTGTATTTGTGGCTTTGAATGGGCCATGCTGGCAAAAAATGAAATTCTCATACACCTCTACCGGCAGCCTATACCCCTCGGTCCCCACCCTTTCGCAGTTGCATTTCCTCTAGCAGGTCAGAATGGCCTGTGGATAAGTGACAGCCGTCTGCCTTACCTTAGTGGTCTATCACCATCCACAGCCACACTGACCTGGCTGTTTCCAGCATAGCATGAACCCTGGAGGGGGTGGAGAGCCCCAGCAGTACCTTACCATCTCACACAGATTATATTAAAAGAATATCAAAATCATTTTGCTTTTATTTTCCTATCGTATTTAATTTGGTGTGTGTGTGCGTGCGTGTGAGTGTGTGTGTGTGTGTGGGGGGGGTGATGCTCTTTCCGCAAAGATCTTTATCATTCATTCATTCGTTTCCTCATTCTTTTAATTTCCACATGCCACATGCTTCAAAAAGCCTCAGGACAGCTTTTTGATATTTAAGATTCTGACGATCTGCTTTAATACACACAACTATAGTAATAAAAACTCCTAGCTTTTAAAAAAAATATGATTGCATCACCTGACTCTAAAGCTTTGTCACCTGTTCCTCTTGGGAATCTGTAGCTACTGAGCCATTTGAAAAAATGAAGAAGTAAAAAGAAGGATAGTCAGTTTTACCACAGCTCTTTAGTTTTATTAACACCGGAGTTCCATTTGCATAGAATAATGGCTTCCTGTAAAATCTTTACAAGAAGGAATTTAGATTTTCACACAAAATCGCTTCTGTTTTGAATAATCTTCTTCTTCTTCTTCTTCTTCTTCTTCTTCTTCTTCTTCTTCTTCTTCTTCTTCTTCTTCTTCTTCGTCTTCTTCTTCCTGGCAGACCTGTATAATCTTGTTTTTGTTTTCTTTTTCTTTTCCTAAACAGAAACTGCCTTGGTCACTCTGATGGATGAAGCAATGCTGAGAGAATGACAGGGGGAGTGCAACCGTGCTTATTCTCCTTGACCTCTTAGTGGATTTTGATACCATCAACCATTGTATTCTTCTGGATAGGCTCTCTGGGTTGGGAGTTGGAAGTAGGGTGATATTGTCATTCCATTCCTACCTGGAGAGCCAGTTCCAGAAGGTAATGCTGTGGGGGTTACTTCTCTGCCCCATGGCTTTTATGCTATATTTTCCCCAGCATGAATTCTGAACCAGCTGAAGTTCTGAACAGTCTTCAAAGTCAGCCTCATTTACAATACATTGCATAGTCCTTGATGTTACCAGATACTTGCGTTCAGGCTATCTCTGTCCAGGAGGCACCTCTTTAGCAAGGAGTATCTTTCATTAGCTTAGGCTGGTGCACCAGCTGTGGCCTTTCCTGGGCAGAGAGGCCACAGGCCTGGACATGGTTGTCCATGCTCTGGTAACATCAAGGACTGCTTTAATTCATTGTTCTTTGGACGTACTTTGGAGATTGCTCAGAAACTTTAGTTAGTTCAAAATAGAGTTGCTAGGCTCTTCACTAGGACAAGTTGATATCAAATCATAGAATAGTAGAGTTGGAAGGGGCCTATAAGGCCATCATGTCTAACTCCCTATAGAACCATATCTCACCAATATTGAAAGAACATCACTGGCTCCAAGTCCATTTTTTTAGCACAATTCAAAAATGCTGGTGCTTGCTTTTAAAGCCCTATATCAATTAGGAACCAGGCACATGAAGGAACGTTTGCTCCCATCCCAACTTGCCTGTGCATTGAGGTAACCTTTGGAGGCTCTCCTCCAGGTGTTACTGCCATCTCCGGTGGCCAGTGACCAGAAAGAGAGCCTTCTCTGTGGTAGCACAACATTTGTGGAATATTCCGTCCACAAAGAGGCTGGTGCCAACACAATCTCCTTTCAGTACAAAGCAAATATGTTTTTATTTTCCCAGGCTTCTAAAATTCATTTGAATCCCCCTCCTTTTTCCCATGATATTTTTCTATTTTATGGTGGGTGGGGGGTTGTAAATCACCTTGGAAGTTCTACTGAAGAATGGTATATAAATCAAATCTTTTAAATAAATAAAATACATACATAAAGCTAGACAATGCTGCCTCATAGATTCCAAACATTAGGCAGGGAAAAGTCTCACCTCCGAAAGAAAGCAATATTATTATTTTAAGAAAGCAATCCTATGGTCCCTAGACAGCATCCCAGGGCCCATAAGATTGCTCAGAAGAAAACCCTCTGGGATTGTACACAGCTATGATCCCAGAGGTGTGCGTGCGAGCGTGCATGCATGCGTGCGTGTTTAGATGCCAGAGCCTTCTCCTTGGCTCCTCCCAGTCACCACAGAGATTTCTCTAGTGGCTTTCTCTACAATGTTGGAACTCTGATCTCATTGATGGGGGAAATTGGGCACCCTGGGGTATGCCAATGGGTGCAGGAGGAGTGGCTAAGGATCCGAGGGATCCAAAGTCCTCCCAGCTCCTGACCGTGACACTGACACAGAAAAATATTTAGCTCAAGAGCATGTCTAAATTTATTTCCCATTGCTGGCAAGGGGAGAGACTTATTTTTCATCTGTCAATGGACAGCCCCACTTCCCTTCAATTTCTGTCCAGCCGGCAAGAGCTGACAAGGCATAGCAAGCAGCGGAGGCTCTGATATTGAAGGCTCTGTTGTGAGGACATAGGATTCCACTTTACGTGACAGTTTATCTACTCATTGGGATTGAGGGTGATCACAGAATACTTCCTTTGTGCGTATCATATAATGGCTTGCTGCTGTAATAGAAGCTTTCCAGAATGTCATCTGCAACATTCTACTGAAGGATTGTGAATCATTTGAGAGCTACACAATAAGCATTGAAGCAATTTATCCTGCTATTTGATGGAGTGAAGTCCCTTCCATGCTACATAAAGGGCACCTCTCTACATTGCTTTGTCTGCTTAGCGTTTGTGACCTCCTCCATATTCTAAGTCAGAGGGAGGCAGAAGGTAGAGCAGGATCTACTGAGAGAGCTTTGGCTCTTTGGAGGTAGATCAGCAAAGGGTTTACGATTCCCAATTGCCTAACAAGAGCAACAACAAGAATTAGGCTGCTGAAATGAAGACAATTTGGGGAAAACCAATAATGGATGTTTGGGTGAAAGGACTGTGATCTCAGTTCTGGTACTAAAAACACATTCCTGGGCTGAGCATGAGCTCAAAGGCACCATATAAGCAAGCATCAACACCCAGAACATTTGGGCCCGTGCACCCCTACAGGGGCCGCTAGAGCTGATGCGTACTCTGCCTGGAGTCCCCTGGCATCATTGCTGACGCCGCCACATGGGCCTACAAGCAGTGCTGCCACCGCAAGATCCCCAGGCGGTCTTACCCTGCAGCATGCCATGCTGTGTAAGGGAGCTGAGCGTCCGCCCTGTTCAATCACGTGTGGCCCTCATCAGCTCCTCATGCAGTTCTCACCACCGCTGCCAAACCATCAAAATTTGTGGTGGCGGCAGGAATCAAATCATTTCCCATTTGCCACTGATCTTCAGCAACAAAAACTCTACAAAAGCCTAAAACAGCCAAATCTCACTTGAATACAAGCAAGGTTTTGACATTTTGGGCTACCATAGCAGTTTGCTACTGCTACAGAAGCCTAAAATGGCCGAATCTTGCTTAAGAACAAGCAGAACTTGGACTCTAGGCTTCCTGAGTAGTTTTCTGCCAAAAATCAGTGGCAAACAAGCATCCCCCCCCCCCGGAAACCTACAGAGTATGGACACCCTATGGAGTGGGGATGCCCTGCAGAGTGGGGCCCATGGAGAGGGTGGGATGCAAAATGGGTCCTGGATCCCCTACGTCGCCCACTCCTGCTCTGAAGAGAGACACAAAACTTGAAACACAAATAGAGGAAATGAACACCTACATTTAAAATGGAATTATGCTGAACTAAAATCATTTTGGAACAAGGTGACTTGTCTTCAGTTAATGATATTATTGGATATGAAATCCTTCTGTTACTGATTATTTTTCTTTTGAGTGATGTTCAACCTGCTCATTATGAACTCATAGAGATTCTTTTAATTGCAGCCAGATTTTGCATTGCTAGACACTGGGAAATGATTAGATCCCCATCTGTTAAGGAATGGTTACAAAAAGTCTTTATTATGGAGATGAAGCGGCTTATGAGATATATATATGGAGCTATACAATTCAAAGATTTCCTGACGTCTGGAATCCTTTCATATTCTATTGGATTAACAAATGTCCATATTCCATTATGAACAGGCACTACACACCATCTTCCCAAACTGCAGTAAACTACTCTGTTTATTTTTTTGAAAAGAATAATGATTTTATTTTTTTTTACAACAACACGCCATATAATTGTGGATGGCCAGCATAAGAAAAGATTCGATTCTTTTCTGGCTTCCACAGAAATCAAGAAAAGAATCAATTTTAAAACTAATGAAGCTCCTATCCATCATAAAAGGTATATCCAGGCAAGTTGGCAGAATCCTCAGACCATATGTTGCTAAAATATGCCACTTCTTAAGGGGAACCACAGGCTTCTTGTCAGAGCTGTGTCATACATAGCCATTAAGTTGAAGCCAGAAGCTGGGAACCAGGAGCCAGTGGGGTCAAACCAGGACTTAGCACCAGACGCTCAGAACCAAACAGCAAACCAAGAGCCAGAAAATACTTATTATTATGGCAAAGTCCCAGTCTGTGCAGGAAAGGCTTTATAGCTCTTTCACAGGGGAGAGGCAAAGGCCAATCTCAGTAGATGGTGTCATTCATG
Organism: Shinisaurus crocodilurus; assembly: GCA_021292165.1. NCBI lineage: Eukaryota > Metazoa > Chordata > Lepidosauria > Squamata > Shinisauridae > Shinisaurus > Shinisaurus crocodilurus. The sequence goes on along the minus strand of CM037887.1, from coordinate 13,695,062 downwards.
CCTGGGAACCATTTACTATCTTGGGAGACGCTCCAAATTGTAGTCTTGGTGACTTACCAAATGGGGCAGGTGGTGCATTGGTTCCCTGGCAGCTCTTGGCACTTCTTCAACAAACTGTATTAAAGATATTCCATATTTAGGTTATTTTGTTCCATACATATGGCCAAATTAACAATGGAACCTCTTTCAGATTCAAAGTGGGCTTTTTTTTTTTTTTAAGGGAACACAAACCCAATAGTGTGTTGCTTCCATCCAGACATGACCACCATGTGTGATTTAAAAATCCCTACACTCTGCCCACATTTCTTACATACAGTCACCCAATATCTTCTGCAATTTTTATGGAGCAATGATCGATCAGAGGCAGATTCCATAAGCATCCTTAGCAAATCCTTGTTCAGACATACCAGTTATTGTGGGTGACCTCTGGCCAGTCACCATTTCTCTGACTAACCTACCTAACAAGGTAGTTGTGAGGGTAAAGGGGGGGGGTGTATACTGCCTTGAATTCCTTAGAAAAAGTGAGTAATAACATAATAACAATTAAAATCTGACATAAATAAAGAAACCATCAGTTAATACTTTAACCTTCATGGCCCATGCCATCAAGGAGTTCAAGGCACTTTCTTTATACAAATTAATTCAGGTGGGTGCTTGGAACGTGAAGTAGAAGAACAAGAAGTGATACAAAGATTTAATTGTGTGAACTAAAGTCTCCGTAGGGAATATGGATTCCTCTCACTGAATGGAAGAAATTAAGGTACATTACTATAAGAATGAAAACTCCAGAGAGGTTTAGGTGATTTTTTTGAAGCATCCCTATGGGAAGTGGATAAAACCCTTGTTAAAATAATTTTTAATATCTATTTGCTCATTCGTTCCACAGATTCTTTCACACAGGAGAGGGATGCACGCTCCTCCATACAATACCTCCACACGCTCTATCACCAAATGTTTATTGGCATGAGATTGGAGCAGAGGTTCCCAGAATGTGGCATAAGTTTAGACAGGTAGACCCCTAAGTTCAAAGAAAAAGTTTGAAAAAAACCTCCATTAAGTGCAAAGGCAGGTAGAGACCTGAACAATATGGAAGGGTGTGGCGTAACCCCACCATTCAGTTCCCTGGTGTATGTCTGCATTAGTATGTTTGGTGAGTATAGAATGTTGAACTGAGTGGGTGTGGTTTGTGATGTTTTGGAAAGGATGGGGGGAGGAGTATATAAGGAGTGTTTGAGGGATGTCAGAGGTAGTGAGTTGGATGTGGTGGGTGTGTTGGGAGTAGGGTTAGTTGGGTCGTTGTCTGTCAGGAGTTTTGAGAGAAATCAGTGCTTGTCTGAAGAGTGGAAGTATTTAGAGTTATAGGGACTTAGGTTAATTACAAAGTGTTTGGTGTAGGCAGGTTTAAAGTTATTTTCTGGAACTAAGATTTTGTGAACTAAAATAAACTTATTTTTATTTTGTTTGCTACCCAAATCCTACGTGTCAGCTTTGGTGTTATTAACCTGCATTATTTTTAAATCTACACACACACACGCCTTTGTACCCACAGTATCATAAATTTAAAATAGATCCTTAATGACCTGTATTATATTTTTCGCTCCATAACACGCACCTGGCCATAACACGCACTTAGGTTTTAGAGGAAGAAAACAAGGGGAAAAAAATATTCTGAACCAAATGGTGAAACGACTACAAAACCCTGCCACTGTCACAGAACCGAGCGGGGAGGGCTTTCCCAACCCTGCGCTTTCTCCGCTGTTGGTGCTGCTGCTGCAGGCAGCTGGGTCAAAGTAGCTGAAAGTTGTGCCGGTCCAAGCGCCCCCCCTCCCCTGGAAGATTAGGGTGACGGGAGGGAGGAGAAGCTCTGCTTTGCCCAGTCTGAGTTTGTCTGTCTGTCTCTGCCTTTAGCGCGCACACACACCATATATACACACACACACCCTCTCTCACACTCGCACACCCCCTCCGTCCCTTTCCTGGTCTCTGCCTTTAACGCGTGCACACACCATACACACACGCACACACACACCCTCTCACACTCGCACACCCCCTCCATCCCTTTCTTGGTCTCTGCCTTTAGCATGCGCACACACCATACACACACCCTCTCTCACACTCGCACACCCCCTCCGTCCCTTTCCCGGTCTCTGCCTTTAGCGTGCGCACACACCATATATATATATATATACACACACACACACACTCTCACACCCCCTCCGTCCCTTTCCCGGTCTCTGCCTTTAGCGTGCGCACACACCATATACATACACACACACACACACACACACCCTCTCTCACACTCGCACACCCCTCCATCCCTTTCCTGGTCTTCTCCTCCCTCTCCTCTTCCCCCTCCTTTTCCCCTTCCCTTCCCCCAGAGTAGCTGCCGGAGGAGCAGGCAGGCAGGCGTGGTGCTCCTGTTGTGTTTCTGGGTTTCCGGCAGCTGCCGAAGGAAGAATCCTCCCCCCTCCGCCCCTAGCAGCAGTAAGCAGCGGGGAGGTGTGGTCTGTTTGGGCTGGCTCGAAAGAAAGTCACAGCCCAAAGTTGAAATGCTATATGCTTCATTTCCCTCGCTTGGAAAAGCTCCTGGTTTGAGCAATCCCCTCCTGCTCAGCCTAATTGAAATGTAAATTCAAGAAATTCGCATATAAGAAAGAAAGCCTCGTTCAGAAGGGTATTTCCCTGTTTTTATCAGCAGCTCTCCATCCTGTATTTTTGTTTCTCATTCCCTCTTTTCTTTTCCTGCCTCCGAAGAAGTGGAAATGCTACCTACGTGCCTTTTCCTCACTTCCCCCTCCCCCTCCCCCTCGGCTTGCAGCAGCTCTCCGTCCCTCCTCCTGTGTTTTTCTTTCTCATTCCCTCTTTTCTTTTCCTGGGATCGGGGCAAAGGAGTGAAGGATCAGCTGGTTGGGGCTGTGGAGCAGCTGCCCAGCTGTAATTTTTTTTTAAAAAAACAACACAATATTTTTACAATATTCACTCCATAACACGCACAGACATTTCCCCCTATTTTTTTGGGGGGGGGGAAGTGCGTGTTATGGAGCGAAAAATACGGTAATCTTTTCCCTCATTGGTAGGGGAAAGGTTTCATTTGACCCTCCCCTCAGGTTTTTCAGTGTTGGTGCTTCGCCTGAGAAGGGTTTATGCGTCTGGTCCTAAGGTGTAAGGGACCATGTCGTCGCAAAGGCCAATTATTATATTTTGGTATTAAACATACCCCTGGCTTCTTTTCTATTCCTCTTCCTCTGTTTTTCCCGTGTGTTTGTGTGTGTGTTTTTTAAGATTTTATTTTTTACAGATTGGAAGCCCCTTGGAAATAGTGACTTGTCAAGCCTGTTATTTGTAAAGCACTTGCAAACAAACAAACAAACAAATAGCCCCACCCAGGTTTTAACTCCTCAGGAAAGGTCCTTCTCTCAGTCCCACTGCCACTGGAGGCATGCTTGGTGGGAACGTGAGACACGGCCTTCGTAGCGGCTGCTCCCATGCTATGGAACTCCAAGCAAAGAGAGCCCAGCCTAGCTCCATCTCTGTTGTCCTTCTGCTAGCTGACAACACATTTTTTTCCAGACAGGCTTTTGAAGGGCACAATCCTATGGCTGCTAGACACTGTCTAGATGGCCATAGGATAGGTCGGAGAGACCCAGCTCTGACCTTGGAAATGTGTCCTGTGGTTGGAGCTGGGACTCCAACCATGGAGCGCCCTCCCTCCACCCTCGCAGTTGGTGTGGTTCTTTCCGTGCCAGCTCACCGGCTCTGGCTCTGAAGTTGCGAGTACGACTTCAGAGAAGGCACTCGGCGGGGGGGGGGGGGATTCTGGGGGGGGAGGGGAGGAGTGAGACTCCACCAGGATATGAGATATCCCAGCGGGGCATCAGCCCCTCTTCCTCACAAGCAGGGCAAAAGACATAGATGGCTGAAATCACCTGTCTATGTCTTTTGCGGGACGGGGGAAGTGCGGAGACAATCTCTTCCTCTGTGCTCTTCCCACGCTCGATTGGATGCCCATAATCCTCCCGAGTTTGGAGGGTTACGGGCAGCCACATTGGATGGCGTTGCCCGATGACATATTTGCTATTGTAGGTTTTAATCGGGTGGATGCTGCACATTTCTTCATTACTGATTTTTTTTTTTTTTTTACGGAAGTGCTTTTATATTTTAATTATAATTTTGTATTTTATCTGTATGCTTCTTGTTAGCTGCCTTGAACACTACTTTTTAGTGGAAAGGCAATAGTGTGTGTGTGTGTGTGTGTGTATCTGATAAATAAATAAAACTTGCATGTGAGAGTTGTGTAGATTAGAAAGAGAGACTGAAAGAGCAGTGTTTTCCTTGAAACAGTCAAACAACTGCACCTTAAGTGTTGCAGCTCTTTCCACTGGGTTACCTTTAGAGAACAATGTCAGTTTCCCAGCATTTCTCCCAAAGTCCCAAGCCCTGCTGCCACCAGTTATAACATTTCATTTCATGTGTTACTAATCTAATTGCTAGCTACTCCAGTTACAGCCTTTGGTGGATTTTTGTTGTTGTTGCAACAATACCTCACATGCATGTACCTGTGTGACTCCCCCTATAAAAATATCTGAATATGGTCTCACACTTTAATTACATTTTTACTATCGTAGTTTATCCTTTGCTTGTGATTCTGAGTTATAGATGTTTCACTGTGACCTCCTTTTCAGCTTACTTGCCCTAGGTCAGAAGACCAACCACTGCCTAACAAAGGCTGACATAACTATACGGTGCTGCTAGGTCATGGAGAAAACTGGGTAAATGGTGCAAGAAATAGACACGAATACTCATTTTACATTTGATCACAAGCACATTTATAGTCTTTCTCCTGTGAACATGGCTGTGACTTTCATTGGGAAGAATGAACGGAGATAAAAAAAGAAAGAGAGAGGGGAAAGGGTGGAAAAGAAATGACTACTGCATATAATGCAGTCATTCACAGTTCAACTTCAGTCTTTGAATCATGATGAACCGAATGTGTTTCTGTTTATTTCTGAGAACTGGATCAGACATGCGTGATGACAGAAACAAGTGATGGATCACATGTGTGAATGGACCATCACAGAAGCCCCCTTCACACATTACTTGTGTTTGGTGCAAACATCTACAGGGGGAAAGCCAAGGCACAGAGATTTTTATGTACACTATGTAGACTTACCCTGTGTGTCAGGATCTGCTCTGCCAGCATAGTGCCACAGCTCCATCTAGTGGCTGCTGCCTGGTAGCTTCCTGCTGGCTTCGCAGGATCCTGCCCCAGACCTTCAGCTGTTCCACCAGGTCTGCTAATGCAGTCCATCTGGGAGCTGCTGGAAGCGCTATATAAAGACAGCCTCTGCATTGCAGTCTTTGCCACAGCAACATATGCCTCTGTGTTGTCTGCAGCCAGTTCCTGCTTCCAGCAACCAACTTTGATCCTCGCTGTGCCGTGCGCCCCGTGCGCCCCGTGCGCCCCGTGCGCCCCATGCCCCTATGACTGCTCTTCACCTATGCTTCTGCCTTTGGCCCTTGCTCTGCTTGGTATGTGCTTGGACTCTGCTTGCTCTTTGGACTTGTCTTTCTGCCTCTGTTTGCTCTTTGGACTTGTCTTTCTGCCTTTGACCCTTGCCTGGACACTGCTTGCTCTTGGGACTCGCCTTCTGCCTCTGGCCCGCCCTTCCTTGGACTCTGTGCTTGAACCCTGCCCCGCTTGATATGTGCCCTGACCTCGGTCTGCCTTCTGGATCTGGCTCACTCCTGACCTGCTCCTACCTCCATCATCCCTTGTCCCTGGCATTCTGCTCTGAACCTCGCCACCTATGCCCCGGACCCTTATACTATGTGAGAACTGAAGCCCATCATAAACTGTTAGAACAGAACCAATAATGTTCTGAAGAATGACATAGGGTGGCCAGGTGTCCTTTCTTACAGAAGACATTCCCCTGTTTGAAGGGCTGCCAGAGAGGATGAAGCTCTATTTTGAAGGCATTCTCTGTGTGAAGGGTTGTCCAGTCCAAGACCAATTTAAAAATAAAGAACCATCAGAAAGAAGAGCTGGGCTTGAAGATGCCTATTGAAAGGACCTGGACATCAGACTGAGCAAGACATACGGGTCTGGGGTCACTGCTCACAGTCTACCACACTATGGTGTGATGTGCTGTATTTCTATTTTAATTATAATGATTATTTCTAAGTTTGCATCTATGCATATAAATTAGCATATGCAAAATTTATGCAAACTGGCATGACCTTTGGTCCTCTTTTTTAATGATTCACTGAATCTGCCAGCCATTGCGGAGGGGGGGGGGAGACTGCAAGAATTTGGACAGATACTTGGATATTTGTACTTTGAGAGAGATGAAAAAGTGTGCCACCCTAAGTGGCATGTTCTCACAAATCCCAGAATTCCTTTGTTCCTGCTAGCATTTCCTGTGCACTCTCCATCTAACCTACCTCACAGGGTTGTTGTGAGAATGAAATAGAGAGGAGGAGGAGGATTATGTAAGTCACCTTGGGTTCCTTGGAGGAAAAAGGGTGGGATATAAATATGATAGATAAATAAATAAATAAATAAATAAATCATGGTGGTAGCCAATTGTCAGCAAGATAGGGGGAGGAGCATAATAAATGGGGACATCGAGACTGGGCAATGGGAGAGATCAAGAGCTGCTGCTGGAATTTACAGGTCCCGGACACATGAAAGTGAAGATTAAACTACACATTCAGTTAAATATATAGTGTATAGCTGTCCCTCTACTTTTTCTTTACTCACAAGTGAATGCATGGGGACCTCCCACCTGCTTCCCTCTTGATATTCCCCACTCCTTCCACAGGTGTTTTTTTTTAAATGAAAACAAAGCATTCATTGGTGCCAATCTAGATTGGGACCCAACACACTTCTTGTGCGTAAAGAAAAAGTCAAGGGAAAGCTGCACACCATGCATTTAGTGAAACATGTAGTTTGGCCCTAAATGAATAGGCTTCTGGTCTCCATAGTGTGTAGAAGAACTGAACCTAAATGCCAGTGTTGGGGAACTCCGTCTAAAGGTTGCTTGTTTCTCAAGAATAGTAAATATACATAGATAGCTTACTGCCATGTTTAGCTATAAATGCAGATCAGGCAGCCAAAAAAATGTAGGCAGTTTAAATAACAGTGCCTAAGGGTGCAATCCTATGTATGTTTAGACAGAAAAGGATCCTACAGCTCCCAGAATTCCTCAGCCAGCATGGCTGACTTTTTTTCCTGTCTAAACATGCATAGGATTGCACCCCCAAGAAGCTTCAAGACATCACGTTTTCAAAATGGATGCGGCCTTTCATGTAGAAACGGTTGTTACTAGATTGTAATGCTTCTCATGGGTACTGCAAGTGGAATCGTAGTGGGAGAGAATGCTTCGCTGCCTTACATATTTTCCTTAAGTCTGCCAAGAGCCCTTGTGAGTACAACTGTACATATGAAGGGTTCCCTCCATGTGATGAGAAAACCTGCTCCTCTGGGATTTCTGGATAGAGCCTGCCACAACAATCCTGCTCCCCTCCCCCTCCCCCTCCCATACATGCTCCTTATAGTGTTTGAAAGGCATGTACGGTGCACTCCTGGGCAGATAAATTACGGAATAGCGCATGAAGGTGTGGATTAGGCCTGAGAATGTCAGGTTTCTTTGGGAGACTTAAGTTGTGCTCTTTTAGCATAACCCTATGAATGTCTACTCCTATAAAGTTCCACTATATTCATTTGTGTTCATTCCCTAGTATCTGTGTTCAGGATTCCAGTATTTGTCATAAAGATTGAGCAAATGGTTTAACACTAATATAAGCAGATATTGGTTTCCTGGGTGTTTCCATTTAAATGCATTCAACCACCACACACAGATACTCAATATTCCAACAACAACAACGTGCACCCCATGGGGGGAAACCATCAAAGACATGATGGCTTATTTCTTGGCCTTTGTGCTAAGACTCCCCCCCCCTTTGTTGTAACATGAGGGGATTTTGGCTTTCTGATATATCAATAGCAAACATCCCATCCATTATAAAATATACCAAGAGCAATCTTGCATTCATTCACAAGCGTATAGGGTGTTGTTGTTTCTTTTGTTTTTTCAGGAACATAAAGCAGATGAATGAACTTTGTGAACACAATTATCAAGACGGTCATTAAAAAAAAGGATCTTGGGTTTTCTTGCTAAAACTATTCACAAAGGTGTGTTTCAGAAATGTCAAGTTATCAATCGACATCACTGAACTAAATTCTTTAAGTGTTACCGCTTAAATTACTGGTACATTGTTATTTTTATTATTTAGCATAATACTCTAAAAAATATGTTGGGTGACAGTGGTGAAAGACTCGTATTCATTCAGAAAGAACTGACTGAAGCAGACCTGGTTTTAACCATTACATTCATTTAATTCCCATTTGTTAAATTATTAGGTATGCAAAAGATTGGCAGATTGCCATTGGTTAATACTATGGGACAACCAAAAGAGATTCAGATTTAAGTTAAAGCTATTGAGTTTTTCATCATTAGTGAAGGCAGCTTTATTGTTAAAAATCCAGCATTTAGATAACATAGCACAGTTCAGTATGTTCTCCTGTTCATAAATGTCTTGCCATTCCCTGCCTATTTTTTTTAGTCCTGTGTTTCTGAATTCTTAGGCTTTCAGTTCTCTTAAGTTGATTTCTTTCCATAACATGTCTGTAGTGATTCATTCCCCAGGAAACCCCACTAATCCTGAAGTATAACAATAAAGTCCTGTCTATTTGTGCTGATACACAACCACCCCATTTTATCCTCACAAGCATCCTAGAAAGCAGGTTAGGCTGAGAGACAGTACACAGTAGCCCTGTTCAGGCATTTGCCTGAATGCATTAAGGCTTAAAGTGAGTAGAGGGTACTTCACTGTGCAAAGTACTTTTCTTCACACAACACTTAGTTAAATGATGGAATTCACTTCCACGTGATGTAGTGATGGCCACCAATTTGGATGGCTTTAAAAGGGGTTTGGACAACTTCATGGAGGATAAGGCTATCCATGGCTACTAGTCCCGATGGCTATATGCTACCTCCAGTATCACAGGCAGTATGCCTATGTACATCAGTTTCTGGGGAACATGGGTGGGAGGGTGCTGTTTGTGTCCTGCTTGTGGTTTTCCTCTGGGCAGCTGGTTGGCCACTGTGTGAACAGAATGCTGGACTAGATGGACCCTTGGTTTGATCCGGCAGGGCTCTTCTGATGTCCTTCTGAGAGTTGGGGCCCTTCACATTGGCTCTGCCCCCTATGTCTCCAGGTGTGCTGGCTCTGCCCCCCCTCCTGAGTTCAGACCTTAAAGTCCTCACGCAAATGCCTGAACAGGAGCAGCATGACTGGCCCAAGTTCACTAAGAGTTTTGGGAAATAAGGGTGACGAATAGTTCAGTGGCAGAGTACAAGATCTGCATGCCAAAGCTCCCAAGTTCAGTCCCTGCCATCACCATGTAGAGCTGGGCAAAACTCCTCTCCTGAGATTCTTGAGAGCCACTGCCAGTACCAGTAGCCTTCAACATTTTCAGACCCAGGACCTGTTGGAGTAAAGCGAGGAGGCTTGTTGTGATAAGTCATCTGAACTAGTGGGGGGGGGGGTGATAGACAAAGGGGAACTTGTTTTCCCTGTCTGCTAACCCACAGCCAAGCCACAATACGTAGTTAGGTCAACCATGGGCCGCCCAACCCAGAACCAACCCACAGACAGTATAGTGTAGAATAGTATAAATACATCTGATCAAGGACAGATGAAAATCTCAGGGCACACACCTGCACCCACAGAGGGAGAGAGAATTCGACACAGGCCACTTCCCTGTTAAAGAAGTGATTTTACTTTTAGTAGCTCCTCAGAGAGACTTTACATTTCTTTGAATTTACAGCATTAATTCACCATGCATGGAAGGTGAGTAGTCTGAAACTCTGGGGACCTGTTACAAGGTTCCTACATGACAGAAAACACACAACAGTACAAAATGTCTCTGGAGGTTGTAAAAATTACCATCCAGTGATCTATGGCACCTGAATTCAGAGGATGTATGAAGTATAGGAGAAACATATTAGCTTCTTCTCTCCTCTAGACTCCACAGGTAATAAGAGGTACGGAGCAGTTGTGAATGACAACATCTCTCATAAAGCTTGTGGAAAGAATGGGCTTGCCACATTAAGGGTATGTCCCTATCTGGCTTTTTCAGTATAGCCCTTTACAGAATCATCTGAACACTTTTCAGGTCTCCATGTGTGCAAAGTGTGCTGCAGGGAGTTGCTCACTGATTCTGTCCATGCCATTGCATGCTCTACATGCCATGCCCCCTGACATCCGTGTACAAACAGCCGTAGCTCCAGTGTAGAAATGGGCATATGTAGGCAGGTTCCACCTGCAGCCTACACATGTCCATTTCAACATCTGAAATGAACGTGTGCAGGTTCAGGGCAGAACCTGCTGTGATGATACCCCCACTGGCACCACACACACACCAACCTGCTGGAGTTGGAGGAGCCAGGACCCCACTGGCTCCTCCCACCAGTGCACTGTGAGGATCAGGTAGGCACGCGCCCCTCCACTGCTGCTCCAAATACTGGAAGTTGAGTGCATTATCTGTGACTCTACATTCCACAGCTGAGCCAGCACTTTCTCCCAGCATACCCAGTGCAGGGAGGGCACCACAATCCTGCTGAAGGCGGTGAACAACACCAGTTTGTAATATGAGACGATGAGCTCCATCATCCACCTTAACCTGACAGACTCCACCAGGCTGAATTGCTGGTCATCCAATGCCAACTACCATGATCTACAGTGGTGTTGTAAACCACCATTTTGTGGTCTCATATTTGCTCCACCCTTATACCTCCATAGTGGCCTGCCTAAGTCTCTACTTCGGGGGTGGACACCAACTAGGAATCCTCATGCTAACTCTACCCTAGGGCAACAGACATGCCCTTGCTGGCTGACCTCCCCCGGCTGGACTGACTGGTGCTGCCTCTTCTAGTGCTGCAGATGACTTGTGCTGGTGTAGTGGCCTATTTGCTTTCCCCACCTTAGCTCCTTTCTGCAATGCAGTCATGTAGCATAGCTTGGATCTGCAGCAACTTCAAAATGATCCCATTTTCCTGGAAGATGACCCAGAGGTTCCACTCTCTAAACTCTGTTTCTCCTCCAACAACACAGGAGTAGTTGGGGTACCAGAGGGGGGGGGGAACCTGCTGGTGATGGTAATTATGCCTCTGTCTCTTCCTCCTCCACATTGCTCACCACATAAGAACTACAGATGTTGATGCCTTTTGTGAAGGAACAGTGGACTAAAATATATGTTTGTTTTTCCCACCTTGGTGAGTAACTCCACCACATTGGATATAGCTCCTTGAGAATTTCAACATCTAACAAAATCCCATCTAACAAAATCTCAGTGCCTCTTCTACCACTGTGGGTGGGGTTCAATCCTACCGCTCCCAGCTGCGTTTTCTACAAATAGGACCTGCTTTGCAGTGTGAGGTCAGATGCCTGCTGCAATGGAAGGATGGTTGATCCTGGGTGGGAACTGACGTCAAAGGCACTATCAAGAGCTCTCTCAGCCCCTCTATGTCTTTTCCCCCTAGAAATGCTTCTGCTGCCATATGGCTTACCCATACCACAACCTGTTTTCTTAATTGCTACTTCCTGTGATGTATTAAGTACAGCAACTTTATTAGAAATCAAGGGTTGTATCCAATGGGTTCTATCCAATGTTAGTCTGACTTAACTCCCCTTCATTGCAATGGGTCTATTCTAACTAGGACAAGCATTGGATACAACCCAAACAATGCTTGGGCACACAGTAGAAGACGATTAATAGATCAGTGATAAGATCACACAGTACTGTGTGTGTATTAAACTAATGTACACACATAGGGCACACCACGACCCACCCACACCACACACAAGACAGAACACTGAGAAACATGTAAAAAAAAATTAAAAAGAAAGAACGGAAATGATGAAACACACACACTAGAAGAAAGATGAACTGAAGAAATAGAATTTTTTAAAAAATGTAAGAAGGGGCAAGGATTCAACTACCCAATAATAAGATCTTCAGAAAACCAAGACTACACAGATAGACACAGACAGTCACACCAGATTGACAAATAGGAGTGTGTGTATGTAGATAATATATATTTTTTAATGAATTTAAATTGGAAGAAAACACTTAAATACAACATCAAGAATGAAAAACACACACATAAAATAGAAAACAACAACTGGAGGACAAGGAGCAGGAGGAACTGGATTTTAAAAAGTTTCTTTTTACTTTTAATGCTAGGGAGGAAGGAGAAGGATTAAACTTTTCAGATTTTAAGGGAGAGAGAGACACACACAGCACAGGCTAAGAAACGAAAAAGCAGCAAGATCAGGGTAGAAAACAGAAAGCTTGCGGTACAGGACAAGGACTGAGGAGAAGGAATGATTTGGGAAGGAGAAAGGAGGGCTCAGAATCAGGAATGAGCATAAAAGAAGCCAACAGAAAATCCCTCTATCCACTTGACCACACCTAAGTTCTTCAGACATTGAAAGCAACTAAGAAAAAGCAGCGGAAGCTGCAAGTAGACCCTATTTATTAAACCCACAAATAGTCACAGTCCCTCCTCCAAAGCACAGTGATTGGACAGCCCTTGGTAAGACGTGCACTATGATTAGAAGTTAGACCTGTCAATCACTCAACCACACTCCTTCCCTCCCTCCCACCTCTATCACACATTCTTCATTTAGAGAGAAACAAAAACAAAAGGCACTATTTTGGAAGGCAGACTGTTTGCCTTTCTAAAGCCCAAATTGGGAATGAAGTCTCATTCAGGGTCCAGCTTCAGTTCTGGTTGCTTCAGAAGGAAGCCATCTTTATCTTGGAAAGTACCAGAAATAAGAATCAGAAAAGTTGGAGACAAGCGAGTTCACCGCTTTTTCAAAAATAGAATAGAATCTGCTGCTAACTCTGGTTTTGCCAGAAGAGTTTCATCAATTATTCTATGCTTCTGTGTTAATATACGTTAGGTATTCTTAATTTCCTGTGTTGCTTGTGATAAAATAGGAGGGTATTTAGATTATATCCCTAAAGGACAATTTTCTTTCACTTTTCACAATGCTCAAGTTCTCAAGACTTTTGTGAAGGATGTCTCTCTTTGTCCTTTTCTAAGTCCATCAAGTAGAAAGTTTTAGTTTTCAATGGTGATAAACTACCATGACTGGAGTCCAGTGCATTGACACTGGAAGGAATTGGCAGTATTGGCCAAGGGTTGTGTGGGTTCTTCTTGTATAACTCTTTTATTAAAAACAAAAAACAAAAAAAAACATTCTCACAGTCCTCTACAGCTCCCTCCCCCCCAACAACACATCGGTCTCTCTTCCTGGAATGCCCATGGAGGATGTAATGATGTCATATCCTTCCATGAACATTTCAGAGTGTAGTGGCTAAACAGGCTGAGAGCTACACAATTGTTATTAAAAAAATTTAAGTTAAAAGGAAATCCTTTTAACATAAAGCCCCTCCCTTGCCACACGTAGCTGTGGGGGGGGGCAAATTTGCGGGCGGGGAGGATTACGATCAGCCCATAGTGGTCTGATTATTATCACCCAAACAGGAGGCAGAATGGGCTGGGTGTCAGAGCCGTTATTAGGCTTGCGCCCACCAGTTTCTGCCTCCTTTCTAAAGCGGCTCCCTCCCTCCCTCCCATCCCTGTTTGCAGTGTAGGTTTTACTACTCACCTGTTTCAAGGGGCTGAGTAGGAATTTTGGTTCATTGTCCTAATTGGCCGGAGGCAATGTTCATGTTTCGCCTACTCTACACTGCATTTCAGGTTTTGGGTGCTTAGTTGCATTCTCGATTTGGTCACATTGGCAGTCAAGTGTGGGATTAGGCAGTTTAGGGGCTCGGTGATCATCCTATGGCACCTTTTAGGTGACAGGTGATCCTGAGGCTCCCACCACCAATGCCTCACAGCTTGGCTTTGAGGAGATAAGGCATGTCTCTGAGGTCTTCCTTCCTCACCTGTATCAGCGCCTCATGGCCCATGCGAGGCTGACTGCAGCAAAGACCTTCCTAGGAATGTGATTCGAGCCTTGCTTTGGCTCGATGCTCTCCGTGGCTCGTTCCTGCACGGTGGCGGCGGCCCGATCTCGCTCTTCTGAGCGGCACAGAGTGTTCTCCACGCTGCTTGAGCCGCTGCCACCACCGCTGGAGCCACCGCCGCTACCGCTGCGTCCTGCTGCTCTGGCGCGCTGCTGGACCCCCGCCCCGCGCTATGTTTTTGGCGGGGGGAACCAGGGCAACAGGGCTTAAACAGTGTCAATGCATATATATATATATATATATATATATACACACGGAACTTTAAAAAATAGCTCTGAGTGGTCCATAGGAAGCCTTCCCAGCCATCACACTTCCTGGAAAGCCCATAAGTGGATGTCAACATCATGACATCTGTCCACGGGTGTTCTAGGAAGTATATGAGCTGTGGGGAGCTACAGAGCACCATACAAATATTGCTTTTCCAGTTTAACGAAAACATGCCCACTCCCCTCAACCACCTCATAATGTTAATGATTAAAGTAAGTATACAACACCCCACCCATGTTTTCAGGGCAATTTCTATTTCCCCCTCCCCCATGAATGGCTAAAAAGTGAACTTAGCCAAATTATCGGAATGGCACTACTGGCAAACTTCACTCCTTGATACTCTTCTGGTTCTCTAATTCTAGGGGGTGGTGAGAAAAAAAGAACAATCTCAGAAATGCTCTCAGAAAAATATCTTCCAAGAAATTTTGTCTCTCTTCTACAATTTACCTCAAAAGGTCAATTTTATCCTTAAATGTAATACTAGTAGTCTTAGATCTGTTGAAGAATATCAGGTAGATATGTCTACATCCCCTTTGAAATTAAGAGCTGTTAATGCTTCTTCATGGAGAATAAAATGTGCCCCCTTTAATGTCGTGGCAGCTACATGATATTCTAGAAACTTGGGTATCCAAGCATGCAAATGTGAAAGTATTCAAACAGCCTTGACTATAATATGATAACATGTACAAATGTAAAATTAAGCGGACATAAGAGCTCAGGTGTTAGAAATATGATATAAGAAGCCAAACAGGAGGCTGCCACTAATATTGTCTCTTTGGAGTATGAGTGAAAATAAATACAGATAAATGAAATTACCTCAGTGCCTCTTTCCCTTTTTCTAAATACCCAATATTAAAAAATAAATAAAACCTCTTCTGATTAAAATGAAGACAAGCCAATCTGTTTCATGCCTAGACTAACTGCTAACCTCAATCTTTGTGTAAGTGTTATAGCATGACTGTTCAATATTAAAGCAGGTACTTAACACATTTAGGATTGACTGAAAGTGTTTGGGAAGGATAAAAGCTTAGCCAACTAATTCAGGAAAAATCATATTTATCTGAGGCAATTTCTATAACTTGACATTTTATGATTTACTTCTAAGCTGCTAAAACAGCTTAGTAAACCTTTCTCCTCGTGGTTTGTCTGATTTTCTACATATACTGCTTAATCTCTACTGGGGGGAAATATGTGTGTGTGAGTGTTGTTGTTGTTTTTAACAATTAATTCTGAGGCAAACACCTGATACATTGACTATGATAAACCTAAAGATGTTTGAGATTAGATATGATGATGAACACCCCAAATTTGTATGATGCCCCAGTCAGCTCTGGGAATTGTATGGCTTCCATAGAAAGAAAGAAAGAAAGGAAAGAAGGAAGGTTGCAAATCCTTATGCAAATTTGATTTAAAACTTTCTTAGCAATTTCATAAATGCAAAATGGAAACAAATTATATTTGACATGGTAAAAATATGTAGAAACCTTCTGAGGAAATTTCTCTCATCTTGACTTCCCCCTAAATTCCTTTGATAACCCAGCACAGGAGGAGCCCTCAAATTCTTTTCAAATTTCACTTTGTTTCCCTCATATCATTTTTTAGACTGTAAACTCCTTGGGTCCTTCTTGTACTCTGTAATATATGTTGGTGAGAGCATTTGACATAGATTGGGGAGTGGATCCAAATTAGGAATGGATGAATCTGTCAGCCTTGCATTTTGCCACTTTTTTTTTTCTTTTTCTTTTTTAAACTCAAGGGACTGGATCGAGACTTAGAGGAATCCTATGCATGTTTAGACCGATACAAGTTCTACAGCTCTCCACATTGGCTGGGGAATGCTAGGGATTGTAGGACTTTTTTCTGTCTAAACATGCAAAGGATTACACCCTTAATCAAATTTAAGAGTACAGCCATTGAGATCAATGGTCTCTACTCTACGTATGACTAAATCTGAATTCAATCCAGGATATTTTGTTCTACTTATGTTCTTTTCTTTTCTTTTTAATAAGTTTTATTCAATTTTTTCCAGTCTTAACAACTAATAACAAAATAAAAAGAAATACAACATAAACATTGTGCACCCCCCCTATTGGGACCAAGTTTTATTTCCTAAAAGATATCAGCTATTATTCTATATTCTAGAAATGTAACAAATCTTAAGAAGGTTCATTCCCCTTCACCAACACATAATCCAGAAAGTTACCCCAAATGCTCACAAAAGTGTTTTTCTCCAATTGTCCTTTTTGGCATTTGATATTGCAAGTGAATTTATCGTTTAGCGCGATATCCCATAATTTTGGAAAGTTCTTATCAAAAACAAGTCAAACAAAATTATCACCTATCCGTACTGGAAAAATTCAATAGGCAGATATTGAATACAGCTATTCCCAGCATGGAGAGAACCGTGTTGTACCTGCCTGCTATGTAGCTGCTAAATACAAGAAACCCTAATTCAGCACCACAAACATGGCTGAATATGCAGGGATTCAAACCCAGACTTGTAAGAACTACACATTCAAAGCCTTCTGCTAGGATGGACACATTTGTCACTTTCACTTTTTCCCACATGTAATTTTTTCCCCTTCAAAATCTCAAATTTTCTTTGTTAATTTTGTTAAGTTCTTATAAAAAATATATATAACCAAACAAAATTCTTGCCCAAATCCTTGTGCAGCCATAAGTTAAACCGAGGGAGAGGAACCATGCATATACAGCCTTGAGTTCTTTGGAGGAAAGGCAGATACATACATGATTAGCGCTAATTAATAGTCTCATGAACTCTGAGCTTTGGGATTTCCCTCTTGACATGTTATTCATATGTTACTGTCATTCAAATTGTGGTTAAAATTTAACTGTTAAAATTTGAGATCACAAATACAGAAAAAAAATGGTCACACTTTGGAGTTCTGTTAAGTTCAACAGGAATTCTGGCTCCTAATAGGAACACAGGAAGCTGCCTTATACTGAGTCAGACCCTTGGGTCCATCTAGCCCAGTATTGTCAACACTGACTGGCAGCGGCTCTCCAAGGTTTCAGGCAGGATTCTTTCCAAGCCCTACCTGGAGAGGTCGGGGATCGAACCTGGGACCTTCTGCATGCAAAGCATGCAGAATGCTCTATCAGACTGAGCTATGGTCCCGCCCTATAATCAATTACATGATCCCCAAATTTGATTCTAAATTCTGGTTGGTCAGAATTTGGTAGAAATTCTCCCTGTTGCCTACCACTGAGCATTAAGAATGTGCATGTGTTGACCTGTGATCTAATGCATCAGCTCTTGTATGTCTGAGTGATAAAACTTCAGCATTAGGATCCTGGCTCTATGAGCAGTATCTCATATAGGCAGGAAGTTTACTGCACAGAAGCAAGCTTATTGTTTTACAGTTTTTTTTATTTACAGCAAGAACAAGTAGTCTGTTCATGTCACTAGAAAGTGCCTCTCTGATGTGTTTTTGTTTTCCCACTGTGAAACAAGATGGCTGTTCCTTGCACACAGTGTAGATGTCCCTGTCTTGGGGAAGCTCAGTGTACTGACCCAAAGGTCCTTTTGTACTATCCTAGCACCTCAGATGTGGAGTGGTGGATGCCAATACCATACCAAATCCTTCTTTCTCCTTCCTGGGGCTGGCAGTTTCGCTACATTTGGAGCTAGATACTCTGGCTCCAAATGTATCTGGACCTCTTTGTCCAGATACTCTGCCTCTTTGAAAGAAGTGGGGTAAGTGTCATGTGCTCCTTGTGTTTGCTCACTCTTCTGTGAGTCATCCAGATCCTGGAGAGACAGACAGACACACACACATTCTCACATCTTCAGGACAACTGGGCCACTGTATCTCCCCCACTTCTTGCAGTCCCAACATCATAATGCTGTTGCCTTGCCACCTGGACCTTTTCCATCAGGGATGACTGATCATGAGAGCCTGGTTATGATGGCCTCAATCAATCTTGGTCAATTTCTTGGAGGATGGTCTTGGGAATATGCTCAGGGGAACCTGGACATACAGTAACAGAGATTTTAGAGAACTGTCTTTTATGACAGTGATGAAGAAACAAAGCATTCCAATGACACTATCTTTCAAATGCAGCCTGTGAATCTGTTTGCTCATGCTCAGATAACTGGGTCATTGTTCTTTTACATACAAATAAATGTCACCATTTAGCGACGTTTGTAATGGAGGAGAGCTTGTCATGTATGGCCTCCCCCTCCCATAATTTAGGAACAAGCATGCCTTGGTGATAAAGTTTTAAATAAGGACATTTACCCTGACAGAGAAAAGGAGAAAGAGAGAAAGACACTGCCCCTCGTGTATTATATAATGAGTTGCTATTCTCATTTTTCACCTGAAATCAATTGTTACAGTGCTGCAGCAAACACTGCCTCATCTATACATATACATCATTTTTTTTCCAAAGGATGCTCTAGAGAGGACATAGATCAATATGAATTCATTTTTCCTGGTAATGGAAAATATTTGAAACGTTCAGTTATCAGAAACCATAGAGAACTTCAGGGGATGACATGCTTATGCTTCTCTCCAAAGTCCAGGACATATGTAAACCTTCAATGCTCTGTACATACTTGAGTAGCATGATAAAAAGTTAGGTGATTTATAGGACCACAGTTGCAGCCTTACATTAAGGGTTGGTCAGATGAATTGCATCCCACCATTATAACCAGGAACCAGGGGCAGTAGGTGCTATAGTTTATACTCAGAAAGTGGCTCAATGGGTTATTCTGAAACATGGCAGTGTAGGAGAGGTAGGTTTGAGCTATGCCCTGGCCCTGGCATGGAGATCAGACCAAACACAGTGTCACACTCCCGTTTGCCCTTCCCTTCCTGTTACTTTTCTGCTGCTACCAGGTGGAAATCTTTATTTTCCCCAGCTGCCTCCACCAAACAGCTTTACAACCCTCTGGGTCTCTGTAAACAACCTAGTGCCAGACCCCGGAAGTCGCTTTCCACAGCTTGGCTCATGAGAATGCGATTCCAGCCGGGGAAAAGGTAGGGCGAGTGGAGCTCCGAGGGTTGAGTCCGGCAAGTTCGACGGACTTCCACCCCCCAATCGAGCTCCATGCACATCCCTAAGGTGGGTTAAATAAGGAAAGGAATCCCTCTTCTAACAGTAAGGCTAGATGCTTCAAAAGGCAATACAGGACCAGAACATTTGCTGACCAAGGAAAGATGCAGCCCTCCCAAATTATTTCAGGGTCAAAATACATGTTACTTGAAAAACGTAGCTAGGTTTGTTTTCTCTTTTCATTCAAAAGTAAGCTCATGGGACCTCATATGGATCAGAACCCTAGAATGGTGAGTAGGGGCTTTAACTCTTTGCTCTGTGCCTGCAATTTACATTACAACTGGGTGCCTTTTGGCAATGTAAACTGGCGGCATGAGGGGTGGGTGCTGATCTAGACTGGGACCAAAGTGGAGGCAGGAAAGGATTAAAGTCTCTTAAGGTGTCCCCATGCTAGGGTCCCCATCCATGCAGTAACATGTTGCCTCACCTTGTAAAGGAATAGACATTGTAAGTAAAGGAATAGGCATTGCACATAAAAACCCTCTCCAATAGAATTCCTCTGAAAAACGTTGGCGTACTGGCAGCATTCTAGCTTCAGAGTGAAACTGAGCATGCTCAACATAATGTTGCCAGCAGTTGTGGCTATAGGCTTTCATGGGGTAGAATAATTTTTGAACCACTGTGCATAATTTCACCAAAGTGATGAAAGGAACACCTCCCAAAGTCAAAATAATGTATGCCAGTAGTTTTCACCCAAATCAGAAAGAAATATATGTTATGCTGAGTCGCAGCTTGGAGTAAAAAAAACCAAATGTGTCCATATTCAGCACTTTTAAACTTGCTGTATCTGTGGGAATTTGTATCAGATCAGTTTGAAATTTTCCACATTTGTAGACTGCATCGGGTAGATTATGGATTCTTTGCTTCAAGTTATTAGCTCATTAGGTGTCATTTTTATAAGCAGTAGAATTTTGAGGCTTCTAATGGTGGAACTTTCTTTGTGACTCACCTTAACTAAAGGGGCACTCCCATGTCCCTTTAATATATATCCAATGATTTAAACAACAACAACAACAAAAAACCTGTCAGTTTAGGATCAGAGTTAAGGCTCATATTGGCTCAAGCTCCACAAAGCCAGGAAATTGACATGCCCTGTGATCAGTGATGATGTTGTGCAATGTCACAGATTGTGCTTGCTTACAACTTACTCCCTATGCACCCAGACTTCTCCATCTTTCAGGCCGAAATCCAGATGTGGAGGATGGAGTGCCTGGGACCAGCAAAGATACCCCATGTTGTGCTGGTCCAGTATTGCCCTTTGAAGCATCTGAGCATTACTGTTTTGCTAGAGGAATCCTCCTGTGTGTTGACCCATGCCTACTTGTTGCTTACATCAGTAGCTGGCAGGATAGGTTCAACAGTGAGAAGGACCCCTCTTCTAGCAACCCTGACCATCCTTATGCTGTTTTTTGTGTGGCACTGCAGAGAGAATTGAGAATTCAAGTTTCTTGTTCTGGATTTGCAACTACACCATGATGAATGGGGGGGGGGGAAGTCATTCACCACCACTTTGAGATTTCTACCTGCAAGCAAGGTGCAAGATATTTGGGGTTGCTTTGGAACCTGAAGTAAAGTCTTTCACAATGTGTAATCATGGAGAATAAAGGCCATGGGAACTGATCCTTGGTATGAGAACTGGACTGTTCCAAACCCATCAGTATTTGCATCTGCTATATATAGAGGAATCCTGTCCAGACAGAATTTGGCTATGGACTGCAGTTCTACCTGAGGCAGGACCCTGTCAGACTGGAACAGGGAGAGCTCTCCAGAATCCATTTTGACACTTGTTTGGAAGGTTCCAGGGACATTGTAGGCCATGCCATGTATAAATATATATGAAGCTTCAGCACTGATGCAATAATATTCGATGAAAAGTAAAAGATGCTGTTAATGGCTGTGTTCCTGCCACTACTTCAGACACCACTTTAACATTTGGCAATGTAGCTTTCCAGCTAGTTTCAGTATAGATGAACTGAGTGAGTCTTAAATTAGAAAAAGAGGCAAGGGAAAAATTGTGTTTGCGGTTGCTGGGCAACCACACAAGCATCTCCTAATGCTTCCTGTTAATCTGAAAGAAAGAAGGAACATGGGCATGGCTGTGAGGTGGTGTCCACCACTTGATTTCTTCCCATTTCTCCCTACAGTTCTTTTCCACTTCAATATCCAGCTCAGTAACACAGAAAACAACAAAACACAACAACAACAACAACAACAACAACCTAGTGGAAGTGTGGTGGTCACTTCTGCCACTTCACGTTGAATCAAAATGGCCACAGTTGTGGAACCTCAACTAACAGCACTGTTCTAACTCTCCAGCTGGATCCACGTGGACATCTTCCTCATATTGCCATTTGCTGACTTCTAGGTTAGATTTCCATCTAGATGTTTTGAGTTACAACTTGCATCAGCCCCAGCCAGCATGACCAATTGTCAAGGATGATGGCAATTGTAGCCCACAGTACCTGGAAGGCACAAGTTTGGGGAAGGTTTTTCTAGCCTATATCAAATCTCTTCTGATCCCCCACTTTTTCATCTAGTCTATGGAGCTTTTATCATGTTGCTTCCTATGGGTTGGATACAGGATCCGCCTTCCACAAGAGGAACAGACCTCTTGTATTTTGGGGGTCCCCTTCCCTGCCACACCATGGCTCACTCCATACAGCAGTGCCTCCTGACTCTGTGTAGCATTTTAGGGGGCTGGATGAAGGAGGAGGCAGGGAATCCACTTCCATCAGTGCAGTTCATCGTACATAAATCTGGATCTAACTCTATGTCTATATCAGCATCATTCTTCTTTTAAATCCCTCCTCAAAACAGAAACAATCTCATTTCATCTACAAAATCATTGTTAGATTATGATTGCATGAACTTTTCTGTGATTTCTGCTCTGATGCCAAAATAAATCTGTGATGACTGGAAGCTCCCAAACTCAGAGACTTCCAATCATCCAATGAAGGAGTGGCAGATGTGATCTTCACCTCCCTATCCTGCTGTCCTAAATTTTTTGCTAGATGGTTTTTTTTGTGTGCCTGGTGACAGTGCATCAGAGGGAGAGGGATGGAGGCTGGAAGAGGCTCACAATAGCTTGTATCCTGGACTTTCTGGTCTCCCCCCACCCTCTGAAATGTCCCCTTTCCCCTCCCTCCGTGGTTGCTTTTCTGACCTTGGAGGGAAGCTGGCATGGTTCTTTCCATGCCAGTTGTGAGGGGGTGGGGGAGGGGGTTGGATTTCTAACTCCCCCTTTCAGGGTTGGAGCAGTCTCCGAACACAGAAGAGGGAATCCCCAGTATCCTATGACCCCTCAGGGCCATTGGATTGCTTCCTATCATCATCATCATCATCATCATCATCATCATCATCATCATCATCATCATCATCTCTATACCACCCAATAGCTGAAGCTCTCCAGGTGGGTTACAATGATCAGCAACATGATGCGTTGTTGTTTTCTGCAACATACTAACATGGCTATCCCTCTGTCCATTAATAAAGTTGTGGCCCTTATTTCAATCCATAAGTGTTGCCTATATTTTCATTCCGGTTGTGCAGGCGATGTACCACACAGGTCATGGCAAAGATATTTATTGTTCAAGAAACAGATTATGTGAAGAGAGCCCCTAGTAGGGTCCTGAAAACATTGAATGATTATCATTCTTTGTCAGAAGAACCAGAAACCTAAGATGAGCTTTGGGCAGCCAACTTTTAATCTGGGGAGCAGCTAAGAACATGCATGAGAATAAAAATGAAACAAAACTACTTAACTGAGAGTTTATTGGAAGCAATTGAAATTAACAAAGGATATTGATAAGTTAATAAGAAGTCATTAAATTAGTGAGAAGAGCTTTAATGTAATTGAGATTTAAGTGGGAACTAAAAATGACATATATTTCAATGGAGAAACGGAAACACTGTCTGCTGATTCTGTAGAAGGTTGATATTAAATACCTAAGTATTAAAAGAGAATATTTATCTTGGAAAACACATTAATAATAACATGCTAATGGTAGGATAGAGGTTTTATTTTTGTCTTCATACAGGAAGCATGAAATTTAGTTTTAGTTGTTGTTTGTTAAATATGGGGTGAGTTATTATTTTAAAATATCTGAATAAACAAGACGTAGGAATGGAACCATTCAGTTCTATTTGGAATTGGGTTCAGCAAATGGAGAGGGAATTTGTTTTGTTTTAGTCGTGTACACACACACACACACCTTTTTTGAGCTTTATTCTGAGCACAATTCAGACCCCAATGCAGCCCCAATGACATAAAGCAACAGGAATCTTACCACCTGGAATGCGGCTTCAGCAGTTCTCTGGGCGCTGGGGTGTGGGGAGGAAGCAGCCCAGTAAATGGATGGATCTGTGGGAGAGGAAAAGAGGACTTCCCCAGTGTGCTTATTACCTAAGCCAGAGAAAAAATGTGAAGGGATGGCACCTAGTTCCGATACATTGAGGTCAGGAGCTCAGTGGTACAGCACCTGCTTTGCATGTGCAGAAGGTCCCAGGTTCAATCCCTGGCATCTCCAGGTAGGCCTGGGGAAATGCCTGCCTGAAACCCTGGAGAGCCGCTGCCAGTCAGTGTTGATAATACTGAGCTAGATGGACCAATGGTCTGAGTCTGACTTAGTATATGGCAGCTTCCTATGTTCCTAGACATGTGTTACAAGCATGCCAAATTCATAAGCTGATCTGGGTAATTTTGGTAAGAACAGTAACAACAATCCTGGGAAATGAGGATTCTAAAAGAGAACTCATAGGACTAAGAAAATAACATGTAGAAAATACATAAGTATCCTTTCTTAGTGCCTCTCTGGTTGTTATGTCAGTGGCATGGGAGGCAATGCAGTCCATGGGAGAAATATGTGGGGAACTCAGGAACTGGGGAATGTACCGAGCCATGGAAGAAGCCATGCCACCACCTTCTCCCATGCACATTTGGGCTTCCAATATATATATATTACCTCTACTGTGTGTCTCCATCATGCAGTGGCTCCATCATCTCTAAAATAATGTCAGAATGGTTCCCAACTTGACATTTTATAATTTGGTAGCAATACCAAAGTATATAACAACTGCAACCATTAAAAATGAACACATAAGAACATAGAAAGATGGAACCAAAGGCCTATCTATTCCTTCATTTTGTTCCCACAGTGGCCAACCAGAAGCCTATGGGAAGGTCACAAGCAGAACATGAGTGCAATAACACCCTCCTGATCATGTTCTCCAACAACTAGTATTGAGAGGCATACTGTATCTGATACTGGAGGTAATATATAGCCATCATAATTTGTCATCAATAGACTTCTCTTCCATGAGGTTAAATCTCAACCTTTCTTCATGAAATTCAGCAAAGAAGCAGCAATTCTGAAAGAATTCCAGTGATGTCTTCTTGTCTCTGTGCCTTTTGCCAAGGAAAGTAGCATTTTTTTTAATGCATGTTCACCATTCTCAACTGACGTGAAACATTTGGTCTTTGTGGCTAGGTACCGATGACCAAATATAAAATGTCAAGCAAGGAATAGCCCTCATGTTTCCTCAGCTTCCATGATAACTGGGCTCTGAAAGAGACCAAGAATAGTTGTTTGTAGGACTCTCGATGCACAAATAACTATCTGTATCATTTTTGGAACAAAATGATTTATCATAATTATGGCTTGACATTCGCTGGTTTATAGCTCTCAAGAGCTATAAATTCTCATTTGAAAATGACCCTATGGTCTGAGATAGTAAAGCAGAACAAAAAGAACTGTGGTTATGTTAAAACATGAATACATAATTCCCAGTCAAATAAATACGTTACGGTTCAGGGGCTCCAGAGAGTTTGCAGAGATGCTGATGTACCTATAGAGATCCATGTGAGGAAAATGCCTGATTATTTTTGATGAGAGAATGCACCATCAGCCCAAGCAAGTGTCCCATGTCTGCTCTGAAGTGCACCTAGGACTACTTCCTTTCCATGTGCCCCATTCATTTCAGTGGAGGGGTTGACACTGTGCTCCAAAAGTAAGGCAACAAATGGGAAACACCACACAAAGGATGCCAAAAAGCTTACCCCCTTGCTTTTGGTTTTTTGGCACCAAACATAATGCACAAACAGAGTTGCACCATTTTAGACCCTGGAATTAAAGGTGTTATGCCCCACCTACTTTAGACGGCCATTTGTATTACCTCAGTTGTGAAGCACACAACTACATTTCTCTTCTCCCTGGCCCCAACCACCATTCTGTACTTTACACCTTCTTCTATGTTCCTGATATATTAGAGAAAAACAAAACAAGCAAACAAACAAAAACCAAATCCCAGAATAAAATGGTTTGATTCTGCTGCTCTGATCCTAAATACATTTACTTGGGACTAAGCCCCATTTTGTTGTAGAAATGGATAATAACTGTTTAAAATAAAAATAATAAAAATACTGGGTTACTACCACAGATCAGAAATTCTACCATCAAACCCTAAAAATGCACCAGGAGAACTGCACAAATGCCTGATCATAGGCTATCAACAAAAGAATTCATACGATCATTTTACAGATTAGGAATATTGAGTCCGGTATCAGCAGCAAGCAACAACCATATTATCAGCAGTTTGCCTCAATGGGAAGGTGCTTTTCCAACTTCCTTTAATTGGCTGCTAGCATCACTGTAAAGGAGGATTCAAAAGATACCCAGCAAGTTGAGATGTTAATCACCATAACATGGGAAGGAGAAGGAAAGATCCAAGAGAGTCTAGCAGGAACTGGGTGATTGTTTACCCCTAAGCATGTGCAGAATGCTTCCCCCTCAGCTTGGTAATCATAACACAAAGAATGACTGTATATCAGGTTTCAATGGAGTGACTCTCTCTGGAGAATATGCCATCATGGTGTTGATGCAGGATCCTCCTATTATAATTGCTAGCAGCTCAGGACACAATGAAGTATCCTATAGCATGTGACATGGAACAATAGGGGCCGGTTCACACAACCCAGGCTGTGAGCGGGGAAGGCACCAAGGGGCCATCTGCAGGGGCCGTCTGCGGGGCGCCACAGACGACCTGCGCCCCACGTGCGTGGGCGGACCCTGCAGTCCCCGCACCACAGTGCAGGCTTCCCGGCACTAGGGGGCGGCAGCTCGGGATGCCCAGTGGGGCCCTTTGCCCCTACAGGCCGGAGCGGCTGCAGCTCCGGCAGCTCTGGGCTGCCGCCTCTGTGCGGCCCCCATGGGACGGCCACCTGCTGTTCACCCGGCAGGGTGGCCACACGCGGTAGGGGCTTACCCCTCTACCGCCCATGGTCACTTTGCGTGCGTCCCGTGTGTGGCCATCCCACAGGGGTGCCCCCAGTCGGCATTCGCACGACACGGGAACCTCGGGGTACTTTTGCTCCCCCACGGTTCCCGTGTCGTGCAAACACGCCCTAGGTCTCATGGGCCAGTTGGATTGCAGAAAAATAATCTGAAGAGCTGAGCCAGCCAAGAACCAAACTGTTAAGTCCAGCGAGCCTTTGTAAACTACCTTGATTAGCTCGAAATCTGCAAATCCCACTTGAGTAATTTCACTAATCCCATTACTATTCTTATGAATTGTCTCAAAATTCCTGCAGGTGTTTTGCCTGAGCAGGATTTTCAAAACTTGGGGAGACAGCTTTAGATATGAGCCAGTTAATGTCATTGTCTTTCACTGAAAGTAGGAACTAGTCTTAGGGATGTGCCACATGTGCACAGAGCTTGATTGGGGGGTGGAAGTCCAGTGGCGAACTCACCAGGCTCGACACCTCAAGCTCTGCTCGCCCTACCTTTTCCCTGCCTCGACTCGCATTCTTGCGAGCCAAGCCAGGGAAGCGACTTCCAGTTTCCGGCGCTATGTTGTTTATGTAGAAAATGGTGTAAGGTACATTAAAAATGGCCACAATTTGTGTAATTTGTGCAAATCATGGCCTAATTTGTGGAAATTGTGGTCATTTAAATGTATTTTACACTATTTTCTACATAAACAACATAGAGCCAGGGACCTGGAAGTCCAGCAAGCGCCTCAGCTGGCACTCACGCTTGGCTCACACGGAGGGGAACGCTCAGCTTGTGCTCTGCGAGTCAAGTGCCCTGGTGGGTCGCCCACCCCTAATTATTGCTCTTGCACTTTGTAAGCAACTGCTGTTGCTAGAACTGCAAACCCAGAGACCTGTGTGCTTCTGCCCTGTGTGATCTGTCACCAGTGTTACAGTTCACAGTGATCCTGTGGAACATGAAGTGTTCCTAGGTTCCATAATCACCATGTCCCCTCTCTGCTTTTCTGATTCCACTGCAGGCACTCTGCTAGATCAGGTCCTGCTCCTCCTGCAAGGTCCCTGGGAGAGGCAGGAAGTTGTCAAGTTCCAGGTGCTTGAAGGCTTCGCTATATCAAACTGAGGGCTATTCCAACCCATGTGAAGCTGGGTCCATTTATTTATAATAAATAAGATGAGACCAATGAAGAACAAAAATTAGGCAAGGTATTGTAGTCCTAAGGTCTTCATTTCTCAAGGTCTCAAGATGGAGACTGCAGGCAGAATGAAATTGCCGATGCTTAATGCTGCACTGCAGGCATCATGCTACATCTAGTATTCTGTAGCTCTATGCAGAAAGATTAATCCATAGAGGGAGGATCAAGTCCAGTGAGTGTTATCCCAATTCCCTGTCTATCTACTGATTGTACCCATGTTAAGAATTTCTGAATAGGGTATATGGAGAATGAGCAGATAAGAGGAGCGTTCAACTTAAAAATCCAGCATAGCCTAGAAGCAATAATCAATATTTATAGTAGGTTGCTAAATTTTGCTTCTGACATTTTTCATACTAGAAATTTGATTTTCAATAAATTTCACCAAGCTGTATGTTTAAATAGTTGGTATTGATTAGTAGTCACATCTCAGCTGTATGATTTCTGTAATACTGCCATTCATTTGCTTTCACTTATGAAGAGCAAGTTAACCATCACATGTTGTTGTTGTTATTTAAAGCCTCAGGCTTCCAATATCCCCATTATTCACGGTTTTATACAAATGGCTACCAGAATACTTTCATGTTATTCCAAGAGGATTCAAGACAAGCATTTAAACAGATTCAGATATGGAATTAGGGGAAGGAATGCTCATAAACTTATGCCACAATTTAGATCTCCAGATCGTAAGTTAAAATTCAACTCTTATGGACAGTTTTCAGATTTGTCTCTTGTTAGATCACTGACTGTCTGGAAAATAACGTAAAATACGTTAAAAATGGCTGCAAACATACTCACATTACGCCAGGATTGGAGCTCTAACCACTATGCTGGCGGCAACATGAGCACCACAGCTGATCTCCCACTAATGGACTTCTCCCTGTGCCCCAGAGCTACCATACTTTATGTGTGCTCAGTCCTAGAAAGGAGAGGGGCAAAACACACAGGTAGGGATGTTGGAGAAATATGCAATGGATTAAAATGAGTTTGGATTTCTATGAATCTGAAAGATTCCGCAGTGGATTGACTTTTCCCAAGTCACACAGATTCTGTGGACTTGCAGACCATTTCTTTTCTTTTTGTAATTTTATGCAAATTTAGTCATAGAAAAATAGGAAAACACCAACCAAAAATACGCACACACACCCACAGACTAAAACATGAAAATGCACATTTGGGGGGATTTGCATATTTTGGGGAGATTTGTGCATTTTTGGAAGCACAAATTTGCACAAATATGTACAAACACATTTGCATTCGATCGAATTCCATGAACAGGCAGATGACAGAATGAAAGGTGCATGACAATCCATGAAATGCAGACAGAATGGACTTAAGAAAATCCATACATCCCTGCATGCAGGTAGAAAGAAGTAGAAACCTTGTTGCACAAAGTGGTGTGGCATGTAGCAATGCAATGAGAGGGAAGGCCTTCTCTGTGGTAGCCCCCCAACTCTGGAACAAGCTCCCACTGAGGCCTGCCTCGCACCAACTCTATGTCCTTTAACAACTCTAAATAGTGCATGGTGGGGTGGTTATTTTTAAAATTTTTATGGGTCATGTTGCATTAATTAGTTTTAGCTCTTTGTGTCATTTTAAACTTCATTTTAAATTTTTATAATGTTTTTATTGTGTAGATTTTATATTGTATTGTTGTGTCTTTTATTGATTGTTGTAAACCACCCAGAGAGCTTCGGCTGTTGGGCGGTATTAAATAACAACAACCAGGCAGAAGCTCAACAGGCAGAGTTTCATCCCTCCTACTTCTTCTCTGAGAAGCATAGCTCAGGTGGAATGGGACCCAGGTTTTAAAAATCAAGGTACCAACTCCATATTTACATCTCTCTCATGCCACTACTTGGTGCTCAGGATCCTGCAGAAAGAAACAGATTCAGAAGTGTCTCTGTATTCACAAAACTCAGTTTAGCGAATCATTCCCTGCCCTCTAACTTCTCATAGACCTCAGCAAAAAGAAAGGTTTAATACAGTAATACCTTGGATTGCAAGCATAATTCGTTCCGGAACCGTGCTTGTAATCCAAAACACTCTATTATCAAAGCGAGTCTCTGGCAGGCGTGAGTGGGGCCGATTTTGGCCCACTACACCCACTCGAGGTGAGCGGTTACATCCCTACTTGTATTGCAAGACGTCGCTTGTTTATCAAGTCAAAAAATATTTTTAAAAATTGCTTGTCTTGCAAAACACTCTCAGACCAAGTTACTTGCAATCTAAGGTATTACTGTATTTACAATGTGAGAACTCCCATACCAGTATAATTATCATTATGGTTTGTTAAAAATACCAAAGAAAGAAGCCTGCAAATCAACAGGTGCAATTTGCTGCCTCTCTTGTTATGTAAACACATTCTGATTTTACCAGCTCCCTGTTGGAGCACTGAGGAATTGTATTGGGCATGCTAAATTTAAAGTAAGAATTATGAACAAATAACTTTAAGTAGGGGTCACAAAGGAGGATGCCAGCTATCCATACATTAACTTCCTTCTAATTCTTATACTAGTATCTCAACATTACATTTCTTCTAATAATTTTATTATTACTTTTGTAATGTACCTTCATTCCTCAGAGAAACTCCTTGAGGTGGCTTACATGATTCTCACCCTCTCCCTGTTCATCTTCACAACAACACAGCAGTATAGGCTGAGGGTAAAGGGGTATTCAAGACCAAAAATGTTATGCTCCAGGCATCCTGCTGGGATGTGTGTGTACTGTTATGACAGATAATTCTGGGCTCTAGATTCCCTCTAACCCCACACACTTACAAAAGGTTTAGGATCTTTGGCTGGGGTAAAGCCTGCGCTGCTGGGGGCGGGGAAGTGTGCACTTTGCTCCTTTTATACTTAAACAAACCTACACACACACATAGACTCTAGAAACAGAGAAGAAGAAGAATACAGAGAAGGTACAACGTCTTACTTGTTGGTAAAGCAAACCTAGTGATGTCAGGCAGCAAAATATCCTCACGCTATGGTTCAAACACACCCTGTATTTTGGAGAGGAGAAAGAGTCCCTTTTGCCCTGAGAAGCCTGAATAGAAAAGGGGGGGGGGAGATTCCCACCTAGAAAGATAGAAAAGCAAAGTCCTGGCTACTACCTGTCTGCTGTGATGAGGTTCCAGCTGTAGCCCCACAGTCCACGTTCCAAGGTGACCCCCTCAGCTCTCTCTCCCAAAACACCTTGCTAAAACCTCTCTTCTTATAGGCTCCTTCCTGCCTTTTTGGAGAAAAGAGAGCAGTGGGGGCGATCTTTGCCCCACAGATGTCTTCAAACTCTGCTAAGGACCTTACTCTTTATGTTTTGATGACTCATAATGGGTGCAATTAGGAAAGCAAAGTTTGGGTCTTCCTGCTGATGGGACTGTTTTTGGAGGAAGCTACTGGTGGTATTCACCCAGTGGGGGGGGGGGGAGAATGAGCCATATATTTTCAGGAGAAATCCTCCTGTGTTCTAGGCGAGATGCAATCATCATCAGGCGATCACTCGAGTAAGATTGTCTTCCAGGATAAAAGGAGGAAATTCTAAAGAAGATTGGAGGAAATTCTAAAGAGGATTGTGTAGACTCTAGCGATGGGTCCGTAAGTGACTGTGGAGGCCAATTCTAGATCCACACAGCTTCCCACAGTGAGGACACAGGTTACCAGATGGAAGATGGTCCTGTAAAGGATTCATTTGACGTGCTTTTCGCTTAGCACGTTTCTCCCTTTCACCTTGCACTCGGGCTTCTTCAGAGTCCATGGAACCTTTGTGAAAGGCCAACCTCCATTTAGATCGTTCATGGGCCAGAGCTTCCCAGTTTTCGATGTTTATATTGCATTCAGGTCTTAATCAATGTAAGCCTGCCACCCATTTGCCTATGCATGCCTCTAGGCTTCACTCACTCTTCCATTCAAACCTTCAGTAATGACCTTTTGCCTTCTGCCCTGCTGGGGAGGTGGGCAGGCTGCTTCTTTTCTCCAGAACCCTTGCTTACCCAACGCTTCTTATGAGGGCTGTGGACTTCTTTTTGGAGGTGTAGCCAACAGCCATAACCAAATGATCAGAACTATATTTCTTCTTAACAGTACACTTTCAATCATTGCAGAAAAGAGGAGTTCACACATATTACACCGAATGTGCATTCCATTCACAGTGTATTTATGCATGTTCAATTTTGAGAATCTGTCTACAGGGGTTAACACCTGATTTGTAAAAAGGTGCTAGAATCCTGTTTAATCCAGAGTGCATTCAGCTGTACCTGGGTTGAATGAACACCCAGGTACAGCTTGGTTGTGAATTTCATAGATTTCATAGATTTCATAGATCATAGAGTTGGAAGGAGCCTACAAGGCTATCGAGTCCAACCCCCTGCTCAATGCAGGAAACTAGAGGAGGGGTCTCCCATCCAATGATGAACACATGTTCATCATACTACTGTGAATTGATGAACATATGTCAACTTTATGTAACCTTATAAAGTGTGGCTTAGTGCATTGAATATAATGTGTGAACACTCTTAAAGTGAACCTGTGTTCATCAATTCACACAAGTATATGTATGTTCAGTCAACCCATTTTCAACTGTACTCATCATGTGTACCCTGGATTCTACTACCTGTGTATAAATCAGGCATGAATGCATGTGGACAGTTGCCTTATTCAGGCATGCAAAAATCTTAAACGTGGAGGGTCAGATTTCATAATGGCCTTGTCCCCACAAATTGACTCTGTTTTAAAGACATAAAAAACCCAACTCTTTTATTTTTGAGATCAGCTTTCTGTTGGTTGGTGGTTTTAATGGCCAAGGTAACATGGTTTTGATCATATGCCTTGTTTAATTGTTGGGTTTTCATGCTGCTGCGGGAGTCCCCTTTGCAGGCTTACTACAACTGCAGGGTAAAAATGTAAAAAAAATAAATACCAACATGTAAATTTGTAAAATCAGAGGACACTTTTAAATAAGCCTCACTCATAATACTTGGGGTCACCCCATGAAATCGATTGCTGGTAGATTCAGGACAAGCAGAAGAAAAGTGCTTCTGCACCCAGAGTGAATGGAATTTGCTGTCCATAGTGATAGCTACAGAATGTAAAACTGGATTAAACAAATTTATTTGACGCTGAGGCAAACAGGATCCTGGACTATATGTACACTTGGTCTGATTCATCAGGGGTCTTATGGGTTTTTATGGACATTATAAAATCAGAAGGCAAATGCACAACACAAAATGTTTAAGGAATAATATTTACAGTACAATCCTATGTGTGTCTACTCAGAAGTAAGCCCCATTGAGTTAAATGGGGATTGCTCCCGGGTATGTGTGTATTGGATTTTAGCCTTGATTATTTTGATGGAAACTGATTTCACAATTAGTGAGAGGGACTCCCATAGTCCATATTCACATGCATCTCAAGGCTCTGTCGATTTCAGCTTATCAGTACTAATTTTACAGGGACTGGTTCCTGCTCCCAGGGGGGGGGGGAGGCATGTAGCAGGTGTTCAGTCAAAATTGTTAATGTATTTGCAGTGGATCTCATATACTTTAAAAGCAGGTAGTTAGAATTATCCACAGATATTTTGAAGCCATAAATAATTCATTTCCTGTGGATCAATAAAATAATTATTGTATATTATTATTCTTAGCTTTGTACTTCAGTATCACTCACATCTTGTCACTGTCAATATAATGTGCCCTTTTATTTTTCATACTAACAAAATCACTAATAGAATGAGGGGGGAAAGTAATAATATTTAGCTTATTATTTAGAAGACACATTCTCACTATTGAGAGGAACTATTGTGGTTTTCAATAGTCATCCCCCCCCCAAAAAAAAACCATTTGGTTTAGTTATTTCAGCTCTCTGGAGGTTTTCAAAGCAATTTTGAACTCTTATAGTTTTAAAGTGCCAATTTGTGCTTCGTATGTGGAGACATATCCCTTGCTCATTCCTGTAACAAAAATCCTTAAAACCTATGTGTTGTGCACACTTCAGTAAGAGGGAGGAGAGAAGGCTTTCATTTAATAGATTTAATAGATCATAGAGTTGGAAGGAGCCTACAAGGCTATCGAGTCCAACCCCCTGCTCAATGCAGGAAACTAGAGGAGGGGTCTCCCATCCAAGTAATAACCAGGCCTGACCCTGCTTAGGTTTCCACGCTCAGACAAGCTGAGCCAGCATGAGCCACAGGCCTGTATATATTTGCTTAACCTCAAGCTTGTTCTACCCCCTTGGAGTAAGTTATGGAATAAAAAAAGAGAAATATAAGGAGAATGCAGTTCAGATGAAGGTTGCTCTGGGGCAGTGTTCTCCAACCTTGGGTCCCCAGATGTTTTTGGCCTACAACTGCGCTAGCTGGGGCATGCTGGGAGTTGTAGGCCCAAAAACATCTGGGGACCCAAGGTTGGAGAACACTGCTCTGGAGGCTAATGTATCCGCAATGGGATGGCATAAAAATTAACTACTCCCTCCCTTCCTCAGCTCCACTGTTGTTATTAACTTGGGGCAAGGCAGTGAATGACTTAGCCTCAAACCTCATTCCATAATTTGGATGATCCACACGTGGTTCAGAAAGCTAAGTGCAACCAATCACTGATTATTTGGTTATTCAATGTGTGTACACACATGTGCTGAGGGAAGCCTAGCTAAATTTCTCTCCCTCTCCCTCCCTCCCCCGCCGTCTCTCTCTTACACACACACACACTGACCCGATAACTTTGGGTTGGTGAGTAAAGTAGACTCCAATGTGGTTGTTGTAGTGCCTGTTCCCCCACAAGTAAATAAACCCTGAGAGCTAAGTCTATAAAAGCTCCATTCATCCTTGAAAAGATGTCTCTCAGTACTTTCTTCCCATTTAAGCTTCCTCCCACTGCCACACCCCACTTTTATCCAGACTGATATTGCGAGCTGCATCCAAGATGCATGGCAAGTAGGAATATGTAACAACCACAAGATTCACTCTGAATGCCAATTGCGAGATGTGGAAAATACCCCCATTCAGCTCAGACTGATTCAGATGCCATGCCACCCACTGAATCCAAATCTCAGTCTTGAAATCCAAATTGTCATGCCTCCCATTGACTATCATGAGAAAACAGCAAATAACTACAACTTTTTGTCAGAATTTGGTGGCATTTTCATGCATTGCAGGGGATTACTCCTACCAAATGTCAGAAAAATACATATGGGGTACGGGTGGGAGTTGTGCTGATATATATATATATATATATATATATATATATATATGAACTGCCAATAATGTTTTTATTTCTTGGAAGAACTGGATGCAATTTGCAGAGATAGTTGTCTCTTCTGGGGCAATCAGACTTTCCAAGTTGCAGATGAATTGTTTCAGTGTGTTGCCTTTACATTTCAGGGGTTTCCCAGAAAAAAAGAGATGTGCATATTCCCCTATGTTTTTGGCTGCTGGTGACAGAGATGTGTTTTAAAAAGGGACAGAGAGGTGGAGAGATACAGGGAGCAGCCATTCAAACAATAGAGCACATAGGGAGATATGGTGGTGGGAGGCACTTAGGCCATTATGAGGGCAGGGAGCACAACAGGGTGTTGGTTGCTCCCAAGTTGTCTCCTGTATCAGAAAGCCTGAGTAACTCTGCTGGAAGTTCCCCTGGGGTGATGCTACTGTTGCTGAATGACATGTCACTCAGTGGAAAGCAACTGCCATCCAGGACTTGATCCTGGATGAGTGTATCGACCTGGCCTGTATCATGGAGGCCTGGTTGGATGAGACTGGGAGAGTAAATCTCCAGCTTTGCCTGCTGGGATCCTCCATGTTGCAGCAGGCAAGACCTGATGGGTGGTGGAGGGAGGTGGAGTTGCAGTGGTCTATCGTGATCTATCATGATTCTGTCCCCCTGTCCATGTGCCCCATCCCACAGTCTTCCGGTTTCGAGTGTATGTACTTGAAGGGGTGTTCGGGCCATAATAGGGATTCTGTTGGTGTACTGCCTGCCCTGCTGTCAAACAGTCTCCCATCCTGAGCGAGGCAAGGGTGTCTCAGGGGTGGTACTGGAGTCTCCTTGACTTGATTTGGGGGATTTCAACATACATGCTGAGGACACTATGGTGGTAGTCATTCAGAACTTAATGGCCTCCAGAGGCTCATTTGGTGACTTGAGAGAGGGTCTTCTTAATGGCTGTTCTCAGGCTGTGAAACTCCCTGCTGAGGGAAGCTAGGTTGGTGCCACTCTACTTCTGCTAGCAGGCAAATACACTTCTTTTTTTCAAGAAGGCTTTTGGCGTGTAAGCAGGTCTGATAGGCTGGGTCCTGTTTTTACTCTGCTATTGTTGTGTTTTTCATTGGGCTTTTAATATATCAGTTTGGCAGGGCAATCCTATGGCCCCTAGACAGAATCTAGAGGGCCATAGGATTATTCGGAGACCCAGCTCCAAGTTCAGAAAACAGCTCCAACCTCGGAGCTGGGACTCCACACTTGGAGCGCCCTCCACACACTCGCAGCTGGTGAGGAAAGAACCACGCCAGCTGCGTCTCCAAGGTCGTAAGAGAAATCTCGGAGAAGGGGTTTAGGGGGCATTCTGGGGGGTGGGGAGGGGAGGAGACAGGCACCACAAAGAAATAATGTATCCTGGAGGCACCTCAGCTGCCTTCCTTCCCGCTCTGAAGCACCACAGTTACGGTAGACAGCCAAAATCGGCTGTCCAACTGCTTTGCAGAATGGGAGGAGTGTGGAGGCAATCTTCACCTCTGCACTCCTCCCACCCTGCATAGGATACCCATAATCCTCCAAGTTCAGAGGGTTATGGGCAGCCTCATTGGATTGTGCCCTCAGTATTGTTTTAATCAAGTTTTTTTTTAAAAAAATATATCTATTATTGTAAGCTATCTTGAGTGCAATTTTCAACCCACATGTACATTAGGGACATGATGTACCTATTTCCCACTCAAAGACTTGACTTCTAGACACTCTGCCTCTAAAACCTGAATGTAGACAACTCACTGGTAGAGATGGGGGATAATTTTGTTCAGTTTGCATTTTGCTTAAAACTTACCAAATTCACACTACCTGAATCAATATGTGAATCAGAACATAGTTATTCTTTCATATTTGCAATTATCTGAATTTTGAGATGCAGTTCTCCAAAACAACAACAACAACAACTACAGAATATGATTATATTACAGAAAAATGTGCACAACTATGCATGTCTTAGTGAAGGGGAACATACAACAAAGTATTATATAAGTGGAAACTTCATACAAAACTGCTTGTAATACTGCTTATTTTAGGTAAAAATGCATATAAAATGTGTATATTAGGAGAAAAGTGATTTCATAGATCATAGAGTTGGAAGGAGCCTACAAGGCCATCGAGTCCAACCCCCTGCCCAATGCAGGAAACTAGAGGAGGGGTCTCCCATCCAAGTAACAATCAGGCCTGACCCTGCTTAGCTTTCCACACTCAGACAAGCTGAGCCAGCATGAGCCACAGGCCTGCACAAAAATGCATACACAATTTTGAGTGGACTTTTTTGGGGAGGGAGTATCAGACAAGTTACGGGTAGGGATGGAAACAAAATGGAAATATTCACAATTAATTGAACAATTTTATTTGGAGGGGGAAAACGGGAGATTTGAAATCGGTAGACAGGCCGTTTTTATACACCACATTAAAAATTTGGAGGAAATGGGGGGGGGGGAAGAATCTTGAAAATATCCTTGTTGCTTCCAGGCATGTTGCATCCCAATTTTGTTCATGCAGCAAATATGACAAGTGGAAAAAAGGGTTACATAGAATGAGACATATGTGAATGAAACCCCTCTTACTATAGCAACATTAAAAGAAAAGCTCCAGGGAATACAAATGAATTGGATTCTCCTTCATCAAATATATTATCTTATTATGAATCCTCTTGTAAGGCAGACTAGCAGTATGATGAAATTTGAAGGTATTTTACTAGAACATACATTTAATTGAAAAGGATTAGTCTCTAAGAGAGTGATCCTATGGGCCCCAGACATTGTCTGGGGGCCATAGGATAATTTTGGATTCCTAGATCTGAGGTTGGAGACAGAGCTCCGACCTTGGAGCTGGGAACCTGAGCTCCCTTCCCCTCACAGCTGGCGGAGAAAGAACTGTGCCAGTTGCCTCTCTGAGTTCGGGAAATTGACCTCGGAGAGGGGGTAAAGGAAGGGGGAGGGGCAGGGAGGGGAGGAGACTAAAACCACCAGGATACACAGGCCTGTGGCTCATGCTGGCTCAGCTTGTCTGAGCGTGGAAAGCTAAGCAGGGTCAAGCCTGGTTATTACTTGGATGGGAGACCTCTCCTCTAGTTTCCTGCATTGAGCAGGGGGTTGGACTCGATAGCCTTGTAGGCTCCTTCCAACTCTATCTATGAAATCTATGATCTATGATCTACCCTGATGGTGCTCCAGCCTCGTTCCCTCCTCCTCCAAAGCACCTCAGCTAGACTGCCGAAAATGCAGAGCAGGAGGTGTGGGGAGGTGGAGATCGCCACCGTTGCTTCTCCCACTCTGCATTGGATGCTCAGAAGCCTATGAGTTTCAAATAAATAAATAAATATTTACATCTTATTGAAATACACAGAAATCTGTCAAATAGATTGAAAATAATATGGGAAGATGATACATGGGAAGAACAAAATGCAAAAGTGACATCTAAGGTGTGGCATTTAAGGCATTAATCGCATTTGTGCTGATGGCAGCTCACATTAGGGATATGCGAGGATTTCGTTCAGGGGGTGGACATCTGGTGAACTGGCTGGGCTCGAACCCCTGAACTCTGTCCCGCTTACCCTTTTCCCCGGCTTGACTCGCAAGTTACGCAAATTGTGGCCACTTTTGGCGTATCTTACGGCATTCTCTACATAAACAGTGGTCTACCGAGAACCCGGAAGTCTGATGAGCGGTGAGGCATGCGTCTGCGTTCGGCCCAGCTTGAACAAGCCAGAGGCAGGTCACATCTCGGCAGATTGCCCACCACTATCTCACACGGTAATAGCTAAAAGTTGGAAAACTGCAGAACTGCCAAGACTGAATACTTGGTACATGGAGCTGTGGCAAACAGCCATGGCAGAAACATTGATGTACCAACTGAAATTAGCTAAAGGGGGCGGGGGACACCTGATTTTGATAAATTATGGTATGGTATACAAATCAGGGAAAAACACAGCAATATTTTTCAAACCTTTCCTGAGTTTATGAAAAAAAGACTTAATATAATTTGTTATTATGAAGAACCATAAAAACAAACCAACCTCCAAGTAGCAAATGGATTTCACCTATATTTTTGTCTGCAAAGTAAAGGGAGGGGGATGTTAAATGTACTACCCTTTGTAAAGAACTAGATTCAAATGTGCTGCATTTTTGTTTATTAGTTTGTCTTTGTATTTGGAAAATACAGATTGTGTTTGTGTCTTTGTATCAGGAACAACCTGATGTAGAAATGGGATGGAATGAACTGAGGATTGGAAAAATGAGAAGCTAACAGGAACCAAAACTGGCAGTTCTATCCATCCTTAAACAACTCTGGAAAATCACACTAACAACGTTTTAATAAAGCATCGCCAAAAGGCAAAAAAGGAGGGGGGGATAGGTACAAAATAGGGACAGTGATTTATTTGAGGAAACAGGACTGTCCCAGGTAAATAAGGACATATGGAACACTGGTACCATGATTTTGAATTTAAAGCACTTGTGATATGACATAGCTCATAGGCACAGCCCATAGGGCATGGGCCTTAACCGAATATCAAGCATGAGTAAATCTGGCAGATCTCAGATAATCTCATTTCTGTTCTGAAGATTGGAAGAATGTATTTATTTGAAAACCATGTGAAGGCTAATCTGTTTAATTTGTTTTGGGGCTTAGTCACAGAAATGCTGAGTACATGGTTCAGTGGTAATTGAAATTACTGATAATACAGGCACACAGTGGACACAGGATCAAGCTCTTAATTAAAAAATACACTAATCATACACAGTTCTAATTCCTGTTCTTGGGTGTACTTACTCAGTTCTAAGTTAAGCTAATCAGAGCTGTGCACTGACTTTCACAGATGGGACACACTATATTTTCAACCAAGGAAGAAATATAACTCTCCCATTTTAAATGCATTTGAACCTTTCATATAAGGATCCACGTTTTTGTCTCTGTCTGTCATGAATTTCCATCCTTTCTAGCCACGTATGAGACACACTGGCGGGATTCCATTTTGCAGTCCTGTTTCCAAGTTTTCATTAATCATGGATTCTCCCTTCCTTCCTTCCTTCCTTCCTTCCTTCCCCTCTTCCCTATTTGTTTGCCTGCCCCCTGCTTCCCCCCCCCCCAATTTAGATTGCAAACTTTTTGGTGAAGGAGCTATCCATCTTTTTTTGTTTCTGTTACTCTGCTAAGTGCCACATGCTTTGGTAAATCTCTCTCTATGTATATTGACAGCAAGTCTAACTCTTCCTTCCCAAATCCTTTAATGTCTGATGTCAATGAAATCTACTGAAAGTATTTATTTGGAAGGCACAGAAGATGAACATAAATTTCCATGGGATATAAGAAAATATGGGATTTAAAGCATGGTTTGGAATGGCATGTCTGTGTATCGGATCATGTGCAAGAGACTCTTGAAGTCCAGCTGTGCCAGATTGCTAAGATGTTTGAAGAGTCAGCCAGTCTGAACATCCCAGTGTTCACTGTTTTCATGAGCCTCTCTTGTACCTCATCTTCTGACCTTTGATCTTTTGTTGTTGTTGTTGTTGTTGTTGCTTGTGTTACATTGATATGTAACAATGCTAGGCACTTGGGGCTGAAACAAAGAGAGACGTGGGTGTGTGTGAAAAAATATTTCCCGCAACCATCACATCATGACTTTGCCCTCCACCTTTGTGGGGAACAAATGGCCCTGTGAAGTCAGGAGTGGGGAGATATTTGGCCACACTGTATATAAAATACTGGTAGCAATGGGAGCTATGCCACCAGTCTTGAAGCAATTGTGCTGGCTACTGGTCCTCTTCCAGGTAAAATGCAAATTGTTGGTACTGATTTTTAAAGCTCTATAATGAATTAGGACCGATGTACCTTAAGGATGGCTTGCTCCCCTATGAATGTGCCCATGCCTTTTGATCATCTTTGGAGGCCCTTCTTGGGGCCCCACAAACATCTCAGGTAAGGTGGGTAATGACCTGACATAGGGCCCTTTTGGTGGATGTGTCCTATTTCAAAACTCTCTCCATGGGCAGACAGGCTTGTGTGGTGCTATCTTTTTGGTACTAGGTGAAGGCCTTTGTATTTGCCCCAATCTTTTAGAAGCTCTGGTTTGATGAAGTTTTAACATCTGCCACTTTTGCTGATGTTCTGTTATATCCTCCAGTTCTGTGTTGTTTTTCAATGTGAAACTTACTGGTTTTCTGCCAAGGGCTATATTTCCTTGGGGGTAATTTGTAAGGGGTGCATGTGGGTGGGCATGAAGCCAGAGCTGGGCAGGCCCAGAGCAAAAAGTGGGTGGAGGCACCACTTTTCTCTCTGTGTCTCTCTCTTCCCACACTCCCTTTATCTCTCCTTCTTCCTCCCTGCCCAGTGGGCTACCAGAGGAGACATGAATCACTTTTGCTAGAGATCTGAACTGATTACTTACAGAACATATATGAGAGCAGGAGAACAGAAATGTTGGCAAGTTCTTGAACATGTGCTCACACTCAGAAATGCACAATATTGAATGAACAAGCAGTTTGCACTTAAAAAAGAAGAAGAATTCCCTTCCCAACGCGTAGCTGTTGGTGGGAGGACTATTTGCGTGTGTGGCGGAATGAGAGGCAATCTGTTTTATCTTGAAACCACCTATGGGCTCAAGGTGGGGGGAGGAGCGGTGGAGGCCTTTATTAGGCAGCGTTGCTCCACCCTCTGCCTCTTTTCTCGAAGCAGCTCCCCCTCCCTCCCAATTCACAGTGTGGGATTTCTGGTCGCTGGTTGACAGGGCCGAGTAGGAATTTTGGCTCACCATTGCTGATTGGCCTGGTGGTGGTGTGCGTGTTTCGCCTACTCTGCACTGTGTTCTTGGGTTGGGTGCTTTTTTGTTTTGCGTAGATTCGGTCACATTGGCGGTAAGTGCGGGTTTTAGGCAGTGGGGTGAGGTTCGGTGATCATCCCACGGCACCCTTCAGGTGACTGGCGATACCTGAGGCTACCCTGAGCCCGGTTTCACAGCACGGTCAGGGAGATAGGGTCCGCCTTTCAGGCCAATTCCTCTCACCCGCATGGCGTTTCACGGCCCCGTGAGGAGGTGACATGGAGGAGGCCTTCCGACACCACATGGTGTAAAATCGGGGAGTGGCGAGTTACAGCGCCACTCAGCCGATTGGGATGCTTCACCCATTTAAGGGGATACTGGCTGAGAGCCAGTTTAGCTAGCACCAGCACTTGTCCCTTCCCAGATCCTCGAATCAATAAATGTGGCCCTAATTTCACCATCATTCTGTGTCTTGACTCTTATTTCCTCTTTTGCGCACGCAAGTGAAATTTCATGCTTCAGTCTATGGGGGAAAGTTGCACAGCTTTGGAAACCATGCTTCCTCCCCCCTTTTTTTTTTGCAAAATTTTCCCATTTGTTCACGTTCAATTTGTGCAATTATCCCATTTGCGCAAACTGAACAGAAATCACAAACGCTCGTGGAAATCAAGGAGAGACGAACATCAAGCTGATATTCGGAGAATCTGGTTGAACATGAACATTGCTTGTTCACCCATTCCTTGCATAGGTTATTTATCCAT
This sequence comes from Shinisaurus crocodilurus, assembly GCA_021292165.1. Lineage (NCBI taxonomy): Eukaryota > Metazoa > Chordata > Lepidosauria > Squamata > Shinisauridae > Shinisaurus > Shinisaurus crocodilurus. The sequence goes on along the minus strand of CM037887.1, from coordinate 13,652,397 downwards.
GTTTTAAGTAGGTGGTTTTCATTGCTAGCCACTTCATCAATCCCTTTTAGGACTGAACAGTGCTGTATAAATACTTGCAAATCAAATAAACTAATAGGTAATATAGCTACTTGCTGTCCACATATACAGTACATTACCTTTGGAGGCAGGAGTGAGGGAAGTACTTTGTGGTAATTCAGAAAGGTTGATCACAGAGCTGACGCACATGGCCTTACTGGACAAGCTTTGATATGCAACTTTTCTTGTATGTGGGGAAAGCTGAATAAAGTTCAAAGCCAAGTACACATCTCCTTTTAAAGTATGTCATAGTGCAAGACCTAAGGGACTTGGTGTATGTGTGTGTGTGTGCAGGGCAGAGGATAAAGACATTTTGAAAAATCTTCACCAGTGAAAACATGATTTCTCTCAGGATTTCTTTATCTAACAGTGGCAATTATTTTGTGCGGCTCAAAGTACACTTCTGTGTTTTCCAACTATAGATCAAAGTTGGGGGGAAATGAGGTTCTCTTGTTTCTGTTTTGGATTTAATCATATGGTCTTGAAGCAGAACCAGCTTTCAAAGTAGTAACAATCTGATAGAAGCACCAACACTGTAAATAAAAGTGTCTCTTTGGACAAACTCAGGAAATATCCTGTTAAAAGTAAAACTCAATTCTGGACTCCTGAAACTTGCATACTCTATTGGTAATCATATACTGCAAAATTCCTAAATCTAGTAAAATGCAAAATAAGAAAGGACTCACTTCTGAAATCTCATGAGATATTTTAAGCAAGGGGGGGCGGTTGTTGAGTTTGCATTTTAATGTGAACTTACCAAATTTCCACTTTGCAAAGCTAAACGTGAGCTAGAATACACAGTTATACCTTGATATTCCCACTTTTCCGAATGTTTGGATCATCATCATCATCATCATCAGGCGATCACTCGTGACCGAGTAAGATTGTCTTCCGGGATAAAAGGAGGAGATTCTAAAGAAAGATTGTGAAGACTCTAGCGATGGGTCCGTAAGTGACTGTGGAGGCCAATTCTAGATCCACACAGCTTCCCACAGTGAGGACACAGGTTACCAGATAGAAGATGGTCCTGTAAAGGATTCATTTGACGTGCTTTTCGCTTAGCACGTTTCTCCCTTTCACCTTGCACTCGGGCTTCTTCAAAGTCCATGGAACCTTTGTGAAAGGCCAACCTCCATTTAGATCGTTCATGGGCCAGAGCTTCCCAGTTTTCGATGTTTATATTGCATTTTTTTAGATTAGCCTTATGAACATCTTTAAACCTCTTATATTGACCACCGATATTCCGCTTTCCATCCTTGAGTTGGGAGTAAAGTAACGAAAACGTACATGAAATGCTTCATTTTAGGAAGAATGCCCCTCCCACGCATAGCTGTGGCGGGGGGAATAATTTGTGTGCGGGGGAATAACGGATCAGACCACAATAGCCTGATTCATTACCCACCAATCAGGAGGCAGAGTGGGAGGGGCAGTAGAGCTGTTATTAGGCTTGCACGCCTCTCCCACTGCCTCTTTTTCTGTCATGACTCCCTCCCATTCCTGTTTGCAGTGTAGGTTTTACTGGTTGCCTGTTTCTAGGGGCCGAGTAGGAATTTTGGTTCATTGTCCTAATTGGCCGGGGGGCAATGTTCATGTTTCGCCTACTCTACACTGTATTTCAGGATTTGGGTGCTTAGTGGCATTTTCAATTCGATCACATTGGCAGTTAAGTGCGGGATTAGGCAGTTTTAGGGGCTCGGAGATCATCCTATGGCACCTTTCAGGTGAGAGGCGTGCCCGAGGCTCCTGCTGCCGACTGCCTCACGGCTCGGTTTTGGGGAGATAAGGCATGTCTCTGAGGTCTTCCAACCTCACCTGGCGGTACCTCACGGTCTGTACGAGGCTGACTGCAGGAAAGACCTTCCAGCACCGTGTGGTGTTAAGCAAGGAGGGGATGACTTTGATGCCGTCACCTCCTTTGCTGGATGTTTCGCCCTATAGCAATGGCAACCGTCTGATAGCTGGTGTAATTAGAACCCACACTTTTTCCCCTTAGTAGATCTCCAATTGTTGATTCAATAAATGTGGCCCATTACTTTTACCACAATTTGTACCCTACAACTGTGTCTGAGTTGTTATTTCTCCTCTACACGCACAAATTGCTTGTGAAAATGTGTTTATTTGGAAAGGTACATACAAAAATGTGTACATTTAGAGAATTGTGTACAGAAATGCATATGAATTTCTGTGCAGGCTTAAAAATAAAAATAAATATCTCTAACTGCTGCAGAAATGGGATGGAGAAACTTAACATTTGAAAAACAAGAAACTCAGAGAAATGGAGCCTGACAGATTCATCCATCTGTGAAGAAACTGATCTATGAAGTAAATTTTTTTAATATGTTTATATGGATTGTTTTGAAACAAGGACTGAAGTGTGAAGGGGTTAATGGTAAAAGGGAAAAAAAATGTGTGTCTTTTACTCTTGGCTAGGGCCAGAAGAGAAATACAATGGTTACTTTGAAGGTAATGTGAAACTAGGTTTCTGTTTTTTATGTCGGAAGGTGGAATCTAAGTTGGTATAATTTGATTGGTGGTTATCTGAGCATTCTAAAGGTGGTTATTGGACTTGGGTTTAAAATAAAATGGTGTGATGGAATGCTGGCTTCCATTAAGCTCATTGGTTGGAGGGTTCGCCCATTCCTAATTTCTGCAATCCTTGAGGTTTCTACATACCTGCTGATTCCTCCTTCTCATGCTGGATTTCCCCAATTTATTACTTAAGCAATGACACTCACCTCTGAATATTACAAATACAGAGAGTAGGGCCCCACAAAGAAGTCTGTACTGATATATCCTTGGTGTGCATGTGTTACCTGAGCCTGTGGCCGAGAGCGTTGAAAACAGCAAACATTAACATCAAAGACAGGAATCTTTTCTTCTGCCCATGATCTATATGTCTTTTGTGCCACTTCCAGCAATTCAACCAAGAGAGGGTAGAGCCCTGCTACCCTTTCCATTATCTCCTCCCCAGGGTGAGGGGAACATGAGGGACCAAGCTCAGGAGGGGCCGGAGAATGGGAGGGGGGCGAAAGGGATCCCAGCTCTGGCATTACAGATTTCTTTTGTGCAATACAACAATTTCAGATCAGAGTCTCCTTTTTGCCCAGTCCAGTTCCTCAGTCCTCCCTGGGGTTGGTGGGGTTGGCACCCTCTTCAGCCTGGTGTAATTCCACTTCTCAAGGGGGTTGTCCTTCTGGGACTTAAACAGCACCCAATCTCCCAGTTGTCTGGAAAGAGAAGACAAAACAAACTGCAAAGTAATAACATATTCTTTAACTTCATTAAAGAAATAATAATTTCATTATTTCTCATTTCAACACTTACATTTTACATTCTGAGCAATGGTCATGAGCAAAATTCTAGGGGGTCTCCCATAAAGTAACTCAAAAAGGTGACAATTTCAACCCTCCCCTTGGCTGACACCAGATCCTAGGTAAAGCGATGGGAAGGACTTGGAGTCCTGTGCAGAGAGTTTTGTTAACATAGTTTTCAAAAACTCACAGTTGCTGTGCAAGTTGGGAAGTCTTCCACCCATCCAGTCAATTGGTCCACAATAACAAGTAGATAACTATATCCATGTGAGCGTGGTAGTTCAGCAAAGTCTATCTGAAGTCTTTGAAATGGGTAGAAAGCCCATGGCCTGCCTCCCATCAGTGGAGGAGGTTCAGCTGGTCTAGGGTTAGTCTTCAGACATGAGGGGCAGTTGGCTGCAACTCTCTGGGTTCCCACACACAAGACTGGGGTCACTATGTGTCTCAGCAGTAACTCCCTTTCCATGTGTCAGCACATACATCACAGCAATTTCTCTTGGTTTCATTAAAGCTTCTAAAAGGGTCCAGTATCTGTTTTCCATTTGCAATCTTCTGTCCCAATGCAGTGATGAACCCTCTTTCTTTCCACAGCACTCCATTCGTATGTACATACTGTGCTAAAAGCATATCAAAAGTCTGTAAATGTTAGCTTACTTCCCTTCAGCTAATTCAAGGGCTCAAGTGAGAGCAGTTAATTCAGCAGCTTGGGCTGACCAGTGACTTGGTAAGCATTCTTTCACAAGCATTTTCTCTCTGTCACAACAGCACATCCAGTACACTTCTTACCATCTAGAACCTGGCTGGATCCAACAACAAACAGTTCAGGTTCAGGTTCTTCCAATGGCACATCTGTAAGATCAGGTCTCACCAGAGTTGTTTGCTCTAAAACTTGAAGATAGTCATCACAATTAACATCTGGCATAGGAAACAAAGTAGCTGAATTCAAAGCCTTGCTGAGCTTGTATGACAGACCTCGATTTGGCAACAGGAAAACTTCATATTTGGACTGCCTAGCTGGATTCAAAAACTTATCTCCTGTAGTTGGGTTACCCCATGTGGTGTGTGCACTTCCATATCTGCATCCATAGCAATCTTCTGCACATCTTCTACCAGCAAAGCTATCCCACAGGTCTCCAGGTATTCCCCATTCTCTGAGACAACACACCTGATGCCATTCCCTTCTTCTCATGCACATGCAGCCTTTACAAGGGTTAGGGATTGCTAATGCAGGGGCAGACAACAGAGCTTGCTTTAATTCAAGGAAAGCCTTTCCCATCTTTTTGGTACATCTCCAACTACTGATATTTTCTTTAGTAAGCGACTCATACAGGGGCTTGGCCATAATCTGAGATCCACAATCTGCAGAACCCAATAAGTTCCAAAAAAAAATGTTCTTAAGGCCTTGGGGTCTTTAGGGCATGGCATTTGTTGGATAGCCTGCACCCTTCCTTCCCTAAAAGTTTCTTTTGCCAATCTGTACCCCAAAAACACAACTTCACGCTTACACAACTGGGCCTTTCTTCATGACCTTTGTCAATCTGAGACTTGCAATTCAGGGCAACCTCTCTCAGTGTCTTCTTTCCTTACAGTACGTACCCACATTCTTTTGCCTCTCTCTTCACCTCCCCTACTAGCCAGTTCTAAGTCAGCCTCCCCTGGATGAGGGGATGGGGTTTTCAAGCCACCTCCCTGCCCCCCAAACCAAATTGCACCTGGAATCCCTTGAGCATCATACCCTGGATCAAAAGACACACTTCCCCACTGAGGCCCTGAATCTGGAAGGATAGGGGTTGAGGATTACCTGACCCAGATTTTATCATCATGACCTTACAAGAGTTCATTTTACACTTTTTGCATCCAAAGAAGATTTTTCTTTGTGTCACAAACTGTCAAACATCACAAACATCAATGCAATTAAACTAATCCCCGTGCCCCTCCCTATGTCATAAACAACAACAATTACTTTTACATTCTAAGATTCCCCCAGCTGGCATTGAACAATGGCCACTCTTTATTGCAAAACTTAATTCAGATCTTGTCATTCTTGCTGCAGCTCCCAAATACCAAATACCAAAGCATGCTTCTCAAAGGGTCACCCCTCTTCTCCTCCTTCAATAGTTTCGCCCCCCCCTGCTTCCCTCCAAATGTGAGATACTTGCAGATGCAAGACTGACACTCACCCAAACCCGAGATCCCAAAGAATCACGGCCAAATGGGAAAGAAAGGCGAAACATACCTTGGGAGGAGGCAAATGGATCACCGGTGTCCAAACCAAAAACCACTCCACTTTTTCTCCTTTTTCTTTTTTTTTTTTTCCTCTTTGGATCCTTTCCAAAGATTTCCAACTCCTTAACACATATTCCAAGGCAGTGCACCTCACTCCTTTCCTTTACTCTGTTCCTGTCCCATCTCCCTGGTTCCTACCCTTCAGGGCGTCCCCTGAGCACCAATGGGAGAAATGAAGAGGGGTTTTCACCAAAAAGCCTACCTCTTTCTTTCGTTCCTTGCGAGAGACCGGTTCCCCACCGTTGCCCTTGACCTTCCCTGTGAGAGAGTGGTTCTTCACCGTCACTCTCAAACTACCTTCTCCACTTACAGCTGGCGTTGCACCGTCATGTCCCTTGGGGTCTTTGAGGGCTATCCACCAAGGTCCTCCGGTCAAGTTGCCGGTGCGTGCTGGACTTTGGTCGTTCTCCCCCTCAAAGGCCCCTCCAGGAATATGGGCAAGGCAATTTTACGAGGAGGCCCACCCAGGGACGCCAAAACTGTTGCCGGCACCAAAAAGGTGTCCTCTCCCGGCAAAGTGATTCGGGCCTCAGTGTGTATGCCCTGCCCAATAAACACACTGATTTGGAGAAGGGAAACCAACTTTATTTGAGGCCCTCAAGTAGGCTCTAGGAGTCCGTGACTCAAATCAAGAGCCCCCTTTCAAGTTCTTCCTGGATCTTTTATACAGCATGGAATCAGATACAGGTTTGCATCACATACAGTCATTTTACATACAGTTGCATAGAAAAACATTCTTATCATGACCTCTTTCACACGCCTTCACTGACTTCCTCTGGCCTTCCTGGTACATACATTTCCTCCTGTTCCTTGTCTATCAGCACAATTCCATCTTGTCCTGTTCTTTGGAAAGTACACGCATCAGTCTGATGCTAGCACCCCCCCTTCCCCCTTCCCTCCCGCCTTTCTCTGTCTCTTTACTTACTGCATACACACACACATTTTATTTTGCTTTTCCCTTATCAGTGCCCTCTGTACACACTTTGCCAATTCTCCGGCCTCTTCCCCCTCCCATTTACTGCAGCCTTGAACAAGGCTGCCTGCAACTTTACTTTTCTCTCTCTTACATTTCAATTCAGATTTCTTTGCAACTTTAGCAAGCAGTTTCACAGAACAGCAAGAAAGCAAGAAACAATTTTACAGAAAGCAGAAAACAAGAATGCAAGATTCTCTAGTCAGGCCTAGCTAAACATTAGAACAGGAGTACAAATTCACATGGTCCCCAACACTAGCTCTAATTTGGGCCTTGCTTCATGTGCAAAATTTATTTATTTTTAAATGAATATTTTAAAAGGTATCTACTCTGCATGCAAGTCAATGCAGGGTGCAGCTTCTGCATTCTACTGAGTGCTGGGTTTTCCCTGGAAGGAGATCTGAAGAAACAATTTAGCTCTGCTGCAACCAGAGAGGTATGGCTGATTTTTGAATGGGAATTCAAACCTGTCTCAGCTCCACTTCTGACCTGCAATAATAACAAAGCACACTATTGCAAGGTAGGGGTAAGCTATTCTCTATCAGTACACCCCTCTACCTGCAATGCAGTTCCAATACCGCTATACAACACTGCAGGGTTCTTGTAAACCACTGAGACACTGACCTGCAATATTTAGTGTGAACTGAATACAGGGCTGTCGTAATCTATTCTCTCCCAGCCACAGCCTCTTTCAAACTGCAACTCAGGGACAATGAACTGCATTTGATTTGGAATCTGCATTAGCAGGACTATTAAAAAAAATGTTTCAGACACAGTAAAAGCTGAATGTGAAAGAGCAGGAAGAACACTTCTCTCTTTTTATTTATTTATTATATTTATACCCCACCTTTTTTCCTGCAAGGAACCCAAGGCGGCTTACATAATCCTCCTCCTCTCCATTTTATCCTCACAACAACCCTGTGAGGTAGGTTAGGCTGAGAGTCAGTGACTGGCCCAAAGTCACCCAGTGAGCTTCATGGCTGAGCAGGGACTAGAGCCCAGATCTCCCGAGTCCCAGTCCAGCACTCTCACCACTATGCCACACTGGCTCTTTGCTGCCATCTGCAGTGGTGGTGCTGAAGTATAGTTGAGGGCAAGTCACTCAGCAGTAAGGATGTGCAAATCAGCAAAACTCAACCTTGCTGGTTCTTTGAGTTCCATCTCAAAGTTCATTCTGACTTGAGTCTCAGATTGCGAGCTTTTTTTTTTTCTTCCCCTTTTGCATGAAAATCTGTGCATATTTTTGTGCAGTTTTCCAAATGTACGCATCAATTGTGCACAACTTTGAAATGTACACGTTGTTCTCCCATGGATTAAAGTGTATTTCTGTGTGCATTTTCCAAATGTATGCATTTTTCATGCACTTTTTTCAAATGCTGTTGAACACATTTTTGGGGGTCCACAAATCACATTGGCAAGCTTGGGAATGTATGGATTTCGACTGCAGATTGTGTCTGAGTCCATGTTTGGTCTGGACTCTGGAAAGGTGTGAACTGCATAAATACTGATTAAAAATGAACTGAAAAGAATTTCTTATACATCCCTACACAGCAGCAGCATCCTCTTACCATGGTAAGAAAGAAAGTAAACACCTTGGTCTTGCTGTTATCTGGTTGCTTGTAAGGGGAATATTTAGCAGTATGTATTAAAACATATATACAAGTTACCTTTAAAACTGAGAGAACGGTTTAAAGTAATTTGTATTATATTAGGCTGTGGTTACCAGTCACGTATACTTTTATGTATATTTGGGGGGGGGAATAAACACGTGGCTATCTGCTCAGGAGAGAAAACGGAGTAAAGGAGATAAGACACTTTGAATTAAACAATAACTTCAGGCTACAATTATCCGTATCGGCTGCACACTTATGTTCCTATGTTGTTCAGATAAGAAAGTATTTGCAACACTTTTAATACATCACCTTCAAAATTACCTTGATTAAGATTTGCTGCAAACTATGGACACAATCCAATGCAGAGTTAAGCATAGTTAAGCCCATTGATTTCAATGTGCTTCAAGCATGCATAACTCTGTGTTGGGTTGAGGCCCAAGAGAAAACAAATGCACAAACAAGTATATTTTATTTACAGATAGAGGACTAGGTAATATTTGGATCCTGAAAAGGAATGGTGTGTGTGTCCTCCCTGCCAACTCTAGAAATTAAAGAAAATCTGAAGGTGAAGCGGCATGCTGCACAATTCCCTTCCCCCGGCCACGTGCAACTGTGGGCGGGGAGAATTTTGCGCGTGGAGGAAAGGAGAGTGAGACCACTATGGGGTGATCTCACCCTCCAATAGAATGGAAGGGTGAGCGTGCAGGACCATTATTAGGCCCGCATGCCCACACTCTGGGCTCTTTCTTTTGCAGCTCCCTCCCTCCCTCCCTGTTCTCAGTGTGTGCTTTGCTGGCTGCCATTTCCAGGGGCCGAGTAGGAATTTTGGCTCATTGTCCTGATTGGCTGGGGGCAATGTGCGTGTTTCGCCTGCTCTACACTGTGTTGCAGGGTTGGGTGTTTTTTATTTTGGGTTTTCTGTGTGATTTGGTCCAATCCGGTCACATTTGGCTAGTAAGTGCGGGAATAGGCAGTGGGGTTAGGGTTTTGGTGATCATCCAATGGCACTGTTCAGGTGGCTGGCGAGACCTGTATCTCAACGCTTGCTGAGTTTTGTGGCTCAGTGGGGGGAAATACGGATCGCCAGTGAGGATGGCTTACATCACACGGATCGGTGTTCTGTGGCACCGTGAGGTGGGGACTGTGAGAAAGCCTCCCAGCACCCAAAAGGGTGTAAAACTGGGGTGGTGGTGGTGGTGAAGTGCTGCGCCACCCCCCGGATTTGGATGTATCTGCCCGGGATACCTCACTGGCCAATGGCCAGTTTTAGTTAGTACCTGCACTTTCACCCTTCGCAGATCTTGATTAATAAAATGTGGCCCTTTATTTACACCATATACTTGTGTCTCACCTCTTCTTTTCCCCTTTCACGCACGCAATAAGCATAAACTGTAGTTTGGCTCCCAGAGAAGTGATGAGGAAGGTGAAAATACTCACTCAACAAAATTGGCAATGCAAATAGCAGCGCAGTAAACCCTCACCTGCCCACACGTGGGGCGGCAAAGGTAGGTATATGTATGAATGGTGTATGTGTACCCACTTTGCGCTCTGGCCCTACCTACAGTTGACATGAGCCCCCCAATATGTTTTCCTGGTCCCAGTGCAGCCCTTGAGACAATACAAGAACATAAAATAAAGATCGTTATCTAGACCTATTTCACCCCTAACATGTGATCTTCAGTGTTACTGATGCAGCACAAGAACAACAAATGCTGCAGAAGCTCTTGTGGCAATAAAGTAAAATCAGAAGGGGGCTCTGAGATCTCCTGTTTTCAGATGATTTATAATTTCACAGATTTGATTTTCATTTGTTCTAAGGAGTGAGTGTCTGATTATAGATAGATAGATAGATAGATAGATAGATGAGAGAGAGAGAGAGAGAGAGAGAGAGAGAGAGAGAGAGATATTCCCTACAGTTGTTAAATCAAAGTCCCGGGGCACTTATTCTTAGATGTTGTAAAAGTTAAGATGAAACCTAATTCTTCTAATTTGTCTTTTACTACTAGGCACAGGGATGGGGACTCGAACTCGGGGACTCGACTCGTTAGTCGGACTGAGTCCCCCCTCTGACTCGACTCGGACTCGAGTCCCAATATTTTTAATGGGACTCGAGACTCGACTCGGGACTCGAGACCAAGGACTCTTCAACATCCCTGGGCTGTGCCAGGAGTGGAGAGGAGCGTGATTGCCGGCGAAGAGCGCATGGAAGGGAGGTGTGACGCTGCTCGGCCACTATGGATGGCTACCAGGAGTGCAGCCCCAACAGTGTGTCAAGATTTATTTTGATTGATGTGTTGCGTACTTGGGAGAGGCAGAAGAAGGACCGGAGATTACTCTGTGTGGCTGCTCTGAGTGTGTTTCTGGTTCCAGCAAGTTCATCACCAGTGGAGCGGGTGTTCAGTGAGGGTGGAATTGTGATGAGATCTCACCGTTCCAGAATGGGGGCCAAACATTTAGAAAAAACCATGTTCCTCAAATGCAACATGGATAAGTTTTAGGAAGTACAGCAAGTTTATTTTTTAAAATCAGTTTTCTAAAATGCAACCTTTCAGACATTTTGGGTTTGGCTGCCTCTGCCTGCCTGTCTGGGGTTCCCAGCCTCTTCTGCCTGCCTGGTCTCTTCTTGACCAGTTCAACAGTTGAATTGTCCAAGACAAAGGCCTCTGCCTGCCTGCTTTGGGGTTCCCTGCCTCCTCTGCCTGCCTGGTTATTTTGGATTTTTCTGCCTGGTCTGTTCTTGCCAAAATCAGTTGCAGAATTTTGAAATAAAAAGGCACACTTGTGCCTAGAATTTATTTAAACCACACATCTGAAGTAGCCTTATTTTGTTGGGAAAACCCCCCATTGATTTTAATAAGGACTCGTGGAGTCAGCTTTGGGAGTGACTCATGACTCGTGACTCATGAGTCACCATTTTGGACCAAGGACTCACACTCGGACTCGAGACTTGGGTCCAAAGACTCGTGACTCGACTCGTGACTCGAGACCAAGGACTCTTCAACATCCCTGACTAGGCATTCCTGGATTTATATTCCTGCTCCATTCTTTCAGTATTATACACTATAGAATATAAAAGGTTGTATATTAATAGTATTTATTTTAACCCAATTTGTTTTTCTACCCATTAAAATATATACACTGATTAAATATATATATACACTGATTATACTTGATGTTAATTTGAATGAGAAAGTTGGTGTGGGCAGAGAGAAACCAAGAAAGGAAAGAAAACTGCACCTGCACAAAGAGAAAACCATCTGTAGATATTCCAAATGTGCATTTCCATAACAATTAGCACACCATATACCTAGTGAGCATCTCATAAATAATCATCAAGCAGTCATTCCATAAATTGTATAACAATATATTGTCAGAGGTTACAGGCAAAGCAAAATGAAGTATTTATTTTAAGAACTTGATGCAGTGATGTTTTTTGGTCCAAAGGAGACAAAAATTACTCCTGTACATGGGCAAATAAATCTACTTTTAAAAGATTGCACACCTAGCTAATGAACTCCCGAGAACTCTGAATTAAATTACTTACACACCGGTTGATGTATATGCACTCTGATTCAGTGAAGAGCAATACAAGCATCTGGTGCTTTCTGTATATAGATACCGTCAACACAAACACACATATATTAGGATCCTAGAGTTTGGGAGATATCCATTGCATCCTGAGATGCATACTGTTTAGTTTTGGTCTCAGTCCAGAGATTACTATGTGCACACCAGCCCTCATGCCAAGGTGCTCTCTAACCTCTCAATATTCTGCAGCATTGAACGACGCTGCCATTTCTGCGGCTGTACCATCCATTCTGTTCCTCCACAAGTTCCCTTATTCACACTTCTCCTCTGCTACTACAGATATCACATTTATTTACTGGCCCTTTTGTCCGCAGAAACTAAATATCATTTTACATCCATGGTGGTGTGTGTGTGTGATTCACAATGTGCCTTTCTCTCCCACCTGATTTGGAGCAACAACATTAGAGTTCTTTTGGCCGCACCAGTAGGGGAGTGGAGTGGGCAAGATGACCCTTGGGGAAACAGGATGGTATTCATACTGTTTCTCCAAGGGGGAAGCCTCATTTGGTGTCTTGGAGTATTTACAGATCTCTGGCAGAAAATCTGGCAACTTAACATAGGTCCCCCAGTAAATGTCTATATTCAAATACCTTCAATGTAGGTACCTATTTATTAACTGTGTTGTCTGTTAAACTTTGATTGCTCATGTTCCATACAGATGTTGATAACTATACAAGTTTACCATAGTCCTCTACTAGAAGGACTGTCCTCTATTTTGAAGGTGTCCTCTACTCGAAGTAATGTCAAGTCCAAGTCCAGTATAAAGATAAAGAACCATCAGAAGGAACAGCTGGGCCTTGAAGTTGCCCATCAACAGCACCTGGGCAACAGACTGAGCAAGGCACACAGGTCACCTGAGGCTTTTCTAGAGGAGGCTTTTATTGTGCATTCACACCATTCCCCAGTCATGGATGTTTGCTGGTGACTTAGATGATTTCAACATTCTCAAGTGTTTCTCCTGTGCTTTCCAAACACTTTCCTGGATATTTTTGAGTAAGGGAAAACATGGTGTGTGTGTGTTTTTGGAATCATGAAACAAAGCACAACTCTTCACCAGTGTAGTTGCATCATTCCCTTTTGTTCCACAGTACTAGAGGGCCACCTAGAGGTTATGTAGCAGAAGGTATGGAAAGGCAGGAAGGGGGGGGAACCCTAGGTGCAGAGATCCAATCTTAATCAAACAAAGAACCCGGAAGCAGAAGAAGCAGGTTGAAAAGCCTCATCTAGAAAAGCTTCTGGTCACAGTCTTTCACACTATGGTGAGATATACTGTATTTTTTAATTAAAATCATAGTAATTATTTCTAAATTTACATCTATAGATATATTAGCATATGAAAATTTTATGCAAACAGGTGTCCTCTTTGTCCTCTTTTTTGGCAACTCATGAGTGGCCACCCTAGTTTCTTCTACTCCAAAGGAAGGCTCTGAGTCCTTTTAATCCGGAAGGTGCGAACTGGGTAAATCAAAAATAAAGAAAAACACATTTCTCATATATCCCAAAGGCTGTGGGGTGGAATTCTGGATTCTGGGCTATACTTAAGGAGTGAGTGCATGGTTCATTCCTGAACTCACAAAACAAAGTGTAAAGTGTTTCTTCTTTCTTTCTTTCTTTCTTTCTTTCACAGATTTGTAAAGTGGTTTACAAAAAATACAAAAACAGAATGAGTCACTGTATAACTATTAAAAATACAATATTGCCAGTAATCTTCTTCTTCTTTTTCTTATCATTCCTCTCCTACTGGATGTCGGACATAATGATGGCTAAACAGTCTTTAGGTATGGCCGCTCTAAACAATGATGTTGTGTTGCCCCCAGAACATTCTTTAAGGTTTTTCAGTCAAGACCTTCTTCTTCCCACATTTCATTTCCCATTTATTTTCCCCTGTATAATCAGCTGCAACAGTCTATATTTTTCACTACTCATTATATGACCAAAATAGTCTAGTTTTCTGCATTGTATGTGTTTTATAATTTCTTGATCTTTATACATTCTCTTTAATACTTCTTTGTTGGTTACCCTTTCAATCCATGAAATTCATAACATCCTGCAAAAAAATCCACATTTCAATGCTTCTATCTTTATAATGGTAGTCCATTATTCCATGCCATTCAGTAGAACTGCAAATACATAACACCATACAAAGAACATTCTCAAGGCTAGTTCTACGTTTTTGTTACATATCACATTTTTTCATCTTAAAAAATAAAATAAAAAACCACTCCGGGCCATCTCTTTGCTAACATATAATATCCCATTCCTGGGCAAGGTGCTTGAGCGGGTGGTTGCTGGTCAACTCCAGGCACTCTTGGATGAAACAGACTATCTAGATCCATTTCAATCTGGATTCAGGCCTGGTTTTGGAATGGAAACTGCCTTGGTTGCCCTGTGGGATGACCTCTGCCGGGAGAGGGACAGGAGGAGTGTGACCCTGTTGATTCTCTTGGACCCCTCAGCGACTTTCGATACCATCGACCATGGTATCCTTCTGGATAGGTTGTCTGGATTGGGAGTTGGAGGCACTGCACTCCAGTGGTTCCAATCCTACTTGGCTGGCCAATTCCGGAAGGTGGTGCTGGGGGATTACTGCTCTGTCCCTTGGCAGGGCTCTATTTTATCCCCTATGCTGTTTAACATCTACATGAAACCACTAGGAGAGGTTATCCGGAGGTGTGGGCTGAGGTGTCATCAATATGCAGAAGACACCCAGCTCTATCTCTCCTTTTCATCTAATCCATCTAATCCAGGTGAGGCAGTGGCTGTTCTGAATCAGTGCCTGGACACAGTAATGGACTGGATGAGGGCTAATAAACTGAGACTCAATCCAGATAAGACGGAGGTACTGTTAGTGGGTGGCTCGTCTGCCCGGCTAAGTGATTCAACCAGTTCTGGATGGGGTTGCACTCCCTCTGAAGGATCAGGTTCATAGTTTGGGGGTGCTCTTGGATCCACAACTGTCACTCGGCACAGGTGAACTCAGTGGCACGGAGCACCTTTTATCAGCTTAGGCTGATATACCAACTACGTCCTTATCTGGACAGAGATAGCCTAGCTACAGTTATCCATGCTCTGGTAACCTCTCGTTCGGATTACTGCAATGCGTTATACGTGGGGCTGCCTTTGAAAATGGTCCGGAAACTTCAGCTGGTCCAAAATAGGGCAGCGAGATTGTTAACGGGGACTGGCCGACGAGAACATATTATGCCAGTGCTTTCTCATCTGCACTGGCTGCCAGTCTGTTTCCGGGCCCGATTCAAAGTGCTGGTGCTAACATTTAAAGCCCTAAACTGGCTTGAGGCCAGGGTATCTGAAGGATCATCTCCTCCCATATGTACCTGCCTGGACACTAAGATCTGCATCAGCGGTCCTTCTCCGAGAGCCCCTGCCAAAGGAAGTAAGGCAGGTGGCTACTAGGAGGAGGGCCTTTTCTGCTGTGGCTAGCGATGGATCCATACCTGGTCGCGCCCCCGACTCGATTCTCCGCAGGGGTGGCCGCCTGACCCGATCTTCTGAGTGATGCGGAGAGGTTCTCCGCGCCGCTCGATCGAACTTCTCCGGCCCCGTCTGTCACTTCCGAGACCGGAAATGATGCAACGGGACCCTGCGCAGGCGCAGAACACACCCCAGGGGTCCAGCGTGCCTGCGCAGGGTTCCGTTCCGTCGCATCATTTCCGGTCCCGGAAGTGACGGGACGGAATGGGCCGCACGGGCGGCTCGCTGCGGAGTGGTGAGCTGCCCCAAAGAAATAAGGTAAGGCCTCGCCGGGCGTGAGCGGGGCCAATTTCGGCCTCGTTTTCCCTGGCGAGGCTCGATTCTACATCCCTAGCTGTGGCACCCCGGTTATGGAATGAGCTCCCCAAAGAGGTTCTCCTGGTGCCTACTTTGTATTCTTTCCGGCGCCAGGTGAAATGCCTGTTCTCCCAGGCATTTTAATCATTTTAATCATCTTAATCACCTTAATCTTGTAATTGTTTTTAATTCCGTTATTGTAACTGCTGCTGCTAGCTCCGCTGTTTGTTTTTAATCTGTGGTTTTAAATTTTATATTTTATATTGTATTTTATGATTTTAACTGTTGTAAACTGCCCAGAGAGCTTCAGCTATTGGGTGGTATAAAAATATATTACATAATCCTCCTTCTCCTCTCCATTTCATCCTCACAACAACCCTGTGGGGTAGGTTAGGCTGAGGTCATCACAACCTGAGGTCATCATCTATTCTAATCATTTGGTGAATCTTTAAGAAGAAGCTGTTTTATGCTTTGAGGGCAAAAAATAAAAGACTCTTTGCCCAAGAAGTGGATGGACAAGAAAGTCCCACTTCATCCACCAAAGGTTAATTAATTAATTAATATTTATATTAGTATTAATTGATATTTTGCAAAAAATAAAAACTAGGTGCAATTACTTTTCTCTCCTTTTAAGTGTGCTCTGATATCTAATTACCATTCTCCTTCATGTGGTGATGGTCACCAATTTGGATGGCTTTAAAAGGGGATTGGACAAATTCACAGAGGAGAAGGCCATTTGTGGCTACTAGTCCTGGCTGGCTATATGCTACCTCCATTATCAGAGGCAGTATGCCTATGTACGTTGCTGGGGAACATGGTGGGAAGGTCCTGTTGCACTCCTGTCCTGCTTGTGGGTTTCCTGTAGGCAGCTGGTTGGCCACTGTGTGAACAGAATGCTGGACTAGGTAGACCCTTGGTCTGATCCAGCATAGCTCTTCTTACTGTTCTTATGATCTGAAATGCAGAAGCATCAAATAAATATGCCAATGGATTTTCATACTGTGTTCTATCTGGAAAACTTGGGATTCCACAAAAGCTAATTAGGGGCTCTTTGATTAGATGATCAGTAATGTTGGACAAGCTTCCTGTCAGAGCTGAGCTATAGACATTCCTTGAATGAGAATTATGAACTGGGAGCCAGGAGCCAGAGAGTCATACTAGCAGTCCGAACTGCAGGTGTGTGTGAAGCCAGGAGTCAGAGCTGAGGGCTGGAACAAGAGAACAAGCTGGGAGCCAGAGCCAATAAAGACTATTGTTGCCTAGGCAGAGTCAGAAGCCCTAGGACAGGAAGCTTTTATAGCCCTTCCTGGTGCCCCCCTCTGGATTCCAGGAACTCTTTACTAAGGAACACTCCAATGTGCTGCAGTCTTGATGTTTCACTATATAGGAGAATTTTGCGCAGAGCCATGCATTCCCTGTTCTAGCCCTGGCAGCTCCTAGCATTTCCAGTAATGAAAAACAGCACTCCCAGTGTCCTTCTGTAATGGTCAGCTGTAAGGGAGTCTTGGGTGGGTGCCTCATAAAACATGTTTTCTGTTCACATGGGATAACAGTGAGGCACAACTGGCCCGGCTTGCATGCTACCTTATTTACTTCTGTTGCTGAGGTACATTATATGTGGAGTATGATACCACAAACATACAAATCCAGATTTTCTTGTCTTTATTTCCATTATAGGTGGCTATTGTGAACAGAGCATGGAGTCTACAAGATTTATGTATTTATTTATTATATTTATACCCCGACTTTTTTCCTTCAAGGAACCCAAGGTGGCTTACATAATCCTCATCCTCCTCTCCATTTCATCCTCACAACAACCCTGTGGGGTAGGTTAGGCTGAGAGTCAGTGACTGGCCCAAAGTCACCCAGTGAGTTTCATGGCTGAGCGAAGACTAGAACCCAGACCTCCTGAGTCCCAGCCCAACACTCTCACCACTACGCCACACTGGCTCTTTACAGAAAACGTGGAACAAATGTATTCTTCTTTTATTGCTGTACTCAAGCTAATATAGTGGAAAGAGGGAAGAATAATTTACAGACTGGGAAGGGGATATTCTTACCACAGCTGGCTGCCTACACAAAATGGGGAATGTACTCTTTAGCCTTCCTCACTCTTCCCACTTTATTATCGGCCTAGTCTGTACATGCAGTAGAATGTAGAAAACATATCTGGAATGGACTGCAGGCATGGGTAGGAATGGGGGTTATTTAGTTTGTCTTTTAATGGATGTTTCTCATTGACTACCATGGGATAGTTACCCCTTCTGAGGGGATCACATCTTCCAAGTTTCAGAATAGTTGCAGTAGTTGTAGTGCAACAACAGCTTTGACATTTTGAGGGTCTCCAAAAGAGGACACACTTATTTTCCCTCTGTTCCTTCTGGACCATTGTTCTAAAAATGACAGACTGTCTAGAGGTGCCTCTAAGAACCAGCAAAGTTTCAGAAGGATAGGTGCAGCAGTTCATGTGGAAGGGGGGGTCCTCAATTTATTTTGGGAAGGATAGATCTACACCCCCTTCCCTTCCCCCCCCTTTTTTTTGGCATTTGTATGAAAATGGCACAGCGTCATAGAGGCAACTCCAGGAAAGAAAGCTGCAAAGTTTCATTAAGGATAGATGCAGAGGCTAGGAAGTGATGATGCTTGAAAACAAGTTTAAATGTATAATAATGTGTCAAATGTATGTTGGAAATGTCAAAGTCATGAAGGAACATTTTATCATGTTTGGTGGACATGTAAAAAAGTGAAAACATATTGGGTACAAATACACACATGGATACAAAAGATTTTAAAAGTGAATATTAAACTGAAACCAGAAATGTTTTTATTGGGTATAATAGACTTGCAACTTGAGAAAGACTATGGAACATTACTACAATATATGATGACGGCAGCAAGAATTATCTATGCTCAAAAATGGAAAGAAGCAACTATACCAACTATAGAAGACTGGTTGTTGAAAATGTTGGACTTAGCAGAGATGGCAAAATTGACTTGCTTAATTAGAGAAAATTGTTTAACTTCATTCAAGAAAGACTGGAAACCTCTGGTGGACTTCTGGGGAGGAGGGAAAGTGACTTAATAACTTTTGGTTTTGATTTCTGAAGATGGGTGTGATAGAAATCATATGTGAAAATAGAAGAAACTTATATATGGATAAGGATTGGTATTGTTTGTCAGACAATGAGGCGGAAGCCAAATGTTGTTTTGGAAAATTCAATAAAAAAATTCAAAAAAAAAAAAAAGAAAACAAGTTTAAAGATGTTTTTTTCCCCTCCCATAATTAAGCCTGGTAGCATCGGAATAACATCCATTGCATGGTCCCATCCTTGTCCCACCATCTCACCCACACTGGCCATCTTGCCCCACTGTCGCAATCTGTCTGTACTCAACATAGGAATGCCAGTTTGGCATGGAGAGAATTAACATGTTGCCTTTTGCATGGCTTAAGTTATGGCTCAAGTACTAGTCACCAAATCATCAAAGTACACTGTCTTTGCATGGATCCTGGCTCACATAACCAACTGAATCAGGACCCATGCAAATGCAATGTACTTTGGCTATTTACTGATTAATACTGGGGCCATGATGAGCCATGCATAGGCAGCAACACAACTTACTTTGGAGGTTTATTTATTACTACCTTATTTGAGCCAGGAGCAGGCAATGTGGAAGCAGTGATAGCAGTGAGTAGCAATGCAAAGAAAAAAATGGAATGCACAGGACTACACAGGCAGGCAGGCAGGTGCTGGGACTGATTGGAGAAATCAAACATTCAGAAGGCAGAGGCAAGCAGGGAGCTAAGCAGAGCTAAGTGCCACCCTTGCCATGCAGGCATGGTCACCCTCATGATGAGCAGGAGCCCATGCTCGGGTGGCAAATGGCAAACTATCCACCAGAGCTAGCAGGGTGTCCTCAGCAAGAGAGCAGCCAGGTGGGCAGATGGTGGAGGAAGGCAGTGGTGGTGTCAGCTAGCAAGCTGTCTGGCCGTCTGGCAGGGTGAGGAGGCAGGTGGTAGAGGAGGCAGGCAGGCAGAGATAGGCAGAGAGGCAAGCAGGTGGGCACGGGATCCCTGAAGGCAAACAGGATCACCATGCTAGGCAGTGGAAGGCATGCTAGGAGTTCTGGGTAGAGTGCCTGCTCCACACCAAGGCAGCAGTCAGCTGGGCAGCATTAGGCAGAGGCAGCTGCTGGTGCCAGTGGAGTCTTGCAGGCTGGCCAAGAGAGGTGGAGGAAGTAGGCAGAGGGAGACAGAAGCAGGCAGGCAGGCAACACACTGCTGGTCCGGCCCAAGGCCTTTTGCTACCTGAGGCAAAGAGCAAGATGGTGCCCCCTGCCATTCCATGTACAAAAGCTGACCGGTAGTTGAATCTTTCTTCAACACTGGGAGTGGGACATCATCCTCCACCCCATCCTCCACCCTACCTGAAGGAAGCAGGCTAACAGTGTGTAGACGAGGTCATGTGGCACAAAGGTCTTCCCTTCAACATCTTGCGGCCACCTCCCAGCATCTACCAGGGATGTTGAAGAGTCCTTGGTTTCGAGTCACGAGTCGAGTCACGAGTCTTTGGACCCGAGTCTCGAGTCCAAATCCGAGTCCTTGGTCCAAAATTGTGACTCACGAGTCACGAGTCATGAGTCACTCCCAAAGCTGACTCCATGAGTCCCTATTAAAATCAATGGGGTTTTCCCCCCAACAAAATAAGGCTACTTCAGATGTGTGGCTTAAATAAATTCTAGGCACAAGTGTGCCTTTTTATTTAAAAACTCTGCAACTGATTTTGGCAAGAACAGGCCAGGGCAGACAAACCCAAAATAACCAGGCAGGCAGAGGAGGCAGGGAGCCCCAAACAGGCAGGCAGAGGCAGCCAAACCCAAAATGTCTGAAAGGTTGCATTTTAGGGAAATGATTTTAAAAAATAAACTTGCTGTACTTCCTAAAACCTATCCATGTTGCATTTGAGGAACACGATTTTGGAACACGAGTCCTTGGTCTCGAGTCCCGAGTCGAGTCTCGAGTCCCATTAAAAATATTGGGACTTGAGTCTGACTCGAGTCAGAGGGGGGACTCAGTCCGACTCACGAATCGAGTCCTGGAGTCTGAGTCCCCATCCCTGGCATCTGCTGCCTGAGATGACTGCTTCACTCTGCCTAATGGCAGGGCCAGCTCTGAGTCACTCTAAGGAAGCAGCAGCACAGTTCCCCAGACAGCAAGTGGGAATACCACGTTAAGCAGCAGAAGGTGATCTGGATGTTCTGGATAGTGGCTGCACCTACAGAGAAGCTAGGTGGGCAGCAGCAGGCAGAGGAAGTGGTAGAGGAGGAGGTTGACAGAAGGAGGGTGGACACGCATTTTAACATTTAACAATATCATTGGTTATTTTTGGCAAAGAAATACTGTTTTGAAACCTTTTTTTTGGTCACGCTTCCCCACCCCCCACCCACTGCAATATAATACATTTATGTGGAGATTATAGAAGTTAGTTTGACTTTGAGTGTAGAGAAGCAAAGAGTAACGTGGACAAAAATACAATAGTTACAACTCATTTACATGCACTGCCAAACATAATCAAGCCTTTTGTTCTGTAGGATCTGGAAGTAAATCTACCACATCAGAAATGTTCATGCTGATCACAATTATTTTTTTGTTTTGTTTTTGTTATTTGAAGGACCGGTAGTATGTAGTTCTTTTCTGAAATCCTCTTTAGCTACCTAATTACAGTCTTCAGTATTTGTACTGTCACTGAATGGTTTCACAGTGTGTAGCTACATCAGTTCTTTTCTTGCTTTTTGTAACTTCAGTTATTGCTAATAAAAGCTGATCTTGTTCATTGACTATAGACTGTGGGAAATACACAATTAAAACCTCCAGGGATCCTGCTTTAATTCAAAATGGAGTCCTATGGCATCCAAAAATCTCTACACTCACGAAAGGATTGAATAGAAAATGTCAACTATTAAGCCAAGTTCAAATTTGAAAATGTGAATATCCCCACAGAGAGGGCATTCAAACTTATTTGAAGATATATATGTATATATATATATATGTATATATATTTAAATTTCACAGTCAAATTCCTGTGAGAGTTAGTACTAGTAGACAGTAGTTCAACAATCTCTGTTGTCCTTCATCTTAATATATGAGATATACAAAGGAATATGTATAACATGCTTTTAGAAGTTTGGGATGCCATACAGGTAAGCTATATTGATGTCATCACAATACAAAAAAAAGTACTCTATTTCTATAAAATGATTTGTTTCTTTAGAAATTATTTCTCATTCCTTTGTCTCTCACACACACACACCTCAGTGCTGCCAATCACATGACAATTAGATTTGCTGCCTAAGGAGAAAAATCAGGGAGGCTCCTGTATGGGTAACTCTCCCATAGAAATTCTGAGGAAAGATCCGAGTTTTGATAAACTGGTAAGACATCTCAGGGTGTGTGTGTGTGTGTGTGTGTGTGTGTGTGCTGTCCCCATGTCTCTAAGAGCCTGGCCAAATGTTACACATGCCCCATATGGAAGGATAGATTGATCAAACTATTTTCAGTCCTTCTTAGTTTCACGTGCATTCATTCATAAGTCTGTTCCATCCTGCTTCTGCATTAATCTGCACGTGTTCTTTTAAAAAAAGATCTACATAAAAATGTGTACACATTTTATGATAAAAATACCAATTATTAATTGCATGTTGGGTTGGGGTGTGTTTTAAAGCTGAAACCTGCTGCAGTACAAAATTTAGAGAAGTGTGATATCAGAAAGATGACGGTGTTCCAATCTGGACATTAGTTCAGGAGATGAGAATAGTCGGTACCAAAGGAAATCCTAGAGCAGCCTTCCTCAGCCCTTCTAGATGGGTTGGACTGCAACTCCCATCTTTCCAATGCTGGCTGGGAATGATGGGGGTTGCAGTCCAGCACATCTGGAAGGCCTCAGGTTTGAAATAGGCTATCGTAGAGCATCCCAACCCATAGGAGAGCAGCCACACAGAGGTCAAGCTTTGCCTTCTGAGAGGTCAGAAGACTTCTTCGGCAGTGGTCTCAGAAAGCTGAAGGGGACAGAAATCACACACATGGTGCTGAAGGACATTGGTCATCTCTTCTTAGCGCTGTAAGGGTCAGGATGTAAGAGAACTTCATTCATGTTCACAAATCATGCAAATATTTCCTGCTCACAATCCCAAATGTGAATGTGAGCAAGAGCATCCTTTTCAAGAGAATCTCACAATTTCCCAAATTTGCATTCACAGTTAATAATTGTGTACTTTAGAAGCTTTGCATTTTCCAAAAGCTGTGCATTTTCATGAGTTATTCTATGAAGGGAATCTGTGCATTTGGGTGTGCTCCTTTAAAAAATAATAATAATGGTGCATTTCCTCCGTTTGAAAGGCACACTTTCCCTGTTTGTCTGAAATGAAAACAAAGCACAATCGGGCATGGTAAATAAGGTGAGCTGAGCTTCAAAGTGGTGTCTGGAGAATCTTGGTAATCATGAGAATCACTTGCTCCCCCACCCCTATAAGGTAATACCTTTTTCATCGTGTCAGCAGCCTGGAATCTTATTTCTACCACAGTTGCAGCTGCCACACCTGACAGAAGTTTAGGTATCATCAGAGACAAAAAAATGTCAGTAAGGTGTGTGTGTGTGTGTGTGTGTGTATATATATATATATATATATAACAACTTGGAACCTTTATTAGAGGACCCCTGCATATATGCAGGGGAGGCTGGTGACTCCTGTGTCAGTGGGGCTCTGAATCCATTGCAGCTTTTATTCTGAGCTTATTTTTTAAAAAATATATTTGTTTTGAAAGACAGGATAAGATTGCTTGCCTGAAGGCAGTTAGTGAGTTCAGAACCAGAGTCTTCTTGGTCCGTAGCTCAGTCTCTTAGTGTGCAATCCTATGCATGTTTAAACAGAAAAAAGTCCTAAAACTCCCTGCATGCACCAGCCAGCCAATGCTGGCTGGGGAATGCTGGGATCTGAAGGGCTTTTTCTGTTTAAATATGCATAGGGCTGTACCCTTAGTCACAAATCTACATCAGATCTCTGCTATTGCTCCTTGTGGTGATTGTGACCCACTCTAGTTGTGAACCACTCTAGTTGATAAACTATTGGAGCAATCTTCCATTTTTGATCAAATTTCTAGACACAATACAGAAGACTTGGAATCACTTGTAAGATTATGCAGCAAGACAATCAGAAACAAATGGCATATCTCTGGTCTACTTGAATATTTTTGAGCCAAATGAATCCTCATGGGTCTGAAGAGCTAGTCTTCTGTAGGAAGGATGAAGAATTCACTCAGAAGTGGTGTGCCATTCTTAACAATCGCTCCCAGGATTTAATTATACCTATTATAGATAGTTCCATTAAAGCTAATTTACAGCTTCAGTGACTAGTGGGTAAAAAGTCTGAAAGGTATAGAGAAACACTTAGCAAAGAGATGGAGTGAAAGCTCTCCACATTGGAGGAGATAACATGTTTTCCGAAAGAGCTAATGGATTTCAAACACTTTTTTGTTTGTTTGTTCAACCAAGGGGGTTATGATAATAACAAGATACATCATTGACTGCAAAATAAGTCCAAAGGGGTCTTCTTTGCCTCTAATAAAGGATCCAAGTTTGAGAAGCCTTGCAACTCAGCTCAACAAAAATGGAAGCTTCTGGACAATGACAGCCTCTGATCAGGGAGACACTCAAGCTTTTCAGCTTATGGGCCAATGCTGAAACGTAAGCTCATATGCTTGTGCTTCATTGGATTCTGTACCATTGATGGCTGGTAGTTTAAACTGGGAACTGCCTCCACTGAAAATTATTGTGTGCAATGCAGTGAAATGAACGTTGTTTTGTTAGATCTAGTAGGTAATTTACACATGCAAGTCATCACTTGATATTGCCATCATCAAGGGATGACCAGGTATGTGTGAATCAGAACATGTGGCGATTTCAACCTGGTTCCCCATATCCCATATTAATACCATAGCACTTCCCAATACTTACTTTTCCTGCTTTCTAGGGGGTGGGGGATGATTTTAGATAGATGGGATCACTTACAGAAGGGGTGTTTAATTAAGAATAACAGGCTAAGCTTTTGTAGCATTGATATCTCATGATTTTTGCAGCTTGATCATTTTCTGATGTGGAAGAGCTTGCTAGTCAGACCTATTCAAATCAAAATTCCTTTGTTTTGCTTTAGAGAGCCGGGGGGGGGGGATCCCAGAGGAGTATACAGAAGCCTCTAAGAAAGCAAAGCAGAGTAAGAGTGACAGTTTGAAACTGAAGATGTGCAGCATGAAAAATACTTGATTTTTATAAAGTAACTGGTGCTGTAAGACAAAGAAGAATGTTTCTAAATGGGGTGGGGGATCAATGGTGTCAAGGAAATAGAACATTTGCCGTTATTATTATTATTATTATTATTTTCAAATGAAATGCTTGCTCCTAAGAGGAAATGGTAGATCACATTGTTGTTGTTTCTGTAGAAACTTCTGGGAATGTTGGACAAGATCCAGCCCGTATTGAGCACCTTTAAACATCTTAGATTGTAACAGGAGAGAGCTAAGCATGTGCTTAACTGTCCTGTCAAATCAATAGGACTTGGAAGCACCATGGATAGTGCCCATTCTGTCTCTCTGTCTCTCTCTCTATAGCTTGAGGGTAAGCATCTGTTTTTCTATTTTTGTATAGTGCCTAGTATATATTAAGCACTTCGATAAATAAGATGATGGTACTATTATATCATCGTTGGCTCAGTCTTCCTAATCCAGAGGTTACATGCATAAATACTATTGGCTTTTCAGGCACCATTACCACCTCTCTCTGTTTCTTCATCAGCTCACAAAGGTAGATGTATCAATGCAGCTAGAACGGGAATGACCCTGTCATTAGGGCGGAGGCAGTCTGGAGGTGTTCTCAGTTCTGAAGTATCAGATGAACTGACACAAATGCAAACAAGAAAGCTTCCTAGTCTAACAATTAGACAGATAAATTAGGTAGAAGGAGGAGCACCACCCTTTTGATCTTCCCTCAGCAGCAGCAGACTTGGGATGAACAAGGAGAAGGATGCTCCACCAGTGATTTGCAGATTTTCAGGTGACTTTTGCTCTGCCATCCACTGATTTGTGGACTTGGACTTTGCACAAATGCGTTTGCACATATTTGTGCAAATCTGTGCTCCTGAAAATGAGCAAATCCACCAAAAGTGTGCAAATAACATGTATTGTCATGCTTTATTTATTTATTTATTTATTACATTTATACCCCACCTTTTTTCCTGCAAGGAACTCAAGGTGGCTTGCATAATCCTCCTCCTCTCCATTTGATCCTCACAACAGCCCTCTATAGGGGGATTTGCAGATTTTTGATGAGTGTTTTTATTTTGCATATTTTTCTGTGGCTAAATTTGCACAAAAATATGCAAAATAAATAAATCATACTGTGAGCCCTGGCCCCTGTAGGCTCTGCCTGACCTGGGAAAGCCGGTTGGCTGCAGAATCTGTGGGGTGGACTCTGAGAAATCCAGACTCATTTGAGTCCATTGTGGATTTCTCCAGCATCCCTAAAAAATAAAGGTTTCATAACCACTCTCCCAATTTGGGTAGGTTCTAGGATATTATAATACACAGAGTGAACATATTATGACATGGTACCAGTGGCAGTGGGATCTGGTACTCACTAGAGCTGGTAGGGTGGAGCTAAGCAGTCACCAGAGGCAGAGCCATCTTTTGAATCTACATCAGTGAGCAACCCATAATACCATAGAAAGAACAAAATCAGGCACATGAACTTTAAGTGCAAACACATACTGAAAGAGGGGGTAGTGGGGTGGAGGATATGTGCATAGTAGGAGGACCTCCAAGAGATGTATAGCTTTCCATGGGCTGAAGCTCTTACCAACAAATGGGATACTGGGAGAGTGCTACAAGTTCCTCAGCTTGGCTGACTGCAGGCAAACATTTTCCCTTTAAAAATGAGGCTTGTTTTTGTGGGTTGCAAGTCACAGGCCTATCCTGCCAGGTTGCTAGTTAGCCAAGTGAACAGAAGCTTGATGAGGGTTGAGCTAGGCACAACTGCAGCATCCACTGCTTGGGTTGGATGCTCATTAGTTGGACTTGTTCGATAGTAGCTGGATGCTGGGTCTGCCTCTTTCCCCAGGAGATCAGCCCTAGAGCTCTTCCTTGGAGGCTTCTAGGAAAGGTCCTGTGGCAGGGGTTCCTCCAGTTAGAAGTCCACACAACCACAGTTGGTCACTGATTCTCCAAAGAAAATTGGCACCCAGAGACCCAGTGCAAAACCTTGCCTCTGGAATGCAAGACACCTTGCGATGGCACCTTGTGATGGCTAACAAGAAGAAGCCCAGTGATTTCAGCAAGGGGAATAGTCATTACAGAGAGGCCAGTCCTTCAGTGATTTCAGAATGGAGCATTTCTTCCAGCAGCAGCATGGCACCTTATCCCTGGGAGATGAGGTGCACTGACTGCTCAAAACTGAGGTTGTCATACTACACACACACACACACACACACACAATGGCAGATGCCCCACTTGGAAGGGCAACCCTTGCAAAATTGGTTTTTAGTGTTGGAGATGGTGGTACTTGTCCTCCGACAAAAGGATTTAATTGCTCTTCCTGAAAACTATTTCTGACACAGAAAGGGAATCCTTGCTATACATTGTTTTCCTAATGATGCTTATTGGGGAAACCTATTGCGCGGGTAAAGGGGGGAAATGAAGAGACGAGACAGCAGTTATGGTATAAAATCAGGGCCACATTTATTAATTCAAAGGTCTGCGAAGGGAGAAGTGCGGGATTAACTAAGGCCGGCCCAAAGGCCAGTGGAGCATGTCCGCGCGAAAGCATCCCAAACCCGAGGGCGGCTCAGTGACTCGCCACCCTCGAATTCTGCACACGGGGTGCTGGGGAATCTACCCAGGGTCACCGCCCCCAGCGCCACGGGACAACCGAGGAGGGTGAGATGGGTAGACCCCAAAGGCGACCCTACCTCTCACAAATTGAGCCACAAGGCATCGACATTTGTGAGGCTCGGGTTCTCGCCAATCACCTTCAAAGGTGCCATGGGATGCACACCGAAACCCTAATCCCCACTGCCTATTCACCGCACTTACCGCCATAGAGAGAGACAAGCCTCTGCTTAGTCGAATCTCCCCCACCTGCCAGAGATAAACTCGAGCAGGGCCCTTCGCAGATCTTCGAGAAATATATTGTTCCCGGCATTGGACAAATGAATCCCGTCCGGCCGGTACAGCTCCCTCCGGGCCAAGGATATCTTGGGATGAGGTATGACGAACCCCATGCCTGCAATGGCCCTCTGAACCTCACCATTGACCTTCCAAGCTGCCCTGTTCAAACATGCAGGACGCTCGGAGTACCTCCAACAGAAACGCAGCAGAATATGTGACCACAAAATGGATACATCGGGCCACTGGGAGGAAACGAAAGGTAGGTCTTCTGTTGCCTGCAAAATTAAGGCCTTGCCCTTCAGCAAGCCCAGGTCGTTGCCGCCCAGGTGCAGCACTAACACGTGTGGTGGAGCCTTGACGAGACCGGAGTGAAAAAGTGTGTAGAGAAGGTCGTGCCACTGCATACCACGCCGACCAAGTCACTGGATGGTGGCCATCTGCCCGATGCCCAGCTGAGCACCGACCCAGGACTTGGCGGCATGCCTCTCAACCCAAAAGATCATGCTGTGGCCACATATCAACACACGAACCGGCCTCTCTCTGCTCCACGCACCTGAAATAAGAGAACAAAGAAGCGGCAGCGGGAATCAAGGCAACTTACAGACGTAAGAGCAGTAGGCTCGAGAATGCCACCTTCCAACCGCTTGGACCCCACTTGCCAGGAAACCTAAGGCAGCAGCCGTGGAAGCCGCGCCAATCCGGAAAGAGTGAGTGCCAAAGCGCATATGCGAAAGGCCCAATGCCCCCAAAGCCTGTTTAGTAACTACCCAGAACTGGTACCTGGTTAAAGGGGAACCGTCAATATGTCGGAATAATGGACCGGCGGCCGTGCCCCACATGGTGATAAAGGCGCGTATAGCCACCACTGGGCAGAGTTCCTCTAAAGCGGCTGGGTACAAGGTAATCGTTGCACCCCTGGCCAGCTGATCGGACTTGGACCTGCGGAGTCGCAGACACACGCTGGACACAGTAACTTGCAGGTCCAAAAACTGCAGTGCCCTGGCGGAAGCATCCAATTTAGACCGGACCACCCGTTCAGAGTCTCTGAAAGCCCCGAAAAATGCAGTCAACGCTGCCGCATGAAACAATAAAACCTCATAATTGGAAGAACACACAGAAGGCCACAGTGCATGTAGACCTAAAAAAATGTCGGGGGACAAAGGCACCCTTGTGTCGGGTACTACTGGATGTTCCCTAGACCAACCCAGGAGCATCCTGCGGACTCTGAAATCCCCGGTGTTGTCATGTGCCTTGGTGAGGAATGCCAGGCCTGCAAGCTTGCCCCTAATTGTCCTGACGGATGAACCACAGAATTGAATGAGGTGATCGGCCGGTATTGGCCAAACCAGAGGGAGATCGAGGTCCACCCGGAACTGATGAAATTCCATACCTGCGCGTTTGTAAGCGACCCTCGTGGTAGGTGCCAATGACTGCATTATGGCGTGCTCGGAAACTGACCTCCAATCTGCTATTATCACCGGGTGGTACGACGCCCAGGGGGCAAGTGCTCGGAACCTATGCATCTGATTGCAAGACAATGCGTCTGCTATACTGTTGTCCAAGCCCGGAACATGTCAGTGCCTGGAACAAGATGTTAAATTGCAAACAGTGCTGTGTAAAAGCGCGAGCCAGATGCATTACCCGAGGGGTTTTGGATGACAAGGAATTGACAACCAGCACGGTGGCCTGATTGTCGCACCAAAAATGCACGACGGAATCTGCCAATTGCGTTGTCCACAGGTGCACTGCAACATAAATGGGAAAGAATTCGAGAAAGGTGAGGTCACGGCACAGGCCAGAATCCATCCACTCCTGAGGCCATGGTGCGGTGCACCACTGTTCTTTAAAGAACACCCCAAAGCCAAAGGAAGCAGAAGCGTCGGATTGCACCCTGAAATCAGCATGCAGTGACTGCTCACGCCGCCAAAAGGAAACTCCATTGAATCTCTCCAGGAATTGTAGCCACACCCTCAAATCAGCCCTCATGGAGGCATTTACACGAACCCTATGAAAGGGTCGTGTCAATCCACACATGGCAGCACAGAGGCGCTGCACAAAGGCTCTGCCTGGCGCCACCACCCTGCATGCGAAATTCAAGTGGCCCACGAGCTCCTGGAGTTCTTGAAGGGAAACCTTGCGTGACTGTACCAATGCGGCGTACCCGACAACGGAGGGCCTGGAGCTTATCCATAGGGAGGCGAGAGCACTGCATGTTGCTATCCAGCTCGATGCCCAAAAATACCAGAATGGAGGAGGGGCCTTCCATCTTTTCTGTAGCGAGGGGGACACCCAATTCGAATGACAACTCTTGAAACTGCGCCATCAAGAAGGCGCACTGATTGGTGTCCCGAATACCCGCAAACAGAAAATCGTCTAGGTAGTGGATGACTTGACTCATCCCGGTACGATTACACAAGGCCCATTCAAGAAATGAACGCTCAAAAGCTGAGCAAGAGATAGAGCAGCCCATAGGCATAGCTCTATCAATGTAAAGCTGGCCCTGGAAATGGAAACCGAGCAAGTCAAAGTCATCCGGGTGGACAGGGAGTCGTCTGAAGGCAGACTTGATGTCGCATTTTCCCAAAAGGGCCCCACGGCCACAATGGCGAACCATGGCCACCGCAGCAGAGTCAAACGCACGGAACATCGATGCTCTGGTATGCCGTCATTGATGGAAGCCCCTCTGGGAAAAGACAGAATGTGTATCAAGCGGAACTCCCCCTCGGCCTTCTTGGGCACTATCCCTAATGGGGAGACCCTAAGATTATGGAGCGGCAAGGAGGAGGAAAACGCCGGACCCAAGACCCTACCCGCTGAAACCTCTTTAACTATTTTTTGTGCCACAATAGGCTCCATCCCGAGGATAGAGCGCTGATTGGGGACAAAACATGAAAACGAGGGCCCTGAAATGGGATCCTAAAACCAAAAAGAAAACCATCCTTAAGATACTGAGCAGCATCATTGTCAGGGTAGAGTCTTAACAAACGCACCAAAGGTCCAACCTTAACTGGGCTGGGGCCCTTTCGGAGGTTGCTGCTGGCCAGGACCCGGGGGGCGCTTAGCTGAACTGAACTTGCCACCTCCCCTCAGCCCGCGGACCTGGAAACATG
This sequence comes from Shinisaurus crocodilurus, assembly GCA_021292165.1. Classification (NCBI taxonomy): domain Eukaryota; kingdom Metazoa; phylum Chordata; class Lepidosauria; order Squamata; family Shinisauridae; genus Shinisaurus; species Shinisaurus crocodilurus. The sequence goes on along the minus strand of CM037887.1, from coordinate 13,621,462 downwards.
AAGCCGGTGTGTGTGACCCATTGCAGATGCTGCAGGCGTGTCTGTAAGGACATTCAGGCCGTGAGCAGGTGCCTTTGGAGATGTATTCCCAACACAGTGGCCGGGGTTGAACCGACTTCCCCGGCTGTGCCCGGGGAGACGTGTTGGCCGATTGTCTAGACAGGATGTGACCGCTCTCGGATCGTTCCCCAACAACCGGCCTGGCTGGAATCATGAATTCCATCCACAGGTCGTCATCCTTCCTATCCCATCGAATAGAGTGGTCAAAAGCCGCCTTCTTGCGGAACCCTTCATCATAAGCCAGCCAAGCTCCACCCTCGAAACCCGAATATGCCCGATATATTATATCGAGATATTTTGTAAGAATGACAGGCCCGGTCAGGGAATTCCTGTTGAAGTGTACCCATGTATATTAAGAACCCGGGCAGCCAATTGGCCCAAGTACAGGCTGGCCTTTTTTTGGCTTGAATTTTTCTTGTTCGCAGTCCTTGAGTTTCTCTTTCTCAATGGCATCCGGCTCCCTGCTCAACAAGGAGAAGACATCAATAAATTCACCCTTGAGTATCTTCTCCTTGGTAGCCGGGGCCATGTGATATCCCAAAGGGAAAGAGGGCGCGCCTGGTGGCACCAAACCGGGTTTGGCATGTGGATAGTGGTCTGAAAGATCCACTTTGGCGGCACCCTTTGTGAGTGATGTCACCTGCCCAGCTGGACCGGACCACACTGGCGCACAGGCCTGCGTCACCAGAGAAGGTGTGGCTCCGGCGGATGGAACAGCTGACTGTAGAGAGACACTTGGCGGGGGAGATACCATTGCCCCCAGGGCTCCTGCCCCGCCCTGGGTGACCCGTGCAGCAGCAGAAGGGAGACCAGTGGGTGCAGCCAAAGAGGAGAAACCTGACACGCCCTCGGGGGGCTGCACAGGGTGTGAAGCTGATGCAGGGTAACCTGGAAGCCAAGGGCTGAATGGCTGTGATGGTGCCAACCCTGCCTGTGGTGTGAATTGGAACATGTGGGACATGGGATGCTGCCCCCAGGGAAAGCCCGGGTAAATGTATTGGTTCCAATTAGGCCAGTTCCCTGACCCCATCGGACCCGTGTACTCACCGGCTGCAGGAAGGCCACTTGAAGGGCCTGGCTCGGACGGTGGCTGAGAGGAACTTGGGATAGATGACGGCCCTGGTTCTCCCACTGCAGAGTAGGCCGGGGGCTCCACTCTGTGTTCCCAAGGCGGAGTCGCTGGAGCAGATGAAATAGCAGCGGGAGAAACAACAGCCGCCTGCATGGGATCTAAGCATTCTGAAATAGAAAGCCAAAGATCTCGCTGTGACTTCTTAGATGACCGTGCGCGGCTCCCTGAGGATCCCCCAGTTGCCTTGGCAAGAGGAGGAGGATACCCCTCTCCCTTTCCATGCTGGCCACCCACGCCAGGACCGCTGAGACGTCGACAGCCTCGTCATCAGAGGAAGAAGAGAGCCGCCGCGTAGGAGGACGCTTGGCTGGTTGTCGAGGCGCGCACCCTTTTCCTTTCTTGCCACCCTGGCCCTTCTTGGGGGGCATCCTGCAAAACTGGGAAGAAACGTAGGAGATGTATCGCTAGGGATTGACAACAACGGCCCGGAGGACTATAGTTGCCGCTGTGAATGAATTGATGCAACAGAAAATTCTGAATGAAATAAAATTGATTATCCTGTAATGAATTAACCCACTTATCCGTCAGGAATTTTTAGCTAAAGGTGAATGTTGTAATTTATAATATATGTATATGCAAACTGATGTTAAATTGCATGAGCACCCAATAGAATCAATTGACTATGCCAGATAATAAATTTATACCCGTATAATGAACTCTAAATTGAATTAAATCAATGAACTAAACAAATGTGGAATCATGTACATATAAGTCTATCAATCAAATGAATTAAACAAATTTGATTAAATCCCTGTATGAACAATAAACTAAAATTGTTGAATTTATGTGCCTACAATCCAAGCAAAAGGAATTAAAACAAACTTGATTACAATCTGGTATGTGAAAGTGTAAGGCAATCAAGCTCCCTTGCTGCAGGATCACAAACTACGGAACCTGTATTTATGTAGAAGAGTGAAACTGCAGAGTATCCACTGATAACAGGGGGGCAGAAAATGGTGGGCGTTCGTCCCCAAAATGGCGGCCGCAGTGAAACAAACGCCCGGGGAAGCCGCCAACAAGCCGAGCTTGCGCGGGAAGCGGCATGTGCGCTTAAAGGACGGCGGCCGGACAGCCAAAAGGCTCCGGAGGGTGGTGATGGCAGAGCAAAAATAATAAAACGCCACCCCCTCGGAGCTGAAGAAAAACCACGGCTACTTAAAGGAAAAACAAAACTTCGCTAGAAGGCGCGGTGAAAAAGGCTAGGCGCAGTGATGCGGGCGAGCATGCACCCGCACCCCCTTGAGAAAACAAACAGGGCGAGAGCGGAGGTGCCGCCGATCCCCTTCTGTCCTCCCCGAATGGCAGATGATGCCGCAAAGCCGCTCCCGCCCGAAAACAAGAGCCGGAGGCACTGTGACCGCCGCGGCGGCTATTTTGTTGCCCCAAAGGAGAACCTTCTTCTCGATAGCGGCAAAGAACGGGAAGGGCCGAAACGGGCGTAGATATGCTTGTACGCCAAGCCCCCAAGGCGAGAACAGCGCCGCCACCGAGACCATGGGGGGGGGAAGCCGCGAAGCGGGGTGCTATGTCCACCAGAAGCCAGCCGCCCCCATCCCCGCAGCAGGGGCCGCCGGCGCTGAAAACGCCCCCGCACTACCCTCAAATGTAAAGAAAGGCTACTTTTAAATTAAAGAAAATGACAATAAATCAAAGGACTAAGGGGAAATTAAAGCGGAGCAACAAAACCGGTAGCCACCCTAAGGGAGGCCACTAGAAGAGGAAACCACCCCCAGATAGCCCCCAAACCGTCGCACGGCATCGTGGAACAAAGGAGGAATCCAGGAGAAGCGATCCCAGTCAGGAAGAGGAGATACAGGTAAGAGGTCTGTGGCTCCAACCAACTGCAGCTGCAAAGAAAGAGGCACTGGGTGGGGTCTCCTGTGCATAAATGCTGCCTCAGGGCCCCACCCCTTATGCCTATCCCCATCGGGCAAACAATTTGCCCATGCCCTGATTGGAGGTGAAATCACCTCGTGAAATCGCCTCATTCAAGTCCTCGTTCTCCACTCCCCCCCCGCGCAAAACTCTCCCCACCCCACAGGAGCGTGGGGTGTGAAGGGAATTCGTAACACTTTACAGTATTCCAGAAAGATATCACTGTATGACTGGGTTCACACAGCATGATAAGCCATGATGGCTTATGAGCCATGCTTGTTTCAGAATGGCTTGTCGTGTTGTCTGAACCCAGCCAAAGTGGCTTGTGCATGGTTGACAAACTATGCTGCAGGGTTCAGACAACACAACAAGCCACTCTGAAACAAACATGGCTTATAAGCTACCATGGGTTATTGTGTTGTGTGAACCTAGTCAATCATGGCTTATAAGTCACCATGGCTTATTGTGTTGTGTGAACCCAGTGTATGTGTTAAACATACAGATTTTGCTCACTTTTACTGCCTCCATTTCATTTGGGGCATACACACATTTGTAAGTTTGATTAGAGTCAGATTATGTCCTATCTAGCCTTGCATACATGACAGAGCTGCTGATTATTGCCCCTCTCTCTGTGTTTTCCCACCTTGCAAAGGCTCGGGGGGGTGGGGTGTTGAAAGGTGCCGAATTTACCAATTTATGCTAAGGTGGGGTCTGTTTGGTTCACTCTAAAACTGCTTTATGACAAATGTGAGAAGCAAGGCGAACAATGGAATGTGCAGCACTACCATACCTAGGTGGTGGCCAGCGCCACAGGCAGAAGCAAAGGCAGGCAGGTGCTGTGATTGGGGGAAGTGGGCAGCCACAAAGGCAGATGGGTAAGAGCAGCCATGCAGAGCTAATTGCCACCCTTGGCAGGTGCGGCCTCCCACAAAGTGAGCAGGAGATGACGCTAGGACAGCAAAGGTGACCTCAAGAGCAGAGTGCCTTGAGAGCAATAATGCACACTTTATTTATTTATTTATTTAATACATTTCTATACTGCCTTTCTGCTAAAGCACCCAAGGTGGTTCACAATGTTTAAATACTGAAACAAACAAACAAATGTTACCCCCCAAAACCCAAACAAACACCACAACATTGTTCTCTCCAACCAATTGAAGGTTTCTTCAGGAGCTAATGGCACAAGCTGCCTGGCCTGGGTTTCTCTTCTGCCTTCCCTCAGGGCACATAGGTCTTAAATAGCCCCAGGGAAGGCACGGGAGGGGCTGCCCCAACAGACCTCTCATGCCGATGATGGTCGTTTCTGGAGCTGATGGCACAAGCTGATGGCATGAGTTCTCCAGCCTTTACACCTTTGCACCTAGTAACAATCCTCATCCTATACACAGCTGCACAAAAAGCACTTGTTGTTTTGGGTCTCAGTGGTGGTAGTGGATGGTGAAATCCACTAACCCCAGGCAGAGTATCCATGCACACACACACACACACACACACACACACACACACACTTACCCTGGCAAAAATCCACTCATCACACTCTCAAGTCAGTAACACACACACACACACACACACACACACACAGACACACCTGACACACCTACCCCCCCCCCCAATGCTCCAACCAGTCAGCTACAGCCTTCTGCTGCTGCTCAAATCTCCCTCTATCACCAGGCATACAGCTACATTTGTTCTTTCATCAAGTTCCAGCCAGTACATCCACCATCTTTGGACCTCAAAGGGAAACATGACTTGCTTTTCTCCATGCACGGCATCCTATTCCTTTTACAAAATTCAAGCCAATAGGCTATGATAAGAAATTTCCTAAAATAGCATTTGCAATTTTGAATCAGCCCTGGAAAAGAAGGAAAGTAGGGTGGCCTGTTTTCTCTATATACTATAGACTGGATCCAGACTTAACCATATTTAGAATCGATCCATAGAAATCAATAGGACTTAATTTAGTCATGACTAACTTGATTCACATTTATTTCCATAGATCTACTCTAAATATGACTAACAGTGGAATCCAATATGTGTTTACTCAGAAGTAAGCTCAATTGAGTTTAATGGTAATTACTCCCAGGGAAGTGTCCATAGGATTAAAACCTAAGTCTAGATCCAGCAAGATGAAACTTGTACACTAGCAAATATTTGGGACTGGGAAAATAATATAGAAATAGAGTCTTATGGATAAAATTTTATCTGTCATTAAAGATGTATTATGGTTTCATATAAGACACCATATGGTTATATGTTGTTAAAGCCATTTATACAGTATGGACTAATGTGATTAAATTAGCCTTTGGCTTATCACCATTCACTTACATGCTGTAATTATACTGAGCAAATTAACAAGAGGAATATGTTAGGAGATATGTTTAGTTGAGGAAGAAATAATTTAATTGGGTTGAAAGATTTGATTGGTAACAGAACTATTATAACTTTTGGACAAACCGTATAGAAGATGAATTCTTATATCCCTAAATTATTTCAATTATTTCAGATTAAGCATGCTGTTGATGCATTTATTAGGAAGTATGGCTTATTAATTAATTAATTAATTACATTTTATACCACCTATTATCCAAACCTCTCTTGGCATTTCACAAAGCAAACTTAAAATCATAAAATTCAATAACATAATAAAACATAATATAAAAACTATGAGTTGAAAATAGAATAAAACCAAAGTAACAACTGACATAAAATCCACCAGCAGTGCAAAGTTGCAAAAGCATACTAACACCTTTTTTAAAAAACTGAAGTTCTAAAAAGTCTGGGGGGGGGGGATCTTCACTCAGCGCTGAAAAGACCACAATGTAGGTGCCAAGCAAGCCTCTCTGGGGAAGGCATTCCACAACTGGGGTGCCAGTACTAAAAAGGCCCTCTCCTTAGTAGTCACCCACCTCACCTCATTCACTGGAGGCACCTGGAGAATGGCCACTGAAGATTATCCAAGGGTCCAGGCAATATATATGGGAGAAGATGATTCTTCAGGTAACCTTGGACCCAAGCCATTTAGGGCTTTGCTAATTAATGTCAGCACTACGAAGTTGGTTGTTGCCTGTAAACAAGCACAATTTGTGCCATTGCACAACATCATTACTGATCATGGGGCACATCAGTTAAGGCAAGAACCTTTTGCATGCGTAGAGGAGAAATAACGAGTCAGACATGGTTGTAGAGTACAATTGGTGGTAAAATGAAGGGCCACATTTATTGAATAACATCAACTGGAGATCTACGAAGGGATAAAAAGTGTGGGTGCTAATTATACCGGCTATCCAGTGTAGATGAGAAGCAGTATCAGCTGGCAACAATGGCAGTGAGAAGGTAGACTCACTGAATGAGGGGGGCATTGAGGGTGTTTTGCCTAATGCCCCGCCAATATGAGATAAATAGAATGGGAGCTATCAAATATAACAGAATGAATGGGGAAAATATTGGGGAATGTCTTCATTTGATAAGATTTGGCAATTCATATGAGAGGATGTGGGGGGGAATCCAGTCATGCTCAATTTAAAACATGTTTTTAAAAAGTTAAACCAATGGTTTTTAACTCCTTATAAAAATAAATGGATCTATGGTATATCACAAGATAAATGTTGGTTTTATGGACAACTGCATGCCAACTATTTACATATAGTCAATTAACATAAATTTAATGTGTTTTGTTAAGCTCTTTCCATATTCACTCAAGCTTCAAAACACCAAGAAATTAAAGCTGTTGAGGGCCACACCCTTAACAGATGTGTTATTTAGGTAATATGCATATGGTATCCTATGCTGTGGTTCATTCCAGCTTCACTACTACCTTGAAGCTAGATGGCTGTCAGTGGCAGAGTAGTGAACCTAAATCCCAGATTGGTCTATCCGCTGGAATAGACACATGGAGTCTATGCAACTGGAGCTACCATTCCACATTACAAGTATCCAACTGGCAACCAATACCATCCCCATAGAACGATAGACTTAAAGAGAAAGAAAGAAAGAAAGAAAGAAAGAAAGAAAGAAAGATGGAGGCAGAGGGAGGGAAGGAGGGAGTTTGTCTTCTGTGAAATAGGTTTCTGTTGGTGCTGAAAACTGTGGAGTTGTTTAGTTTCCTGCTCAGACCCCACATCTGCCTTGTAGTCAGTCTTTTGGGGCTGGTTGCTTTTCCTTTGTGAGCCATGCTTCTGATGACAGCCATTTTGTGGTGGTGCCCAGGACGGTTTCTCAAATTATGAAATATGCCCATGGGACCAAAAAGGTTATCTACTCCTAGTAGTGTTCCCTCACATATAAGTCTTTCTTCTTTCTGAACAGTTGAAGATTCCATGAAGGCTTTATTGGAAATGAAATTACAGAAGTGCAATATACTTTGGTTCACAAAACTTGGGTGGGCCGGGGCGGGGTTACAACAGAATACAATTTTCTATTCTTGTTATATTTTATTAGGTGGATGAGTCACCCACCCTATACTGCATCAAAGGGTCAATGGAAAAAGCCATATACTATACTTTGGTGCTCTTTATATTTGTAATTTGATGGTTTGTGTTTCCCACAACTCTCAGTGGTCATTTATTGATCTATAACAGGATTAAGATGTGTGTGCCTTTATCCTAATGTGCAAAGGTTTTTTAAATCTATAATCTAACAATATATATATATATATATATATATATAGTCAAGCTGCTGTGTCATTTCATATGCTGCTGAAATCCACCATCTTAAATATCTTTTTTTCCATTAGTTCTCCTATATTATTGTACTAAATCAATTGTCACTTCTTCTCCCTCCTGTTAGTGCTATAGAGACAACAATTCTGAGATAGAAGTAATCACTACTCTTTCTTGTCTGTATTGCAATTGGTTATTCAGTTCCAGTGACAAGCCAAGCCAATTGCTTCTGTCCACATTCATTAAAGACACTTGTAGTGTGTAGGAGAAAGTGAAAGGATGTTTGCAGACAGTAAGCATTGTGAGATGCTGCTAACTAAGGGCAGGCCTATGTCTGCAAAACTTTTCCTAGGAACAAAAGAATGTACCGGTAGTTTACTTTTGCTGAGTTGGAGCAAGTTTTAAGGCTGAGCAGCTGGGAACGTGAATCAACATCTAAGCTCTACATAAGAGGAACAGCAGAGATCAATCAGGACTTTTTTTTTTTAATGGGAACATGTACATATTGATATGGGGTGAAATCAACTGGGATATTCAACTGTACAAACCCTGTTCAAACCAATGTGTCAGGATACAAATGTGATCTTGGATAACTTCTATTCATTTCATTGGTGGGACTTGTACAGGAGTAGCATGCAGGACCGGTGCAAGGCAGTTTGGTGCCCTAGGCAAGATCAGATATTTAGCGCCCCCCCTTCCCACTTGAGCCCTCCCTCCAGCCCTATGCTCCTGGCGCCCCCTTTAGCCTGGCGCCCTAGGCAGCCGCCTAGTTGGCCTAATGGTAGCACCGGCCCTGGTAGCATGTCATGAATGCCACAAAGACATGTGACCACAGGCTGGGATTCAAACAAAGGAATCCAGGCAAGCGTCCCAAAAGAGTTCGGGCAGGGGCAACACTGCAATCATTTACAGATAGGGGCAGAACACATAGAAAGTGTGAATAGATGCACACCACATCCAAAGCCAGTCCAGGTGTGGCTGAGGTGGGCTATTTAAGCCATCCTCTTCATCAGTTTGTGAGTGTCTACCGACCTTTCTGCTTTAGAGCAAGTTTAGCTGGTTAAATATGGGCTTAGTAGGACATTGTTGCTGTTAACCAGACTGGCACAGGGAGACAGTTCATTCCCCCCCCCCCACCTACTCTGCACCGTTCACCTAGCGGGGCTCAACGATTAGTGCCTGGTGGATGCCTATGTAAGTAGGTTACTCAGCTGATCACAATGGCAAGGTTATGTGGGAAATTAAGTTTGAGTTAGGGATTGCAGGTGAGGCAAGTTTGAATGACTTGCAAACTGAAATGAAATTCCCCAACATCCCTAGGCCGCTTCGCTCATGCATGCAGGGAATGAGAATCAGGAACAAAACTGGCTGTGCACTGTGGAAGGTGTTTCCAGGAGCTGGCTATCTGAGTCCCTTCCCTTCATGCAATGCTCACCACCCAACTGGAACTGTGAATAGCACATGAAGGAGGCACCTGGCTGGTTCAGCTTCACCTCCTGATGTTCTCAGGAAATTGGAGAAGGTGTGGAGCTGGCCAAGCCAGGGCCTAGCCAATGAGCCAGGTGCATGATCCATCCTGCACACTGGCTGGAATGGCTTGGCTTCATGAGGGCCTTCCTCCATGGGGAAGTCCATATGTAGCAAACCCAGGTCCCTACCAACTCCCTCGGTGGATCATCCACTCAGTGCATCAAATGAGATCAGAGGGCATGGCCCCGTCCAGGCATCATTTTGTCCACAGAGATCAGGGGGTCATTCTTTCCCCTACTGGAATCTAGTTCTTCACCCCTGATGTAGAATCATGTGCTTCACTTCTCTCCACTGCTCTCTACTCCACAGTCCCCTCTTCCTTCAGTTCATCTTGAAAAGAACACTTGCAACATACCCACTTCTCTTTTCACCAACATGGGAAAGAAAACCCATTTCTTTTCCACTCCTTCATAGCTCAAACCAAAGCTAGTCCAGAAGGATCTGGCATCACTAATATTCCATTCACTCACTAGTAGCTATAGAAAACACTTCCCCCTCTCTTGACCTATCAAATGAAAGGAGAAATGGGCATCTTAGCTGCTGCTTGGATCATTCCAGAGGGATCACAGCAAACCTGTTGTTCATTCCATGGGGCAGGCAGACTTCTCTCCAACATGGAACAACATTGCCCATATTAGTGGTAAGGGTGGGGAAAAACCAAGCAGAACAGCAAAGTATTGGGACTCCCTGAGCCTTCTCTGGCACACAGAGTTCCATGTGCATATCATGTGCATATCGGACAATTGCTCCTATAATTTCCAACAATAGGGTCTCTATCCACATGTCACTCTATCATGGCTGATATACAATAGTGCCAATTATCATTCACAAATCACAGAGAGGGCTAAGATTATTTGGAATCTGACAACATTCCTGGGCATCCCTTGACACAAAATCAAAATCAGCAATGTAGTGGTGGGAGTGTTGGACTGGGACTCGGGAGATCTGGGTTCTAGTCCCCACTCAGCCATGAAACTCATTGGGTGACTTTGGGCCAGTCACTGACTCTCAGCCTAACCTACCTCACAGGGTTGTTGTGAGGATAAAATGGAGAGGAGGAGGAGGAGGAGGAGGAGGAGGAGGAGGAGGAGGAGGAGGAGGAGGAGGAGGATTACGTAAGCTGCCTTGGGTTCCTTGCAGGAAAAAAGGTGTGGTATAAATAAAATAAATAAATAAATAAATAAAGTGCATAACATACATATACATATCTGATTGGATCCAAAGTTGTTTGTATACATATGGAAGGTATCTTCCACTCACAGGGCTATTTCACACCTTATGTTGTAAAACATTGCACACAAAAAAGTGAAATTAAATCCAGCATCTAAAACATGTCCTTCCACTCATGCAAGAATCTTTGCAACCTTGCGTAGGAATGTGCAAATCAGTCTATTCCTGGTCCATAGCACTTGATCATGTGTTCATCCATAAGTCAATTTGTTCCTATTTCAGCAGTGATGAATTCCCCCCCCCCAATGCACACTACCATTCACATTAAAATATGTATTTCTAAACATATTTTCTCTACAAAAACGCATTTCTAAATATATTTTAGCTGCTCTGCATTTTTAAACATATTTTGACACATTCTTTGAGCCAAGAACTTGTCAGAACATTCAGGAAGTTTGAAAGTCAGAAAATAAGTACCGTATGTTCCAATTGACACATTAGACCTAGATGTGCAGATCAGGTCAGTTCATAGCAGAATTCACAAAGTTTGCATGCCTCAAGCAACCCTACTTTCATGTAAGCATGAGTTGGGGCCTCAGACGATTGATCCCCACCATCCCACCCATGTGGTAAACCCAGCTCCTCCTGAATAGGCTTTTTCTATGACTACACACCTCACAAAGGAATCACCATTCACCAAGCTCTCTTGCAGCTGCCACCACCACACAACTGTGCGATATCTGCTGAACGTAGGCCACCTGGTGGCAGAGAACATGGCAGCTGCCAGGGAGGGTGAGGCAGCCAAATGATGACCTGGAGCCCTGTTCCATATAAGGACCTTGTTCTTCCAGGCATGCTGAGGCAGAGACACAAGAGAGTAGAAGAAGATATGAAGCTTTGGAGAGGGAGAGGGAGAGGGAGACAGAGAGGGAAGACCAGACCAGACCAGACTAGACCAACTGACAGGGACCGGCACCTGTTCCTTTCTTCTGTCTGAAACTCTGTGGGGCTCCTTCTTTAGTGGGTGGCCTGCCCAGGGATGGGGACTCAGACTCAAGGACTCGACTCGTGAGTCGGACTGAGTCCCCCCTCTGACTCGAGTCCCAATATTTTTAATGGGACTCAAGACTCGACTCGGGACTCGAGACCAAGGACGCGTCAACATCCCTGGGCTGTTGACGAGTCTTCTGACTGTGCCAGAAGGAGCGCGATCACCGGTGAAGAGCGCATGGAAGCGAGGAGCGCCACTGCTCGGCCACTATGGACGGCTACCAGGAGCGCAGCCCCAACGATGTGTTGAGATTTATTTTGATTGATGTGTTGTGTGTGGGTGGGTTAGGGTCAGACATTTTGGGTTTGGCTGCCTCTGCCTGCCTGTTTGGGGTTCCCTGCCTCCTCTGCCTGCCTGGTCTCTTCTTGACCAGTTCAACAGTTGAATTGTCCAAGACAAAGGGCACTGCCTGTCTGCCTGTTTGGGGTTCCCTGCCTCCTCTGCCTGCCTGGTCTCTTCTTAACCAGTTCCACAGTTTGAATTGTCCAAGACAAATGCCTCTGCCTGCCTGCTTTGGGGTTCCCTGCCTCCTCTGCCTGCCTGGTTATTTTGGGTTTGTCTGCCTAGTCTGTTCTTGCCAAAATCAGTTGCAGAGTTTTGAAATAAAAAGGCACACTTGTGCCTAGAATTTATTTAAGCCACACATCTGAAGTAGCCTTATTTTGTTGGGGGAAAACCCCACTGATTTTAATAGGGACTCGTGGAGTCAGTTTTGGGAGTGACTCAGGACTCGGGACTTGTGAGTCACCATTTTGGACCAAGGACTCGGACTCGGACTCGGACTCGAGACTCGGGTCCAAAGACTCGTGACTTGACTCGTGACTTGAGACCAAGGACTCTTCAACATCCCTGGGCCTGCCACAGCCACCTCACCCTGCCCAGGTGAACCCCCACCCCTCCTGCGGCTGAAGGCACATCAGTTTGGACTGGCTGGAAGAACTGAGAAGAAGCTCCTGCCAGCAGCTACAAAACCATTTGGACCATTTTTTGCTGGGCAAATGACAGAATTGGGTCCATGTGTTTTTATTATTCCCCTTTCTGTATACCTGCAGGACTCCAAAGAAGAAGCATCACTTTAAGAGTGAAACCCTGCTGGAATAAGTCCTACAATACCTTTGAGGTCATCTGCATAAGCCATTCCCTCTCAATGTGGTGGATGGTTAAGGCCCCTGGACCACACACCTGATAGAAATGAAAAGCACTACAGCCATGCCTTGGATAGAGAGCATAATTCATTCCGAAAACGTGCTTGTAATCCAAAACACTCTTATATCAAAATGAAATCCCACCCAAAAAAATTTGTACAGAGATTTTTAATTTAAGCCGTACTAATAAATGAATAAAGTAAAACAACCCCCCACCCCAGATAATAATAATAATAATAATAATAATAATAATAATAATAATAACAACAACAACAACAACAACAACAACAACCCTCACCAAAATGTCTGGTAAGTCAGTTTATGAAGTAGTCCGACAACTTTTACAACACGACTTAATGACAGGCAAAATTTGAGACGCAGTAATTTTCATCCAGTTCAGCACCACTTTTAGGCAAATTACGTATGCACAGAAGCATACTCCTGTCACGTAAGAAAACCTTTAAGCATTCTGTAGCTTTTATTCTCTACCATGTCATTTCCTTTCTGTTCTTTTCTCAGTATTTTGTGAAATCGCTCTCGTTCTAGCAGAAAAGACATACAGGAGGGGGGGGGGGACTAGAAAATTATATCCCTAGTCTGCAAGCCATCTATATCAATACCTGCACAAACATCCACTCTTAACTCCTTGACATAATTGGGCACAGTAGTAAACAGTGACCTTGAGGTAAAGTTGCATTTTTTATTTATTTATTTATTTATTTTTCTTTCTTTCTTTCTTGCTTTGACACTCTTATACAGCTCAGTTGCTCTGAGATTTAGTAAAATGTTTCTTTAAACTGAGGTTTCAACTATTACCCAGAAATTCCCTATGGGGAAGATACCAGGGATGTGTAGAATCCCCCTGAGAAGTTTCAGTAGACTTATCAAAACTCTCTTTTTTACTTGCCTCAAAATTCCTCTGGTTTTTGATTGAGTAGGAACTTTCACATTCACCTAAGAAATTTAACTTGAGGCAAAACTTGGTGTCAAATCTACAAGCTGTACAAGTAACCTATTTGGATGTTACCAGGAGTATGGGGTAAGGGTGTGTGTGTGTGTGTGTGTGTGTGTTTGTGTAGTAACAGTAGTAGTAGTAGAGAGTCTTGTACATTGTGGTGCTACTATGAGAGGTGGGACTTGTCTCTCATCACAAGGAATTCCATCACTATATTATTGTATATTCTACATTATTTTCATTTGAAACTATTATACGGTATACCTATTTTCCACTATAATCATTCTCAAAGTGGTAACCAGTAATAAAATCAAATGTATATGGCTTGGTGATGCTGCCATGTATTTATCTATAAGATATATAAGCCACCTTTAAAACTATAAAACACCACTACCACCACCAGGAGCAGCAGCATCAGCAACAACAACAACAATAATACTATAACAAAATCAACCTTTACTTTAAGCTACCTATCTTCAGAATACCAAGTGCTGTGAATTGTATGAAATGAACCCACATGGATCCCAACTGCCATGACTCATAATAATAATAATAATAATAATAATAATAATAATAATAATAATATTTTATTTATTACCCGCCTCTCCATCTAGATCGAGGCGGGGAACAACAGAAAATATAAAATACCTAAACTAAAACAACACAATATATACTATTAAACATCTTAAAACATCCTAAAAACATCTTAAAACATCTTAAAAACATCTTTAAAAACATCTTAAAAACATCTTTAAAACATCCTAAAATTCCGCCGGATAGGCCTGCCGGAAGAGTTCAGTCTTTATGGCTTTTTTAAAGTCCAAAAGACTGACAAGTTGACTCATGGCTCTGGTTCCCTCAAAGGTGCTGGCAAAGGGAGCTCCTAAGGACCAGTCATTCCTCGGGGTCCTCCCTCCAGTCCACCAGGTGTCCTTGCCGCTGCTGACAATGAAGGCTTCCAGTCCTTAGAACTTCAGAGGAGGTGGGTGTTGCTGGCACTGTGGGAGGGACAGTGATGTATAAAGTCCTATCTCCAGACTCATTGCTTATGTTGCTGTCTGAGTAGGTCCACAGCAGTGGCCACAGGGGAAAATAGTCCCCACCCTCCCCCAAAATATAGGCTACCATGGTTATGATTGGCAGCCAGATGCTTTCAGTCTGTTACTTGGCTTGTTGGAAACAGGACACTTGTGCCTCATTCAGATATTTACTAGAATGGAAGATCCTTTTCCAGCAGTGAAAGAACTGTGTGTGTGTGTGTGTGTGTGTGTGTGTGTCCCCACACCATGCCCATAATCTAACATGGGTGCTCCATGGGGTTGCCTATATACGATGACTTGAATTGCAGAGTCCTGCTCTCACAGAACAGGGGGAGGAGGAGATTGTCTGATTCAACTGGAATGCTGTTGTGGATTTTCTCCTAGTCTGATCTGGAGGTCCACTGGAAAGATAAACCACTCTGCCTTTAGTAAACCAAGTACTTTATTATTGGTCTGAGCAGAGGTAAATTCCTGACACAGATACAAGGAAAGTACAAACTCAGAAACACAGCTCTGGGGTTTTATAGGGGAGGAGCGTATACCCATGTTAAGAAGGAATCTGTTCTTGGAAGAAACCAGTAACCTTACTTGGGGTATCCGGTCATACACACACACACAAAAGGACAATATGAGATAGTCTGTTGCCAGCACAGGGACAACGCATGATCTATCCTTATAAGGGAGTGCTTCCGAATGGTATGTTTACATAAACATATGTTATGTTGACTTTCGCTCTACAGACATTCTGACTTAGGGACGGTTCACATGACACGGGAACTATGGGGGAGCAGAAGCCCCCCGCGGTTCCCGTGTCGTGCAAACACGGGCCGGGGGCACCCCCGCAGGACAATGGTCCTCACATCTTGATTGAGCAGTCTAGGGATCTGCACGGAGCTCAATTGGGGGGTGGAAGTCTGGCAAACTCACTGGGCTTGACCCCATGAGTTCCGCTTGCTAAACTAAAAGAATATGTCTCCCCAGACCAAAGAGGATTCATACCTCAAAGGCAAATAGCTGACCCAATGTATGGAGTACTTAGTGATATTTATGTAACTAAAAAGAAAGAGACGCCATTAGAAATCCTGTCTCTTGATGCATATATAAAGGATTTGACCATTTAGGTTGGGACTTCATGTTTGGACTCATAAAAAACTAAATATAGGGCAATATTTTATGAAAGCAATACAGTCAGTTTATCAAAAATCAAAAGCTGTAGTGAGGGTAAATGGATGTGATTCAAGAAAATTTTCTCTGGATACAGGAACAAAGCAGGGCTGCCCTCCGTTACTCCTGCTCTGTGTTCTCTCTTTAGAGTCTCTGGCAATTGCCATAAGGAAACAACAATATCAGGGGCTTAGAAATAAACTGCCAAATACATAAGCTCACTCAGCATGCTTGCTGATGATGTCACAATTCTTCCTAAAGAAGCCTTGCCAGAACTAATGAGAGAGATCAACAACTGTGCAGCAGTGGCAGGATTGTGTATTAATTATAATGTCTGGAATACTATATATTATACACACATCACACCCAAAGTGCAACATGAAATTCAAAGTCATTTGGGCATTCCAACATTTCAAAAATCATTTAAATACCAAGGACTAATTGTTTCAAAATAATAAATAAATAAACTCTAGTAGCAAAATATACATCCAGTGATCTGGTAAATAAAAAAAAAAGGATATCAAAAGATAGTCTTAGGTACATTTAACTATTACTGGTGGGATTAGTGCTATAAAAATGGTAGACAATACCAAAATTAAATTACTTTTCTCCAAATGCTTTTCATAATTGTTTCAAAAGCTCTGACATAATGGCAAAATATATTTGTAAATTTCATTCATCAAGGGAAAATATCAATCAAGAACAGTGATATTGTATTTGGAGGGAGCCACAGAGAAACTATGGGTAGGTATGGAAGTGATAGGGAAATATTCGCAATCAATTGAACAAGTTTTATTTGGAGAGGAAAAAATAGGATAGGAGATTTGAAATGGGAAGACAACTCCTTTTTATACACCACATTAAAATTTGGAACAATAGGAACATAAAGTAATCCTGGAAATATTACCATTACTTCCCTGCTTTTTGCATCCAAATTTTGTTCATGTAGATAAACAAGAGCAATATGCAAATTGGAAACAAAAAGGGTTATTTAGAATGAGAGAATTCTATGAGAACAAAATCCCTCTTGCTGCAGAAAAAAGAAAAGAAAAGTGTCAGGGAATGCAAATGAATTGGATTCTCCTTCATCAAATATGTTATTTTATTACAAATTCTCTAGTAAGACAATGCATGAATAGAAATATGATGAAATCTGAGGATATTTTACTGGAACATCTGGTTAATACAAAAAGATTAGTCTCCAAAATTTATTCACACCTTATTGAAATAGACACAAATATGTCAGATGGATTGAAAATAATATGGGAAGATTATATTTGGATAACAATAGAGTAAAACTTATAGGAGAAATTATGAATGATTCAAAGAAAACTGTATTAAGAATCCTTAGAGATAACCCATTAAAATCGTTACACTGATAGTATATTATACCAGTGCTTCTGGCAAGGATAGCAAATATAAACAATACAAAATATTGGATCAATTGAAATCAGCAAGGCTGATATATTCATATGTGGTAGTCATATCCTGTTGTGTCACACTTTTGGAACATGATATTCTCAGAAATGGCAAACTTTACACACCAAACCATGTATGTAGCATCACTTCTGGATCTATTTACAATATGGGAAGAACAAAATGCAAAAGTTACATCCTCTGCTTCCTTCCCTCTCTCTTCCCTTTCAGCCTGCAAAGGGACTTTGCAGGGGAGGCAAGGAAGCTGAAGGAGGCTCAGTATAAATTATATCCTGGCCTCCCTTGTCTCCTCCGCTCCCTTCCCCACATACCAGGACTCCCATTTTTCCCCCTCTCCAAGGTCAATTTTCTGACATCAGAGAGGGAGCCATGGTTCTTCCTGTGCAGGCTGCAAGGGATTGGGGCGGGGGGGGGCAGATCTCTGACTCCTCCTTCTAAGGTGGCTGAAAAGCCCATCTAGCAAAAAAAAAAAAAAGAGAGCAAAGATCTCCTCGGACACTCCTTCTACCCGGCCAGCTTCCACCCAGCAGGATATAGGAGTCTTGGAAGTTCAGGGGCTTCTGAGCAGTGAGGGTGCACTCCATAGGATTGCACCCTTAATCTAGATGGGCTTCACCTTTCTGGGCTCTAATAGTTGTTGTTTTTTTTGCTGTGCTCCGTGTGTCCCAGGAGGGTGTTCCTTGGACAGCAGCAATCCATAACAAATGGAAAACTTGCTTTTGCAATGGAGAGTATTTCCCCCCCCCCAAAAAAAAAAATCTTGTAATATGGCATGTGTATCTGGTGTCCAAAAGGTAGTTGTGTTTTCAATGTGTATATGAGTCATTTGGTGTGTGAAAATTAACCCATTGAATCACATCCTATTTTTTTTTTACATGGTTTTCAGTGTTCTTGGGGGGGGGGGGAGAGAAGAAGGATAATTGGGACAACCCTCTCTCTGGGCCTCAACCTCACTTTTTTGTCTGCTGCTTCTGTTTTTGATGGTAGGTATTCAATAACTTTTGCCTTTAAAAATCCAGCAGACTGTGGCAAGAAATACTACATGTGTCAAGGACACTTACACTATCACCCCTGCCTCCAGACCAGCAATGTATTTCTAAGTCTAGAGCACCTGCATGAGAAGGGAAAAACAAAAACTGTACACGGAAGCAGAATGAAAATTCATAATTCATAATTATTGTGGTTTGGCTTATCTGATTAGCGTAGCCTTCAACAAAATTTTTCACCCATGTTATTTTTTTCTCCTCGCTGAATCATGAAGTAACCTGAAATAGAGCTCGTAGAAATAATTTAATATAATGATCCAGGAAATGAATGTTGCATTTCACTGAAAATCCAATGGATGTCACCTTATTAATATCAAGCTAGTTCATCAAGATTAATGATAGTACAATAAACTCTACAGGAAAAATTAATAACCAGTTGGATATTATTATTTTTTCTAGTGGTATGTACTAGAAGATCATTACTACAATGAACTTGTTTGCCCAACTAAAACTTATGTTCAATGATTAAAAAACAAGCAAACAAAAACTGCCAGTTTAAGACCGGAGCTCAGCTAAGGCTATCTCATGTTGGCTCAAGCTCCGCAAAAGCCAGGAAATTAGAAGCTGAGGCCTTCAGACATGCCCCATGATCAGTAATGACGTTGGTCAATGTCACAAATTGTGCTTGCTTACAATTTACTCACTATACATCCACACTTTTCCTTGGTCTTTCAGGCCTGTATCCAGATGGGGAGGATGTAGTGTCTGTGGCCAGCACAGATGTTCCACATAGTCCTGGTGTAAAAGTCCCCCCATTCCCTTGACTATGGTCCTATTCTGCGTTGTAACATGTAGTCTCACCTTGTGATGTCACATTCCATAATTAAAGACAGCAGCATTGCCCATAGAATACAGTAGATTTCCTGTGTAACATAGATTTCCTCCCAAAATGTTGGAGAGTACTGGCAGCATTCTAGCTTCAGAATGAAACTGAGCATGTATGACATGCCAGCAGTTGGTGTGTCATAAGCTTTAATGTGGCAGAAATACCTGCATAACTTTTGAACTGCTGCTCAGAACTTCACCAAACCAATTAATGACATCACTCCTCAAAAAAACTGAATAGTCCACAACATTACCACCCTCCCCCCAAATTTGAAAGAAATGAAAGAAATATAAGATATGCTGTGTCATAAATTGAATAAAAAAGGGTAAATGTGTTGATTTCCAGCACTGTTTAACTTGCTGTATTTGGCCATTTTCATCAGATCAGTTAGATGTTTTGCACAATTGTAGATCACATTTGGTAGATCATGGATGCCATGTTTCATGTTACTAACTCAACATGCGTCATTTCTATAAGTCATAGAATTTTGAGGCTTTGGTAGATTATGGATGCCACGTTTCATGTTACTAATTCAACATGCATCATCATTTCTATAAGTCATAGAATTTTGAGGCTTATAATGGCAGAATCCTTTTTGTGTGTGACTAACCTTATCTAAAGGGGCACTCCCTTGCCCATTTAATATTTGTTCCACAACTATAGAATTATACAGGAAATGGCAAGGTTATTATGTCTTCCTACAAGAACTTATGTCAATACAGATTCCTTTATTATCTCTAAATAAATACCAATGTTTGTATTCTAGCACTCATTTTAACACAACCTTCTCCTCAACTGATTCATAGATGTTTCATTTCAATGCTATATTAGAACACCCACCAAGAAGAAATGTTTGGTTGATTGGTTGGTTTTTGCTTTGGAATCTCCATGAAGGCTCATTAAATCTAACTTAAACTAAACAGTAAAGAACACTTAATAAAATTATGTTGTTTATTATTACATCATGCCACTTCTTTTTGTGGTCCTTTATTGTATTTTCTTTTATCCTTGGCACTTATTTATGCATGTCTCATCTTTCAATCAATTTTTAGAGCCTTTATTCTTACAGTCTTATTAACATCTGTATTAGGTTCTTCCTGAAGAAAGGCCTTATTTGTATCAAGCAGACTTCATAAACTGAAACATCTCCTGTTCCAATTGCCATTGAGAATCGTCTTTGTACTATTGAGAAAGCAGATGTGAGCATCTTCCTGGTTTTGTTGTTGTTGCTGTTTGTTGTTGTTGTTTTTACTGTGGACAGCCACTTCTTTACCACTTTCTAAGAACTCCCTGAATTTAAAAGGCTGTATTTGTCAACTTGCAACATCCAGAACTGCTCAGACATGCCACTAGCCATTCTTTTCTTTTTTTAGTGAGAAAGTGGAAGCTGGTTGCTCTATGACCAAACTGCTTTAAAAAGTTACCAGCAAATAAATAAATACATAAATAAATAAATAAATAAGAATTCACCTTTTTGTTTGGGTTTTTTTCTTACTCTAATTTACTGAAAGCATAATGTACAGCTAAACTGAGATTTGTCCTCAGGTGCAATATCTGAAGAATTTCAAAGAAAACCAAAGGAAATTTAGGAAAACTCAAAGAATTTCTTAGCTTTAAATATCCATTCTTAAGAAGCTTGAGGATTTAATTCAGTCCACATTTTGAAGTGAAACAAACCTAGGTCCCTGTCTACCATTGGCTCATGCAGGTTCCAGATGGGGGGAATGGCAAGGCCTAGATATAATCCCCATGCCACATGGCTTCTGGACATTCTTAGGCATCACACATTGGTGTGCTGCACTGGGAGCTTCCCCCCAGGAGCCAATGAGCATAGCCAGTTGGGTCCTGGGGGGTTGAACCCAGGGGGCGAATCTGGGAGTTGAACCTTGTTCCCACCTCGTGGATCATACATATGCTCTTGAGAGAGCCCCAAATCTGCCTATTTCTCCTGCACCAGTCAACAGCCCAAAACACTGAGGAGGAAGTAGCCTACAATCTTACATCACACTTCTAAGAGGTTGTGGATGGTGCTGCACTTGGGTGCAACCTTCTTCTCCCCACCACCAGCAACTCAGAGCATCCCCCATGATATTCCTGGAACATGATTTACAGGATCAACAACTGGTCTTTCAGTTGCCACCTCTGCTACTGATGAGTATCACTTAACACCAGCCAGTAGCCATGGAGTCAATGAGCTAGCCATTTCCAACACCATCAGAGTTCACTATTATTCAACACAACCAGATAAATAAGTGATTTTCATAGTATGCCCATAAAATGCAAGAAGTTCTTTATGTCTTCTTGCAACTCCAGAATGCCCTTGAGGTTTTCTCCTCCTTTTCCTTACTGCATTTTCAACACTACAAGTAACACCAAGTAGTAAAACTTGTTATGTCTCCCCCTCACAAGACTGTAATACAGCTATTGAGTCATACAGAGCCATACAGTTAGGCAGGGCATGCCAGTCTAGATAAGATGTGATAGAGCAAGTCAGAGTGGGAGCGAAACACCCACTCCCAAAAGGAGATATAGTCAAACAAACAAAAGTAAGCATTATAATAGTACAAAAAGTCCCTGCACCTATTTATCTGGAATTTGGCAGGAATAATCGTCTCCTAGGTGGCTACTATGCCTGCAACTATCATCCAATTCTGGCAAACATAAAAAAAAAGTTATAGCCATTTTTATTTTTTATTTCCCGTGATAGTCAATGGGATGCATGAACTTTTGGATTTCCAAAACCCAACTAGGGTTCAGTTCCTGAATTGAAGTGGGGATCTTCTGAATCAGTCCAGACCAAATTGGACCATTTTCCAAAGTGCTGAATTGAAGTCCCAACCAAATCGTATGGGAGGTGCACATCCCTAGAATCTAGAAACTTCCAAAAGGACTTCTTGTTGAACTCCTCACTTCTCGAAATACAGGAGTGCAACATTTTCTATTCTCTCTCTCACCCCATACCCATGGTGCATTAATATATGTTGCGTGAGATATGATATTGCCTTCCTGCAAAATGTCCAAGATTCAGAAGAAATTAAAAGCAATAATGCCTATGCTATGTGCAAACAATGAGAAATGTCATGCTTGAAGGAATGGATTTTTCCCCCCAGCAGTCAACAAAAAAGGAAAGGTGTGCATTAATTCTCATTCAAGGCATCTTCAAGAGTGAATATCTAGAAAAGAAACAGCAGAGAAAAGAAACAAATGGATTTCCCTCATAAATTTTCTGCAACTACATAATAATAGGCAAATATGGGTCCAGAGAGGAAATTATAGAAACCTGCCTTTTCTGTTACCAGTAATTGTTTATTTATTTATTTATTTATTATATTTATATCCCAGCTTCTTTCCTACAAGGAACCCAAGCCATCTTACATAATCTTTCCATTTTATATTAACAACAACCCTGTGAGGTAGGTTAAGCTGTAATGTAGGATATTTCCCCATAATCCTGCTACTGTCAGAGTAAATCTTTCCATCCTTCACATATTTTGTATATCAGAGGTTCTGCCCTGCTTGTAGGTTTTCTAGAAGTATCTGGTGCCAGCCACATCCATTTTCTGTTCTTGAGGTTTAATTTTCCCCCCCATAATCCCCTACAGTTGTGGCTGCTTGGCTGCTTCATGTAGCTGCAATGCATTTATGGATTAAATGATAACATAATATAAGAATAGCTGTGCTGTACCAGATGGAAGGCCTATCTAGTCCAGTATTCTGGCCCCACGGTAGACAACCATATGCCTATGGGAAGTCCAAAAGCAGGAAATGAATGCAGTAGTACCCTCCTGCTCATGTTCCCTAGCAACTGGTATTCAGAAGCATACTACCTCCAGTACTGAAAGTAATATATAGTCATAATAACTAGTAATAATAATATGGCCATAATAACTAGTAGTCATTGATGGTCTTATCCTTCATAGATTCATAGATTATAGAGTGAATTTGTCTAGGTAATCCCTGTTTAAAGCTTTCCAAGCTGAATACATAACAAACATGTATTTTATTATACGGCTATATATTCTAGAGAGGCCAGATGGTTTGCAACTTCCAAAGGTATGTACACATAGCAGTAAATCGATGTTTGACAGTTGTTTTGCTACTTCCTGCTCCCCTGCAGCCAATTGATTGGGTCCAAAGATGCCTTTCCAATTGTAGAATGCATCTTCCACTCACACAAGGGCTGTTTTACACCTCACACTACATAAAGGCTGTTTTACAATGCACTAGAGCATCGTATGAGAAAGGTGAAACTAAATCCAAAGGTGTTCTACCTTTTGCAAAAAACAGAAACATGAGACTTACTATAAAAAATATACTGTTAAAATACTTAGCAAACTCTTGCACAAGTATTTGCATAACAGCACTAGTGGCTATTTTCCCTCCACTCTTTTGAACCGCTGTATCCATGAGGCCCCTTCCAACTCTATGATCCTATGAACCTCTCAAGGACACTGAAAATTCAGATTATCAGGACACAATGTTACAAACAGAATGCTAGAAGGGAGTTGCAGGAAATAGAAGACTGACTGAAAATTGGCATATGTATTCTAGCAGTAGATTTAGGATAGGAAAACTATGGCACTTCTTCACTCATTACACAATTAATTTATGGAATTCAATACCACAAGTTCTGGTGATGGACACTAGATTAGAAGGTTTTAAAAGTGGGTTAGAAAAAAATAGTTTTGTTGATGGTTATTAGTCATGAGGGTTTCATTGAATGTTCACGTTCAGATAGTACACCACTGAATCCCCATTACTGGGGTGAGGGTAATTGTAGAAAGAAAGTACCATATATGCTTTGTTTGTGAACTTTCTGGAAACATCTGGTTGGCCACTGTAAGTAGCAAGACAGTGGACTAGATGGATTTCTGGTCTGCTCCAGTAGGGCTCTTCTAATGTTCTTGGTCATCAGTGGTGTTACAAGGTCTGCGGCCATGGGAACCAAATCTGTTCCCCAGACCCTTGAGTGTCTATTGATGCCAATGGAATGGGTTTTTTTCTCACCTTAATTGTCATGCAGGGGGGCAATTTTCAAGGGGGTTTGCAGGTGGATTAACTCTCCCCTTCCCACACATGCTGCAACCCCCCCCCCCATAGCCCTTTTCCTTGCATGGCAATTAAGGTGAGAAAAACCAACAACCCTGCTTTCCATTGTTTTGGGATGATCTGGGTCAGGGAGTAAACTAATTGAATACTTTATTTTATTTGAGATTATTTCAATGGGCAATTAATTGGCTGGCTTTGCTTCCTGTAGAATTGAAATAAATCCTAGTAATTATTCTTAAATTTGTGTGTATATCCGTATATATTAGGCATATGCAGATTTTATGCAGATTTGTGACCTATGGGCTTGAGTCCCCAAATCTTTTAAGTGCCTAGCAATGCCCCTGCCAGTTACACTAGAGCAGTCTGAGCTTTGCAGCAAATAGAATAAAATATTTTAAAATCGCATAGTAAATGCTACTTTAGGGTACAAAATGGGGGATTTTCTTGAGAAGATAGAGAAACAGTGTTTATTGTGATTGGGTTGTTGTTTCCCAGTACAGCTGGCCTGACAAAATTAACTCATCATCTATACATGGCTAGTTTATGTTTCCGGCTGGCCAAGTTAATAAGTCACCTTTGTAGGAGCAATGAATGCTTCAGGCTAGTCATTAGTGTGTCTGTGTGTATGTTGGAGTGCCTGGAGATTTTTGTACAGATGCTTGTTTGCTTTTTACATTAAACTATTAACTACAATCATGTGCACTAGTGGATAAACCTCATTGATCTGTATAACTGTAAACAAGTTTGCAGCCCAAATAAATTAAGGTGCTCTTCTTCTCCCAAAGATCATTCTGACCTATATCCATTGGTCAGTGAATCGTGGACAGGGAGAGAGGAACCTCTAGTAATGAGACCACAAAACCTGGAACCAAGTGGCTTAGCTGTTGGGGTGGAAGAGAGCATGATTGCTCTCTCCCCATTATGGAATAGAGCATGAGGCAGCCATTCGGTGGGGTGGGTCCAGGCTTACTATGTTCCAGCTAATGGAAGATGGTGTGGCAGCCATGTCCCTCCCAAATCAGCATTATTTGGAAGCTACAGCAGCTTACCTGTCCAGACTAGTTCCAGTAGCTGCTCACCCTTTTATTTTATTGTTTTGGCACTCACATTGGCTTTTGTCGTAGGGATGTGCAAATCAGCAAAACTCAAGCTTGCTAAGGTTCTCCAAATTCCATCTTGAAGATTGTTCCTACTCAAGTCAATATCAGATTGCAAGCTTTGGTTGCTGTTTTGTTTTGTTTTTTGAATGAAAATTCCTGCATAGTTCCATGCACATTTTCCTCAAATGCATGCATCAGTTGTGTACATCTTTGAAATGTATGCATTCTTCTCCCATTGATTAAAGCGTATTTGTGTGTATTTTATAAAAGTATGCATTTTTCCATGCACATTTTTCAAATGTATCCATGCTGGCAAACACATTCCCCCCTTTTGGTCTTCAAATTACATTACAAGCTTGGAAATGTATGGATTTCAACCACGGATTATGGTCAAGTCTGTGTTCGGTCTGGAATGTGCAAACTTGGTAAATCTTGAACAAAAACAATCTGAAATGATTTTCTCATACATCCCTACGTTTGCTACTGTGCACAGCTGAGAAGGATGACTTAGGGCAAGTTAGCCTTCCATTGGTTACCACTTAATTCTAAGTTGACACAAATGAGCAGGTTCAGTGGTAGTGGGAGGAGAGGGAGGGAGAGAGAAGGTTAAGCTGGACTGGTGAGCACCCTGAGGCTTACAGTCTTGAAGCGACCGTTAGACAACATTTTATTCATTGACTCTTCCCCCATAGGTGATTGTCATTCAGTGGAGGAACTGATGACACTAACTGGGTTCAGACAATACAATAACCCACAGTCGGGAGTTGAGTTTGGGTTGATACTGAACTGTAGGTTGTTGTTGGAACATGGCTTATTGTATTGTCTGAACCCAGTTGAGATAACAAGTAATGGTGAACAACCCACAGTTCAAAACCTAGCAACAAATCATGAGTTTTCTTCATGGGTTGTTCATGGTTAACAAGCCATGGCTTGTTAGTGCAGCTGGGTCCAGACAGCACGATAACCCATACTTCAACACCAACCCAATGACAACCCACTCTCAACCCATTCTCAACCATTGAGTGTGAGTTATCATTGTCTGAACCCAGCCACTTCAACTGTATGTGTGTAAGCTAGGGACTGACAAACATGTCTATTCCTGGACCATGTCACTTTCATATATATTTTACCCACTGTTCCATTTCTGCATTAATCTGCATTTTTAAACAAGGAAAATCATCCCCAAAGAGCATGTAAACAAGTATAATATGGATTTGAATTCATATTTAAATGTGTATTTTCTCTCAAAATATTGTTTAAATGCTTATTTCCACCCAAAAATATTTGCATCCATATTCTGATGCATTTAAAAGCTGCTGAGAACTGTGTCGCAACATTTAGAGAAGTGTGGAAACTGTTGAGTAGCTAAGTTCTGATCTGCATATTAGCCTGAGAGCCCAGAGAAGACAATTCATATAGTGATCCTCAAAGATCAAATTTTTGAAACATTCCTAGTGTGGGCTCCTTTCAATGTGCTACTGTGCACAGTAGCACATACGTTTGTATGTGCTACTGTGCATGAGGGGTACAGCCAGGGGGGCACATGCAATGTTTGGGTTTGGATCTATGCATAGAGGGTAGGGTCGGGGGGGGGGCGGGATTCATCGGGTTACATTTTAATATGAATCAATCTAATTTGCAGTTCCTAAACTGATATGCAAAATGGAATGCAATCATCCTTTGTTTTGTTTTTTTGCACTTCTCTGAATTTTGCAATGTGGTTCTCTAAGAAAAAAAAAATGCATGCAAAAATTTGCCTATCAGGGAAAATTGAGTGCAAAAATGCATACGTTAGGTAATACTGCATACAAAAAGACACACATTAGGGAAAAGTTTCATGCAGACTTTTCTTTGAAAAATCACAAACTGATGTGAAAATGAGACTAAAAAGCTTGTGCTTGAAAAATGGGAATGTTATGGAAAGCAAAATAGATAAAGATTTGTCCATCGAGCGCAGTGATGGCGAACCTTTTTGAGCCTGAGTGCTCAAACTGCAACACAAAACCAACTTATTTATTTCAAAGTGCCAACACTGCAATTAAACCTGAATACCGAGGTTTTAGTTTTTAGAAAAACAACTCGTACAGTTGTCCGAACTAATTAACATCTCTTGTCTTAAAAGAAAAACACAATAACAGGGCTTTCAATGATACAAACAGTTTTTGATTGCAAAGACATCAACTCAAAAAATTATTATAGTACTACATTGTACACATAGCCTGAAGGGAATTTATACAAACTTTTAAAATAATTAGGCACATGTATCATGAAACTCACTGGGTGACTTTGGGCCAGTCACTGACTCTCAGCCTAACCTACCTCACAGGGTTGTTGTGAGGATAAAATGGAGAGGAGGAGGAGGATTATGTAAGCCGCCTTGGGTTCCTTGCAGGAAGAAAGGCGGGGTATAAATATAATAAATAAATAAATAAATAAATAAATCAACTTGTAATATGATTATATGCCATACTGAAATTGTATGGGGCAAGCTTTACCCCGGGTCCTTTCCCTATTTCTACAGGTGTCGGATTAGTAAAAGTAAAAGTCAACCTATACTAGGATGAGTAAGATAAACAAGAAAACTAAACGTGCTTAACACATTTTAAACACTTTATGTCTTGGACTGCAAACACTGCATTAGGTAAAAGTTTGCATTGGGCATGCTTTTGCACAATTAATGTGATTTTTGCTATTGCATGCATGCTGATAATTTGTCAAACCTTGGCTCATACTCCGTTAGTTTGAGAGCAACACATGCAGCACTCAGGTCAACTGTTAGGGCTTTACATCCAAGCCATGCTCTGTGCATCATTCTTCAAAATCTTTTAAATGTGATAATAATGTAGAAAAGAATTCTGTAACAGGAATTCTAGAATAAAATTATTCTGTTCCACACTGTGAGAAAGAACAAGATCATTAGTGTTTTGCAGAAGGGGACAGTCTTTTCGCGATCTGGTGACCAATGGCTCAAGTGCCCACAGAGCGGGCCCTGCGTGCCAGCTGTGGCACCCGTGCCATAGGTTTGCCATCACTGATCTAGCAGAAGTTGTTCTTTGAGCACACTTGCGTTTAAAA
The DNA here is from genome assembly GCA_021292165.1 of Shinisaurus crocodilurus. Taxonomy (NCBI): domain Eukaryota; kingdom Metazoa; phylum Chordata; class Lepidosauria; order Squamata; family Shinisauridae; genus Shinisaurus; species Shinisaurus crocodilurus. The sequence goes on along the minus strand of CM037887.1, from coordinate 13,593,149 downwards.
GGATAACAGCACAATATTAGGATAACAGCGCAATATTAGGATAACAGCACAATATTAGGTAGCCACTCAGGTTTGATGACATATCATCAGCTGAGGATTAGCGAAATTAATTGAAAGGAAGGAAGTGAAACATAAATGAATCAGTTACCATATTCTCAAAAAAATGCCCCAAATAGTAAAAATAAAAAATAAAATAAAAATAGTTTCAGCTGAATAACAGCTACTGTATTCAAATTTTGCTATGAATGCACATCCCTTATTTTATTTCCCTGAATTTTTAATTGTCTGTATTTGAAGATGCACTGTCTGCAGTTTTACTTTGAAACAATCCAAAACTCCCTCATTTGTTAGAAATGACTGTAATGCAACACTTTTTAAAAAATGTGCTTAAGTGATGTCACTCCAAGAATATTATTACCGGCAGTGATATGAGAAGCCTCTTTGAATATTCTCGTTTGATCAGCATTCAGTTGCTCTAAAGCTGCCCCACCCAGCTCAATCAGTCAGAGCTCCATTAATTTTTCAGGCCTTTCTTTAAAATCATTATAATTTATTTAGCTCTTTTCTCTTGTACAAAGGAGGAAAGATAGCTCAGTCTCTTCCTACTTGTTTGACTGTGTCATTTTATTTAGGATCTCTTGTTGTTTTGCAGCAATACCCCCAAGTAAACTAAAGTGCCAGTTCCCCCCCCCCCCTTATTATGATGATTAAATTCCCTGGGCATACACAAATGAATGCCAAAAAGGCTCTAATCAATACAATGAATTCAGCCTCTACCTGAAATTTAGCTTGTGAACGATAAATGCATCCATAGTCATTATAGCTGGGCAAATTTGAGATTACCTCCTTGACTAGTCAACAAGAAAAGTTGCCTAGCCAAAATGTTTATCACCTCATTCTGATCAAGTAGTTCATTCGGAAATCACCTTGTCCCAAGCTGTTCAGGGCATTATATGCCAACAGCATGACCTTGAACTTAGCTTGGTAGCTAATTGGTAGCCAGTGCAGTTGCTTCACTGGTGTAATATGTACACAACCAGGCACTCGGCTCAGCATCGTAGTCACCACATTCTGCACCAGTTGCAGCTTCTGGACCAAGCACAAGGGTGTGAACACCGTCGCCGACCGGGGGTGCCCCTGCGGGACGGCCAAGCGCGGGACGCATGCAAAGTGACCATGGGCGGTAGAGGGGTAAGCCCCTACCGCGTGTGGCCACCCTGCCGTGCGAACAGCGGGCGGCTGTCCCACGGGGGCCGCACAGAGGCAGCATGTTAGGTTTTGCATGGGCAGAATGAGATGTCACCTGACATAGAGAATGTCTCCTGAGGTGAAGTACACAGAGTCTCCTGATTGTCACCAGACATAATGTCAAGGTCTATGAGTCAGAATCATGGGACAAGTTGGAGAAAACATGTTTTGAATAATAAGTTATATAACTGGTGAGTAATATCCTATTTATAGGTACTATAAATGGGGTCTTACTATAAAGGTTGGAGTAAGAGACACACTTCTTCAGGTTCAGTCACTTCACTTCAGCTCAGCCTTGCCACTTCTCACTTGGACTTGGGACTTGGACTTACCGTATCTGCAATGATGTAGTCAGACAGACTGATCTCTTCTGCATAAGAGAAGCCTGCATTGCTTGCCTTAATCCCATGTAATTGGGTCTTACAAATAAACTCTTTGATCTTTATAAACTGCTGTTATCTCCTCCTTCTGTCTGCGAGACTGGGACTGGGAGTCACCAGCTGGGTAAGCTGTTGAACCTGGGTCAGTCCAGCTCTCACAGCCCAGAGCAGATGGAGCTGCCGCCGCTCCAGCCTGTAGGGGCAAACGGCCATTCTGGGCATCCCGGGCCCCTGCCCCCTAGCGCTGGGAGGCCTGCACTGTGGTGCGGGGACTGCTGGCTCCACCGGGGTCCGCCCATGCGTGTGGGGCGCAGGTCATCTGCGGTGCCCCGCTGGACCCCACAAATTGCCCCAGTGGTGCCTCCCCTGCCCGCAGCCTGGGTCGTGCGAACCGGCCCAAAGTGTATTACAGCAAGCTGGGGGAACTTCCATGGCAGCTGGGAGGCATGGTTGTGGGGAGGAAGATCCCCATTCAGATTACAGCTTAGTCATATATATATTTATATTCCATAGAAAAGGAGAACTTCACAAGCCTCTGCAAAGTTGTTTCTTATCTCTTATGAGAGAGAAAACTAAAATCAGACACAATCATCATCGTACACCCACTTGGATCAGTAATTCCACAGTTCTGTTCTGGAAAAACTCTGGATGCAGGTGACTTACATGTCCTATCTTATCTTTCCTGTCAAATCATTTGCAAAGCTGGAAATAGGGATGCAACCTGTTTTGGATGAGGTTACACTCCCCCTGAAGACTCAGGCACAAAGTTTGGGTATACTCTTGGACTTGGCTATGAACCTGGATGCCAAGGTCTCAGGGGTGGCCAGGAGTGTGTTTGTACAGCTGAGGCTACTGTGCCAACCGCACCCATTTCTAGAGACCTCTGATCTGACCAGAGTTACATCCAGCTTGGGCTACTGTAACACGCTCTATGTGAGCTGCTTTCGAAAACTGTTAAGAAACTTTAGCTGGTCCAGATTATGCTGTGGGGCTGGTTATGGGGAGCACACAGCTCCCTTGTTACAACAGCTTCACTGGCTAATGGTCTATTTCCAGGCAGAATTCAAAATGTTGTTTATGACCTATAAAGCCCTATATGACTTGGGACCGGGCTAACTGAAAGACTGTCTTCTTCCATATGAGCCTGCCTGGTTCCTAAGATCTTCTGGAAAGCCCCCCCCCCCTTTTTTTAGACTGCCATCTTCCTAGGTGTGTTTGGTGGTGATCCAAGAGAGGGCCTTTTTGATGGCTGCTCCCAGGAAGTACCTCCCAAGGGAGGCTAGGTTTGCTACTTCTTTTATGTTTTTTTTCCCCACCAGCAGGCGAAGACTCCTTTATTTAAGAAGGCATTTAACTGATAAGTGGGTCTGGTGGATCAGGTGCTGTGTGTGTGTGTTTGTGTGTGTGTGTATTTGTTATATTTTTATTACATTTTAATGTATTGTTTTAATCATTTTAATTGGTCTTGCGAGCCACCTTGGTTGCCATTTCTGGTAGAAAGGTGTGGTACAAATAAAACTAATAAATACATGCATAAAATGAAATAGAAGTTGGTACTAACTCTGTCATCCATTGCTCTGGTGTTCTTCAGCCACTGTCATTCATTAAATATTTTAATGGTGCTTCAGCTAAGGTCACATAGCACCCGCTCTTGCTGGGTATCACAAAACTTGACTTCTTAAATCTAATCAATTTTCCCATCTAGCAGTATCACCCCATTATTTAATATTTCTATTCCTTCCTCTCATAATTATTTACCTAGGCAATGCATAGCCAGAATTTTCTCTTCATTCCTTTTGCTTCAAAAAATTTCTCACACTTCCCCATGCACCTCACCATAACATTTCTTCTTGGATGAAACTTCCTCTCCTTCTGCTTAGAATCAGATTATGTCTGTGTTGGTGCCTACTCTTGCTATTCTCATTACAATATGTTCATGAGAATACTTTACTCTTCTTCCTACTCCCCAGCAAACACTCTGCTGGTTTGCCCCTTTCAGTGGTGTTGGAAAGGTGATCCTATATCTTGATCCTGATGCTGTATCTCCATTAAACATCGAACTGAAGTAATGGCATATTCCTCCCCGGTTTACCCCTTCCTACCATTTGTTGTCACCTCTATATTAAATTTTAGGTTGTAAGCTCTTTGGGGCAGGGAACTGTTCTTTTATACTTGGTAAAGCACCATGCACATTGATGGTACAATAATAATAATGACAACAGCAGCAATCGCCATCATCATCAAAGGTCTGGAGATCAAAGTGGTTTCAGAGTGGTCAGATCCCTTAAATGGTTAGAGCATCCTGGGGTGGGTAGCTATGCCCTTGGCCACACCCTCATGTTGCCTGGCCATGCCCTCTTGACCACACCTTCATGTTACTCAACCATACCTCTTACAAATTTACATGTGTGTCCCTTTTTTCATCTGTGAAAAGTTGGAGGGTATGCACTAGCTAACCTGGATTATTTAATTCAGAGTCTTCCATTGTGCAATGGTGTCTTCAAACTCTTATGTCTGTATCAGTATTTAGTTCCTCACACAATTCTCTTGTTCACTGATATTCCCAGGAGATTCACATCTATGTTCAGAAGCCTCTCTCCGCACTGCAGGCTTCTTTCACTGCAAAACTCCTGGAGGATATTCTTTGCAGAATTTCACTTTTAAGTGTTTCCTTTATTTTTCCATCACTCTTTCTACATTTAAATGTTCCCTAGTCTGATAAATTTCAATGATATGAAAGGACCCTTACGTTTACTTATTCAGATGATCAAATACAGACTGTATTTCAAACATTTCCTAGGAATGGATTCAAATTATTAGGGCTGATTGGGGTAGGTGTCAGAAATTTCTCCCAAATACTAGGCAGGTTTTGGATTGAAAGGGAAAAGAGATCCATATGAATAAAGACTGACACTGTTAGTACAGGCAATTACTTTGGTTCCTAACAAAGGACAAGACCTAAATGGAACTGGGTTAGACCACAACTTTATTATCCACAGCTAACATGAATTTGGTTCACAAGGGCATGGATGCTCATATATTCTGTTAGCCCATCTGTGGGAGCAGGAACTTCGAATAGGGATAAAGATGCACAAATCTGTTTCACTTTATCCTGCATTCAGTTTTTGTGTGTTTGTTTTTAAATCAAGTTCTTTCACCCCTGTATATAAATACATTTAGTAATGTCTTATTAAAACTGGAGTAACATTCTCATCAATCTTCACCAAATTCAACAGGTACAGCTCTATTCCCAGCATGGAGGAGACCATGTTGTACCTGGCTGTCATGTAGCTATTAAAGATGAAGAGCCTGTCAGAAAAGAGAGGTGGCTGGCAACCCTGATTCCGTACCACAAACGTTGTCTAAATTTTAGGGATGTTTGAGCTCATTGTGGTTCTCCATTTCCCACCTCGATGCTCATGTTGCCTCGTTCTCACACCCGAATGTGAGTATCTGTTTCTTCCCCAAGTACACACCACAATGTGCACTTAGCCTCATCAGATACAGCATGAGAATGCAGGGGTGGTGGTAAGTGGGGGGGGGGAATCCACATTTTCAGAAGTGCATGCGGACACAAGCTTGGGAAACGGAAATATTTTTTCTCCCAAGAATTACGCTCCTGCATGTGTTCGTGTTCAGGATTGTGAATGGGACATGTTCACATAACTGTGCACAGGAACAAAATTCATGTACATGCCTTGGTTTAATACACAGGGTTTCAAATCCTGACATTTAAGTGCCAAGCACTCAAAGCCTTCTGCCTTGTTGTAAGTTTTGCTTTCTCCTACATTCTTCTTCTTCTTTTTTTAATCTGAAGTTTGTTCTGTTGCATTTTTTAAGAAATCTGCAAATGTTGTTAAGTCCTTCTCACAAAACAAACTGAACAAAATCCTCACCCTAGCTAGGGATAAGAGAGGAATTGGATGTTTTACTTCTGAACACACTCACCTGATCCACACCTCCCAAATACAGCTGCAGACTGGAATATGATCTGCTCCAGAATCCACACTGTTCCCCAATTAGTCTGTTTTCTCTATCCCTACTCCCAGCTAGGGATGGTCAAATCTGTCAATTTCTGTTTTTCCCAGGTTCTCATTTCCCCAATCTGAAGTTCAACTGTGTCCCAAACTTTGAGGGTGTGTTTTTTTTTTTAAGTCAGCATGGACATATGGACACATTGTTGTACTCTCCCCCCACCCTAATAGACACATTTTTGTACACCATTTCCCTAATATAGATATTGTTTTCAAGCAATAATGTATTGCATTTTGAATATTATTTTCATGAACATATGCATTTTGTGCGCACTTTCCCCCTAATATATCCTTTTTTTGAGTGGAGAATTCCATTGCAAAATTCAAAGAAGTGCAAATTTCAAAGGATAACTGGGTTTTTAGTTTGCATATTGGTTCAAAAGTGCCAAAAAATTAGGTAAGTTTGCATTAAAATGAGAACCTGACAAATTTCTTCCCCATCCCGGCCCCCAGTCTGCCTGCTGGTGAACCCAGGGGATGAAGACTGGCTTAAACAAACCAGCAAAGGGCATGTACAGCCTGGGGTGCATTAGTCCCCAGTGGAGACAGGCGCCTACCCAAAGGGATGTCGAGGAGAATGGATTCCATTCACCCCTTAATCATAGTCCCTGCCCATTCTTGTCCCTTCCCTGCCCATTCCTACCAAGGCACCAGCACTTCAGCAAACCAGACTTTACCTACCATCAGACCAATGGAAACTGCAGCAGCTCCACCACTCCAATTTGAATGTCTATCTACTTGCTGGAAAGGTTCTGGGCCCATGTGCTGGATCACCCCTACACCATGGGTGGTTAAGGCGGAATGCAGGATCCATTCACTTTCTTGGGATTGATGCCCTGCTGTCACCACTCATCTCACACAAGCTGAGTGCCAAGTCCAGGTTCCACTTGCTGCTATCCAGCAGGATTTGTCTGCAGATCCGCACCCACCCTTTGGAACATTTTCCCACATATGGTTCAAGCTGCAGAAATGGTGGCAAGTCATAAACTCCTCTTAAAAACGCACCCATCTGCACAGGCTTTCCCTGACCTGTAAGGGATTCTGTTACCACCCTGCTTTATTGTTATTTTGTTGAATTTTTTAAATTATTTATTATGTTTATCCACTTTTTATATTGTTGTATTTTATTTTTTTTAATGTGAACTGCTTAGGGATTTCAGCATTTTAATCAGGATAAAAGTATTATTTTTTAAAAAGCCCTAAATTATAATACAGATATAATAATACTTAAGATTTGTTAAGTGCTTTCAAGTGTTCAAAGCACTTCACATGCATTTTCTGGTTGTAATCTTTACAATGGGGTGGACAACTTCTGGACCTCCAGATGTTTTGGCCTACAATTCCAATCATAGAATCATAGAATCATAGAAAAGTAGAGATGGAAGGGGCCTACAAGGCCATCGAGTCCAACCCCATGCTCAATGCAGGAATCCAGGTCAAAGCATCCCTGACAGATGGCCATCCAGCTTCACCTTGAATGCCTCCAGAGTGGGAGAGCTCACCACCTCCCTAGATAATTGGTTCCATTGTCTTATTTCTCTAACAGTCAGGAAATTTTTCCTGATGTTCAGCTGGCATCTGAGTTCCTGTAACTTGAACCCATTATTCCGTGTCCTGCAAACTGGGATGATCGAGAAGAGATCCTGGCCCTCCTTTGTGTAACAACCCTTCAAGTACTGGAAGATTGCTATCATATCTCCCCTCAGTCTCCTCTTCTGAAGGCTAAACATGCCCAGTTCTTTCAGTCTTTCCTCATAGGGCCTTGTTTCCAGTCCCTTTATCATCTTTGTTATCATCAGCATAGCCAATGGTGATGGATCATGGGAGTTGTAGGCCAAAACATCTGAAGGGCCACATGTCAACCACCTTTACAGCAACCGTGCAAGGCGAGTCAGTATTATTATCCTTCATATAGGCAGATGGGAGAACTGAGGCTGAAGGTGGCTTGCCTAAGGCCACCTAGTAAATTAATGGCAGAGATGAGATTTCAAATGGGGGACTTCCTGATTTGCAGATCAGTCTGCTACAATGCAATCCTATGCATATATACTCTGGTGGAAGTAATATTGAATTCAATGGAACCTACAACTATGTAAGTGTACAAAGATGGAAGCCTTAAGTACTACACTACACCACCTCTCTACTAATGTGAATCCAGGTATCTGAGCACATAATTTTGCATACCAATTTACATGCTCTGATTTATGTACTGGTGTAATTTTTATTTTATTTTATTGCATACAGATTTACACACATTCTAACGCAATGAAACTCGGTCCAAATAGAAATAGAAATGAAACTTCCCCCCCTTCTCAGCCATATTTTCCCTCAGACAAAAGTAATCATAATCAGACCTTGTCACTCATATGCCTCAATGTTAAAAATATAATTAATTGGTAATTAAATATTATTTTGATCAAATGACAGGGCCCACAGAGTGGTATATAATTAACAATTAATTAATGATGACATATTTAATATGCAACATCTGATGGTGACAAAACATTGTGTATCAAAATCTCCACACAGTAATATGGTTTTGAAGTGGCTACTATTTTTAATGTACTGTACCAATATCAGACAAATAACTTTGGTAATTTTAATTCTGGATATTGGGCTGAAGTATCATGATAGTATGTACTAATACAAAGGCTCTGCTTCTCAGTGTAAGTATATACAAATCAAGCAAACAAATGAGCAAAAGTAGAGAGCACATAATGCAGGCCACATGCTGAAGCTAAGCAGGTATGAGCTGGGTCAGTGCTTGGATGGGTGACTGCCTGGGCTGCCCACATCTGTTCTCCTGCATTGAGCAGGGAGTTGGACTCGATGGTCTTATAGGCCCCTTCCAACTCTACAGTATTCTAAAACCCCTGAGACCTTCCACAAGACTTCATTGATTGATTGATTGATTGATTGATTCTCTCAAAAATAGGATGGGAGCAGTCTGGTGTCTTTATATATGGCGTGGGGATCTCCAACCTTTTTGGACTGGTGGGCACATTTGGAATTTTTGAAGTGTCATACACATCACAAAATGATCTCAGCTATGGCAAGGGTGCCCATTCACAAAATTGCTGCTGTAGCGGTGTGGCCAGTCCCAAAACATCCACATCACAGAAAGATAAACTGGAGAGGTTAAAATACAACCTGAGTACATGACAGAGGTGGAATTTGAACTTCAGAACACAAAACCATGTCTTTCTGTTCCAACAGAAACCCAATTCAGAGAAGGCAGGGCTTACATGTGCACCCAAGTGCCCTTCCCTGCTTTAAGCCCTTTGACACAGATGTATGAATAAGGCCAAAATCATGACTGAGCATCATCATGCAATGCAAAGGGGCTGCTGTAACTTCTGATAGCAGCCAGACTGCTCCAAAACCTGGTTTGGCCAATTTTTACAGGCTAGTTTAGCTGCAGCTAGCTGAAAATTGATGAATACAATGAAACAAGTTATAAAATTGTTCTTTCTTTAGAACCCACACCTTTGGAAACACATCACCTGGCAATAAAGGCTATTTAAACTGAGGAGACAGGTTATCAAATAAGTGTTGTGCAGACAAGCCCTTAAATTGCTCTCTCACCAGCTCTGCTGGAGATTGCAGAGGTCCTTCTTTCTTAGATCCTTTCTAACTGGAGATCCCAGGGATTTAATCTGGAGCCTTCTGCATGCAAATATTTTTTCTCTGCCATTGAAAGATGGGCCTTTCCATCTAGGGATGTCACATTTTAACACAAACTTACTTAATTTGCACTTTGCAAGGCAACACACAAACCAAAATGCCCGTTTTACTTCAGTATTCATATTTTCCTGAAATTCCATCTACTGCTCAGGGTCAAACTAGACATGCCAGCATGCATCGAATTAACAATTGTATGATTTTCCAAAAAACTTAAGTAGCAGGGAAACTAGATCTAGACAGTAGTGGAGGATAGGGTAGTTTTAACCCATTTTAACCCGGGTTCTAGTCCCCGCTCGGCCATGAAACTCACTGGGTGACTTTGGGCCAGTCACTGACTCTCTCAGCCTAACCTACCTCACAGGGTTGTTGTGAGGATAAAATGGAGGGGAGGAGGAGGAGGATTATGTAAGCTGCCTTGGGTTCCTTGCAGATAAAAATAAATAAATAAATAAATAAATTGTTACTCTCTGTGGTCTCAAAACTATGGCTGCTTAAAAAAAACAACAAAAAGTGTCTCATCTAATCACCACTCAAATAAGGGTCCTCAGATAGCTTCTGTTGGGGGAAAGCATAGCCTAAACTAAGAAATTGATATCATACAGTGGCCATTTTAGTGCTTGGTGATTAATATGTATGTGAGCTCACATGATTTGAAATTTTAATAGCTGTTCAGGCAAAAAAGACCACAGTTAATAAGGGAATGTTAGAACAGTTCCTACCCCCTTTTAAAATTCATTTTGATTTATGAAACTTCAAGGTGAATATGATGAATGTTACAGCTTTGGAGAGATTATAATGGGATATCTAATCTTAACTGAATGTGTGACTGAGAGGTGTTCATTATTCTCCAAGGAGGTTCATATCTCCCCATGTGTAAATGGTGTGTTGACATTTGGACATGCAACATTTCTGATTATTTCAGAATTCACTGGGGAGATATTTCAGGCTGGCTTCTTTCTGAAATGCTGGCATATTCCTCAGGGTGTGAATGGCAAGTCTTGCATTCACCCTCATGGTCTAAAAAGAAAATGACAGCCTACCTGGTGTGTCCTTTTGGGCAACACAAATTCACGTTTATCTCTAGAATCTCCATATGAGCCCTATTGAAGCATAACTCAAGTGAATAGAGTAGAATCCATACTCAAGTGAATAGAGTAGAATCCATACTCACTGGAGGCTGCTGGCTCCAATGTCAGTGGGCTAGTGTATCCACTCTGGGTTTTAGTCTGCACTTTAAAGGAGCTATCCATGGTGCTGAGCCCTATCACCCCAAATAGGTTCAACACTATGGACAGCTCCTTAAAAGTTCAGGCTACAACTCTGAGTGGACTCACTGCCCCACTGGCATTGGAGTCACCAGCCTCCACTGTCCATAGTGAAAGGCGAAATGGGGCCATATGTATAGCCCCATCATCCAATATCACACGGCTCCTTCCACCCCCACCATCACTGGGTTTAACTAAAGTTGCATGAGAAATTCATTTCAGTTCATTTTTGACCAGGATTTACTCAGTTTGCACCATCAGGACCAAAAACAGATTCGGACAGAGTCTGCAGCCAAACTCCGTACATTTCTGAGCTTGCAATGTGATCTGCAGGTGAAAAAAACAACAATGTTTTGACAGCATGCATACATTTGAAAAATGCACATGAAAAATGTGCACAAGTCTGCTTTAATCATTGGGAGAAGCATGCATACATTTTGAAGATGCACACAATTGAAAAATTTGGAAAAATTTGGAAAAATTTTGTGGTGGGGCCGAGCCTGGAGTCGGCTGGAGGCTCGCTCCGGGCTCGCCCCCTGCTGAGCGGCGGCGGCCCGATCTCGCTCTTCAGAGCGGCGTGGAGCGTTCTCCGCGCCGCTTATGCTGCTCGAGCCACCGCCAGAGAAACGCCCCGCGCACAGCCCCCCCGCCGCCACCGCTGCCACTGCTGGACCCCCCCCGCCGCTGCCTGCCAGGACCCCCCCGCCACCTACCAGGTCCTGCGCACCGCCTCCACTACCTCCGCCTCCTCCTCCGCCGCCGGATCTACTGCTCCGGCACGCTGGACCCCCGCCCGTGCTCTGTTTTGGCGGGAGGAACCAGAGCAACAGGGCTTAAACAGCCCTGTTGCCCTGGTTTCCCACGCCAAAAACAGAGCACGGGGGTCCAGCGCGACGGAGCAGGATCCCGTCACGTCACTTCCTCCGCGCCGGAGGAACCAGCGGACGGGGAGGCAGGCTCTCCGCAGAGCCGGAGAGCCTGCAGGTAAGCCCGCGCGAGTGGCCAAGTAGCCCGGTGGACACGAGCAGGCCCAGTTTGGGCCTTGCTCCTGTCTGCCGGGCTACTCGGGTACATCCCTAACTGGAAATATGCATGGAAATATGCAAAAAGGAGAGAGAAAAAACTAAGCTCACAATCTGACTTGAGTCAGAATGAGCTTTGAGATGGAATTTGGGGGACATCAGTGAGCTCCAAATTGGCTGACTTGCATATTCCTAGGTTTAACCTAACATCTGCAGCAGAGAGTATCCTGTAAACATGGAGATTCCTCTTCAATGTATAGCCCCCATTATGTAGGCATGTAAATCACCTGGGAGCCTCCATGTGTACAGGAGCCCTTCCTCTCCACTTCAGAGATTATGGGGAATACTGCTACAGACAGTGGGGATTAAAGGAGCAGCATGGGTGTATGGTTAAACATGTGGTCCTACTGCCCTTTTCACCACAGATGCCCTATTCACACGAGGAATGCATAAATAGGACTAGAAATCTAAGAATCCAGATGCTGCATGGGCATTGATTATGTAGAGTGCCTTAGTGAGTGCATCTGTAAATGAGTAAGTGCCCCTTTGCAGACAACATACAACATGTCAAGAAGATGGGACCAGCAACACATGCAATGTTGGGTGTGTGGGGGCAGTGGCATAGTCCTGGGTTCCTCCTTCTTTACATTTTCATCTAGCACGTGGATAATTCTGAATAGAGTGTTAACCTTCACCATAGATTCCACCATACTTCATAATGTGTGTTAATCTTCTTCTTAAATTCTAATGGAGCAGCAGGGCTTCCTCCTTTGAAGTATTTAGTAAGTCACCCTGATCCAGCAAGGAATATCTGAACATGGATGCCAGATTCTGTGCATACAGCTGATGCAGATGTGCATCTTATCCAGAACGCAATGCTGATATGGATCTCATTCAACTGATTAGATGCATCTTTCATGGCACCAGTGATGCACATTTTCATCTGGGGTCACTACTTATTATGTGTGCCTTAAGCTGCACTGAAGTCCATCTGTTTAGAACTAAAATATGATGAACATTATATTTTATTTAATAAAATATATTATATAATATATGTATATAATATATAAATGCCCCCTCCCCCATCCATATGTTGGGGGTAAGATCTGATGGATCTGATGGGCATGATATGCAAAGACATCTCATTAAAAGTGAAATGTCTAAACATCCTTTATTTATTTTGTTCCTTGAGAAATATGCCATCTCTCATTTGTCAACGTGGATATCAGTCACATTGCCACCTAAAGTGATACAATATCAAAGTCATAGCTCAACTAGAAAGTTGGCTACAGATATAAGTTTTTCTTAAAAAACAGAATGAAAAGACTAACTGCTATTTTAAAAAATGGGATATGCTACCAGTTTCCCCCTTCCCATCCATATAGGTATATTCCAATGCATTTTAGGCAGAAAGATTGTAGGTGAATTCATTCACTTTTTCCTCTTTCCATATCTTTTGTTGCAGCTAATAGAATGACTGAATTCATACCTGCTACCCAGAATTCCCAGATGGTACCAAGAAGAACCTTTTACCCTAGTGAAATAGTCATTGCTCTTTCATAATCCATTTCTCCAGCTCTCGGTGCCACACTTCCTTATCAATCGGCTGCAGTTGGATAATTTAGGCTGAATGTTGGAAGCCATTTTCCATACACTTTGTAAAAGGGCAAACACCTTAAGCGGTTTTGAAGTTTACATTAATGATTTTATTTCCTCTTTCCTTTCTATGGGGGAAAAATTCTAAGCAGAGTCCTTTGGGAGAAATAGTTTTCCTAAGAAAATCAAAGAGGTAAGCCAATCTTTATCAGTGTTTGATTATTTGCCCAATAAGTGCCCACAGAAAACCCTGCAATAGTAATTGTTGTAGTTCAGTTGATATTTAATCCAATTGTATTTTATTTAAATAGCCTTCTCATATTTGGAACACTCAGCATTACTGGAAAGAAATGCTTAAATTCATCAGTGATTTATTTGGGGGGGGGGAATTCAGTGCCCACTGCATATTGAAAAGTATTAACAAAAACCTTCATAATAGGTACCAAAAGGTTAAAGATGTAATGAAGAAGATCCAGAGAATGCAGATTTGTGTAACATAAATATGTGTGCATTGCATGGGACCACTTCTCTAAGGTAACAAAAGTGAAATCATTTATTTATAAATGAATCTGTGTGTTTATAAAATATGAATCAAATTGTTAGTATGGGATTCCTAAGAGGATCATATAAAACTGGGGCGATGGCTGATTATTGGGGGCATGAAATATAGGAGGCAATGGACAAGGCAAGAGAGTGACCGGCCAGATGGGCGATTAAAAAATGTAATAAATAAATTGTGATGATAGTTCAGCACAATACACCTTCAGCATTGGAGCCAAATTGTGCCTTCCTTCCCATGAGAGTTAGCAGTTTGGGGCTGGTCCCATGTGATAATCCTGATCTTCCCTCCCTTGCTGCTGCTAGTTAAAATTGGGGTGTGGGCGAGGTAATGCAGAAAGTCAAACTGTGTATTTGCAGTAATATAACATGTAGTTTGGCCCTTGCATTATAAGCTTCTTGGGGGAAGAGTACCTGCTTCCTTTGCAAATTTAATATGTAATGTACTGCATAAAAAAAAATAAAACCTAATATCCTACACCTCTGTGAGTCATTATGTCTGTTGAGTCCCACATCACTTTGTCAAGACTTGGGAGAAGGGAGAGGACGGTAGTAGACTGTGTAGGGGGTAGGGCAATCATTTACCTGAAATGGGCTGCCCCCTCACGGGAAAATATTTCTGCTATAGAAAGCCACCAGAACTTTTGTGACATCAGCAGCTTTCCTGGGATTGTGGCCTTACCAGCCTTGCTCACCTGTACACTGAAAATGTAATGAGTTGGAAATCATAATGGCCGCTCCCCATTGATTCGGAGGAGCCTCAGGCCACGAACTGCTGACCAAACCAATGATGGACTAGTAACTGCCCCTCATTATTCTTTCGGTGGGTTTCTTGCAATAGGGTTGTATCTCTGATGCTTGCTGACGTTTATTTTTTATTTAATTATTTAGTTTATAAATCTTTCTAGCGGCAACACAACCGTAACAGCAGCAGACCAAAAATAAAAATTAAAAGCAAAAATAAAAGGGGAAAAAAAGAGGGGGAGTGGGAGCCATATCACAACGCATATCAATGTGCAAGAATCATTAACATTAACCATATGGAAACATGGTAACATTTCCCTGCTTTCCGTCATTTATAATAAAACACCCTCCTTTCTCTTGCCCAGATTACCTAAACCCTTCACACTGACGGTAAATAATTTTACAGCACCCATGTTTCCATATGGTTACATGAATTACAGACATCTGTTAACCATCTTCTGAACTATGTATCTATGCTTTCTGTTGCATAGAACAATTGTAAGACAGCAATTAACAACAAGAAGAACAACCACCACGACAACTCCCTTCCATATAGCCATCTTGCAAATGTAACCTGGGGCTCCCTTCCGGAATAGCTCTGAGATACCTGCTTCTTGGCTCAACTTGGGGAGGTGTACTATACATATTTAACTCAAGTCTCACCTACTTGCCACTATATTTGTTCTGCCTTGAACTGCTTCTACAGCCACCAGATAGCTTTTACATCTTTAACCATGTGCTTACACGTACAGCCACTTATACTGTTTTGACGATACACTTTTCTGGCTATTGTTTGGTTTTCTCCTCACCACCTCTGTCGCAGTTTTCACTTTTTGGCTGATTAAAACTGACCGCAGACGTATGCCTCCTGTGTGGGAAACACCTTGGCCCATCTTCCTCTCCTTGTGCATCCTGCTCACCTTTCCTCTTGCTGTTTTCTATACTATGGTTTCCTCTGAACATCTCTCTTAGGAACATCAGAACCCGCCTTATACTGAGTCAGGACCACTGGTCCATCTAATACAATATTGTCAACACTGACTGGCAGCAGCAGCAGCTCTCCAGGGTTTCAGGCAGTAGTTTTTCCAGCCCTGCCTGGAGATGCTGGGGATTGAACCTGTGATCTTCTGTATGAAAAGCATGTGTTCTGCCCCTGAGCTACAGCCTCTCCTGAAAGCCTTTCTTCTTCCACATCTCCTGGGAACCTCTGGTGTCTCCAACCTCAGTGAGGAAAATAACACCCATGCTTCTTGGGTGGTGCTTACCATGCGTGTAGAACCTTCATAGCTGACAATCAGATGCAATGGATAGATAAACCCACCAGTACACTTTTATGTAAAGGGTCAAAAGGCTCCTTCTTTTCTCAGCATTTCAGGGCACAAATCCTGGAAGATTGTGACTAGTTTTCCTTTCTACAGGACTGTTCTTAGGCAGCACAGCTTTTGGAGCCACACTTCCTTGACTGTGAAGCATGCAGAACACCCAATGATCTTTTTTAAAAAAATTTTTATAAATAAATAAATAATACTTCTATACTGCTTAATGTGCTGAACTCCCTAAGTGGTTCACATAAAAATACAATATAGCAGTATAAGAACAAGCTAAAATAATAATTTAAAACATTGCAAAAAGGTAACAATAAAGCAGGGAAGTGACATAATCCTTTTCAGGTGAGGGAACGCCTGTGTGGTCTCTGGTGTGCTGCTGATGTCCTCCAGACTTTTGCTTCTGGAGGATGTCAACATTCATGCCAAGGACACCTTGTCTGGGGCAGCTCAGTACTTTATCATCTCCATGGGACTGTTCCAACATGTCATCCCAACACATGTAGTGAAGCACACGCTAGACTTGGGTTTCTCAACTGGACATGGAGAAGGTGGCCTGAAGGTTGGGGACTTTGAATCAGCCCCTTTGTCATGGTCAGATCATTGCCTGTGGAGGTTTAGACTTATGGGAGCTTTTCCCCTCTGCAAGGGTGGGGACCTATTAAGATAGCCTGCCCCACAGACGCTAATTGATCTGAATGGTTTCCAGAGGGCTCTGGGGAAGTTTCTGCCTGATATGGCTGGCTTTCCTGTCAAAACCCTGGTTGATCTGTGGAATGCAGGAATGACCCAGGCAGTCGACACGATTGTTCCTGAGTTCCCTCTCCAGAGTAGAGCTCATATTGCTCCATGGTATACTCCAGAGCTAAGAGCAGTTGAAGAAAAATATGCTTGAGTGCAGATGGAGAAAAAATCCTAGTGGATGCAATCGAACACTGGTGTGTGCCTAAGGTCACGTATATTCAGGGGCAGTGAGGGTAGCAAAGAAACAACATCACACTGCCTGACTCTACTGACTCCTCTATGTGCCACCCAGCAGAGCTTTCAGAACTGGTCACAGGGTGATCTAGAGTCTATTATAGGCTGGCCCTAAGGACATTGTGTGGATCTGTCTGAGGCCTGCTATAATATATTTGCTAGGCACTTCAAGAATAACATCTCTTGCATCCGCCAGGACTTAGACTCCAGTGTTACAGCAGGTGAATCAGATGAGGTATCCAGAGCTGCGCAGCCTTGTCCAGTTTTCTTGGATGAGTTTCAGTTGGCACAGCTTGAAGACATCAACAAGGCGCTTGAGCAGGTTCATGCAATCACTTCCGTATTGGATCCTTGCTCCACTTGGCTTATAAAAACTGAGAGGGAGGAACAGTCAGCTGGGCCAGGGAGGTGATTAATATCTCCTTACAAGAGTGAGTGGTCCCCAGGCTACCTGAAAGAGGTGGGAGTGAGACCACTCAGAAGAAACCCTCCCTGGACCTGGAAAACCTTAATAATTTTAGGCTGGTGGCAAATGTTCCTTTCCTGGGTAAGATCCTTGAACAGGTGGTTGCCAACCAGCTCTAGATGCTCTTGGATGAGACTGATTACCTGGATCCATTTTAGTCAGGGTTCAGCCAAGGTTTTGGCATGGAAATAGCCTTGGTCACCTTGTATGATGGTAGGGATGGGCGCCCAGCCCAGCACCCAACTCATGGGGCGCTCAGCAAGCACTCCTGTTGCACGAGATGAGCTGAGCTAAGGCACTCACCAGACTTCCAGGTTCCCCAGCTCTATGTTGTTTACATAGAGTATTGCATAGCATACGTAAAAAACGGCTGCAATTTGCGTAAATGCAGCCATTTTTAATGTATACTACACTATACTCTACATAAACGGCGTATCTTATGCTGTTTTCTATGTAAACGATGTAGCGCTGGAAGATGGAAGTCCCTCTCCCTGGCTCGGCTTGTGAGAATGCGAGTCAAGCCAGGGAAAGGTAGGTTGAGTGGAGCTCAGGGGGGGGGCGAGCCCAGCAAGTTTGCTGAGCTTCCACCCCCAATTGAGCTCCGCGCACATCCTAAGATGACCCATGTCAGGAGAGAGATAGGGGCAGTGTGACCATGTTGATTCTCCTGGATATCTCAGCATCTTTCAACACCATCAGCCACAGTATCCTTCTGGGGCAATTGTCTGAGTTGGTAGTGGGTGATACTGCATTGCAGTGGTTTCACTCCTACTTGGATCATTGGCTCCAGAAGCTGGTGCTTGGGGAATATTGCTCGGCCCCATGGATTCTGCAGTATGGGGTTCCACAGGGGTCAGTTTTGTCCCCCATGCTATTTAACATGTACATGAAACCTTTGAATGCAGTCATCTGGAGTTTTGGAGTGTGCTGTCATTGCTTATGGCAAGCAGCTCTATTTCTCCTTTTTATCTTCATCAGTTGAGGTTGCGAATGTGCTAGGCCTGGGTGTAACAATGGACTGGATGAGGACTAATAAACTAAAACTCAATCCAGACAAAACCAATATGTTGGTAGTGGCTGGTTCTTCAGACTAGACGGATGGGGTTCTGGATGGGGTTGCCCTCCCCCTGAAGGAGCAGGTTCTTAGCTTGGAGGTACTTCTGGAGCCATCTTTGTCACTTGAAGATCAGGTGGCCTCAGTGGCTATGCCCCTATCTGGACAGGGATAACTTGGCTTCAGTTGTCTATGCTCTGGTAACCTCCAAGTTAGATTACTGCAATGTGCTCTGTGTGGGGCTGCCTTTGAAGACAGTTAAGAAGCTGAAGCTTGTGCAAATGTGGCAGCCAGATTGATAACAGGGACAAGAAAGTCTGAACATATAACACCGATTCTGGCCCACTTGCACTGGCTGCCTGTATGCTTCCAAGTCCAATTCAAGGTTCTGGTTTTGACCTAAAAAGCCTTACACATCTTGGGACCGCAATACTTGATGGAGTGCCTTTCCTGACATCAACCTACCCATACACTATGTTCATCTAAGGCCCTCCTCCAGGTGCCTCCTCTGAGGGAGGTTCGGAAAGTGGCAATGAGAGGGCCTTCTTAGTGGTTCCCCCTCCAATTACTGAATGATCTCCCCAACAAGGCTCACCCGGCACCAACATTGTTATCTTTTTGGTGCCAGGATAAGACCTTCCTCTTCTCTCAGGCATTTGGCAGCATATGATGAGGTTTTAATTAGGTCCTGGATTTTTCTTGTTGTTCATTGTTTAAATTCATTTTAGATTTATGTGTGTTTCTGTGTGTGTTGTCTGTTTATATGTTTGTATGTGAGCCACCGGTCCTTTTGCGTGAGTTAATGGGTTAACCGGCACGGTAAAAACTCCCTTATGCGGCTCCCCGGCTAACTTAGGGAAACCGTGTTAGATTGCACCGAATCAACAGACAGCTTCCACCCAGCAGCTATTGTTTATAACACGTTTAATTGAGCAAAGCGGGTCAGGCAGATAAGGAATTCACAGTAAACAGAACAGTCCATAAAAAGCAATGAAGTGTGGAGCTGCAATACACAAACTGGTTAAATGAGGCTTGCAAAGTTACAGGCAGAGTACTACGTTACACCAGAGAACCTGACTAAAAACTAACACTGAAGCTAACCCTAGCTATTCCCAGCAAATCATATGAACTTATAGCAGACTCCCAAGCATGTGGCTTGGGGGTTGAGAGTCCTTTTTGGCCGAAGCTGGAAAGTCCATCCGTGCAGTCCTTCACCTTGTTCCCAACAACCTCGATGGGCTTGGTTGGTTGTTCCTTTTTACTCTCTCCCTCGCCCCCTCCTCTTGCTGATGGGCTGAACCAATTCTGCTCAGCAGGGGTCGTGGGTGGCGCCTCTCAGATGCTTGTGGGGTACTTGGCAGCTCTTTGAGACTGCTGGAGGGTACCATTGGGGTAAATGCAGATGTGTCCCATTGAGGTGGATGCAAATGTAGCTAGATGTAAATGCCTACTCGGAACTGTGTCTCCCTGCCCTGGGCAGGGATTATGCAGGCGGCAGAAGGGGGGAATAGGTGTCTGATCAGGCTTTCTCTCCACAGTATGTATATGGTTTTTAATAAGGTATTTTTCAGGTTCTAATCTTTGTAAACCACCGAGAGAGCTTTGGCTATTGGGTGGTATAGAAATATAATAAATGAATGAATGAATGAATGAAATGTGTGAAGTGATATATCTGTCACATCTAGCTGAATATTTGGGAGAATCTCGAGTATCCAACACAAAAGGAACTCTAACATATTGTTTCCGACCTCCAACTCTTGAATACTCAGAAGACCTGGGGCAGCTCATAATTTCTAGGTCTTTGAGCTTCTGCTGTACATCATAAGTGATTTGTGAGAGCCTGTGTATTTTCCTTTCATGCCAGATGCTTATCCCAAGAGTTTCATTCGCTGTTGCTACAACGTCTGTTAATTGTGATGCCACTTCATCTATGCTGTTCTCGAGGGGCTTGGTGTCAGCTGTCCACTATTATGCCAAGTCTGCACAATGTTTTTGAAGATCCTCAGTTTTCCCAGCAATCGGTTCTGCTGCCATCATTTCCCCTCTAGGTTGTTTGACTAGGCTTCTTCCTCATTGTCATGGGGCTCCAGAGGATCAGTCAGACTCCACAGGCCAAAACAGGTTTTTAAAGGGCACTCTTCTTCAGCTTGCAGAATGACTTGGGACATCCCCTCACTGCACAAGTGGTTTTTGCATAGGATGGAGGAGCCTTGGCTGTGTTTGCAGCTGTTTTGCTCGTTGCTATGTAAAGAGCACTTAGATGAGGTGCCTATTGTCTCTTGTGCATGCATGTGCTCCCCTATCCTGTATATTTCTGAAAATCTTCCATCAGGTATTTAAGGATCTACTGATATAGTTCATGCAAAATTTTTGATCAAATGTATATGAATGGGAGACAACTGATAAGCCAGCATTCCTCAGAAAATGTGAAGTCATGGATGACACCAAGTACAGTGGTCATAGACAGGAATGTACGGATTTTGTTTAATCCGTTCAGTGTGTGTTTCACAGATTGTAAGGAGTCTTCAATTCTGCAATCCACTTATTTATTTCATTTTTTAAAAAATATAAAATCATTTATTTACTGCCCAATCGCCAAAGCTCTCTGCTCTGGGCTGTTCAAAACAATTAAAAAGCAAGCAAGCAAACAAACGAAACAACAACAACGCTGGCTTCCCTGTGGCCCTGCTTCCCCTCTCATCTCCCAGGGTAGGGGTGTGGGGACAGTCCAACTGGAGCAGGCCCTGATGTTCCCTCTGCCTGCTCCTGCCTCCTTCACTCCTCCTTCTTTCCCACAGGGCTGTTGATGTCAGTTGGCCCTGTGGGGGGACAGTCCAACTGGAGCAGGCCCTGATGTTCCCTTGATGTTCCCTGATGCTCCTGCTTCCTTTGCTCCATTGAATGGATTCAGGGGTTCCCCCCCCCCCTGTGGAAAAGTACACAAAAATGTCTGCTGCAATTTATGAATCTGTCACCGGTGCACAATATTTTGTATATTTTTTTCTTAGGTCTGCATACAATCAATGAACAAAGCACACAAGAAAGCTTTTTTAATTATCATTAAATGGTGTATATATATTACCACATTTCCCAGTAACTTGCATACTTCAGCATCACTTAATTTGTGTATAATTTGAGAAAGTTTTAAAAAAACCAAACCCAACAACAACGGTCTGATGGTATCCATATGAGTCAGAAGATGCTGGTCTGCTGTAACGGTCTGATGGTATGCATATGAGTCAGAAGATGCTGGTCTGCTGTGGAATTTGTGGGTCAAATTCATAGAAATCCAAATTCATTTGAATCCATTTTGGATTTCTCTGACAACCCTCTGACACCAAAATATTAATCTCAGCATCCTGTTGCCTTCCCTCAAGTTCAAAGCTATGCTATAGTACCTTATTTAAAAAGGCCATAAAGACTGACCTCTTCCGACAGGCCTACCCAGTGGAATTTTAAGCATTTTAAAGAATTTTTAGGATACTTTTAAAGGTTTTTAAGAATATTTTTAATAATGTTTGTTGTGCTTTTAACTACTTATGTATTTTATGTTTGGTTGTCCCCTGCCTCGATCTGAGTGGAGAGGCGGGTAAGAAATAAATTATTATTATTATTATTATTATTATTATTATTATTAGCAATTTTGGCACATCTAGAGAGCATATTTACACTGGGGCACAAATGGCTTTTGAATAATTTGTCAGTTTAAAAAATTCCAATCAAATCCACAACTTTATCACTGCTACTAAGGCAATAAGTAGTTATATGCAGCATAGTTTGCTTTTCTCTTGCCATTGTTTTATAGCACTTCCATTTTTTCAATTCATTTAAACAGCTGTTGCATCATAGAAGATAGACTTGGAATGTAGCTCACCCAAACAGCCCAAATCCAATTATACAGTATTCTCTTATTTTCTGAACATTTAAGGATAATCACTAGGCCGAGAAAAACAAGCACCTCAACTTCACAAAGATATTCCCCAGACACTGAAATTGGGTGCCCATTTGGGATGCTTGAGGAATTGGTTGTGTGCTAATTCCAAAACAAACTGACCTGATATGCAGCTCCCAGACTAATCTGTGAATCAGAATTTAGTCATCCACCAGTTCTTGTATTTCCTGAATCGTCTGACACATTTCTCAGCTTAAAAGATGTATCAAAATCTGTATTCCCCCCCCCCCCAAAGTTTAGAAATTAGGAATAGTCTAATCTGGTCTATATCAGTTTCATGTGTGTTCAAACATAAGTACATCCCATCCAATGTCAGCATTAGTCTGCAATTCTTTTTTTTTTTAAGCACAAAATTTCACATTTATTTTGTATGATAAATGATATTTATCATACAAAATAATAAATGATAAATGTACGATAAATGATATTTATCATGAACCCTGGTTCATGATCTTGTCATGAACCAGGGTTCTGATAGCCCCTCCAAAGGAAGAGAAGCTTCTATAGACCCAGAAGTAGATGTGACTACAGAAGCAGCCATCAATGTCCCTCTCTCCTCAGGACCCTCAGTCCCAGAAGAGCCCCTGGAACCAGTCCTAACCTTGCTTCTAGAAGAGCTTGCATTGCCATCCTCAAATTCTGAGGACTCTGGTTCTGAAGCCACCACCATATCTTGCCACACCATTGCTGCCAAAGGTTTAACAAGCAAGCATAAATGCATGGCCCCTTTAAGGGAGAAGGACTCACGGAGTGTTTGGGGAGGAGCTAACTTCCTCCATGAAGCTCAAGTCCTATTTAAGGCTCAGTCTAAGTCTGTCACTTGTTGGAACAGCATACAAGCTGAGCTTCCAGGTCAGTTGCTCCCATTTAGAGTGCTCTGTGGTGTGCTATCCACTCCTTACTTTCTTTACTGGAATCTGGCATTGCCTTTGTCTGACCTTGCTTCTGGAATCTCCCCCAAAGTGAGCATTCTGGAACACAACCCTTGCCTAATGGAGCTTAATTGTTGGTTGTTGATCCCCTCTCTGGGAAACTGGGCACTCCTGGACACAACATGACTTGAAAGATACAAATATATAGATTTTTGTGAGCAGAATTTGTTAGCCAAGAATGGCATTGTAATATACAGATAAATGTGCAATAACTGTATTCCAATCCACATATTACAGTGCAATCCAATGTGGCTGCCTGGAACCCTCCAAACTCAGAGGATTATGGGCATCCAATGAAGGAAAGAAGGAGAGCAGGGGCAAAGGTCACCTATGCTCCTCCCACCTTGCAAAAGACTTACTATTTTGCTCTGGCTCAGGAGAGGAGGCTGAGGCACTACTAGGATACTATGTATAGTGATGGAGCCTTACTCATCCCCTCACTGCCCCTCTCCCCACCCACAAACCTCTGGCTCTGAGGTCGGTCTTCCAACGGCAGAGCCACAGCTGGCATGGTTCTTTCTGCACCAGCTGCAAGGGCAGAGGGAGAGCATTCCAAGGTCAGAGTCCCAGCTCCGACTTTGGAGCACATTTCTGAGGTCAGAGCTGGGACTCCAACCTTTCCTATGGCCATCTAGTCTAGTGGCCATAGGGTTGAGCCCTTAGTCTGGGAAGTGTGAGTTAGGACGGTTTGCTTAAACATGCAGAGTAAACAAAATCCTCCCTCATTCCTATTTGAAGTACATCTTCTATAGAAAGTTTATTTTAAATATGGATTTTTGTACAGATATTATCATCATCATCTGCCTATACAGAAAAAGGATGAAACAGACCTACTGGTGAACAGATGTAAAAGTGACTGATGCTGTGATGCATGCATCCCTAGTGTGGTTGTGTGGCTTCTTTCATTGCCCCTACTAAAACATCAGCTACATTTTGAATTCTGCTTGCTTCCATATTTTTTCTTTCTTTATCAGAACAAAGTCAGCAATTAATTGAGAGATAGCATCACCAACATTCTTCCTAATCAGCTAGTCTGATATTATTGATATATTGTGCATGACATGGCAAAACAACTTGTAAGAGTTGTCACTAAGAGAGCACTACGGGAACTGTAGTTCATGGCACAGCTTGGCTTGATAAGAGCTTCATTTTTACACCAAGGATTTGGAATTGGGGCAAAACAGTTTGCTTCATTTGCCCTCACATTCTCACATTCCCAGGTGGTTCTGGACTGGACTGCAACATGCTGGAGGAAGAAATTAAAATAGAGTCATAGGAGCAGATTGACTATGTGACCCTGCAAACAGCAGTGGGGAAACATGGAAATTACACAGTGACAGGAGTTATTTAAAGTACCTTGCTTCCTCAACAACAATTTCACTGTGAAAGGGAACATCTTTTAGGAGTCCAGTGTAAATCACACAGTTCTTCCTGTCCATAGACCTTTTCCCAACCAAACTAAACTTTCCCTTCCAGAAGCTGTTTTGCTTTCCAACATTCTATTGCAAAGATCACCAGTGCCTCAGAATTTGGAATGTTCATGAACATTCTGTGACAGGCAATTTCTACTAGAGGTTCCAAGCACCACACAGTATCTGGTAGCAACAAGTACAATGGAATGGTAGAAAGTTCAAAGTCTTGGATTTGGTTTTAATTGCAAGCGGCACTACTCACAACTTGTTATCCTGGCCCTAAAGAGAATTATCTGATTTGATTGTAAATGCAATTGCTTCAGCTTAGCTGAGTTGTAGGTTTAGCTGCTAGGATGTTTTGACACCTTTTAATTCTTGCTTTAGACTGCAGGAATATAAAAATCTCTCTGTAACGTTGTTTGTTTGTTATTATTTACACTCATCCTGGCATTTGATCAATGCAATCTGCTTCCTAAAAGTACAAAGCAACAGCACATCACTCTATTCTCAGTATTTGTCTCTCTTGATTATACAAAAGTGTTCCAAAAAATAATTTTCTGGGATATAAGGTAATTTTTGCAAACAGCTCCTCTTCCTTCTCACCAAAATCCATGTCGCATCATAAGTAGATTGCTCTTCGGCTTATACTATACTATATTAAGAAGCCCAGTATGCAAAGCAAATACAGAGTAACATGGCCAAGTAAATCTCTGGGAGCACACAATTTACATCAGTTGTTAGTGTTAATTTATTATCACAATTTTATTAAATCCATCTCGCCTTCCAACTGGACTGTAAATTAATTCTGTGATTCGGGGATGCTCTAAAGTTAATACTGCACAGCAGCCTGTTCAAGCATTTGAACATCCCCCTGTCTGTGCAAGTGCTTTCTGATGCTGTGAAAGCTTTAGGAATATGCCAGCTCTTTTCCCCATTACAACAGCAAGGCAGGTTCCTTCACTGTAAAAGAAAATTCAGGTGATAATTGGATATTTTCTGTTTAATTATCAGCTACTCTTTGATTATATTGTTAGACATGAACCCTAAAGAATGCTTAAGGGAACAAGTTCTTATCATAACCTCTTCCCCCCACCCCGTTTCTTTTTTTTTGGCAAAGTTACTTATCATAACTACAGAACGAACAGACAATAAGTGAATGCAATTAAATAAAATGAACTCTAATAGACTAGAGCTAAAACTGCTCTCAGAGTTTCAAGTACACTTTCAAGTTTTATGAAAGGCCCATCAATTTTTTTGATCATCCTTGATTCCCTGTTCAAAAATTCTGTTGAATATATATATGAATATAGATAGATAGATAGATAGATAGATAGATAGGATGGCAATTATATATAGTTGGCAGTTCACACGTTGAGTGTATGTGTGTGTTAAACTGGACTAATTAAATTTATTCTATTCTGAACAGCTGAACATTAGAACTAGTGCTGAGCATAATTCATGAAATTTTTTCCCCATTGCCATATCAGTAGTAGAGCACATGCTTTGCATGCATAAGGACCCAGGTTCAACTCCTGCCTGACATCTTGAGCTAAAAGAATCAGGTCGCCTGGGAAAGACCCCTGCCTCAAGGTGGTGTATAACTTCCTTAAAATAAGTAATATAGGGCAGACCAAAAAGCAGCATAAATTGGATGAGGGGGAACCCTTGACATGAACTAGGAAACCAATTTAGGGCACAATCCAATGGGGATGTCTGGAAGCCACGGAAATCAGAGGCTTACGGGCATCCTATGCAGGGCAGGAGGACAGTAGAGGTGATCTTCACCTCCATACTCCTCCCAATCTGTAAGTCAAGTAGATGGCCAATTCCAGCCGTCCAGCTGTGGCGCTTCGGACAGGGAGAGAAGGAGGCTGGAGTACCATCAGGATACCTCGTATTCTGGTGGCCCCAGTCTCCTCCCCTCGCTGCCCCCCAGAATGTCCCCTTTACCCCTTCTCCAAGGTTGCCAACCCCTTAGAAGCAGCTGGCATGGTCCTTTCTACATTGACTATGAGGAGGGGAGAAGTATCTGAGCACGGATCCCTAGATCTGAGGTTGGAGCTCTTTTCTGACATCAGATCTGGGAATCTGAAGAATCCTATGGCACTATCTAGGGGCCACAGGATTGCTCTGTTCACAGTAAACTCTGTGTATTTCAGCTAATAGGGATGGATGAATCAGTCAGTATCCAGACCCTGGTAGTTTTGCATGTATTTGGTCATAAGTCCATTCCATCAAATTCCTTCATCAATCTGTGAACTTAAATAATAAATAAATAAAAGACCTGCATGAAAATTTGTATTTATTTTCATATACAATTGCCCCTAACATATGCATTTTGTAACAAATTTCTGTATGCAATATTTGAGCTGAGAGCTGCATTGCAGCTAGGGGTGCATAGATTTCTTAAAATCAATTATGATTTTCAGCCAGTATTTGCTAAGAGGCTGAAAATACAACAGTGGTTCCATAGGGATGGACAAATCATTCAGTTTCAGTTTCTCTCAATTTCTCATTTTTCCAGTCTTAAGTTTGGTTCATCTCATATTTTAGCCCTTCCTCCAAGTACACCACCTACTCTTCTTCAGGCTGAAGTAGGACTACCATAAATTTGTATAAAATTGAACAAGGCAATTTTCTTTTATCTGAAGTTTGATTGATATACCTGACCACCATCTGGCCAAACTTTGTTATCTAGAAGAGAAGAAGATGGGTTGTTGTGTTTTGTCCTGTTTTGAAAGATTGGTTAATTTTTCTCTCTCATTGGTCTCCTTTCATTTAAGTGAACCAATAGTTAAAATTTGGAATCATTTTATAGTCACAGGATGCTAATAAAGATGTAGAAACCCTTCAACAGACAGGATTTAGTAGGTCTTTACAGGGGTGAATTATTTTTTCCTCTCATTTTATTTCCTTAGCTCATTCTGAGCCAAGGAAGGCATTAATGGAATTATCCTTCCAGACTATGCCTCCCTCATATTTGGACAGGAGGTATGCACATATTCCCATATTTAGATGCCTTTGTATATGTGCACAAATAGATGATATTATTTGTTATATAGTCTGTGACTTGTATCCTGGTCCCAGGAAAATCTTTCTTTTCCTTTGTTGGGGGGGGGGGATATCTGATACAACCTTGGTCAAGCAACTGTGTAAACTACTTGTAGATCCTTATGTAACTCATCAAGTAGCTCCATTCACTGTGGCTGCCAAAAGGTTAGAACAAAGGTGCTAAAAACTGTTGCTGTAAGTTGTATACATGATGATGATGATGGATGATGGGCATCGCAAAATTCAGAGAAGTGCACAATTGAAAGGATAACTGTATCCTGCTCTTCATATCATGACAGGAAATGCAAATTAGGTCAGTTTGCTTTAAAATGCAGACTAAATAAAATTCTCCCACATCTCTATCAGGACAGCTATGATGAAAGCCTTCTTCAGAAGCAACTTTCATATAAATCTTTCACAATGTGATGTCTCTGGCCTTGTAAACCAAACAGGATTTCTTACCTGAAGGAAAGGGAAGTATGGCCAACTTCTTTCAGGGCTTAGGCATCAAGCCCTCAGGTTTCTGTGTCAGGGCAGGGTGATGGGACCCAAGAAAGTTGTGTAGGCTTCAGTGGGCAAGAGCCAAGTCCCAAAAGCAGCAAGATCAAAAGAGTAAGAGACAGGTAGGTCCATCAGAGGCAGGCATGACGTAGGTTTCTAATGACAGTGGCATTGGGAAAGGGAGCAGGAGCTTAGCCTGACAGAATCTTCTCTCAAGTTGCTTAGACAATGGACCATGATCTATGGCTGGGTTTTTATAGGGCATGGGGGATATGGATTGGTCCTTGCCCAATCAGGAGCCAGCGCTGGTACTGCAGTACAGATGCAGTATGGATGACACTAGTGGTGAGCCAAAATTCCCCTTCTTTTCTACCCAATTAATGAGCAGCCAAAGGGTGGCAATATTTAAGGGTATAAACAAAATGGAGGCAAAAGAGTGGGGACTTACTGGCAGCAGTGATAGGAAGGAGTTTCTTTCTAGTGGCCACCATTTCCTCCCTCTGAAAATTAATCTGAGGAAGATGCTACATGACTTAGGGATGGATGAATCTGTCAATTTCTTTTCTCTCAGTTTCTCATTATTCAAATCTTAAATTCAGTTCATCCGAAACACTGAGAATCCCCCCCCCCAATCTTAAGCTTAGTTTATGAACTCATACATGTTACTGTGTGCATTTGCGTGCATAGAGGAGAAATAACAACTCAGATACGGTTGTAGGGTACAATTGGTGGTAAAATGAAGGGCCACATTTATTATAACATCAATTGGAGATCTGCAAAGGGATAAAAGTGCGGGTGCTAATTACACCAGCTATCCGCCGGTTGCCATTGCTATAGGGTGAAACATCCAGCAAAGGAGGGTGATGGCATCAAAGTCATCCCCTCCTTGCTTAACACCACACAGTGCTGGAAGGTCTTTCCTGCAGTCAGCCTCACACGGGCCGTGAGGTGCCGATACAGGTGAGGAAGGAAGACCTCAGAGACATGCCTTATCTCCCCAAAGCCGAGCTGTGAGGCATCGGTGGTGAGAGCCTCGGGCACGCCTCTCACCTAAAAGGTGCCATAGGATGATCACTGAGCCCCTAAACTGCCTAATCCTGCACTTGACCGCCAAAGTGACAAAATCGAAAATGCTACTAAGCACCCAAAACCTGAAATGCAGTGTAGAGTAGGCGAAACACGAACATTTCCCCCGCCAATTAGGACAATGAACCAAAATTCCTACTCAGCCCCTTGAAACAGGCTACCAGATAAACCTACACTGCAAACAGGGATGGGAGGGAAGGAGCCGCGTCCGAAAGGAGGCAGAAGTTGGTGGGTGAAAGCCTAATAACAGCTCTGCCACTCCACCCACTTTGCCTCTTGATTGGGTGATAGTAATCAGACCATTATGGTCTGATCGTCATTCTCCCCGCCTGCAAATTTACCACCACCCCCACAGCTACGCAGTGGCAAGGGAGGGGCATTCTCCTACTACATGCCTTTTAGAATGCAATATGGCCTAATATACACTTTTCCCCAAACAATTTCCCCAATACATGCATTTTTGTGTGCATTTTTAAATTAGAGGACTCCATTATAAAATTCAAAGAAGTGTGAATTTCAAAGGATAACTGAGTTTCAGTCCACATATTGGTTTGACGGTGCAAAATTGGGTACGTTCAAATAAAAATAGGAACCAAATGATTTTCTCCCCTGTCCCTACATGAGATGCAACATGATACTGTAGCATTGTTCCCAAGGGGGTTTTGGGAGGGTGACTGGTTACATCTGTCATCCAGCAAGCTCTCTTTCTTGCTGCTAGCAGAAGCAGTAAAAATTGTGAAGAACAGTGAGCTATATCAACCCCTTTTTGCCCCCTTCTGCCCCCAGTTTTTATCTGAATGAAAGTTCTTCTTGCAAGATTTGTGGCAGAAACTCAGGGCTGCTTTCACAGGAAGTAAGACACTGGATTATGATTGCTAGGAGCCCTGGTTTGCAACACAGATACACACACTGGCACTTTATACTTCTGTATTCACAGGGTCCAAATTGTTCTTCAAGGAGCTGCCTGGAACTATCTAACCCCTTAAGGATAGTCAGATTCCATCTCTGAATAGATTGATTAAAAGTTAGCATGGTCCTTTGAATGAATTTTGTCCAGAGGCTTAATAGTCTTAATAGGAGTCTGCAGGCTACAACTTGTCTGTCCTTGAATCACAAGGCTCAGGCTGCATAAGGGGTGTCCTTCTACCATTTTTGATGGCCCTTTGAACTACTGTGTTTAGAAGGCTACAGAGCACATTATTGGACTACAATTTGTGGGTAGGATTTCATTGTGGATTTCATTGAAGACCTCTAACCTACCAACCCCACCCCCAATAATTTGAATACTAGCCTGATCCAGGGTCTTGGGGTGAGTGAACATTTCCTAAAACCATGACCTATCCTCATCCATGATAGTTTTCTTCAGCAGATGAATTCTGACATATATAGTAGCACTATCTATTGACTCTTGAGGAGTCATACAAAATTGCACTGCACATGTTTCACTAACAAAGGATAAATACAGACAGTAATAGGTTGCCATATATATATATATATATATATATATATATATATATATAAACAAAAAGTGGGAGTATAAACTCTTCTATCGTTCACAGCACTAGTTGTGTGGTATCTTTATTTATCTTTATTTATTTATTATATTTATACCCCACCTTTTTTCCTTCAAGGAACCCAAGGCGGCTTACATAATCCTCCTCTCCATTTGATCCTCACAACAACCCTGTGAGGTAGGTCAGGCTGAGAGTAAGTGACTGGCCCAAAGTCACCCAGTGAGCTTCATGGCTGAGTGGGGACTAGAACCCAGATCTCCTGAGTCCCAGTCCCACACTCTAACCACTATGCCACACTGGCTCTCATCTTGTTGCTGTTTTGAAGATTAATGTCGACTAGTTGATCAAGTTCCTTGAGGATATTTGCACAAACTTTGATTTCACTAAGATCAGTTGATCCAACTGTTTAATGATCCATGTGTTATATTAATTTATTAAAGAGCCCATAAGATGCAGTCAGTTCTCTTAAAATTAACTCATCCAGTCATATGGCATAGCCCCTATGTTAGGACAGTGACAAAACAATCAGAAATGATAAAATGAACACTGATCAAAAACTTGTAAAAGGTGATGAAAACTTAAAATGAACTGACAAATGATTTCGAACAGATTGACAGATTAGCTTAGTATCCTATGGAGAATTACCTGCTTAATAATCACTGAGTAAATTATTTGTGTGTTGAGGGCGGGAATGATATTCCCAACAGTAGAAAGCTTGAGATGGAAGCATATATTAAGGGATAACCTTTATAGTCTCTGGAGATCCACATTGAATATAATCTCAATTTTATTATGAGACCATAGACTGTTTAAGCCTCTAGAAGTATAGAAGCATTGTCCTGGAAGGGGGGAAAGGCCCATCTAGTCCAACCCTGAGACATACCATACAGTTGTTTCTCTGGAAACCAATCTATACAACTTAAACTATCAGTTCTTCAAGTAGGAGCCTTCAGATCTTACTTTCAATGAAATACAGTGCTAACTAACTGTAATCCCAGGTCTTACCTTTTTTCTTTACTGCATGGAGAATTTATTTACCAACCCTTGATACTGAAGACTAAAAGAAATAAAGTGCTGTTGAGAGGCAGACACCACCACTGCCCCCCCTCCCACACACCCAGCATGACTTACAGGGGAGGCTAGTGAATCCTATTTTGGTGGGGTTCCTAATCCATTGCAGGTCTTATTTAGAGCTTTATGTGAGCTATCCATGGTGCTGAACTCCAAACCCCCCCCCAGAATAGGTTCAGCATGATAGAGAACCATGGATAGCTCCTATAAAGCTCAGAATAAAAGCTTCAATGGATTAGGATCCCCTCCGAAAAAGGAGTCACCAGCCTCCACTGATGACTTGAGTGACAATCTGCACTGGAATTTCCTGTGGGTCATAGGTAGGGATGTGCGGAAGCCTCAAGAGAAATTTCACTAAGCTTATCAAAACTATTTCTGCTTCCCCTCAGCATCCCTCAGATGTTTCATCCAATCAAGAACCTGCAATCTTGAGCTTTCCCTCTAAGCAAAATTCAGTGGCAACACTAAGGATGCCCACATGGTGTGTGAAGATCAAATCGCTCCAAATGGTTCAGGTAAATGAGTCAAGCCAAACCTTAGTGGGGGGAAAAATAACCTCCCCTTCCTGAGCGTGTCAGACTTGAGATTGAATTATCTCTTCACCCCAGATGTGATAATCCATCAGTATGGTCAACCCACCAATCTCCCCAAGGGGAAATTTGTAGGAGTCAACACAGCCTCAACCCACTCAGCATCCTGCCTCCAGCTGTGGAAGTTCACCATAACTTAGTTCAGTGTTCTCCAACCTTGGGTGCCCAGATGTTTTTGGACTACAACTCCCAGCATGCCCCAGCCAGCATGCTGGGAGTTGTAGGCCAAAAACATCTGGGCACCCAAGGTTGGAGAACACTGCCTTAGTTCTTTTCCCCAAGCACTTGCCAGCATGGCCAATGGGCAAGAATGCTAAGAGTTGAAGTCTACAACATCTGGAGATCTCCTTTCTGCCCATCCCTGCTATACATCAAAGAAAGGCAACAATTCCATAGTGATTCCTGAGATTAGACTTTCCCCAGCACCGCCTTCTGGGGGTGGGGAGAAGTTTGCGTGGGGGGGGAGGGATGAAGAGTCATAATGCAGGCCAGGCCACATTGACCAAGCCAATGGGCTTAAGCGGGACATGGAGCTGGGACCCTCACTTAAGACCCTGTCTCCCCGCCCTCTGCCTCTTTCGTTTTTTGGCTCCCACTTGACTGGATGAGAGAGTGCCTGACTGAATCGTCTTCCCTCCTCGTGGTATCGTTCTGGTTGTGAAAGTGTGTGGCTGCTTTGTGAGTGTGTGTGTGTGTGTGTTTAATTTTGTTTACATTTGCTGCTTTTGTGGTTATTTGCTGTCCATTTACTGCTCATTTATTGTGTTCAATTTTGGTTGTTTTGTATCTCGAGAGCCCATTATCTTATATTTTCTCAGCCACCAATTTTAAATCCATACAATTCCATAGTGATTCCCGAGATATTCCTGATGTCTGTGAATTCCTTATCAGAAATTTCCTGTATAGAAGTGATAAATCCAAGAAAAGGCTGTCAGCAGTCTGTTGTAGCAAAAAAGCAAACAAAACAAAACAACAACAAACCCCTCATTGAATCTTCTGACACATTAGACACTAACGAAGTTACGATGAGCTGATGCCACATTAAACCCTCTATCCTTCAAGGTGCCACAGTAGTTTCTGTCTTTCTGTCAAAGGGTGAATCTCTCTCTCCAGCCCTACCAGTGAGCTGTGACAAGATAATAGTTTATGGCAGTAAAGTTAATATATCCATATGTGTGCAGCAGTCTCAACCTTGGGGAGTTTCACCACTCTACATTTTTTTATTCCCGACCATCCTTCAGGTTCTTGTGCAATAGCAGCCTTCTTGGCAGACGAGTTATAAAGGATTCCCTGTAGAGTCAATCAGCATTACAACTTTATTTGGCAACAGGGATATATCGAGAGACTGACAAAATGCTCTTTTTCCCTTGGAACAAATTGCATTTTATGTGCTTTGGGTTTTTGCCACAGAAGCATAAAAAGTTCAGACACAAATGTTATCCCAGTCACACTTATACTATTTAAAAAAAAACAATGACCCTTAAGTCCTTTTCATTTAGGGGGCATTCTGGGTGTGATTGCTACCCACTTAAGTCAACAGATCAGAACTTTTTGCCATTAGCTTCAGCTGAATCTAGGTTACTTGCAAATTTCACTGAGATTATGTACGAGAAAGTGTGATTATATAGCACATATGCATGGTAACCTCCTGAAAGCAGAAGATAATGATTTATGATGTAGGATTCAAGGCTTGGTCTGAAGGCACATAATGCATCTGGCCTTGCTGTAGCCATGCAGGTCTGAGTTTGACTTTGACCATTGCCATTAGTGGTGGGCGATCCGCCCACCACCCGACTCCCAGGACGCTTGGCGAGTGCTGCCGCTGTGCCCACCAAGCCGGGCCAAAGGCGAGCACCAGCTGAGATGCTCGCCAGACTTCTGGGTTCTCGGTGGTGCCGGTGCATTTTTATGTAGAAAATGGCAAAAGATACGTTAAAAGTGACTGCAATTTGCATAACTTGCACAAATCACGGCCGTTTTTGATGTACCTTATGCCATTTTCTATGTAAAAAATGCACCGTCGGGAACGGGAACCCGGAAGTCACCAGGTAGGTGGGATGGAGTTCAGGGGGGGGGGGTCAAGCCCAGTGAATTCCCTGGACTTCCACCTTCCGAACAAAATCCTCACACATCCCTATTGGAAACCCCATGTACGCCAACTTGTGCTCCCTAAAGGAAAGTCAGGATATATTTCCCACTTTTTTCGGGAAGCCTCAGAGTGACCTACAGATGCCTCCACCCCCAGCCCCAGATGAGACCAGCTTAGCTTTATCCAATAGAAGTGGGGATGGATAAATCAAGTTCAGCTTCTCTCAGTTTCTCATTTTTTCCAGTCATGTGTTAAAGTTTGCATGAAAATCTGTATGCAATTTTGTGTGCATTCTCCCAGTACACACAAGTTTACCTAATATTTATCTATCTATTTATTTAAGTTCTATCCTAGCCTTTCCACCCAAAAGAGGTGCTCAAGGCAGCTAACAACAAAATCCAGATTAAAAATAAAATCTAATTAAAACATAGGATAAAATAAATAAATTAATAACACAATAAAAGAAATGAACAGCACCAACCAACTAAAACCCCCTTCAGTGACAAACCAGCTTATCTGACAAATACCTGATTAAATTAAACATATTTGTCTGCTGCTGTAAAAGCAACAGAGTGGGGGGGGGCAACCTAGTTATCCTCAGCAGGGAGTTCCATAGCTGGAGAAGGCCCACTGAGAAGGCCCACAGAGACAGAGACACACATTTGTTCCCACCAAATGTGTCTCTGATGGCAGTGGAATTAAGAGGAGGGCCTCCTCTGAAGATCTTAAAACCTGGACAGGGTCATATGGGATAAGGCAGTCTTTCAGGCAGCCTGGCTGCAAGATAGATAGGGCTTTATCTATATATATAAAAGAAGGTGTCCTGACTGACTGACTGATTTTGACTGACTCATCAATGCCCAGCTCAAACCGTTTAATCTAGGAACGTGAAATTTTGAAGGGACATTGCTTTTATGACATAGACACCCACTAAGGAAGGATTTTTGGAAATACCGTCCCTAAGGGGGTGAAAAAGGGGGGAAATCACCCCACTCTCATATCCTATGGGCAAAACAACAGGGGAGCACTTATGCCTCACCTCATAATTGCTGCAGGATCCAATAGGAGCAGTTATGCAAATAGCCCATACGACACTTAGAATGTTCGTATGAATTCCTGCAGGGGCCAATAGGGCTGGGTATGCAAATCTCCCCTAGGCCATTTAGAATGTTCACTGAGGGGGTGAAAAGGGAGGGAAACTTTTTAAATGACTGAATGACTGTTGTGTGTGGGGCGTCGTCGCATAGGCTCCACTCCATCACGTTTTGACGGATCTACCCCAAACTTGGCATGGTCACTCTTCATCACCTGTAGACTCTCAGGATTAACCTGATTTTTCTTTAAGATCAGATATTTCTGACAGAAAAAAATTCTGCTGCCAGCACCCAGCCTAAAAGTTACACTTTCAGTCAGAGACACTGTATCTTTTCCATTGTACCAAATCCTAAAATCCACGTGAGCGTAGCTGCGGGCAACAGCTAGTATACCATAACCAGCACTTTAATTGGGCTCAGAAACAATCCAGTGGCCAGTGAAGCTGTTGTAACAAGGGAATCATGTGCTCCTGTGACTGGCCCTGGTCAAGAGTCTTGCTGCAGCATTCAGGGCCAGCTGAAGTTTCCAAACAGTTTTCAAACATAGCCCAAGTACAGTGCATTACCGTAGTCCAAACAGGATGTAACTAAGGCATGCCTGACCATGGCTGGATCAGACATCTCTAGGATTAGCAAAATTGGTGCACTAGCCTCAGCTGTGCAAACACACTCCTGGTCACCACTGAAACCTGAGCATCCAATAGTTTCAGTGTCCCTCAAACTGCAACTTCAGGAGCAGATCACTTCACTTGGACCCAAGGAGAGGTATCTTTGCAATTATATCCTATTTTCAGGAGGTTCTTGTACAAATTGTAGCCTCCTGCTCTGCAGCCTCTTATCATGTGTGTGTGTGTGTGTGTGTGTGTGTGTGTGTACAAAGCTGGTCTAATTTTGGACAATATTTGGATAGAGCCCCAAACACTTCTTTGCAGCCTACCTCTTGGCCATCTAGTGGTAAGGATTCCAGCTGGGACTCCTACGTGGGGGATTTTCCCTTTGTTTGCCCATCACCCCATCATGATCAAGCCAGGTTCTTTGAATAAACTGGTTTGATGCCCAGTAGCTTCATCACCACAAGGAGCAAACAAGACTGGAGTACTGCACAAAGTACTGTCAATTAGAGTGAATGTGTCCTTAGTCATAGGTAAGCTCCTTCCACCAACCCCTCTCATTACTGTGACCATGAATCAGTATCAGCCTGATTGCACTACTCCATGTTTGGACAAGCTCACCCCAAATCTTTCTTTCTCCCTCTCAATAGTATTAGAGACTCCAATTTACTTAATCCCCACCTCTCCACCACCCACACCAAGAAATGCAGCACAGATCCACGTATGTCTGCAGTCTAGCTCACACACCATAGTCCCAAGTTCAGCCACTGAGAGAACTAAGATAATTTCCCCATTCATTTTCCATATGCTTCCTGTTGTATATGTTTTGCTTGTTTTGGTTTCTAAATGCTATGACAAGTAAACTTTCCTGATTAATAAGTATACATCTTAAATTCATGAGTGTGTTTAATAAATTCCCCTGTTATTGAAGAGGTGTGTGTGGTGCGTGCATGTGCGTGTTTGTTTGGATCTTTCTTGCCTGATGCCCTATTGCCAAAGTTAAAAGGTCCCTTAATGAATGCATATCTTGAAAATGTGTACATATTTGCACACATGTCTAGAGGAGCACATTTGCTAACAGAACCCACTATAGAACATTGCCTCCTGGTCCCATTTCAGGCCGATGTCTCAGAATGATACCATGGTTGATGGTATCGAAATCCACCAAGTGGTCCAGCAGAACCAACAGGGACATACTCACCCTGTCCAGTTCCCAGTGTAGATCATTCAACAAGGTGAAAGGAGTCTTTGTCTCATAACCAGGCCTAAAACCAGAATTCCCCCAGTACAACAAACTGGGGAGACTCCAGCACCCACACCCCCTGAGACCACCTTAGCTAGTTTAGGAAGGGAGACTATTGGGTAGTGGGGTGGGTGGTATACCAAGGAATCCCTATTCTGTCCCAAACGTCTACTTTTAGGTACACAAAACTGGATGACTTTGGTGTGGGGCACCTGGACGGGGGGATAATCATGATAGACCACCATGACTCCACCTCCCCAGGTCTTGCCTGTCGCAACATGGAGAACCCAGGTGGGCAAAGGTGGGAGAGATTTACTCCCCCATTCCCATCCAACCAAGTCTCCGTGATACAGACCAGGTCAGCCTGCTCATCCAGGATCAAATTCTGGATGGCAGTTGTTTTCCCATTCACCAACCTGGATTTCAGCAGCTGTACCTTTAACCCAGAGGAGCCATCATCGAGGCCACTCAGAAATGGAAGATATCATAGAAGCAACCAACATCCTGTTGTACTCCCCTTCCCCATAGGGTCCTAGGCTAGCTGCCCATTTCCAAATTGCAAGAAAGCTGTTCTTCATGAAAGAAATTAATCCTCTCCTTAATTTATGAAGTGCAAAGGTAAGGGTGGATTCTTATGTAGTGAAAATGGCACCATTTATGCACAAGATGGTTTGACCCTCAAATGTGCAGAAATACAAAAATTCTTTCAGGGGAGAAAAAAAGAAGAAACACCTAAGGAGGTGGGAAGACTAATGAAGATTGAATGTGCTCATCTATGGCCACGGAATACTGATTTACTATTGGAGAGGGGTGGAAAACTGGGTAGGAAGAGGGCATGGTTGACCAATAGGCACACTGAACAGGAGCACTCTACGCTGCAACATTTTATTTATTTTATTTATTATATTTATACCCCGCCTTTTTTCCTTCAAGGAACCCAAGGCAGCTTACATAATCCTCCTCCTCCTCTCCATTTTATCCTCACAACAACCCTGTGAAGTAGGTTAGGCTGAGAGTCAGTGACTGGCCCAAAGCCGCCCAGTGAATTTCATGGCTGAGCGGGGACTAGAACCCGGATCTCCCGAGTCCCAGTCCAACACTCTCACCACTACGCCACACTGGCTGCAGGTCCACTTGTTACATTTGTTCCACTCCTAAGGCCATTACTTTGCTCAGTAAAGTGTACTGATTCAGGCCTTGGATTCTCTGACAATGGGTTACAATTGAGAAATAACTTACTATTGCATACACTTATCTACAGAGAGTATCATCAGTATTTTGACTTTTTAAATTTTTCATCACACCCATCCAATCATCTATTCATATTGTAGCTTATATATTTAGCACTGCCATGAATCCTTCACTATATAATTCCTGGCCTGATGTTTGCTTCTGAATTTGTGCATAAAAGTGACAAGCATGGTTTGTTTCTAACTAAAAGTGATGGCAGCAGAGGCGAAAAGGATAAATTGCTATTGGCATCTTTCTTAAAAGTTATAATCTCACTCTCTGTGTCTCAGACATATCCACAGACAGATGCATAAAACATATGTACTAGCAATCATTCACTGCCAGAAAACATGGCCACTCGAACCAGCAAAACATCTTCAAATGAGGCTAAGCTGAAAAATCAATTTCACTAATTGAGAAGGGAATTGCCAGCAACCATCTTGAGAATAATGGGCTTGTGGACTTTAATCATTGAAATAAAAATGCTGAGTGGCCAGCATCTATAGTATATCATGTAGAAAAGCCATGTTGCTTAATACCTTGCTTTCACATGGTGTGAGTTTCCTCTGTACAGGTGACACTCTCATCTCCTAAAAAGGAATTAGCTTCCCTATTTCATTCCTGGTCTGATGTTTGCTTCTGGATGTGTCCATAAAAGTGACATGCCTGGCTCATTTCTAATTAGAAGTGATGGCATCTCAGTGCACATCTTATTTCTAATTTAGAGATAACATGCTTTATCCTTGGAGGCAGAGGGTGGTTTAAACACTTTTATAGGGGTGTGCTAGGGGTGTGCACCAACCACAAGATTTGGTTTGGACCCCATCTGGGTGCTTCAGAAAATGGTCTGATTTGGCTAAGACAGATTCAGAGGCAACCCACTTTGAGTTGGGTATCAAATGTATCAAAAAGAGTTGAGATTTGGAAATTTGAAGGTTCATCATGCCTCCCATTGACTATCATGGGATTTTTAAAGGCTATAACTGTTTTATTTTTGCCACAACTGGATGAAATTGGCAAGCATAGTAGCCCACAATGAAGGTATTATGCCTGCCCAATTTCAGAAAATTAGATGAAGGGGAGGGGGGTTGTGCTATGTGTATTTAAAGTTTGATATTTTTAAACAAAACAAAACAAAACCTGCCAGTAAGTTATTTATGTCTTGGCAGAATTTGAATACATTTGCATGCATAGTTGCCTATTCCGAGAGAATCAAGCTGCCAAGTTTCAGATGAATAGGTACCGGGATTTTTGTGCAAGAGAAGCCGTTACATTTTACATATTTTGAAGGCATCCAAAATAATAATTTAAAAAGGATATGCTTATTCCCCTATGTTCCCTGTGGCCAATTGTTCTGAAAATGACAGTCAGCCTACAGGTGTCCCTAAGTAAGACACCTAAACAGGTTTAGGTTAGGTGCAGCAGTTTATGTGGAAGGGGAGTCCTCAAATCTGCGTGGAGTGATTTGCGAGGGTAAAGGGGGAAATGAAGAGACGAGACAACAGTTATGGTATAAATCAGGGCCACATTTATTAAATTGAAGGTCTGCGAAGGGAGAAGTGTGGGATTAACTAAGGCCGGCCCGAAGGCCAGTGGAGCATACCTGGGCGAAAGCATCCCGAACTCGAGGGCGGCGCGGTGACTCGCCACCCCCGAATCCTGCACTCGGAGTGCTGGGGGATCTACCCAGGATCACCATCCCCAGGCGCCGCGGGACAACCCAAGGAGGGTGAGATGGGTAGACCCCAAAGGCGACCCTACCTCTCACAAATTGAGCCACAAGGCATCTACATTTGTGAGGCTCGGGTTCTCGCCAATCACCTTAAAAGGTGCCATGGGATGCACACCGAAACCCTAACCCCACTGCCTATACACCGCACTTACCGCCTAACCTAAGGCCAATGTGACCGAATTGGCAGGTAACCCAAAACAATAAACCCACTGCCGAGTCCACAGTATGGAGTAGGCGAAACATACATGCTGCCCTGAGCCAATTAGGACAACGAGCCAAAATTCCTACTCGGCCCCATAAAAGGCGACCAGAGGAGCCCACACTGCTTCATCGGGAGTGGAGGGAGGGAGCTGCGAAAAAGGAGGCATGGGGTGGGGTCTCCAGTGCCTAAATAGTGCCTCAGGGCCCCACCCCTTCAGCCTCGCCCCATCAGGCAAACAATTTGCCCGTGCCCTGATTGGAGGTGAAATCACCTCATTCTAGCCCTCGCTCTTCCCTCCCCCCCTCGCAAAATCCTCCCCCCCCCCACAGGAACGTGGGGTGCGAAGGGAATTGTTTGCCCTTCCCTTTCCTGTGGATTTTGGGTCATTTGTATGAAAGCAAGGAACATGAGAAGTTCAGGAAGGATAGGTGCAGGGGCTAGGGAGGTACGATGTTTGAAAACCAGTTTAAGGCTTTTTTAAACAGTGAAGTGTGATGGTGTTGAAAGAATGGACCATTTCACAATCCCATCCTTGGTCCACCCCATCTTATCTATACTGGCTGTCCTGGCTAACCACCATGCTCTGTCTAGAGTCCCATATGTGACAAACTTGCCCTTGCCTAGGGATTTCATGAGATGAGAGTTCAGTATTTAGCACAGGGCTCTCCAACCTCCCAGATGTTGCAGGACTACAGCTCCCAGAATCCCTTGCCATTAGCCATGCTAGCTGGGAGCTCTGGGTCAGCAACATCTGGGGACCCAAGGTTGGAGAACCCTGATTTAGCGGGTCCTGAGCCAGCAGGCAACCTCTCTCCAGTGGAGACTGTTGACTCCAATGTCAGCGGGGCCGTGTATCTGCTCCGGATTTCATTATGAATTTTTAAGGAGCTATCCATGGTGCCAAACCTATTTTGGAGATAGGGTTCAGCACTATGGATAGCTCCTTAAAGGTTCATAGTAAAATCCAGAGTGGATACACAGCCCCGCTGACATTGGAGCCACCAGTCTCTGCTGCTTCTCTAATTCCTAAGAATAAAGTAAACTATGAATAAAGTACCACCAGGAATGCAGACATACTGATTATTATTATTATTATTATTACATTACATTTATCAATCGCCCATCTGGCCGGTCACCCGGCCACCCTGGGCGATGTACAATTAAAATACAATAAAACACAATAAAATATAATAATTAAAACAATATAAAAAATTCTCATTAAAAACCTAACCCACCCCATATTCCCGCCTGAACAGCCATGTTTTTAATGCACGGCGGAAGCTCATCACGGAGGGGGCATGGCGAAGGTCACTAGGGAGGGAGTTCCATAATGTGGGGGCCGCCACAGAGAAGGCCCTCTTCCTAGTCCCCACCAGCCTGGCTGCTCTGGCTGATGGGATAAGGAGAAGGCCGTCCGTGGCAGACCTTGTTGAGCGGCCTACTTGATGTTGCTGGAGGCGCTCCTTGAGATAAGCTGGGCCGGAGCCGTGTAGGGTTTTAAAGGTCAAAACCAACACCTTGAATTCGGCTCGGCAAGCAACTGGTAGCCAGTGCAACTCTTTAAGCACTGGCGTGATGTGATCACGCCGGCGGCTGCCCTTAATCAGGCGAGCTGCCGCGTTCTGTACCAGCTGAAGCTTCCGGACCGTCTTCAAGGGTAACCCCACGTAGAGCGCATTACAGTAGTCTAGGCGAGAGGAGACCAAGGCATGAACCACTGATGGGAGCAGGTGATTAGGAAGGTAGGGGCGCAGCTGCCGTATCAGATGGAGTTGATACAGCGCCGCCCGGCTCACAGCTGCCACCTGAGCCTCCATGGACAGCTGGGAGTCTAGAATGACCCCCAAGCTGCGGACCTGGTCCTTCAGGGGTAGATGTACCCCATTCAGCACCAGGTCAACATCCCCTAACCTTCCCTTGTCCCCCACCAGAAGTACCTCGGTCTTGTCGGGGTTCAGTTTCAGCATGTTCCTTCCCATCCAGCCAGCCACTGACTCCAGGCACTTGGACAGGGTCTCAACGGCCAACCTCGGTGAGGACTTAAAACAGAGGTAGAGCTGCGTGTCATCCGCATACTGATGACACTGCACCCCAAACCTCCTGATGATAGCTCCCAGCGGCTTGAGGTAGATGTTGAATAACATCGGGGAGAGGATGGAACCCTGCGGCACTCCACAAGTGAGCAGCCGAGGGTCCGAAGCCTCATCCCCAAGAACTACCCTCTGATACCTTCCAGAGAGGAAGGACCGGAACCACTGCAATACAGTGCCTCCTAAGCCCAATCCCTCCAGACGGTCCAGGAGGATACCGTGGTCAACGGTATCAAAAGCCGCCGAGAGATCGAGGAGGACTAGAAAGGAGCATTCGCCCCTATCCAAAGCCCTCCTCATATCATCCACCAAGGCGACCAAGGCCGTCTCCGTCCCATGTCCAGACCTGAAGCCCGACTGGCACGGATCCAAATAATCGGCTTCATCCAAGTGTGCCTTCAACTGAGCACCCACCACCCGCTCGATCACCTTGCCCAGAAATGGTAAATTGGAGACTGGGCGAAAGTTGTTTAAATCCTGGGGATCCAAGGAGGGCTTCTTTAGAAGCGGTCTTATTACTGCCTCCTTGAGGGCTGATGGCATCACTCCCTCCTCGAGGGAGGCATTCACCACCGCCTTGATCCCCTCACCCAGTCTCTCCCTGCAGCTCATGATGAGCCAGGATGGGCAAGGGTCAAGCAAGCAGGTGGTCGGCCTCACAGATGAAAGCACCTTGTCCACTTCATCAGAAGGAAGAAGCCGAAACCGATCCCACAAAACCGGTCTGCCATTGGCCTCCTCCCGCTCACTCCCTGTGTCCACGACGTACGATATCCCACTCCTAATCCGATTGATTTTATCTGCAAAGTGCTTCGCTAAAGCCTCACAGGAGGCTTTTGACTGTTCCAGTGGGTCCGGAGCGACTGGACCGACCAGACTCCTGACCACTTGGAACAGCCTCCTGGGGCAGCACTCCGCAGACGCAATGGAGGCAGCATAGAAATTCTTTTTTGCTGCCTTCACCGCCACCCGGTAGGCTGAAGATGCAGCTCTAACCCGTGTTCGATCATCTTCGGAGCGGGAATTTCGCCATCGGCGCTCTAGCCTTCTCACCTCTTGTTTCAGAGCTCGCAGCGACGGAGTGAACCATGGCGCCGCGCGAGCTCTGTTTAGGCGAAGAGGGCGCTTCGGGGCAACTCGGTCTAATGCCCTGGTGATTGTAGCATTCCAGTCATCCACCAGGGTCTCGACCGAGCTACCGTTTGTGCGCTCCAATTCCCCAAGCGCGTTCAGGAATCCATCCGGATCCATAAGACGCCTGGGGCGGACCATTCTAATAGGTCCCTCACCCCTGCAGAGGGGTTGTGGCACCGAGAAATCCAACCCCACCAGATAGTGATCTGACCATGACAAGGGGGTGGTGGATATACCCCCGATCTCCAGATCATTTCCCCCCTCTCCGGAAACAAAAACCAAGTCCAGTGCATGACCGGCTACATGGGTAGGTCCAGTTAATACAGGGTGCAGCTCCCAGGAAGCCATGGTCTCCATAAAGTCCCGAGGTGCCCCAGTGAGGGAAGCCCCCGAATGCACGTTGAAGTCCCCCAGCACCACTAGCCTGGGGGACAACACACGCACATCGGAGACCACCTCCAGCACCTCGGCCAGGGAGTCTGTCGTGCAGCGGGGTGGACGGTACACGAGCAGAATCCCCAGGCTGCCCTTTGGACCCAACCTCCAGTACATGCACTCAATAAACTTGGTCTCCCGGAGAAGGAGTCTGGTGAGGACCAAGGACTCCCGGTAGATAACAGCCACTCCCCCTCCCCGTCCCCCAACCCTTGGCTGCTGGGCATACGAGAAACCGGCCGGACACAAGGCCGCCAGAGTTGGAGCAGCGGCCTCGTCCAGCCAGGTTTCCGTAACACATGCCAGGTCCGCACCCTCATCCATGATCAAGTCATGGATGAGAGATGTTTTTTGGGTAACGGACCTGGCATTGCACAACAGCAAACGCAGGGTGGGGGGAGGAGCAACACATCCCCCAGTTATCCCTTGGCTCTGGGCAGGCCCGGAACAAGGGATAGATATTAAGCATCGATCCCTTGTTCCCCTTACTCGGCGTGGCCTGCCCATAGCGCTCTGATCTTTTACTTCAAAATCTCAAGCAATATTTACATGATTAAAATATATAAGAGCAC
The DNA here is from genome assembly GCA_021292165.1 of Shinisaurus crocodilurus. NCBI lineage: Eukaryota > Metazoa > Chordata > Lepidosauria > Squamata > Shinisauridae > Shinisaurus > Shinisaurus crocodilurus. The sequence goes on along the minus strand of CM037887.1, from coordinate 13,548,254 downwards.
AGGCCATAGACAAAAATATAAACTCATTGCTATAAATGAGCAAAACACATTTCTAAAAAAGTTTCTAGGAATTGTTTCAGGAGCATGCCTTTAAAGTACCTTACCCACGTAAAATTTCTGAGCTGTAGCAACAGAAGTAGAGAGGCTGAGGAGGACAGGTGTTACTGTCCCAATTTTTCTTAGTTCTTGCTCTCATATTTCAATGATTTTTTTAATGAGTTGCTTACATGTTTTTTTTTTCTTTAATGAAGTATGGAACTTCAGAGCAGCATGCTCTAATAATGAGTTATCCCCCCCAAAAAAAAATCCCAGCTATGATTTGGAAGTAATATATTTACTTCATATCCTTGTCAGCACTGCTGAGCAACATGTCCTTAAGTTCCCAAAACAGGATACTTAATTTTAGGTTACGCTTGTGTCCTTTTCTGCAGCTATGTTGCCTTGGCTATTTTAGTTTTGAACGGTTTTTCAGTTCTAATCACTTCCCAAAATATTTGATGTCATCTTTACTCATTTATGTCAGAAGCAGAACACATGAACAATACTATATGCAAGCAGACATCATTCCATCAAATTTCTTATCTGATAACATGTTGCTTTTTCCTGACTTTAGATGGGGAAAAGGTACCACCTTGTTTTCCCCATTTTACTTTAATAATAACAGACTCAGAGGACAATGAAAAGTTCAGTAAAATGTTGCAGCATGTCAGCATGGATACAGCTGAATCAAACTGATTCAAACTTAGTACAGTCACGCCTTGGATTGAGAGCATAATTCGTTCCGGAAACGTGCCTGTAATCCAAAACACTCTTATATCAAAACGAAATCCCCCCAAAAAAATTTGTACAGAGATTTTTAATTTAAGCCGTACTACAGTACTTGTATTGCAAGATGTCGCATGTATATCAAGTAAAAAATAAATAAATAAATATTTAAAAAATTGCTTGTCTTGCAAAACACTCTCAAACCAAGTTACTTGCAATCCAAGGTATTACTGTATAGGAAAATGCCTTAATACTTCACATGCTTTTTATAAAAGTTGTAAGCTTATAAAAGAGCTGTGGAAGATCAATAACTATTTCAGATAAATATTTGCAAGGTAGCCTATTTTACAGGTTGGTGCAAGACGTTAGCAAGATGCTTAGACTACATAGAAAAGAATACTGGGGCAAATATTTGTCACACACAACAATGCTGGTCTTAGAAGGGGAGAACTAAGCAGTTTTACATAGGTTGGGGCTTTTTTGGAGCCAGCACAGCCATGCAAAGACAACATTCTCAGTCTTCTAGTAGTACTTAATTAATTTACTTATAGTTTCTTACTTTAAGTAAAATCACATAACAGGCCCCCTTTGGGGTGGTTTAGAGGGGGTTTTGAATGGAGGAAAGTTATCAGATGGGAAAGGTTGAAGAACTGGAAAAACAGGTGTGCAACGCGGACTGTTGTGGGGAGAGGCATGAACACAGCCACAGCTCTACACAAAAAATGGAGATTACATTGATTACTGTTGTTCAGGAAATAATAAACTGAAATTCATTAAATTGCAATCAGGAAGAAAGGAATTTCAGGAGAAAATTCCTCTGTATGGGGTGAGCATTTTCCCCACCAGATGTTTTCAGTGGTGCAGCAAGTTTATATCCCTCTATGCACTTTAATGGAGAAACATCACTCCACTGGATTGCAAAACTTGAGGTAAGTAAGCTGCATCTCTGAAGACTCCTGTGGGTGAAATACCTACCCTGAAGAAAATCTTGTACCAAGGAGCTCTGTGGGAGGTGAGAATTTCCCAAATAGTATTTTTTGTTTTGTTTTGTTTGTTAAGTCTAACTCTAGGTAGGAAATTCCCACTTTGTTCCCCTTAAATCACTTCCTGCTGAGAGGAAAGACAACAGGAACCCAGATTCCACCTAAACATCAGAAAAAAATTCCTGACTGTTAGGGCAATAAAACAATGGAACCAACTACCTAGGGAGGTGGTGGGCTCTCCCACTCTGGAGGCATTCAAGGTGCAGCTGGACAGCCATCTGTCAGGGATGCTTTGACCTGGATTCCTGCATTGCGCAGGGGGTTGGACTCGATGGCCTTGTAGGCCCCTTCCAACTCTACTTTTATATGATTCTATGATCTATGGGTCTATGTTTTTTAATTACTGGTGGATGACTGAACTAGCCTTCTCTTTTGCAAAATGGAGGTTGTATTTGTAAATATTTGCAAGTTTAATAAACCTCTTGACTGCATCCTTTGTATGAAGAAGTCCTGGAAGGCACTGCAAGAAGCAACATCAAATGTAGCTTAAAATGACATCTCTTTACCCCTACTGTCTTTCCCTTTGTTCAGGGCTTGTACTCAGATTTACATTAAGTTGCTAGTTTTTGCCCCAAGTGATCCATTTAACAACAAGGGATGAATGACACAAGCATTTGCCTTTGCTTACAAGTCAGTTGTTGCCTGCAGATCAATTCTACTCAAGTTAATTTGGGCCCTGCAGCATGTCTTTAGTAAACATCATCTTATAAAAAATGCAAAATATGCCAGACCAGCTATTTAAAGGATATCACTTCAGATGAGTGGAATCTGCCATATTAATCTTTTATCGGTACATAGCTTGAAAATGAAGTATTAATGAAAAACAAAGTATAAACAAAAGATGTCCACTCTTCCATACTTCCCAACACAAGGCAAGCTCCACAGGACATGACTTTTATATAAATAAAGGATAATCTGTTTTGTTTGTTTTAAAAAATACTTTCATAGTTGTGTTTTCATACCTGCCTACATTTGAAATACTGGAAGGGAAAGATTCAAGTAACAGTTCACACATACATGTCTTTTACTTGATAACTACTACACCTAAAGTTTGCAAATTTTGGGGAATTCTTATCAAAAACAAACTGAAACAAAATTCTCACCCATGTGTGAATTCTCACTTGCATATGTGAATGATGTATGGTAGAGGTTACAATGCTGAACTGAGATAAGGCAAATCTGAGTTTAAATTCCACTTGGCCTTTGAGTTCACTGAGTGACCTTGGACCAGTCATCATATCTCAGCCCAATCTACCTTACAGGGTTATTATGTGAGTATAAAATTTGGGGGTGAGGCAACCATGTGTACTGCCCTCAGCTTCTTGAAAGGAGGGCAGGATAAAAATGTAATGAATGCAACTAAAGTCAACTGAAGTCAACTAAATCACAATGCTTTTTGATGGAGGCAGTGTACGTGACTAGTCAAGTGATAACTAATCACATCTTGTAGAGAGTGAGAGTGTTGGACTGGGACTTGGGAGATCCTGGGTTCTAGTCCCCGCTCAGCCATGAAACTCACTGGGTGACTTTGGGCCAGTCACTGACTCTCAGCCTAACCTACCTCACAGGGTTGTTGTGAGGATAAAATGGAGAGGAGGATTAGGATTATGTAAGTCGCCTTGGGTTCCTTGAAGGAAAAAGGCGGGGTATAAATATAATAAGTAAATTAATAAATAAATCTTGTAGACTCCATGGTCTGTTCACAATAGCCACCTATAATGGAAATAAAGACAAGAAAATCTGGATGTGTATGTTTGTGGTATCATACTCCACATATAATGTACCTCAGCAACCGAAGTAAATAAGGTAGCATGCAAGCCAGGCCAGTTGTGCCTCACTGTTATCCCATGTGAACAGAAAACATATTTTATGAGGCACCCACCCAAGACTCCCTTACAGCTGACCATTACAGAAGGACATTGGGAGTGCTGTTTTTCATTACTGGAAATTCTAGGAGCTGCCAGGGCTAGAACAGGGAATGCATGGCTCTGCGCAAAATTCTCCTATATGGTGAAACATCAAGACTGCAGCACATTGGAGTGTTCCTTAGTAAAGAGTTCCTGGAATCCAGAGGGGGGCACCAGGAAGGGCTATAAAAGCTTCCTGTCCAGGGCTCTGACTCTGCCTAGGCAACAATAGTCTTTATTGGCTCTGGCTCCCAGCTTGTTCTCTTGTTCCGGCCCTCAGCTCTGACTCCTGGCTTCACACACACCTGCAGTTCGGACTGCTAGTATGACTCTCTGGCCCCTGGCTCCCAGTTCATAATTCTCATTCAAGGAATGTCTATAGCTCAGCTCTGACAGGAAGCTTGTCCAACATTACTGATCATCTCATCAAAGAGCCCCTAATTAGCTTTTGTGGAATCCCAAGTTCTCCAGATAGAACACAGTATGAAAATCCATTGGCATATTTATTTGATGCTTCTGCATTTCAGATCATAAGAACATAAGAAGAGCTATGCTGGATCAGACCAAGGGTCTACCTAGTCCAGCATTCTGTTCACACAGTGGCCAACCAGCTGCCTACAGGAAACCCACAAGCAGGACAGGAGTGCAACAGGACCTTCCCACCATGTTCCCCAGAAACTGGTGTACATAGGCATACTGCCTCTGATACTGGAGGTAGCATATAGCCAGCCAGGACTAGTAGCCACAAATGGCCTTCTCCTCCGTGAATTTGTCCAATCCCCTTTTAAAGCCATCCAAATTGGTGAACATCACCACATGAAGGAGAATGGTGATTAGATATCAGAGCACACTTAAAAGGAGAGAAAAGTAATTGCACCTAGTTTTTATTTTTTTGCAAAATATCAATTAATACTAATATAAATATTAATTAATTAATTAACCTTTGGTGGATGAAGTGGGACTTTCTTGTCCATCCACTTCTTGGGCAAAGAGTCTTTTATTTTTTGCCCTCGAAGCATAAAACAGCTTCTTCTTAAAGATTCACCAAATGATTAGAATAGATGATGACCTCAGGTTGTGATTTCCTTTAATATCTGGCAAATCCTAGAGCCAAAATTTAAACAGCATGCTTCCAAAGCCAGTTTTAATCAGCCACAGTGCATGAGTACTAAGGATAGCCTTGGGCTTTCTGTTGTTTTCAAGGTATGTATGAGCGCAATTTCCCTGGCTTGAGTGGGAGGTTGCCACTTACCTTATAATTAGCTTTATGAAGTGGAGATGATTTTTGTTGTTGTTGCTGATGATGTTTCCTTGCTTCAAAGGTTTTAAACAAAAGTCCATGACTACTCACAGCAGTGTGAGGACCTCCACTGCTGGGCAACTGCACTTCCTGGAATGACCAACGGAGTGGTGGTGTGTAATATGGCACTGTTTCCATATGGTCTCTCCAGCAGGATGTGTGGCCAGCCAGGTGGCCATGGAGAACCTTGTGCCATTGTGAGCATGCACACCCGTGAAATACTTAAGGGAAATTTCTCTTCCCCCTTCCCCAATATTTGGGTTGGGCTAGGGGTTTCATTTTTCCACACCCATCCAGCAGAGTGGGGAAATGTGCCGAACTGTTCAGTTCAGCTCTCTTTTTACTGACTTCTTGATTTTATTGTACAATGCTATAGTGTTTCTCTGAACGTATTTGCATTTAGATCACAGCCTTTAGCTAGATAATAGAAAATAAGGGTAAAATCCAGCATAAGTCCTACATAGAATGAACTCATTGGAATGAATGGGACTAACTTAAGTCCCATTCATTTCAATATGTCTACTCTAAGCAGGAAATTTATTGGATTTTACCCTAAACATGCAGTAACTATCCTTTTCTCTTTTAGGACTTTTCAGAATTTGTAAACACTGAACAAAAAGAGAAAAAAGATCACAACCCATGAATTCACATCTGTTTAGCAGATGGGGTTATCCCTGTTGACAAAAGTCAATACAGATTATTTTTCAGCTAGTAACATGTGCACCTCTGTGCTCTCAAAACCAGAATGACCGGAATTATTGGAGTTGTCCTTTAAGTAACTTAGCCCTGACTGGGTAGCTATGTGAGAAGCTAGTCCACTGTTAGCATCGTATGACTACCAGCTCCTAGCTACAAGGTACTGCATGCACCTTCCCCCCCCCCCAAAGAAAACAAAACAGAGAAAGGTACATTTATAGGCAGGATATCTTTATTATTTCTCTTGTTTATATCCCACCCTGTTTCTTAGGAGCTCAGCTTGTCATATATGGGGATTACCCCATTTTCATCTTCAAAGCACCCACTTGAGGTAGATTAAGAGATAGTGACTGGCTCAAGATCACTCAGTGAGCTTCATGGCTGAATTTATTTATTTATTTATTTATTATTATATTTATTAATTGCCCATCTGGCCGGCCACCTGGCCACCCTGTGCGATGTACAACCAAAATTACACAGTAAAACAATACAATAAAATATAATAATTAAAACAGTATAAAAATTTCTTTTAAAATCCTAACCCACCCCATATTCCCGCCTGAACAGCCATGTTTTTAATGCACAGCAGAAGCTCATCACGGAGGGGGCATGGCGAAGATCACTAGGGAGGGAGTTCCATAACGTGGGGGCTGCCACAGAGAAGGCCCTCTTCCTAGTCTCCACCAGCCTGGCTGCTCTGGCTGATGGGATAAGGAGAAGGCTGTCTGTGGCAGATCTTGTTGAGCGGCCTACTTGATGTTGTTGGAGGCGCTCCTTGAGATAAAATGGGGATTTGAACTCAGGTGTCCTTTGTCCATGTCTCAAACTCTAACCACTATGCCACCCTTCCTCTTAAGGGTGATGATCACCTCTCCACCCACTAGGAGGCAGATTCTCTGAAGAAAGATTGTCATAGGAATAGACTAGGGAAAACCTCCCCACTTACTTTCTAAAGCCCTACTGCTTTAGCACTATCTAATCCCAGCTAGACCACCTTCTATAAACTTGGAATAAGCACGTAAGGACCTGTCAACAATCCAGGAAAACACAAAATAATATCTAGAAAAGTGGAGGACTGTTGTTTATTGAAGGCCTGTGGCTTACGCTGGCTCAGCTTGTCTGAGCGTGGAAAGCTAAGCAGGGTCAGGCCTGGTTATTACTTGGATGGGAGACGCCTCCTCTAGTTTCCTGCATTGAGCAGGGGGTTGGACTCGATAGCCTTGTAGGCTCCTTCCAACTCTATGATCTATGAAATCTATGAAGAAGTAGAAAGAACGTTTGCAGTTTAGCACAAATTCTCCGTTTTCAGTACTTGGCACCTCCCAGTGTAAAAGAGCAGTTCCCTACAGCCTTTGAGAAGAATAATGTTGTCTGAGCATTCTGCTTCAGTACCCTTCTAGTGAGGGTAGTGAGAGCCAGTGTGGCGTAGTGGTTAGAGTGTTGGACTGGGACTTGGGAGATCCGAGTTCTAGTCCCCGCTCGGCCATGAAACTCACTGGGTGACTTTGGGCCAGTCACTGACTCTCAGCCTAACTTACCTCACAGGTTTGTTGTGAGGATAAAATGGAGAGGAGCAGGAGGATAATGTAAGCTGCCTTGGGTTCCTTGCAGGAAAAAAGGGGGGGGTATTAAAATAATAAATAAATTAAAAATTCTACCAAAGACAGTCTCAGCCATATTAAACAATGCAATGTTCTGTAATATCTAAAGCAAAAGTAGAGGTACTAAGAAATTGCTGTCCCATAGATTTCCTTGCTAAAGTCTCTAGACCAAATTGCCCAGGAAACAGCAGATCCCCACACATTGACACACAATATTCTAGTATACCCCCCCCCCTTTGGTTAGAATACTACACAACTAGAACTGGTTTCCCTACTGGGTCATAGAACACAATTGTTCTTCAACCTCCCCCAGAAGTACAAAGCTTTGATATAGAACCAGAGGGAAAGGATTTTTATAGTAATGAGGTACTAGTGAAAATTCTTAGCTTTTCGATTATGGCTTCAGAGTAATATATTCACTCAGTCATCCTTCCAACAGCCTAACAGAGTAGGTAAATACTAGAATCCTTGTATTGCAGATGTGAGAATAATGGCATCTCCTCTCGTCTAGCTGCAAAGGCCAGCTGGGCTGAAATCCTGTCATTCCTGGGAGCATATTCCAAGCACCACAGGATGTTTCATATCTTCCCCTTTGAGAGTGGGGAGAGAGATCTGACCTCAGAGGGGAGAAAACCCTTCCAGCCACCAGGGAAACTTCCATGTTCCTTGCTTCTTTGATGTCAGACCTCTAACACAGGGATGTGCAAATCAGAAAAACTCGAGCACACTATAGTCCTCCAAATTCCATACTGAAAGCTCATTCTGAGTTGAGCTCATATCAGATTGTGAGCCATTTTTTTTCCTTTTTGCATGAAAATCTGTGCATATTTTCATGCATATTTTTCCAAATGTACACATCTTTGAAATGTGCACATTTTTCTCCCATTGATTAAAGTGTATTTGTACACATTTCTCAAAAGTACACATTTTTCATATGTGCACATGCTGAGGGGTGTGAAATAAGCAAAAATCCGTGTGCGTCCGCACGTTCACGTTCACCAGCCCTACCTTTGTTTAGGGGTGTGTGTTTCACAATCTCCCCCTCCATCCACGATCACCCCTCCTCACATCTTCTGTTCCCCTGCGATTTCCTGGGAACTGGAAGTGACGCTGTGGAGCTCCCGTTGCATCACTTCCTGGTCCTGGCGCTGCACTGCACTTTTAAGGTAGATACCCGGGCAACCCACGGCCGTTTTAGGTGGGTTGCCCTGGTATCTACGTTGCAGCACCAGGACCAGGAAGTGATGCGACGGGAGCTCCGCCACATCAGTGCTGGACCCGGTAATTCCCAGGTTGCTGGGCAGGAGCGAAGGTAGATGGGGGCGGACGGAAGGTGGGGGTTCGCGGCGGGTGCTCGTGGGCATACGGGGGGAGAGGTGGTTCGCAGGCGGGTTCAATAAGACAAACAGGGTGCGTTCGTCCGCTTGAACCCCCCTTTCGAAATTCTCGCTGGGCCGGGTGGCGGCGGTGGGCGGGCGGGCGGGCGGCGGGGCGGGAGTGCTGTCAAACAATTTTTTGGGGGTCCACATATTACATTGGAAGCTTGGAAACATATGGACTTTGATCACAGAGCGCATCTGAGTGAGTTTGTGTTCAGTCTGGAAGGTGTGACCAGGTTAAATCATGATCAAAATGAACTGAAACCAATTTCTCATACATCTGTACTTCAACATCAGTTGTGGCAAAAAAGGATGAATTCCAGGGTATGTGGGGGGAAGATCAGAGGAAAGCTTGGATTTACAGGATCCATAGCCTTCCCATCCCCCTAACAGGCCTGTGCAACAGGGGGAAACGATTGCCAGCCCTGTATGCAACCACTAAGAGGGAAATGGTAAAAGTGAAGAGAGAAAATGGAGGGCGACAGAAAAAGCCACTGTACCCTCTCTTTCAGCCTGTCAGCATGGGCCCAGCAGGGTATTAGATAAGGCACCTTCTCTGCCTTTGGATTTTCCACCCATCCAGTGATAGGGTTGCTTTGCCCATGATCTTATGTGAGATCTGAACCATGGATTCCTGGCTGTTGGCTAATCCTATTCTCTATCAGGTGTCTGAGCTACAAGTAAACCCTCAATTGCAGAGCAAACTTATGAATACAGATAATTTCCCAAAGCAATAAAACTTTCAGTTAACTTGCTGTTCATCTAAGAAGTGATTATATGACCATATAACACTGCAGAGGAAAGTCAGAGTGGTTAGCATGCATTTGGCAAAGGAGTTTGCTTCTAGGTGGCACCTCTTCTCTTTTGTTTAACTAGAACTGCAAATTATGATTTGCAAATCAGAGTGAATTATGTGTGCAATCAATCTAATGTGAAAAGCAATATATATATATATATATATATATATATATAAAGCTTCCCAATATGTCTCTGGTCATTTGGACAGGGGGAAGCTCTGCCAAGTCCAAACCTATTGCCTAGTAATGAGACACTAATTTTCCCTTTCTCTCATCAGTCTGTTGGCTTTTCAGCTCTCTTGGCTATCTATCAATTGATTTTCCAACACAGGCACATTTTGTTCTTGTTCAGGCTCATCACATAGAATCTCTGTCGACTTTAAAGTCATTTGGTTTCTAAGAGTATTTGCTCTTTTCACCCAAGCCTGTCCGAAATGCATTGTGAACACTGGGCTAGCAGCTGGTATCCCTTGGCAGTGAACCGAATATAACAGTAAGAAAGCCAATGGCATCCAAAAGCTGATGATCCACCTGCACCAAGTTCTCAAAATCAAGGCTATGTTGGCTAGAAAAGGCACTGACTCTAAAGATGATGTCACATCCATTTAAAACCACATTCCTCATTTACTGCATGTTATGCTTTGTGCTACTTAACTCTTGATCCTTCGCTGCTTTGGAATCAATAAGAACATTTCACTTTGTAGTCTTAGGTTCAAATGCCACCTCTCTGACTACAGTTTATTGCACATTCATGTACATTTAAGTCCCATTGAAATCAATGCAATTTAAGCACATGCATTTTTATAATTCAGTAGATCCAGAGAAGACAAAAGAAGCCATTTCTTCGCACACTGTGTACTTAATTTGCCAAATGTGCTGTCACAGGAGGTGCTGAGGGCCACCAACTTAGATGGCTTTAAACGGGGATTCATGGAAGATAAGTCCATTAGGGTGCAATCCAACTGAGACACCCATAAGCCAGCCACCAAACTTGGAGGATTATGGGCAACCTGTGCAGAACGGGAGGAACTGTGGAGGCAATCTTCACTTAACTTCTCCTCTCGCTCTGCATTTCTGCTAGACAGCCATTTTCAGACATCTAGCTGGGGCATTTTGGAAGGGAGGGAAGAAGGCCACAGAGGACACAGCATACATCATACCCTGGCTTCTGCAGTTTCCTCCTTCTCCACCCCCCAGAATGCCCCCTTTAAGCCCCCTTTAAGCCTCCCCAGACCCTGGAATGTCCCCTTGGAGAGGCAGCCAGCATGGTTCTTTCCACACGGGCTGAGAGGGAGGGAGGAGGATTAGAGTGCAGATTCCCAGCTCTGAGGTTGAAGCTCTGTCTCTGACCCTGGATCTGGAAATCTGAGGTATCCTATACCACCACAGATGCTGTCTAGGGATCATAGAATGGATTCTACAGTGTCCGTATGACCCTAGTTGCAGATGAACACCTACGTAGGACACCAGCATAGAATCACAGGAGTCGGCATGTTGCTGATGCTGCCAGGAGGTGAATACAGAAAGAAGGCAGAGTTTGGATGCTTAGTCAAGCACAAAAATATCAAAAGTAATTATGTATAATTGCAAATAAGCACCAACAAAACATTATACACTTGTTATAAAGTCAATAGTTGCAACTGTTGCAAAGGTATAGAATAGATATTTGTTATAAAGTCAATAGTTACACTTGTTGTGGTTAGTAGAATGATGGCAAACGAGATCTCCAGATTGTATCCTGATTAATTGCTTTCATTCATCAAAACCAAAACATTTCTCCATTGAAATAATTTTTCTCATGGAGGGTAGGTAAAATTATTATCTGGCCTCTGATGAACCTCTTCCAAATCAAAGTAAATCTGCCAAAATCTATAGCCAAAGAAATTTCCAAGGTTTTTTGTTTTGTTTTGTTTTGTTTTTTACTTCCCCCCCAAAAAATGCCTACATAGAAGACGAAACAACCAGGAATCTCAAAGGCAAATGGTGGGTCTGGGCTTCTGCAAATTACGAACTGACTAGATATGACTTAGAAGCCAACTAATTTCACATTTCAGTGGCATCACTCATTTTCACTCCATTTGTTTCTTAGTCTTGACCTCTTGTCTTTGAGTCTTGGCTTGGCCTTCCAGTTCTGGCCTCTGGCTTTGTTCTCAGCAATCCCTCAACTGTTGCCAATAATGCAGCTGTGGCAATAACATTGTGGGTGCAAAAATGAAGAAGTGCACTTTAATTCCTGGGTGGTGGAGGTGCACGCATGTGTGTGTGTGTGTGTGTGCGTGGGGGGGGGGTGTTTCTCAGCTGGGAAACTGACTGGGAAACACACGTGTAACACCCTGGATAAAACATTTAGACAGATCACATGCACTTTGATGGAGATTGGATAGTTAATGTATCATATAATTACCTTTCACCCATCCCCAAACAGACAAAAACACATACATACACACATGCTTTTAAAATTGCAGTACAGTGAATACCATGGCATTAAAAGATGATGGACACATCAAAGACATTTCAGGAACGAGGTCATCTCACATCTCTTTTCTGGTGGCTAGCACAGATTCTGTCAAGATCCAGAGTGAGTGAGGTGTTAACAAGTTCCTAATTAGAAAATAGTAAATACCCAGCCATATGAATAATATATATTGCTCCTCAATCTAGCATCCAAACAAACCAGCCGGAATAACAGGGTGAGATGTGTTTAAATCTATGGCCTTGACAGCTAATTATACTTCAGGTTTCTCTCATACTGAAAATTATTGCTATTATTACAGGGTGTGTTTTTTTTTAAATAATAAGTTATTATTAGTTATTAACTTCCCTTCCCACAATGAACTGTCATTGCTGAGGCCATCAGAGGGAGAAGCAGCAGAAGACAGGCAACTGCCATCATGCCTAGGAACAGCTCCAACTGAAAGCTTCCCTCTCTCCAGCTTTCAGCTCCCATTGTTGAGTCCATCAGATGGAATGGAAGTAGCAGCCCTCCTGTTGTGCTTAGATCCAGCTCCATGACCTGTTGAACTTTTTAACTGAGAACTACTGCCTGAGTTTGCTTTATTTCCTCCTTCTACCCTAATCCCTTTTCTTTTTCCTTTTATGTCATGTATTTTAGATTGTATGTCTGAGGAGAGGAACTGGCTAATTATTGATCTTTGTAAGCCGCTCTGGGAGCCATGAAGCACAAAATGAAATCCTGTAAAATGTTAAAATGAATGAATAAAGGCTACGTTTACCCATTCAAATTTATTTACTGAGGATTTGGAGTAGTTGATAATGTGAGAGCCTGTAAGGTTTCCTTGATACAACCCCATTAGCGAAAGATAAATAGTTGGTTATGTTGTATTTGTTGCTCTTAGGTTGGCATAATTGTTATAGAGGAAACATGTTAATTTCGCTGATGTGAATTTGGTGGGTGTAAAAAATCTTGTGTCTCCTTAGCTGTATGAATAATCAATCATACTACCCTTAGTTGGAGAATGAATGAGAATGAATGAGAATGAATACATTGGAGGAGTGATTCTTATATCAACATAGTAGGAATTGGTGCTGTTGCATTCATGCCCTTCCAATATGGCATCTACTTGGCCACTTTGTGTACCAAATGCTACACTAGATATGCCTTTGGTCCAATTCAGTACAGTTCTTCTTTTTTTATGTTATTATATTTGCTCTCAAAATACATGTTAAAACATATTTTGATGCTTTTCTTCAGTCAAGAACTGCCTCAGAATATTTGGGAATTAGCCAGTAGGTAACTCAGTTCCAATCTGCACACTCATATCAGGAGGTGCAGCTCAGGCACTTGGTACCAGAATCCACAAAGGTCAAATTCCTGAAGCATTTCTAATGCTGAATAAAATTTAGTCTAAAAAAGATGAGCTGCTTTTCCCTTCCATTTTCTGTGCCTTTAATCCCATGCCTCTCCATTTTGGAGATGTGGTTTTTGAATCAGAGAAGAAAAAGACCCAGAAAAATGCTGATTCCATTTGATGAATGCATCCTGTGGTTTCCTTTTATACTTCTGTTTGCAGGACGATGGTGCTTTGGAAATTCTATGCAATTGGAGAATTGATTGAGACTTTTAGGTGAGCTCAGAGGAACAAATGAGAATGTTGTGGTCAATATTTTAGCTTTAATAGGAAATTGTGTATTCTAAAGGTTGCTCCACTTCCTTTTAATGAGGGTTTTTTGTTTTTGTTTTGCTTTCATTCCAGACAAAACTAATGCACTCTAATTCTTTCAAATAAATATTTTGTCCTATGTTCCCCTTGTGCATCACTTGGGCAAGTGAAACAAAGTCCTTGCATTTAATCAGTCCAATTAATTTTAATTGTAAATATCCATTTCCAGTGGAAAACATTACTGGAAGGCCTTAATACCTTTTGAGTTTTTCAGAAAGCAAGCAATGAATCTTGGTCTCACTTCCAGAGAAAAACAACAAAAAGTCCCATAATTGCTGATTTAGGCTACATTAAAGTTGAATAAACTGTTAATGAGTAAAAAATAAACCTAACTGACTAACACATTTATCTTGCTCTTGATAAGTAAAACTAAGACTCTGAATGTGTTGGTTTCAGATACAAGCACTGTGGAAGTATTCACAGAGTCTTCCATCTTACTTAGGTGATGGCAGGAAGAACCAGGACTAATGCAAATGGGGAATGAAGAATCTTTGCTACAATGTTGTTGAACTGAATATATACACAGGTCTATGGCTATAAAAGCGTTAATGTCTGGCTGTTTAGGTGCAATCCTATGCATGTTTGGACAGAAAAAAAGTCCTACAGTTTCTAGCATTCCCCAGCCAGTATTAGACAGAATGGCTATCCAGTGTCCTCTTTATGTCTAAACCAAACACAAATTCAATGGAGGCCATGACATAAGTTCTAGAGTAACCCATGAGGGCTAGTTTGCAGGAAATGAAGTTGTCTTGGTAGAAAATTGATGTGCTACATTGTGATGTTACCCGCTCCCCTCCCTGGATGTAATTTATTTTATTTTCAACAGAATAGGTCTTCTTTTTGAAATGCAGAGGAACCATCTGTCTTGTACAGATGGCCATTATCCTACTAGGCCATTTCCCCTCTGCCTTCTGGGAGAAAGAAAGCATGCATATATATATATATATATATATATATATATATATATATATCACAAACTTTACATGAAATGCCTTTACTCTTTGATAATATTTCAAAATGCTCCAGATGAAATCTTCTTCTATTTATCTGCCTTCCATCCTATTACCATGGTATGTTCACAATCCCAATCAAATTTGAATAACAAAAATGAAGGGCAAGGACAATAGAGATGGGAGAACCATGTGTGTGTGTGTGTGTGTGTGTGTGTGTGTGTCTGAAATGAAATAGCTATCCCAAATTCCCCATCCTATTTGCAGGTGGATTTGGGAGGGCCTATTTGGTGATTGTCTGGGGGGGTGGCAGTTCAGCTTTGGGCTCCTGAAATATTTCGTGGGAAGAAGGAGCTTAGCATGGAAAAAGTGGCTTCTTGTCTTTAATTAAACAGTTTTTAATGCCACCAGATCTCCCAATGGAATAGGACCCTGGTTACCATCATGCTATCTTGCTACTATACTACTTCCACCTATCACTTTCTCCCAGATTTTTTTTTTTTTAATCTCAAGTACAGATGGATGACAGTTTTGTTTCAGTTTACATTTCACTTGAAAATGCCCCATTTGCAACCCTGGATGCAAACAGGATTGCATGTTCTCAAAAAAATGTTCACAAATTCCTGAACTTCTGTTTGTGTTCAAAACATGTGCACTTTAAAACAATAACACGGTTTAAGAATCCAGAGGCTTTTAAAAATGCAGACTTTTTAAAAATTACATGTTCACACTTTAGTCAATGGAGGAAAAGTGTACATTTTTGAAAAATGGACACTTTCCCCATTCAACTATGCACTTCTCCTGTTCAAATAACCTGAAAAAAGCAGGTTGCAAATGAAAAAAGGGAGGAAGCCAAACCAAGCTTTGGAGTGAAATTCAGAGAATTTTGCAGACCTTGAGCACCCTTGGTTCTCCCATGCCTATCTTCCCATCCCATTTATGAAGATATTTGCAAATTGGTAAGGTTTTTTTAAATTATTTTAAAAATGAACCAAACAAAATTCTCACCCATCTCTACGTCATGAGCAGAAACATCCAGTTTCTTCTGAACACTTGACTTCATCTGGAAGCAACTAAACAAATGAATTCATGCAGAATGCTCTCACCTTGCTTGCTTTCCCCCATAAATCTCATTATGCAGTAAATATTTTTGTTTGTGCAAACAAAGCTAAGGGGTGAGTCAGCACCAAATGTCATTGCCTTGTAGGAAGAGTTTGTGTGTATGGAAATCTCCCACCTAGCACCATCCTAATCAACCACATTTGCTATTAAATTCTCAAATGCATTTGAATGCAGGTCTAACTGCATTTTTGGAATGGTTGCCCTTCTCTGACTTTCCCCTGTATGCTGTTTACCTCTGGCACAGCTATGAGCAGCATGATACCTGCAAGAAATGTCTGTACTGAATAAAAATGTGTGGTGTTTTGACACAAATCATGCCTTCACTTTGAGATCATTTCTTCTCGACAGATGAACACAGCAGTTGTGAAACACTGACTTCACTGATTACAATTATACAGCTGTCGCTTGCAATCCATGGAGTGGCAAAATCTTTTTTATTAGATCCTTTCTGGAAGCAAGAAGGGTTGCTATTCAGGGAGAGGTGGGTTTTGGTTTCCCCATACCTCAGATCCAATCCACTTGTGATTATTATTCAGTAAAGTCTCTGGTCAGCTCAGTGATACTATCATAGATATCTCGGAAAATGTCCATCATTGGATTATGTTGGGGTGCATGGAGGGTATGCATATTGCAAAGGGTTGAAGGTGTTATTCCAGGAGCAGGCATAGAGGAGACATTTTCACCCTCCACTCTCTGTGGGATCCTTGTGTTAGTGAAGATCACACCACACAGTGACACAGGAGGAGACCAGGTGATTCCCATAAGCACCCAGCTGGTCTGTATGATCATTTGGGGGAGAGACCATAGCTTAGTGATTGAGCACATTCCTTGCATGCAGATGGTGCCAGCTTAAATTTCTGGCATCTCCAGTTAAAAGGATCAGGTAACTGGTGATATAGAAATACTGGGCTAGATGGACAAATAGTCTGACCTGGCATAAAGCAGCTTCCTATGTTCCTAGATATTACACTTGCCATGGTGACTGGCACTCACATTACACCTTTCCCACTCTTCCCTAGCCACCCTTCCTCTACTCTGTGCCATTGGCAACCTCCAGCAGGGATTGAATGTGAGTATCTATGTGGTGTGAAATATTTAAGTGGAAAGTATTACTAAAAATAATAATTGAAAAAAAGTGGGGAAAGGGACTTGCTACGGTGAAGGGCTCTGATATCAGTCTTTCCACCTGGCTGAATGTGCCAAGAGCAAATCCCTGTCCACTGAGCACTACAAAGCCCTAGTTGCAAGAGATTTGTCTCAGTCTGAACAACTAGTCTCATCAGAAATGACCATGACTGGCTAAGCACCTCCTCCTTTCCCCTCCACTGACAACTTTCATGATCCAACATTTGCATGCCTGTCTGCCTTGGATAACACCGTTTGCCCCTGCCCTTGGATTTTTGTTTGTCACCTCTGGAACAAACTCTTGACCAACTTGGACTATGTTACCTACCACTGGACCTTTGGATTGTTCAGGGCTATTATCTGTGCCTGTCCTGGTTCATGCTAATGTCTCAACCCTCTCAGAATGATACTCAGCACCCAGTGGAGGTGGTGACTCCAGTGTCAGCAGGGCTGAATATCCGCTCTGGATTTTATTCTGAACTGTAAGGGAGCTATCCATGGTACTGAACCCCACCCCCAAACTAGGTTCAGTACCAGGCCTGTGGCTCACGCTGGCTCAGCTTGTCTGAGTGTGGAAAGCTAAGCAGGGTCAGGCCTGGTTATTACTTGGATGGGAGACCCCTCCTCTAGTTTCCTGCATTAAGCAGGGGGTTGGACTCGATGGCCTTGTAGGCTCCTTCCAACTCTATGATCTATGAAATCTATGAAATCTATGAAACCACAGATAGCTCCTTTAATGTTCATTCTGCAACCCATAGTGGATACACCACCCTACTGACATTGGAGCCACCAGCCTCCACTGCCAGTACCCCATGTGGGCTCTGAAATATGGGGCCTGACCCCTGCTGGCACCTCACTCATGCGTGTAACATCTACTCCATTTTGGAGGACACTCGTGAAGAAAAGACATGCTGCCCTACAGTTTGTAATTACTGCTTGCCTGTGCTATTTCATCCAAGGAAAACGAGAACCTAAAATAGTATTACAATTTAAATGATTATTTCAAAGCATCAGACTTTCACTGGCAGTGATCACAAATCAGACATAATCAGGAAATTTGAATTATTATTCAATATTGTGGGAGAGCAGGTTGTGTGGGAGCCAATTTTGATCATCCTTAAATCTATTAATCAAGTAAATGTTAATAATAATGATGATGAAGATGCAGTTAGTTCTAACTGGAGTGGGAGGGGGGAGAACTCCCAGTGCTCACTTGAATTATACCTGTGTTTGTTTGTTTGTTTGTTTGTTTTGTATTGATGCAGTATACTTTTTCACCCATATCCTGTTCCCCCTCTTCCTTTCTGTTGATTGATTAGATTATTGAATTTGACATTCACATGAGTTTTGATGAGTGACCTCCTAGCAGTTAAACAGGCATTGTCAGTTTTGTTTCTCATAGGGCAAGGGAGTGCAAGCCCTGGACCATGGGCCTAATCAGACCTGGTTGGAGTTCCAATCTAGTCCACAGAGCTTACCCAGGTCACCATGACCCCTTTCCAATGGCACTGGGTCATCCCACCCACTTGACTGAAATCATGCTTTGATCTCTCTCAGAACCACCATCTGGCGATTGTTCCTTTCTCTCCTATTTTTAAAACTATTCTTAACAAGCCAGAATGCAAACTGACCTTCCACAATGCATTCCGTCTTGTTTCCATTTACAATTTAATCGCCATCTACTCCCGAGGAAATGTAATCCAAGAGTTCCGGTACCCTTTTCTCCAGAAAAAAAGCACTGCTTATAACTTATGAGATAACAATCCTTTTTTTTCAAGGCATCAGTTCAAGTATTCATAAAGAAAAATACTGAGCACTTGATGATAATGTGATGAGAAGTAAGACAAGGCCAAAAGTTACAATGAAATGAGATGCCAAGACATGACAGGTTGCAGAATAGCAGTTGTCACAATATATACCTGTGTATGCTCAATCCATGCAGTCATAGTTACATTGTGCTAATGGGGCACATATGCTAAACACATATTCAATCGTGCCACATTTTAGCTCTGAGGCTATTTGTAACGGAGTGACAACACTGAGTCCTTCTAAACACAACAGTATAATACAGGGGCAAAAGCATGGACATGGGATATTTATCATAAGGGCAAGAAATCAGTCTCCTTGACGCTGATAGTTGAAAATGTTATTTGGCTTGCATCATCGATATTTCTTACCATAAAAATAATTCATTTTCAGCTTGTTTCTCTGTCCTTCTCTCATCTTCCTTTGTCACGAGTGCCTTTTGAGTTGTCTGCATAAACTAGAGCTGAGCAGTTGTTGTTTTTTTAAAAAGAAGCTTACTTCCCCCCCCCCCGGAAGGGGAAATCTGACATTTATCTTGAAAAAGAAAGCCTCATTCCATAATTTTTTCCTAATATTCTCCACCAATTTGCCCTCTTCCCCTCCACTTACATACATACACAATGACACTAGGTCCAAGTTGGGATGCATGAGAAATTTATTTCAGTTGGTTTTTGATCCAATTTTTACCCAGTTCACACCTTCTGGACTGAATATGGACTCAGATGTAGCCCGTACATTTCTGAGCTTGTAATGTGATCCACACAGACCCTCCAAGCGTGTTCAACAGCATGAGTACATTTCAAAACTGTGCACAATTGATGCTTACATTTGGAAAAATATACATGAAAATAAGCATGAATTTTCATGCGGAAAGAAAAATAAACAAAGCTTGCAATCTGATATGGACTCGAGTCAAAACGAGCTTTGAGATGGAATTCAGTGAACTTTGGTGAACTCAGGTTTTGCTGATTTTCACATCCCTAGGGCCCAAGGCTTTGTGAAGGGTAGGAAATGATGGCCAAGGTGCCAAAACAGGTATTGATGCTGCCACTTGTAGGGGCAACTAATAAAAAAAATGTAAGGAAAAAAGAAAAGAGGCTACTGCAAAACCATTGGAGAATTTCTCTGCCCCTTGGACAATTTTGGTTCAATGCTCCCCCTCCTCCAATTTTTCTGCCTACAAATCAGGTGGAGCATTTTGAGAAGCTATTTGTGCACAGCTCTAGTCATATTGTAAGAAGAGCCCTACTAGTTGAGATGGAAGCTTCTTGATTCCTACAGGGGGCAACCAGATGCCTCTGGGAACCCCACAAGCAGGGCATGGGTATGATAGCCCCTTGGCAGTCATTGACTGATAGACAACCTTTCTTCAATTAATTGGTTTAATCTCCCCTTTAAGCCATCTAATCTAGTGGCCATCACCACCACATCTTTTGACAGTATCTTCAGGGTGACCATCCAGTGTGTGATTTGCCCTAGCATGTTTATACTTTTTCATAAAAATGTGATTGGGTGGGGGCATTTTATCCTATAGGAGCTCATAAGGTCTATTTCACGCATGCCCAGTTCATGATGGCCAGGAGGAAAGCAGCTCATGTAAGCCAGCTCACTTAGCATGAGTAGATTCATAGATTCATAGATAGATTCATAGATCATAGAGTTGGAAGGGGCCTACAAGGCCATCGAGTCCAACCCCCTGCTTAATGCAGGAAACTAGAGGAGGGGTCTCCCATCCAAGTAATAACCAGGCCTGACCCTGCTTAGCTTTCCACACTCAGACAAGCTGAGTGATGAAGCATCTCAGCCCTAGTATCAAGGTAAAAAGAAGTATTTTAGCACATGCACAAGTCAAGCACCTATGATTGCCTAGCAACAAGACAAGGAGTCCAGGGCAGTTGATTCTTCCCTGCCTTCTCCTAATAAATAAGTATAAATAAATAACTATGAAGAAATGCAAAGGTTAAGTGTAACACACATAGAGACTTACTGTTTAAGTTGTTCAGAGATTTTAATAAATTTGTATGAGCTTTTGTGGGTTACAACACATTTCATCAGATGCTATAAGTGGAACTGGAGGCTTTGAGTATGAAAAGACAGTTAAACTGGTGGTAGATCTGCAGCAAGTGACAGCTACACACCAAACAGTGCACTAAGGGCGCTGAAGTGGAAGGCAGAAAGGGGTTGTTTGTTTGTTTTTTTCTATTTTCAGTAGACCTCCAGACCGACGAAGAGAAAATTCCACAACAGCGCAATCCTATGCACATTTAGACGGTGCTGGCTGGGGAATGCTGGGAGTTGTAGGACCTTTTTCTGTCTAAACATGCATAGATTGCTCTCTAAGAGTCTTTTTAATCTCTGTGGACATACCACTAAGGACTTCAGGGTGATGATTCTAAAGAAATTGATATCAGGGGCTTCCTTGGAACTGAGACTAGAGAACAAGAGATGATAAGGAAATCACATTGCGCGCGTAGAGGAGAAACAACGACTCACACAGTTTTAGGGTACAAATTGTGGTAAAATAAAGGTCCACATTTATTGAATACATCAATTGGAGATCTACGAAGGGGGAAAAAGTGCAGGTGCTAATTACACCAGCTATCAGCCGGTCGCCAATGCTATAGGGCGAAACATCCAGCACAGGAGGATGACACTATCAGTCGAGATCCCCCAGTGCTTAACACCACATGGTGCTAGAAGGTCTTTCCTGCAGCCTCACAGCCTCATAGGGGCCGTGAGGCGCCGATACAGGTGGAGAAGGAAGACCTCAGAGACATGCCTTATCCCCCAAAGCTGAGCTGTGAGGCATCAGTGGCGAGAGCCTCGGGCACCCCTCTCACCTGAAAGGGGCCATAGGATGATCACCAAGCCCCTATAACTGCCTAAACCCGCACTTGACCGCCAATGTGACCGAATTGGAAATGCTACTAAGCACCCCAAACCTGAAATGCAGTGTAGAGTAGGCGAAACACAAACATTGCCCCCGACCAATTAGGACAATGAACCAAAATTCCTACTCAGCCCCTTGAAACAGGCGACCAGTAAACCTACAAGGAAATCACATTGTGTTAATCAGGGACTCAATAGGGACTATGGTTTCTATGCACATTATAGTGTTCACTGACAGGTTTACTGAAGTTCTTATGCTTGATGTCTGATTTTTGCCCATTTAATCTTTGTCTTAAAGTTAGTCCTGTTAGTCTCTATATGTGCTACACTTAACCCTTGAATTTATAAACGGAAGGCTAACACTCTTGTATGATAATATTATAAATAAATAACTATAAAAATAACTAAAAATATATTCCCCTTCTCCTAGTAAATAACCTAGTTTTCCAGATAAATGAACACAACAACAATAAAAAACCAGTTATGTGTTAAGCTTCTAACACTGCAATCTTATCCTATACATGTCTACTCAGCATAGTATAATATCTACTTGGAAGTAAGTCCTACTAGGTTCAGTTGGCTGGCTTTACTCCTAGTTGAGTATATGATTGCAGTCTAAATGCTGTAGAATGTGACTCTAAGCAAAAGCACACAATGAAGTAAAACGCACAGCTGTCACAACTCAGTGCATGTGCTGAAACAGTGTTGTTTAGCTACATGAGCAGAAGCTCTCAATCAACTCCGGACTTAATACCAAATTCATAAAACACCAATCCAGGCTCGTTAGAAAGGTGAACATTACAAACAAGTGAAGTTCGACCAACAAGCTGACTAATTATGAAATTTGGAGGCTTCACTGTTTAGTGTCTCTTTATGGATGTTCTAAGTTCTAACTAATGCACAGTAAGCCAACATAGTGCTGAGGAATGCTGGTGGCTGCAGGACTATTTCTGTCTAAATATGCTATAGGCTTGTGCCCTAATTTAGGGACAGAGTCTGCCGCTGCAGTGCCACTCCCCCCATGCATTCATTATGTACCTTTGAAGGATTTGGTGTCATTTACATTTTCTTGCCATGAAAATCCATGGGAATCAAAGCAGCTTTACTTTCCACTGTTAAGTAGATGCCTAGTATTTAAGGAAACAAGTTGTGCTCTGTTAGGTTTTGAAAGCATCTTTCTTTCAAATCCTCCTGAGTCAGCTAAGACCAAAAGACTTCAAGGTAAAAATCTGCCACAAGGCATCTTTTGGAAAACGCCAGCAGGAAAATGCTCATCTTTATTGTACACATAAAGGGGTGGTGGTGGTTGAGATGCTCACTTGACTAAAGTGACCCCATAATTTTATTTATTTATTTATTTATTTATTATTAATTATATTTATCAATCGCCCATCTGGCCGGTCACCCGGCCACCCTGGGCGATGTACAATTAAAATACAGCAACAACAATAAAATATAACAATTAAAACAATATAAAAAATTCTCATTAAAAACCTAACCCACCCCATATTCCCGCCTGAACAGCCATGTTTTTAATGCACGGCGGAAGCTCATCACGGAGGGGGCATGGCGAAGGTCACTAGGGAGGGAGTTCCATAATGTGGGGGCCGCCACAGAGAAGGCCCTCTTCCTAGTCCCCACCAGCCTGGCTGCTCTGGCTGATGGGATAAGGAAAAGGCCGTCCGTGGCAGACCTTGTTGAGCGGCCTACTTGATGTTGCTGGAGGCGCTCCTTGATAATTATCTAGCACATATCTCCTAAATCCTAAAACCTTTTTCTCCCCATGCAATTGATAGATAGATAGATAGATAGATAGATAGGCTTTGCCTTCTTGTGCTACAGTTCTGATATGATCCTATGTGATGTCTTCAAGTGCAATGCAATAGCTAAGGGCATAATGGTTCAAATGTAGCGGGGGAAAAAAATATTTTTAGAATACAGTAATACCTTGGATTGCAAGTACCAGTAACTTGGTTTGAGAGCATTTTGCAAGACAAGCAATTTTTTAAATATTTATTTAATTTTTCTTTAACTTGATATACAAGCGACGTCTTGCAATACAAGTACTGTAGTACGGCTTAAATTTAAAATCTCTGTACAAATTTTTTGGGAGGGATTTCATTTTGATATAAGAGTGTTTTGGATTACAAGCACATTTTCGGAACACATTATGCTCTCAATCCAAGGCATGACTGTACTTTAATTTGCTTCCCCACCTTTTACAACTAGGGTTTGTGAGACATCCTGAGTAGCCTGGTAATGTGCCGTATTTTTCACTCCATAAGATGCACTTCACACACCCCCCCCAAAAAAAAATAGGGGGAAATGTCTGTGCGTCTTATGGAGCGAATATTGTTTAATTTTTAATTTTTATTTTTACTTACCTCTGCGCGCCTCCAACTGGTCCAGGGAAGAGCGGAGGGCTCCTGGGTGAAGTGGGGCAAGCCCCCGCCTCTCAGCTGATTCCCTGTGGAACAGCTGGTTCATTTTTTTTTTTACCATACCTCCCACTGTGCGTCTCCAACTGGTCTGGTGGAACAGCAGAGGGCTCCTGGGCAGAGCGGGGCAAGCCCCTGCCTAGGCATGGGGCAGCCGGGAAGAGGCTGGTGCGTCGCCGGGGCGGGGGAAAGGAGAATATTTTTTTTTCTTATTTTCTTCTTTTAAAATCTAAGTGCGTCTTATGGTCAGGTGTGTCTTATGGAGCAAAAAATGCAGTACTTACAATTCAAGTGCAATTACGCTATAGATATATCCATCTTCAGTGGGCCATAAAACCATGTCATCTTGGAAGATGCAAAAGATTGGATATTATATTCTAACTACAGGTACTGGATGAATATGTATCCAAGAAAGAAACAGAAATATCTGTATGTGGGGGAGGTGCTGTCACAGAGTGAGATTGAAGACCAGCACCAACAAACCTGAAAAATCAAAGTTGGTGGCAAAGGCTGGTGCTTGAAAGTAGCAATATGGTACATGAACATTTGCTAGAGTTAACTCACACACTTCCTCCCCCACTTTTCTTATTCCAACATTGTTTCTAAGCATTCATTCTTCATTTCTTAAGTTATTTCTTGATTTGACAAAACTCTCTTCCCTATTCTACCTTTTATTATGGTTCTCTTCTCTCATTCATTACAGATTGTGCTAAGTTAGTTTATGACGATGTGGGTCACATGGGCAATCTTTGCTAGTGTAATTATCTGGGGAGTCCCCAGTATGGAAAAGAGACGCCTAGCCCAATGCATCTATACTGACTCATTCAGTGCAGTAGGGCAACCTAGAGAGATGAACAAATAATACCTTAGTTAATTCAACAAGGGTGATTTTTCAGTGCAAATTA
Organism: Shinisaurus crocodilurus; assembly: GCA_021292165.1. Taxonomy (NCBI): domain Eukaryota; kingdom Metazoa; phylum Chordata; class Lepidosauria; order Squamata; family Shinisauridae; genus Shinisaurus; species Shinisaurus crocodilurus. Next base: position 13,523,350 of record CM037887.1, on the reverse strand, counting down.
TGGCATCTCAGTGCTTGCCCAAGACATTTTGCTACCTGTGGTGAAGGACAAGATGGTGTCCCCTCTCCATATCATATACAGAAGCCAGCTGGACTGGCAACTGAATCTTACTTTGACACTTCTGATAGGATAGTGTTCTGCACCTCACCTGAAGCAGCAGGGTAGTTTAGGGAGCCCAGGACAAGTGGCATACACAGCTTTAATCTCTGACAGATGGCAAAGTCAGGGAGTTCAGGAGCAACAGCCAGAAAACTGCCACTGCTGCTCCCAGCATCTGCCACCTGAAGCAATCACCTCACTCTACCTAATGGCCGGGCCAGCCCTGTGGCATTTCACTTAACCTTGTAAACATTTTTCTTCCTTCTTTAAAATCACATTTCCTTCCCTGCTGCTGGTTGTAAGAAGAGGATATCCCCTCTCACATTTCACACTAATTATTTTGCCCAATTTGTTCATTAAGTTAAAAATGACCTGAAAATAAGCAAGCTAGCATTTTCATGAGAAACCTGTACCTACAGCTTGATCTAACTATCACTTTTCCAGATGGTGATCTCTGTCCTACTTATGTCAGGTGCACCAAATGTAGAAAAACACTGGGGTAAATGAGATAAAATGTTTATTACAATCCATCATGTTTCAGATCCTACTGATCCTTCATAACGAAAATTCAGAACAAAAGAAGTTTTCAGATTTGAATATGCTGGCCTTTGTCATACCTGTTTCAGACACAGGTCAGGATGACTCTTCAGATGAAGATTCAGAGACTGCAGAGTCCAGTGTCCCTGTGAATCCTCCTGACACTAGTGATACCCCTAGCACCTACAGGGAAGCGACACCAGGCCCTTCAAGTACTGGTGGACTCTGAAGAACTCCTGCAGCCTCTGAGAGTTGTTCATCACCTATAGAGTCTGAAGAGACTGAGTTTCTGCCCAGTCCTAGAGCATGCACGTGGCACATGGTGGAAGCATGGGCCACCAGTTGGAGATAAAGTGTGTGCCTCAAGAACTGCAGCAAGTGGACTACTCAGTAGGGCCTTCCTCCTGAAAAGGATTTCTTCCAGAAGCCTCTGATGTGCTGCAGCTGAGTCCTGGGTTGGGCTCTGGAAGCTCCAGCAAATAAGCTCCCAGTTGAGAGCTGCTGCTTGCTACAACAACACCTGTCCTCAGTTTCTAGTACTATGAAACTGTGCTTTCTTGCCCTTGCCATTTTCTCAATGGATCTCTCATGCTGCTGACTATTTGGACTACTGTAAGTATCCTTGGACTGCCTTCTTCCTAAATCTTTGTCAGTCACTGTGCACTGAGAACTTGCTGGCTTTGACTATGGGCAGACTTGATCTTGCCCCTTGACTGAAATGGACTTTGTGGACTTCAGCTTTGTTTGTTTTTTGTTTTTTTTATTTTTTTATTGAATTTTCCAAAACAACATTTGGCTTCCGCCTCATTGTCTGACAAACATTACCAATCCTTATCCAATCTAAGTTTCTTCTATTTTCACAGAAAGAATTTCTATCACCTTACCAATATTCAGAAATCGAAACCAAAAGTCATTAAACCCCAAACCTTATCCATAGGAAGTTTCTAGCAGAAAGATCCATGGGAATTGTAGTTTGGCAAGGCTTCTGGTTCTTTATAAAGGATGCAGAAGTCTGATGGAAAAACTTTTTTTGATGGGGTGGGGTCCAGTGACCACTTGAGGAGAAGCTCTCCCCTTTATATCTTTTTGTTGCTGCTGGATAGCAGGTTTTGTAGAAATGGTTGAACTCCCAAATCTCATTTCAGAATGGACTTTTTTCAAAAGATCACAAGAGATGGAGGAATGAACGCGACTTCAGAAAAAGCTGGGGGCAATGGCAGACCCGTATAGAATGGGCCAGATCTCTCTAAAATTTCAGTGAATTCTTGGGACAACCTCAAGCTTTTTTGGAGAATTTTGAAGCAACCATTCTAAAATGAGATTTGGGAGTTCAACCATCTCTCTGTAGGAATAGGTCATATAGTGGATATTATAGCACACCCTAAAGAAATAATGTGGTTGGAGTTAGAAACATGTGAACTACGTAGTACTTTGGGGAATATTTTTTTTCAAAAAATAATAAAATTGATAAAAAATATAGACAACCCTTTTCTAAGAATTTGTTAATGATTTGGGGTACTATGAAGAGCATATTATACCAGGGATATCTCCATTAACTCCGGTGGTAGCTCTTAAGGATTTTCCTGAAAACTTAAGATTAGAGCTGGAGAGTAAACTAAGAGAAGAAAGGGTTATTAGATTGACCGATTGGGTGGAAAAGATGGGGACTAGAGATCAAATAATGGAAATTGTTGGGAGAAGAAGATTATCGTGGTTAAATTTACTACAGTTAGAACAGTGGTCGAAGAAATGGAAAAGGAAAACTGAGTACGAGAGAGATTTAACTAATTTTGAAAAGATGGTCATGTCTAGAGATGGCCTACCAGGTAATGCATCAACAAGAGGTATAACAAGGGATTTATATAGATTGATCCAAAAAGCAAAAGAACAAGAGGATCAGCTTAAGACTGTATGGGATAATGAATTTGAAGAGGTGACCTCGAAGGTGGGGTGGAACAATATATGGGATAGACGGATTGTGAAAATGATGTCAATTAGGATAAAGGAAAATTTTTATAAACTAATTTGGAGATGGTATTTAACTCCAGTAAGATTAAATAGAATAGATAATAATTGTTCTGCATTATGTTGGAGAGGATGTCAGGAAAAAGGGACATATGCTCATATGTGGTGGAGTTGTAAAAATGTATTGGTGTTTTGGCGAGAGGTTTTTACAGAAATATCGAAAATTATTGGTACTAATTTAGAGGTCTGTCCAAAATTAGCATTGTTATCAATAACTGAGAAGCTTATTTGTGATCAAAATACGAAGGAGTTAATTGTAAACTTGTTAACTGCGGCCAGGCTAATGATAGCGAGAAATTGGAAAGTACAACATGTTTTCCTAATAACAGACTGGTATAAGGAAGTTTGGGACATAGCCCTAAATGATAAACTAACTAGTAGTATCAAATGCAAAAAAGGATTGCTAAAGAAGAATAATTTTATGGAGATATGGAATCAATTACTAGACTATGTATTAATAAAGGGGAAGGGTAACATGCCTTGTCAGGATATGTTATATTTTTGGAATTTAGACTTTATTTGATTAAGAGGATAGAAGTATATTAATTGGTCCCATGAAGGGTGGGGGGGAGCACTTTATGATTTATTGTATGTTGATTATTTAATTTGGTGAATATTTTGTATTTTGCTAAACATTTTCCCCGGCGTTTAGGGATTTGGATGGCTTCCCCCAAAGACAAAAAAAACAAAGAATATAAAGCTCGCAGATTTCCGGGATGTTGATTCATGAAGCCTGTCAAGGGCCCTAGGGTCAGTATGAAGAGAATGGGATAAAGGCAAAGAATACAGTGAGGCACAAAAAAGGGGGGAGGGGGGGAGGAAACATAGTTCATTGCTTCCATTACATCCTCAATTAACCTTCCAGCAGAGCTTCAGAGTGGTCTGGGGTTTATTAAACTCTACCATGGTGAATGAAGGTTTGGATCCTTTGGAAGCCCACTCTTACCTTTTCACTGAGCACTTTGAGGATAAAATCATTTGCCTCCACAGTAACCTGTTTTTGTGGCAGACCAAACTGAGGTGTCCAATGCTCTGTTTTGGGAAACTGTTTCTCACTCCTCTGGCAATTGTGCTATGGGGTGCTGCAGGTTACCATCTTATCCCCAATGTTGTTTAATCATCCTGCATTTTGGGGTGCTTTACTTACCCCAGGCTCACATTCTGTAGTATAATTCACATATAAGTCGACCTACAATCCTGTCCTGGTAGGACTTTGTCTAAGACAGAGTAGTAAACAATATTAACAAATTTCAGCCACCTGCATTTTACAGTTTTCTTTCTATAGACCAAGCATGACCGGGACATAAAATGTTCTAGAAATCTGCAAAAGAATAGGCTTTTATGGGGTACTTTATAGTCCAAACAACTGAAACAATTATGGGGGAACAATAGGAGGCAATCCACAGGTCATCTTAGTCTCTTTTGATAGCCAGGAACAATAGCAAGCACCTCCTTCAAAGAGAAAAGAAATCCATTGAGGGAAAGCTTTTTTATACTGATTTAAAGTTTATAGGCCTCAGGCCTATTTCAGGCTTTTGTACTGCTAACTGACTTTCAAGAGGCCTGCCTTCGCTATGCAGATTTCCTGGAATTACATTGCTGCAGGAAAGATAAGTCTTTACTTACCTTAAGTAGCTGAAACCTGAATTCCATTGTTATTCTGATCCTAACAGCCTGGGGAAAATATTCAGTCAGACAAAAACCTTTCATATACACAGTTTCCTTGCCTGAGGCACATGTTTTTCAGGTGACTTGGGCACCCCAGATTCAACACACAGTAGGGTGGAAGTTGATGATGGATGAAAGTTAACATCTATATGAAGTCATTGGGAGTGGTCATTGGGAGATTTTTGGAGCAAAGTCTCATCAGTATGCTGATAACACCCAGCTATATTTCTCCATTACATCTGCATCAGGTGTGGCTATGGAGGTACTGGACTAGTGCCTGGATGCAGTCATGGGCTGGATGAGAGCCATCAAACTGAGGCTGAATTCCTGGCCCTGGGAAGATGGAGGCTTTGTGGGTGAGTTGATTCCAGGTGCAGGAGATAGGTAGGCTACCTGCTCTGGATGGGGTTGCACTCCATCTGAGGCTCAAGTGTGCAATCTGGGGGTACTTCTAGATCCATGATTTTTGTTGCTAAAGGCCCAAGCAGCCTCAGTGACCTGGAATGCATTTTACTTTATTGGTACATATGTCAGCTGTGGCCATTCTTGGACTGGGATAGCTAGGCCACAGTGGTTCAGGCATTGGTAACCTTCAAGTTGGATTGTTGCAATGCACTTTATGTGGGGCTGCCCTTAAGGCTGGTTCAGAAGCTGCAGCTTAGTGTAGAATGCTTTGGCTAAGGTGCTGAGTGGGGTGACCTAATGGCAGAATATCACACCTGTGTGAAGGACCTTCATCAGCAGTGTATTTGCTGCTGGGCCTGATTTAAGATTTTTCTGCTTGTAGATAAAGCCCTAGAAAACTTGTTACCTTGTAACTGCCTTCTCCCCTATAGAACCATTCAATCCTTGAGGCCATCTGGTGAGGCCCTCCTGGTGGCCACATACTTCTGAGGTCCACTCTGCAGTTGTTCGAGCAGGGCATTTTGTGTAGTGGCACCCACTATATGTAATAATCTTCCCTGTGAGATTAGACAGGCAACAACACTTCTTTCTTTCTTTCTCTCTCTCTTTTTTAAACTATAGGCACATGTTGAAGACATATTTGTTTATGCAAACCTTCCCTGTATAATTTAGACTACCATCTTTTGCATATGTAGATACAATATATTCTATATATTGCTGTTTATGGGTGTTTTTTTTTTAATAATTTGGACACACTGCTTTGAAATCTATAAATATAAATAAATAAAGCCTATAAAAATCAACCTTTTTCTAAAACCTCTCTAAAAATGGTGAACCCTCATTGCTTTTATTGCCAGACTACTAAATCACTAATTACTATGAAGGACTCTGAAGTTTGCTCATGATGGCTAACATGCCTTTTCCTTTCTGAAGAGAAATTCTTGGTGGAGTGTGAAAAACAAGTTAGCAAATAATACAGTCCCTGGAAGAGAAATACAGCAGGCAATCCAGCTTTTGTTTGATGGGTGAATATCATACATCTCTGCCAAATCACTGAGGCAAAGGAGGCTGAGTGAAAAGTCCCAGAGGGAAATTATTGTCATGCTTTCATGCTGAACCGAGTAGTACAAGTGCATTCTGAGAGCTTTTTGATGTTATAAGTGAGAACAGAAGTGAAGTTGGGGGGGAGTAGTAAAGGACCTCTATAAAACAGTATATCCTAGAGGGGAGGGGAGAGAGAGAAAGCAAACACATAATCAATAGTGCCAAAATTCAGTCACTCAAGTCAACACAGCACCTTTCAAATCAGGCCTTCCAGCCAGAATCAAGGCTCTTTTAACTCGCTGCAAATGAGGGCAGGAACAGATAATATTTAATGTTATTTATTATTTACATAGAGCTTAAGAAGAAGTGCTGGACAAAAATCAATAAAAAGACAGACTTTGCCTGCTGGCTTACAATCTTAAAAAAAGAAAAGAAAAAAAATTAGGGATGGAGAGGAACATCGGAGAAAGAAAGAGGGGAGTCAAATTAGGATGGACGAGCAAATATGAGTGTTCCAGGTGTTGACTGAACACCAGGAAAGAAAGAGATGAACGAAAGCTAGACAGAAAAGAAACACAACTGGATGTAAAGGGAAAAGGGTAAGGGGGTGAGTAATAGAAGATGAGACGTTTAGTTTAGAGTAGAAAAATTCTACTGCATTGGAGAGACTAGTAGGAAAATGGAAGGCAAAAGAAAGAAAAAACGAGCAGGACTTATTTTGTTCCCCTGACCTCATTTTATCCAGTTTTCTTTCCCAGCTGCAACAATTAATATGGATTAACTAAATCACAGCCAGAATTTTAGAAGTCCTTGACAGCACATTAATCCATTTGAGGGCTTCAGCTGGACTACTAGGACAGAGGGCACTCTGGGTAGAAGAATGAAAGATAAGGGAGAATTTTGTTTAGTCTTAAACATTCTTAAACAAAGCGACAAAATTGCACACGCACCCCAATCAATATGTGAACTGGATCCAGAATGTGAGTCTGAGAAGCTTATCGGTTTATTTAGTTTATTCATACTTCTCCAGATTTTGTGATGGTTTCTCTCAACAAAATGAGTGCCAAAAAGTGTAAGTTGGGGAAAGTGCGCATGGAAAGGTGTATATTAGTGAAACACATGTACCAAAAAAAAACAAAAACCCATTATAAAGGGGAAACTTCTTGAAGTGTGTATATTACAAGCAACGCATACAAAAACACATATGAATTTCCATGTGGACTTCATTTAAAAAAGTCACAAGCTGATGCTGGAAGGGGATGGAACACACTAAAGACTTGAAAAGTGAGAGAAACTAAAATTGATTTGCCCATGAAGGATCCAGGTATTCATGCATGAACAGAGATATTGAAACTATTTTTTTCTATGTGTTTTGAAAGTATCAGGCCTTGCTATTCTTTCTTCTTCCTCCTCTGATACCATGCAGTTGGGTACAACATAAGTCTCCAAGCCAAGTTCTAGGTAGTTGCTGGGTGAGGAATGATGACTTACAAAATGAAGGACCCAATACATAGGATAAATACTCCTACATGTTACTATCAGTGATGGGATGATCTACCCAGAATTACAATATTTGATGACATCCCTCTACCAACTTTAATGGGTTCCAGGTTGACTCCAGCATATGCATTTTTGATGTGACAGGGCAGCATAAGTGTGTAACTACAGTAAAGTTGGATCCAGATTAGCTACTCACAATACCTGGTGGACTGTGAGGGGGATCTAAGTACCGGTTCCTCACCAACAGTTTAGCAAATGTCTTCATTTGGCTTTTATTTAAGGAATTTTATCTAATAAATCTTCAGAATGCTGAGTCTGAGAAGCTTATCGATTTATTTAGTTTATATACATCTATACATTCCTACAGACCTCCCCCCGGCCCACACACCAAATTGTTAGTACCAGTCAATGGATTAGATTACTATCCTCCAGGACCTCTTCCATGTTTTCCAGTCATTTTCACGGCTTTTATTTTAGAGTGAGGAAAGTGCATTATTATCCTAAATGCCAGCATAATTTGCTATCCCAAGCATCGTGTATATTCGCAATTCCACTATATACCAGGGCGCCACCTTGTGTTGTATAATGGAACAAAGAAGGAAAACCCACGGGGGGGGGAGGGAACACATGGAAAGGATACACTCTAACTCCCGCAATGCAAATGGAAGAAGAAGCCTCAGTAAAGCTGCAAGATGAACATCTCATGTAGAGAAGCCCTAGAGCTGGAGAGGCCAGAATTCAAGCTCGTTTTTTATTTATTTTTTATACCACCCCAAGATCCATCATCCAGAGGCAGGTGCAAAAGACGTACACTTAGAATTAAAGAAAAGGTTCCCCTGAGCACAATTTGTTTTCAGTACCAGAACTGAACACATAGTCAATTCACACAAAAGTCAACTCCTCATTACTGTGATCTTCCTTCGTTTCAGCAGCCTAATTCAGGTGGAAAACATTATTTTGTTTTGGTTACTGTTAAACCATTGGGAGCCAGAGACCCTTGCCAATCTAGTGCAAATCATTCAGATCTACTGGTACACTCTGCCATACAGTTGGGTACCAGTTCTCAGTACATTGCCTATACCACCTCCTTCTATCAGCCTTCGTTCATGTGACTTCCTTGCCTCTTTCCACCTCCACATCCTACAACTTTGTCCATGTCCTCGGCTTACCCCACGTACTCCAGTGTGATATAAAAACAACAACCAGCCAAAGATACAATTTTCTGATAACTCACAGAAGCTGGAATGCAAACATGTTATTTGTGAGCTATGTGTGTTTCATATCAATACAGCCAATCATCGGCAGGGGCTTAATCACCAAAGCACAGTACAAAATAGATTAATTAGCAAATGTTGTTGCAATGAGAATAAAACACTGGGAAGAATTGGTTGGATAAAATATGCTAGATGGAAGAGTTCACATTTTGTTTTATACTAGTGCTGCACTGAAAATGTCTCCCACATATTTTTAGACCATTCTCGCTCAATTTAACAGAAAAGAAATTGCTTTCAAAAAGAAATTCAAAGGATAAGAGATTTCAGAGAAATTCTCATGGGTTTGGTTCAGGGTTCTTGTGCTTACCTTACTTTTGTGGTGGCTGAGGAGTGTGTCCTGCCTTTCATTGTACAATCATCTCTGTGGCAGCTGAGAGCCTCCTTGGCTTTCCTGCATTTCCGACCCAGGGGAAGACATCATGAGGTCATTCCTCCCATAGGACTCTTTCAGATTAGGAAGTGCAGGGAGCCTGGGAGCCTGCACAGCAATGGAGAGAAGTGGCCATTTCATTCTAGTGGTGGGGGAGAGGAGGAGACGTCTGAGAAAAATCATCTGAGAAATGTTGGCTCAGCTCCAGTTGTCATTCTTCAGGGTTCAGCACCTTCCCTGGGGTCTTCCAAATGTTAAATTTCTGAGGGGTGAATGTGGATACATTTATGGATACATTTTAATTTTATGGATACTACATTTTGCCTCTATTGCAGGTGCTGATAATACCACTCCTTCCCTGCAAGCCCTCTAGCACAGCGGTCCCCAACCTTTTTGGGACCAGGGACTGGTCCCGTGGAATAAATTTTTCCATGGACGAGCGGGGGTGGTGGTGTCGCCCACCGCTCACCTGCTGTGCAGTCCGGGCGGCAGCAGAACCAGGAAGTGACGTGATGGGAGACCCGTCGCGTCACTTCCAGCTTTACTAAAATGCTCATCGGAGAGCTGTGCTTTTTCTGGAATTGCCCTGGCTTCAGTTTCTCTCTCTCTCTCTCTCGTAGGCAAGCATTCTCCAAGCAGAGGGATGAGCATTTTTGTAAAGCCAGGCGGTGCAGCGGCCGGGCGCCACATGGCCCGGTTCTTAAGAGGCCATGGACCGGTACCGGTCCGCGGCCCGGGGGTTGGGGACCCCTGTTCTACCACATAGAGCTCCAGGGAAGAGGTAGAGCTAGTGCTGTGCCGGAATCTGACCTACAATTTCCTGAAAGTTTTATTCCCCTGTGAAGGAGGCCTCCATTTTTCTGCCTCGTTCTCACGGCATTTTATAATTTATTTTTGCATTTCTTTCAGTGGTGTTTTTGACTTTACCTAATCTCTGTGAGGTGGCTCAGGGTGCTGTATTTGTGTGATTCATGGAACTTATTATTTCATTGCCATTAGTCAAAATAATAGCAATGTTCTTTTAATAGAGAGAGATGGGAGAGCTGCAATTTCTATGAATTATCACAAAAAAACACAAGGACTACAGGTGGTGTCAAGAGCACATAATGCAGGCCACATGCTGAAGTTAAGAAGGTGTGAGCCAGGTCAGTGCTTGGATGTGTGACTGCCCGGGCTGCCCACATCTGTTCTTCTGCATTGAACAGGGGGTTGGACTCAATGGCCTTATAGGCCCCTTCAAACTCTCCTATTCTATGATTCTATGATTGATTGATTGATTGATTATATTTATATCCCGTCTTTTTTCCTTCAAGGAACCCAAGGCGGCTTACATAATCCTCCTCCTCTCACTTTATCCTCACAACAACCCGTGAGGTAGGTTAGGCTGAGAGTCAGTGACTGGCCCAAAGTCACCCAGTGAGTTTCATGGCCGAGCGGGGACTAGAACCCGGATCTCCTGAGTCCCAGTCCAACACTCTAGCCACTACGCCACTCTAGCCACTAATTTATTTGCTTCTATCTAATGTAAGGATGTTGTTATGGACTGAGCTAATATTCTAAATGATTAAGAGAGATGGAATGTTGCTTGTAGAGAAAAGAGATTTCTGCCTTGAAAACCAATGCAGAATTTGAATTCACACATTTGACCTAAAATGGCAGTTATAAGTAGATATTTACAGTGAAAATAAGCACAGAAGCCCTTGTGGCAGTCACGTAGTGATTGCATTCGTGCAAAATATATGTACTCTGCATTTTTAATATAGAAAAAAACACCCTAATTAAATTCTAATTAGGATGTGCAGCAGAGTGTTAATTCTTGCTAGTTATTCCATGAGGGCATTTCTTACAATTTAAGGAACATAAGCTTCCTGAGATATGTAAGAGATAATTACCAATAAATAGGACCATCACCTAACAGACTCAGTGAAGTGTCTGTTATGCAGGTAGGGATTTAGGAGCAAGTAACTGCTTCACATTAATAAGATATATTTATTTATACTCGGTTATTTATGGGGTTTTCTCTGTGGCCTTCTCATCCCACTTCACAGCCCGCCCGCCCCTTCATTGTTGTTAGTATGATGGTGGTGGTGGTGATTAATTATTAGTATTAGTATTAGTATCATAACTATTATTTATTTATTTCATTTCTATACTGCCCAATAGCCGAAGCTCTCAGGGCGGTTCACAACAGTTCATAAAAACACAAACCATGATACAATAAAACAACATATTTCCCCCACTATACCAATAACATTACTATTAGTAACATTACTGCTAATACTATTACTAGAAGATGGAGCAGACTTGTTCTCTGTTGCTCCAATAGGTGGAACCTAAGGGTGGAAATTGCCCGGAAGCCTATTTCAGCTAAACAGTAAGAGAAATGTCCTAATAATAAGAGCTGTTGGAGAGTGTAACAGTCTGCCTCAGGTAACGGATGGGCTCTTCTTTGTTGGAAGTATTTAAGCAGAGGATGGATGGCCATCTGGCAGGGATACTATAGAGTTAATAAATAACTATACAAATAAATAAATAAATCCTGTACTCTACTGTAAATCCTACACTGAGTAGGGGATTGGACTAGATGACCTTCACAGTCCCTTCCAATGCTGCAATTGTTTTATTACAATTGTTTTATTACTACTCCTATTATTATATACTACTTCATAAGTATACATGGCACCTCCCCTATTTACATAGGAAACATAGGCAGGTCTCTTCTCCTAAGAACCTTAGAATCTAAACCAGGCATTGGGGGAACAACTGGGAGAGACATTGGGGGAACAACTGGTAGGACAGAAGCAGTGATGCACCAATCAGTGCTGGGTGCCAAATCTGGGAGCCGCCAATTTAATTTTCTACAATGCCTCCAGTGCACCATCACTCTGACTCTGAGACATTGTGAGAAGTTTAAATGGTGACTCCTAGATTCTGTTACAGACTTTAAAAAAAAAAAAAATGGAGAATGGCCCAGGGCAGGTCTCGGTGGTGTGCCCTGCCAGGCTGCTGGGGCCTTGGTAGCTGTCCGAGGAATTCAGGTGTTGATACTAAACCAGCACAGATGTCATCTGGCTATTGGGCCAGCACACCTGAGACCTGGGCTACAGTGTCACATGAAAGCTGTTGCTCCATGTGAGGTAGAGTGGGTTAAAAATCTAATTCTGGTGTAATCCTGAGCACGTTTACTTGGAAATAACAACTTCTGAGTAGACATACACAGGATCACTCTGTTAAGGAAATAAATGTCTGAAACAAACATAGGCAAGATTTTAATTCAGTTCTCTAAATTTGGATGAATTGTTTATGCATCTGTCAAGGTTCCACTACTGCAGGGACCCCTCGACCTGCCTTTGGAAGATCTCTGCCTCTTCTCAAAGCCTCTCCCATTCCAGGAGATCAAATCCTTTGCCTGCTTCCAGTAGCATGGGTGTAGGCTTTAGATGTGGTGAATAAGTCACTCCAAACTCTCAGGGTACACAACAACACTTTACTTATTATATTAGGGTATTTACTTAATAGAGTGGTTATAATTCAAAAGCAAGTATGAAAAAATCAAACAAACAATACAAGGTTCTCTAGCTTAACTTCAGACTACCGGTACCTCTCTCCTCTGCAGTCAGTCTCTCTCTGCATCTAGCTGACCACACCCCACATATATATAGCCTTCCCAGGATTGGAAGGTTATAATCATGTGACTTTGAACAGGAGATATAATTCTTAACTTCTATTGGGTAAACTAAAACTCTCAAACTCCCCTTCCCATCCTGAAGTGTTTGGGCCTTCAGGCTTCAACAAATCTAGGGAAGTGTTTGGGCCTTCAGGCTTCAACAAATCTAGGGAAGTGTTTGGGCCTTTAGGCTTCAGCAAACTTAAGCCTGTGTAGGCCTCAATCCTTCACATCATCATTTCTATAGCAGAGAATGCTAGAATGCTGCAGTGTTGAAGGAGTCATCCAGATGAAATATTTAATTTATTTGACTACTTTGAAAAAGAAGAAAAATAACTGAGATGAGGTTGTTTTATTCCATTCACTTCTCTGACCTGCTCATCTTAGACTGGAGATGCTGTCACCTCATCTGATCATTTACAGTTCATTAATTTTTTTTCTCCTGGATGTCAAAGGCGGCTCAACTTTCTCTCTCTCTCTCTCTCTCATCTAAAAAGAGTTGTATTTAGAAAGCTCTTACCAACCTGAAAAAAACCTTTCTTCTCATTTCCAACATGCAATTAACCCAAAAGTCATTTGAATGAACAGTTCGGTTGTTGTACAAAGTAAAATCAATTGTCCTTGATGGTAATTAACCTCAGCTACAGCTAAGGTTTCCTATTACTGGGTGGATGGTGGGTGGTTATGTTGCAGCTTTTAAAAAATAAAATTTACATATGTCTTTAGGAACCACCATCTGATGATAAATATGACAAGCTTTATGATATGACAATTGTTAGAAATATATATATGTATATGTAGCATGTGTGTATGCATTACTCCCCTCATGTGTCAAATTAAGATGAACGATGCTATAGCAACACCCTAGAACAGGGGTGGGCAACTCATGGCCTCAGGGCTGCATGTAACCTCCACCGCCTCCTGCTAACCCCCACTGAAGAAGCCCGAGTGCAAGGTGAAAGGGAGAAACGTGCTAAGCGAAAAGCACGTCAAACGAATCCTTTACAGGACCATCTTCCATCTGGTAACCTGTGTCCTCACTGTGGACACAGTGAGGATGTGTGGATCTAGAATTGGCCTCCACAGTCACTTATGGACCCATCGCTAGAGTCTACACAATTTTTTAGAATTTCCTCTTTTATAATTTTCTTCTTGTAACTTTATCCTGGAAGACAATCTTACTCGGTCACGAGTGATGATCGCCTACTACTACTAAAATTTGCATCAGTTGCAAAAACACACACAAACCCATCCATTTACTGCTACAGAATGGTGAATAGGTAAAAGATAACTTGAAAACAAGCTAAATTGACATAATTATAGCTCCATCGTAGTTTGCCACTGGGTACGGTGTGTGTGTGTGTGTGTGTGTGTGTGTAGAATTCTGTGGGGAGCCAGCAGAAGTGTGGCCTGTAGGGAGGGTCTGCAAGGGCACAAATGGTCCCTGGGCTCCCAAGTCTCCTCACGCATTTGTCCACCCCTACCCTAGAGGAATGCAATTTCTGGGAAAAGCCACTGAACAATGGCAATTTACTCTCAGTGCTAATATCAATCTCATCATATCTATGTATGCCTTGATTTATTGACAATGCCTAAATTCACAGCACATGAGAAAACAAAGAAAGTGCTCTCCTCAAGGGCTATTTGCAAACACACAAAAGAAAATTGATGCACACACTTGGCATTTGGTGTGAATGTGATCCATTCCACACAACTTGACTAATTTCAGTTATGTTACAGTCTCCTCTGCAATCTATCTTGGGCTGAATAGAATGAATTCTGCAGTGCACTTCAGTGTGTATTCAGGTTAAAGAAGGGGGGGGGGAATAGAGCTTCATTTGGTTTATTTTGTGCCAAGTCTGTAGCACAATGTTGTCTGACATATATGGTAGCCTACCAGGATCTTGGTGATGCTCCTGATTTTTCTGCCTTCCTGGGCCTGCAAAAAATGGGGTTGGTAGGCACAGTATAGAGCTGTTGAGTTGTACTTGGCTGGATGGGGGTGGAATCATAAATTGTGCAAGCTTTCCTTATGGATTGGTTCTTTAAACATTTATCCAATGAAAGCAGGGATAAAAAGAGGAGAAGGGACACTGATCCACCAACAGTTCCCTGTAAAAGCTCAATTTCAGTAATAGAATTTCAGGGACTATCTCCACACACATGTATTCTTCTTCTTAATTACATTTATGTCCCACCCTTCCTCTAAGGAGCCCAGCCATTTAATATTTCATAAAGGGGACAAAGTTTAAGCGAATTCACTAATGCAGGTCAAGAGACTCCGTAGGTAGTCGCATAAGTCTATTTGGATAACTTTCCTCTAACACTTTGCATCTTGCAGAGTTGAGTATTGTCTACCTGCCCAGAAAATACATATATATTAATGCAGTAGCTCTCTTTTGATTTCCCATGGGAAGCACAAAGGAAAGCAGGAGACCCACACTTCTGAACCTCAAGTCAGGGTGAGTACTAAGTCAAAGTGGACAAAACTCCAAATTGGTCTGAACCAAATCAGGTCATTTCCCAAAGCACCAGATCAGGGGCTGAGTCAAAACTGAGCTACTTTTTTGTTTTTTGTTTCTTTTGTTTTTTAAAGGACAGGCTTTTTAATCACTGTGTCTTCAGCTTGATTTTTCATTGACTGGTGTGTGTGTTTTCTCCCTCCTTCTTGTCACCTTGCTGTGATCTTAATTGTTCTACCCCAGCTTGAGTCTCTTTGTATTGATAGGTAGGTAATGGGTCATATAAAATAAGTACATAAATAACTAGGGCACCTTACTCTTTGTAGTGCTGTTAGAACTTGCCTGCTTTTAATACCCTTTCCATCTTTTAAATATTGTTATTTAATTCGATTGTTTTAACATTAAATTGTATTAAATTACCTTACATTCTGTATGAAAGAGTGGGATACCTATACATTCAAAACATAAAATTATTCTGTAATTTACTCCTCTCCTTAATTTCCAGTTGTGGTTACACATTCAAACAGTGACAGTTAACAGTTGATGTGTCTCTATCGTTTGTCAGGGCAACTACTACTTTCTCTCTTTCTCTACAGCATTTTATTCCTGCCTGATGGCTACTGGTTCTGCTCTACTCATTGTATTTTCTGGTTTCAGGCCAAGCAGATTTCCTACATGGGTAAGATGACTTAGATACACATCATAGAACAAGACCTTGGGGAAAAGGGACATCAAATATCTCTTGAAGCTTTTTACTTTAGTTTCTCCCTTTACTGCTTTGCTGCCCACTATTTCTCTTTTATTGCCTCTAGTTATAAGGAGCATCCTAGTTATTTTAATTATACTTTCCTTTTTGCTGCTTACCTCAAGGTTTTTTCTGTCCAAGCACTCCCTTGGATCTCCTCCTTTTACCTCATCATTTGCATTTAGGACATAGATTTCATCAATGATTCCCTAATATTCTCTACTGGGCATCTTTAAAGATGACCATGTTGTGCATCACAATGCATTCATTTGGGTTCTTTTAGGCTTCTTTTCTGTAAAGGCACTGCAATAAACAAATAACATCGTCCTGTAAAATCAGTGCATCACAGAACAAGGCCCACTATATTGTAAGTCATGAGCTGAATTCAGCAAGGATATTTCCAATTTACTTGTCAACTTGTGCGACTGGGATATTTTATTATTTTTTTTAATGGATTCTACTCACCACCTTTGGATCAAGGACATACCGAAGGTACAATGAACATTACAGGTCACTTATTAATTGCAATTCTTTTTTGGAATTGTATGATGGCTGATTGCTAATACAATAAACTATCTTCCTTCTATACTGATTGAAATCAATGGGAAAGGTTAGTCATGGCTTAATTTAAGACCTGTTGATTTAAATGGGAATCAAGTGCAACAAAATTACTTTGGATCCAACCCAATTATCTTTATACCATCTTAAAAATCAAATCAAATCCAAACCAGTTCACAACATTCAACTTTAAAACACCAATTAAAAACAACAACAACAATTCAGTATTGTTACAACTGAAAGACAACCTTTCTTTGTTAGTTAAAGGCCCAGGATGGTTAGCTGACATTTCCTCAATAGGAAGTAATGCTTGGCAGATATCTAAATATCTCTTTTGTCTGTTAGGTATGTATCAGAGCTTAGAGAAAGTGACTCTCATTCCCGGAAAAGGAGAAGGGCTGATGTAAGGAGTGTGTGTGTGTATGTGTGTGTTGGAAGGAGGGCAAGATAAAAATGATCAATATTATCTACTCTGACTGGCAGCAACTCTCCAAGGTCTCAGGCAGAGGTCTTGCCCATAAAATCCTACCTGATCCTTTTGGCAGGAGATGGCAGCATTGAGCCTGAGGCCCTCTGCATACAATGTAGGTGCTCTACCACAGAGCCATGGCTGCCCACTCTATAAGATATGCACATACAGCATTAATGAAACCTGAAATAAAAATTGAATATTGTCTAGAACTGCCACAGAATTTTGCCTAAAGCAACAGTTCAAGGCAAACTGGAGGTTTCCGCTTGGGGAAAACCGTCAAAGAATGTTGAGCAAAAAGTGTGTTGATGAGACTAGATATCCCTAAATTGCAACTGAGTTTTGCCTGAAGTGAACTGATGTGCCAAATGTGGATGGTTTTGAATGAGTTAAATATTGAAAAGTAGTAAAAAGAATTTTGGAAAGACTAGGGAAACATCTCAGAGGGCTTCTGTACATATTGCATGTGTAAAGGGTGGAAATAATGAATTGAGCCAGGTAAATACGGTACAAATTAGGGCCACATTTATTGAATAATCAATATCTGAGAAGGGAAAGAAGTGCAGGTCTTTGGCTATACTGGCAACTGGCTAGTAGAGGTCTTTGGGGCAATGCATCCATCCATCCCTGAGGGGCAGAGCCGGTAAATCACCACCCATCAGTTTTACACCACCCTGGTGCTTGGAGGCCTTTCCAATGTCACCTCCTCACAGAGCCGCAAAACTCTGATCAAGTGAGTTGAGTCAGCCTCAAAGGTGGTCTGTATCTCCCAAGCTGGGCCGCAAAACCCTGAGCCAAGAACCTTGGGAGTTGCCAATCACCTAAAAGGTGCCAGCGGATGTTCACCAACCCTATCCCCACTGAATATTCCTGCACTTACCTGCCAAATGTGACCGACTTGAACCAAACCAAACAGTCAATTAAAATTAATCCCAACCACAGCATCACAGTGTAGAGTGGGCAAGACACATACATTGCCACACATACATATGGCCAATTGAGGCAATGAGCCACAATTCCTACTCAGCCCCCTAACAGGCAACCAGTAGAGCGCACACTGCTGGGAGGGAGGGAGGGTGTCGTGAATGAAAGAGCTGAGGGCAGGGCTGCTGTGACTAATATTTAGAGATGTCCACAAACCTGTGGCAGGCCCTGCCCCGCCTCACCTCTCCGCGGCGCCCCCCCCCACGATATTCTCAGCGGCGTGGAGCGATTCTCTGTGCCGCTCGAGCTGGCCGCACTGGTCCCATTGTGTCACTTCCGACTGGTGCTTGCAGGCCTTTCCAATGTCACCTCCTCACAGAGGTGACAGCCCTGTTGCTTAACAGCCCTGTTGCCCTGGTCTCTATGGAAAATATGCAGCACGGGGTCCCAGTGACATGACGGGACCGGTGTGGCTGGCTCAACACGGAGAGGCGAGGGAGCCCCGGGACCTGGTAAGGCCCGCTCGCACGGATGTACTTCGAGCCCTACCTGGGCCCAAAGTTCTCCGCAGCTCGGTCCTCCGCGGCGGCCCAATCCCACTCTTCTGAGCGGCGTGGAGCATTCTCCGTGGCCGCGCCACTTGAGCCGCCGCTGCCGTACCTGCCTGCCCACCGCCACCCACCACCGCCCGCCGCCCGCCGCCCGCCTCCTGCTGCTGCCGCCGCTGCCACCCGTCGTGTCACGTCGCGTCATTTTTGCTGCGCCAGAAGTGACGCGACGGGACCAGCGCGGCGCGGGCGGCTCTCCATGGACACGAGCAGGCCCGGTTCAGGCCTCACCTCATGCCCGCGAGAAGCTCTCATACATCCCTACCCGCTCGCCTCAGGCGGGCATGAGCGGGGCCGATTTCGCCCCACTACGCCCGAACGAGGCGAGCGGTTACATCTCTACGTAATATTGGCCTTGGTGTCCCACCCGCCAAGGTCCTCATAGAAGCACGCTAGTCATGCAATTGGCCCCTTGACTTGCTGTCCCCAACAAGCAAACTCCTCCGCTCCCCAAGCTGTGCAGGATCAGTGGAAGAGTATTGTTCCTGTAAGTAGAAATTCTATTGTAGGTGTAAAGGGGAAATAAAGAGTCAAGACACAAAATATAGAGTATAATATGGCCACATTTATTGATAATCAATGATCTGTGAAGGGATGGAGTGTGGGTCTAATTAAGCCGGCCCAATGGCCAGTGAAGCTGTTTTCGGGTGAAGCATTGCAAGCCGAGGGGTGGCACTGCATCTTGCCACCCCCCAGTTTTATACCACCGTGGTGCTGGGAGGCCTTCCCAGTGTCACCTCCACTCGGTGCTGCAGAACACCAATGCAGGTCACGTAGGAAGGCCTCAAAGGCTGAGCCACAGAACTCAGCAATGGGGAGCCTCAGATTATCACCAGTCACCTAAAAGGTGCCATTGGATGCTCACCAGGCCCTACCCACTGCCAATTCCTGCACTTACACGCCAAATGTGACCAAGTTGAATTGAAAATGGGAAAGAATACAAAGAAGAAGAAAAAACCCAAGCCCCGCCTCAGTGTGGTGTAGGTGAAACACGCACGCTGCCCTCTAAGGCCAATCAGAGCAGTGAGCCAAAATTCCTACTTGGCTTCGGGAGACCAGAGGAGCCCACACTGAAAACAGGGAGGGAGGGCGCTGCAAAAGGAAACGAGGCCGAGGACAGGGTTGTCAGGCCTAATATGGGCCCCTGGCATCCCACCCTCCAAGGCCCTCATTGGTAGAGAGAGATCATGTGAGTAGTCTCTCTTTCATTCCCCCCACCCGCAAACGGCGTAAAGTTCTCCCCACCCACAGCTGCGCATGGTCAGGGGAAGGGGATTGTAGAACCTTGAGACAATGAAAACATAACCCACCTTGTATTTGTGAAATCTTTTAATGGTGTGCCCATCATTTTGGGTAACAGATATATTCTTTCCCCTCTTTCAATCCCTACAATTCAGATAAATTGGATATTTCCACTCATCATCTACTAGTTTATTAGTACAGTCATGCCTTGGATTGAGAGCATAATTTGTTCTGGAAACGTGCTTGTAATCCAAAACACTCTTATATCAAAACGAAATCCCCCCCAAAAAATTTGTACAGAGATTTTTAATTTAAGCCATACTACAGTACTTGTATTGCAAGACGTCGCTTGTATATCAAGTAAAAAATAAATAAATAAATATTTAAAAATTTGCTTGTCTTGCAAAACGCTCTTAAACCAAGTTACTTGCAATCCAAGGTATTACTGTACATTTATATCCCAGCTTTTTCCCATCACGGAACTCAAGATGGTACACATAATGTTCCCAGGAGGTCTCCCCTCCCATTCAGGCACTGACCCAATCCAGACCTGCCAATCTTCCACAAAGTTTGCTGTATCATGTGCCCTCAGACCATACTCTGTGACATAGTCATTTGTCCACTGGTTCCACCAGCTGATATGGATGTGAAATCTGCATGGGTGTTGTTGTTTTTAAATAGTGAATACAGCAGTATCCCAGAGAGAAATGCTTCTGCACAGGCCACACCACATACTGCATTCGCACTTGGGAGTATTGACAGTTGCCATCATGCACCCATAGTAATGGTCCTGTGTCATCCCAGAATAGCTCCTGCTGATATAGGTTGTTGTGCAAGGCAGAATTATCCTCTTCCTTGCTCCTTCTTTCCTTCTTCCATGTTTGTCTGCCTTCTTTGCATCTATTTTCCCATTACCCTAAACCTATTCACAAATGCCAATTTGCAAATTTCAGCAAATATTAATTTTGCATTGAATATTCAGTTCCACCTGTGTAAACTTATGCATCTCTCCCCCCCCCATCTCCCCCTTTTTTTCATTCATCACCAGTCCAGAGAATCCCATCTCTAACTCTGGCAAAAGATTTTCTGTTTGAATTCTGGTCTTCAAGCTGTGGGACTTAAAGTAAAACAAAACTCCAAATGGCAAGACAAGCCTTGTTCAAACAGTACGAAGAGAAGGTCAACATGTTGGAAGTAGTGAAGGATGCTATCTCTGCACAGTGTAAATCTAACAAGGAAGAAACTAAACACATTTTCTTCCCCCTTTCCAAAAATGAAATAGACCAGAATATTAATCTTTACCAATCAAACTTGAAATATTATCCAGCAAACATTTTCCTTCAATTCTCTAAGCAGGTTAAAAACAATCTCCTAAACAGCAAAGCCAAATAAGAAAGATGCAAATGGAAGAAAAAATGAAACATGGCTAGCAAGCTCGCTCTCTCTCTTCTCTCTTGCATACACACACACACATCTACATACATATATATATGTATGTATATGTATGTGTGTGTCAAGAAAGGGGACAGGTTTACATTATCACCGCAGTGGACCATGGCTTATTTCAGCCACAGTGGGTTGTGGTGTGTGCCAGCAGCCATTTTGAATATTCAAGCCAGAACCTATGGGCTGTTTTAGAGTAGTGGGTGGTTTGTTAACCAACCACACCAACAGACCTCCCTCACCAGGTTCAGATGTCACAATAAGCCACAGCGACTGCTCACTGTGACTGGAATAATGAAAATGGCTGCCAGCACGCACCACAACCCAACGTGGCTAAAATGAGCCATGGTGGGCTCTATTGATACTGTCCTGCTTAAGGCTGGCCGGCAGCCAGCAGCTGTCTTGGCTTCTGGGAGCGTTGCCAAGTCCGACTGAGATAAGATAAGGAATTCACACAGGGAGCAGGGAAAAGCGTAGTCAAACAGTCCGGGGATTTTAGCCAGTAAAGTTCTTACGAAAGTCCAAGGATCAAGCAAAGCCGTCGTCAGGGTCAGTCCGAGTAAAGTCCAAGAGTCCAGGGTTCAAGGCAAGGTTCAGGAGCAGGGTCCGGGATCAGGAACAAGAGTCATGGAAGACGTTGTTTCCCAATACCCATGCTCTAGTGAGTGCGTGCTTTTCTACAGCCTGCTGCCGGGCATGCCCGTCCCACAGCTGGAGCTCTTCAGCAGCAGGCTGATTATAAAAGCCTCACAAGGCCGACGTCCTGGTTTGCAGCCGGACGCTGCATCGAGGGGCCTGCATCTGTTCCTGCCTTTTCATCGCCCGCCTTTGTCTGGGAGTTGGGGCCTGCGCTATCTCCGGCTCTGATTCTGACTCTTCTCGGGCTGGGGAACTCCCACGGGTCATGCCAGAGGGGCCTGCCAGCTCTTCAGCTGCCCGGTCGGCCCCGTCTGGAGCAGCAGTGTCTGCACTCTGCTCCTGAGGAGCGTCCAGGGCCCTGGGTGAGTCACACTCGTCTTCAGAGGAGGATTCCTGGAGGGGGGTCATGACAGATAATGTGAACTTGGCCACTCTCCAATACTTAATGCTCATAGGGTGCAACAGAAGAGTAATACTAATGCAAGAGGGTTTCTCTAACAAAGTTGTACTGCTTTAGTGGCACTCGGCCATAGGAACACAAGAAGCTGGAGTCAGACTACTGGTCCATCTAGTCCAGTTCTGTTGACACTGACTGCAGTGTCTCTACAGGGTTCCAGGCAGGATTCTTTCCTACCCCTACCTGGAGATGCCAAGGAATGGGATGGTTGTATGAGAATTTAGAAAGTGCTGTTCAGCAAGCAAGAATTTGGTTTGTTCAGCTGTTCGCGATCGTTCATGATAGTTCTCCCTTTGTCTAGTTGTTCATCTCAAGGTTCGCGAGTGTGCGGGAAAGGTGAACAGCTCGTGAGCCGTATGTGAACGCAAAACCCCCAGAAATTTGTATGCCTAGGATTGAGCCTGGGATCTTCTGCATGTGAAGTGTGTGCCCCTACCATTGCACTACAGTCCCTTCACAGGGGCGTATGCCATTTTCATGGGCGAGAGCCTGTGTGGTTTAGCAGTGTTCAAAATTGAATTGGGAAGGCAATGGGTTCAAATCCCTGCTGAGTCATGTAGTTTTCTGGGTTACCTTGTGCCTCTCAGTGCAACCTACCTCACAGGGTGTTGTGTGGAAAAAAATAATGGAATAACTCTATGTATGCCATTGAGAACTGATTGCAGGGAAAAGTGGCTTAATAATATAGGAAGTTGGTATTCAACTTGTTCTGGATCAGGTTGCACTCCCCCTGAAGTAACAGGTGCATTGCTTGAGGGGTACTCCTTCATCCAACATTGTCACCAGAGATCCAAGTGGCCTCAGTGGTTCGGAGCACCTTTTACCAGTTTTGGTTTGTTCACTAGCTGCAGCCTTTCCTGGACGGGCATACCCTTGCCACAGTGATCCATGCTCTGGTAACCTCAAGGCTGCATAACCCCCTTATACGTAGGGCTGCTCTTGAAAATGGTTCTGAAGCTTCCACTTCTACAGCATTTGGTAGCTAGAATTCAAGCCAGTTTACCAAGATAAAGCAATGCCACACTAATTAGTAAGTAATTACATTGCTTCTCTATTCACCACTGAGCCTAATTCAAGATGCTGGTTATCACCTTTAAAGGCCCAAATATCTGAAGAAGGACCTCCTTTTCTATCTTCCTGCTCATACACTAAGATCTTCTGAGGAGGCTTTTCTCTGAGTACCATCAGTGGCAGAATACAGTATGCACTTACAAAAGAGAGGATAAGGCTTACCATTAGAAGTAGCACAGCTTCTTTATTTTTCTTTTTAAGGTTTTTGTTTTTACTGATGCTGCTTAATATGGCACCATTAACACCTGTGTTGACAGCTTGGCCACCGTTTTGCATCCCCCAGGTCTACCATAGTTCTCTGGCAGCCTTCCCCAACCTGGATCCATTTGGATGTGTAGGACTAAAGCTCCCATGGTCCCCAGCCGGCATGTTCAAGGACTATGTTGGCTGAGGATGATGGGACTTGCAGTCCAACATATATAAAGGGCACCAGATTGGGGAAGTCTGTTTAAGGGCATTGTTTGTATGTGGAGAGGAGAAATGGTGACTGCCACAAAAGTGGTGGAGAAAATTCAGAGAGAATTCTGCAAGGTGAATCATTCTTTTCCTGGCAGAGGGAGGGGATGAGATGAGCACAAGAAAAATGTCAGACAGTTTTTTCTCAGAAAAAGTCTTCTGGGGGGAAAATCAGCTAAAGGATGCTTTGCTTTTAAGTATGTAAATGCCAATGACCCAAAATGTAAGAGAAAGTAAGGAGTTGCCCCATATATTTTTGGGGAAAAAATCACATTAACTTGGAAGAAGATGCTGTACTATTTGGAGCAGCAGAAGCAGGGATAAAGTAAGCATACTTCCGAAATTCTCCTCATCCCAATTTCTCCCCAGATTCCTGAGTTCTGAATCAGCTAATCTAAAGTAGAATGGATACATTAGGAATCCTCTGATATTCCTGTGATGTCTCTGAGCTCCTTTACAGAGAGCATTATGAGGTAGGCTGAATTAGAGGTGTGTCTAGTTGTTCCAGGCCAGCTTTACCACTAGATCAACCCTAAATCCATTACTCAATTGTTGTCAATTGGCAACTATTGAGTTAATAGACGATTATATTTTTAATCTGTCCAATAGCCAGAGTTCTCTGGGTTAATTACAAATAGTTAAAAGAATAAAATACAATACAAATATTTAAAAGCATAAGACACAATACAACACAACAAACAGCACAGGAATAGATAAATCTAAAGGTATACAAGAACAACCATAAAAAAATCTAAAAGTGAAGTCTCTAAAACAACTGGCGGGAAAGAAAGGACTTAATCTGGCACTGAAAGGTAATTACAGTAATACCTTGGTTTGAGAGTAACTTGGTTTGAGAGCGTTTTGCAAGACAAGCAAATTTTTAATTTTTTTTTATTTTTTAACTTGATATACAAGCAACGTCTTGCAATACAAGTACTGTAGTACGGCTTAAATTAAAAATCTCTGTACAAATTTTTTTTGGGGGATTTCATTTTGATATAAGAGTGTTTTGGATTACAAGCACATTTCCGGAACGAATTATGCTCTCAATCCAAGGCATGACTGTATGTAGGTGCCAGGTTAATAACTAGCAGGACTATTTATTTATTTCATTTAACACATGGATTAGGGATCAGGCCTGTGGTTTACGCTGGCTCAGCTTGTCTGAGCGTGGAAAGCTAAACAGGGTCAAGCCTGGTTATTACCTGGATGGGAGACCCCTCCTCTAGTTTCCTGCATTGAGCAGGGGGTTGGACTCAATAGCCTTGTAGACACCTTCCAACTCTATGATCTATGAAATCTATGAAACATGTTTATTCCTGCCTTCAAATGTGTTCCAACAATGGCTAACAAAGTTTCAAAATAAAATAATAATTAAAATATGAAATCTTAATATTTTGATGATTTAAATATGTACAGTCTTTCTGAGTTTTTTTAAAAAAAACATTCACCTAAATTTTGTCTTGATAGTAATTTCTTTTATCTGTCCTGAATCTCCCACCAACCAGCTTCATGGGATGACCCCAGGCCATCCCATCTCTCATATTATGAGAGAGGGATAAAAATGTCTCCCTGTCCACTTTCTCCACACCATGCATAATTTTATACACCTCTTTCATGTCTCCCCTTACTCGCATTTTTTTCTAAGCTAAACAATCCCAGCTGTTATAACCTTTCTTCACAGGGGAGTTGCTCCAGCCCCTTGGTCATTTTTGTTTCCTTTTTCTTCACATTTTCCAACTCTACAATGTCCTTTTTTAGATGCAGTGACCAGAACTGTAGACAGTATTCTAAGTGCGGTTGCACTATAGATTTGTATAAGGGCAGTATGCTCTTGGCAGTTTTGGATCCCGTATGAACACCTGCCACATCTCCAGAACACCTCTGCCACAGCACTGGCAGTGAAACACTGCAATGTTCAATGAGCAAGAATGTTTGAAGATAATGCATCAACAAGAGGTATAACAAGGGATTTATATAGATTGATCCAAAAAGCAAAAGAACAAGAGGATCAGCTTAAGACAGTATGGGATAATGAATTTGAAGAGGTGACCTCGAAGGTGGGGTGGAACAATATATGGGATAGACGGATTGTGAAAATGATGTCAATTAGGATAAAGGAAAATTTTTATAAACTAATTTGGAGATGGTATTTAACTCCAGTAAGATTAAATAGAATAGATAATAATTGTTCTGCATTATGTTGGAGAGGATGTCAGGAAAAAGGGACATATGCTCATATGTGGTGGAGTTGTAAAAATGTATTGGTGTTTTGGCGAGAGGTTTTTACAGAAATATCGAAAATTATTGGTTCTAATTTAGAGGTCTGTCCAAAATTAGCATTGTTATCAATAACTGAGAAGCTTATTTGTGATCAAAATACGAAGGAGTTAATTGTAAACTTGTTAACTGCGGCCAGGCTAATGATAGTGAGAAATTGGAAAGTACAACATGTTTTCCTAATAACAGACTGGTATAAGGAAGTTTGGGACATAGCCCTAAATGATAATCTAACTAGTAGTATCAAATGCAAAAAAGGATTGCTAAAGAAGAATAATTTTATGGAGATATGGAATCAATTACTAGACTATGTATTAATAAAGGGGAAGGGTAACATGCCTTGTCAGGATATGTTATATTTTTTGGAATTTAGACTTTATTTGATCAGGAGGATAGAAGTATATTAATTGGTCCCTTGGAGGGTGGGGGGGAGCACTTTATGATTTATTGTATGTTGATTATGTTATATTTGTGTGATAATTTTGTATTTTGCTAAATATATTTTCTGTGTTATAATTTGTTTTGAAAAATAAATAAAATATTAAAAAAAAAAAGAATGTTTGAAGAGGGAAACTACAGATGTCCAGCTGAAAGCTTGGAATCCATGTGGACAGGAACCTTGATTGCACTGATTTCCTTACTGCACGTAGAATTCTAAGCATATACCACTGAGCGCATACAAAAATTCCCTCTTCAGACCTTCCACTCAACATAGGAAGTTCAGGAGTAGAGTTTCAGCATGCAAGTAATAGGGTTGGTTGGATCCAGATTTAATCATACTTTTAGACCCATTGGAATCAATGTGATTTACATTTGTCATGACTAACTTAAGTTCTATCAATTTCACTTTAAATATGGCTAAATCTGGATACAACCCATAGAAGGCTGCAGGAAAGACAATGAGTGAGGGGGTGGAGTGTTGGTAATCATGTGTGTAGGAAAGGAGAATGACTGTATACAAGTACACTCCTACCCTTATCTGGTTTATAACACCAATAACTCAGAAACAAATATTGCAGGGTTATATACATACCATGGAGTGATTCATCTATTCTTCTTCTGATTCCTTTTTTTTTTTAAATACACAGTTCATATGCTTTTCTTTATTTGGCCTTCTACAGAGTTGGAGTTATACCATCTTCCAGATTCTTTCCCTAAGGAAATTCCAGAATATGACGTGTGTTTTTATTTCATATTCACAATCTAGGATTTATTCTAAAAAGGCTTCCAACTGATATACACAGTCAATAAACAATGCACCAGGAGGTTGATATGATAGGCTAAAATGGGAGAAAAAGATAAGATTCTTCTGGTGTGTTGTTGATAGACTGAACTGTACTGCAGTTGCAGCCTCTCTTAGAATGGTCAATATTGTATGCTGAAATAGGAGGGGGAACAGTAGATGTATCATCTTTCCAAGTATTTCCTGTGGAGACCAATGTCTATCTTTATTGAGAGTGAAAACAAATGATGAGGCTTGAGAATGAATGGCAGGGATTTGTATGAAAAGTCTAGTAAAATATTCCAGATTAGACCACTACAATGCATTTTACTTTGTGCCATCTTGGAAGACCATTCAGAAGACCATACACGCCTGTGGCTTACGCTGGCTCAGCTTGTCTGAGCGTGGAAAGCTAAGCAGAGTCAAGCCTGGTTATTACTTGGATGGGAGACCCCTCCTCTAGTTTCCTGCATTGAGCAGGGGGTTGGACTCGATAGCCTTGTAGGCTCCTTCCAACTCTATGATCTATGAAATCTATAAGATACTGCAGTTAGCTTGCAATATGACTGTCAGGCTGCTAAAAGGACTGGCCAGTGAGAATGTTATCTTGTCAGAGCTCAAATAGCTGAATTGGCTCCTGATCACTTGTATTGGCTGTTGGTACACTTCCAGCCATAATTTACAGTGCTGGTGTGGTGCATACCGTCAAAACCCTCCATGTATTGGGACCTGTGTAAGCTGCAGGATCAGCTACTCCAGAATGAGCCTACCTACACACTTAGGTCATCTTTGAAGGCCCTTCTCTGAATGCCCCCACCATCTGAAGTGAGGATGGTGGCAACTGGAGAAAGATCCTTCTCACTTATCTGAGTTCCACTTATAGAATGCTTTACCCAGTGAGACTTCCCTAATGCCAAAAGGCAAACACCATTTGCGTGCGCAAAAGAGGAAATAAGAGTCGAGACACAGAATGATGGTGAAATTAAGGGCCACATTTATTGATTGGGGGATCTGGGAAGGGACGAGTGCGGGTGCTAGCTAAACCGGCTCTCGGCCAGTATACCCTTCAATGGGCGAAGCATCCCAATCGGAGGTGTGGCGCTGTAACTCGCCACTCCCCAATTTTACACCGTACGGTGTCGGAAGGCCTCCTCCATGTCACCGCACGGGGCCCTGAAACGCCATGCGGGTGAGAGGAATTGGCCTCAAAGGTGGACCCTGTCTCCCTGGCTGTGCCATGAAACTAGGCTCAGGGTAGGCTAAGGTATCGCCAGTCACCTGAAAGGTGCCGTGGGATGATCACCGAACCTCACCCCACTGCCTAAAACCCGCACTTACCGCCAATGTGACCAGATCAGGGGACTACGCAAAACAAAAAAGCACCCAACCCAAGAACACAGTGCAGAGTAGGCGAAACACGCACACCACCACCAGGCCAATCAGCAATGGTGAGCCAAAATTCCTACTCGGCCCCGTCAACCGGCGACCAGAAATCCCACACTGTGAATTGGGAGGGAGGGGGGGAGCTGCTTTGAGAAAAGAGGCAGAGGGTGGAGCAACGCTGCCTAATAAAGGCCTCCGTCGCTCCTCCCCCAGCCTTAAGCCCATAGGTGTTTTCAAATTAAAACAGCCTCAGCTCTCATTCCTCCACGCACGCAAACAGTCCTCCCACCAACAGCTACGCATTGGTGGGGGAAGGGGATTTTAATCTGTGATGGAAAATGTTTCAATCGCTGCTACTTATCCTGCCTTTTATTTATTGTTGTTTTATTATTGTTACTATTTTTATTGTTAATCATTTTAATTTTATTTTATAAAATGTGATTTGAAGAATGGGATATAAACTGATTAAATGAGCAAACAAATATTCAGTTAACAACAAAACTTTCAGTTTACCGTGTTGTTTTAAGAGCTGTCCATGTTCACTCAAGCACCAAAATGCTGGGAAATCACAGCTGTTAAGGCCATACCTTTAACTTTTGTTATTTAGGCAATATAGATACGGCATGGTATCATATGCGGTACCTGTGGCAGGGGGTTAGACTAGACGAACTTCAAGGTACCTTCCAACTATCATTTTATATAGATGTTATTGGTTTCCAGTTGGTATTTGAAATGGTAGCTTCAATTGAATAGACACTGTGTGTCAATATGAACAAGCAAATCTGTCCAGTGAACAGACAAATTTGGGACTTAGGTCCACCCACTCTATTTATTTCTTCCAACCATTAAATGCTAAGAGGTGATCCCCTTAAAATGCTTTCTAGGTGTCCCATACAATTGTAGCCCCATGTTACGAGTGTGTTGGATGAATCATACCCTGCCATTATAATAAGAAATCAGGGGGACAGCAGGTGATATGAGGGCTCATATTCAGCAAATGTCTCAGTGGTTTGATCTGAAACTTGGCAATGTAGGAGGTGTAAGTTTGAGAATAGTCTCTGCTCATTTTCAGGTACAAAGGGTAAGACATGGCTTATTTATAGTCATTTAAAAATTGACAAGTGACCTCCAGCAGTTTGACAGATACGGTTTCCTTTTGCATAGACTTTGCTGGGGCCACGTTTATTGTTTCATTTCTGCATTTGCACAGCATCTTTCAGGAAACTGTTTGTTTTGTCAGATCAGGGGAAGGTATTTTACACATTGGGGCCTAGTAGTAGCATTAAAAAAAAATCTGATGGGTTCAGCCCATTTCATTCTATGGCAGTTCATAAGGGGTCTCTCTGGGCATGCTCAGAATGATCCTGCAGGGGGGATGGGGTGGAATGTGGGTGAGTGTGGTTGGTTGCCAGGCAGGTGGGATGGAAGGGGGACAAGGGTGGCTGGGGTTGAAATGTTGATTAAGATGAGGAAGTTGGGAGAGTGAGGTTTTTGTTGTTGTTTTGATTTTGGGAGTGGGGACAGGGGCAATGACGAGTCATCTAAACCTGAAGTGACCCATCCTCACAACATCTTTTCTCTGTACCCATCTGTGCATGCTGTGTTATACGGCCCACAGCTGACTGCTTCTATCTGAGTGGCCTCCTTTTTTATATTCAGCTTCATTTTTATTTTTATTTTTAGCCTCAAAAGTGCTAGGCCTCAGGGCTGTTGTTTGATTGGCCTGTGGCTCACGTTGGCTCAGCTTGTCTGAGTGTGGAAAGCTAAGCCAGGTCAGGCCTGGTTATTACTTGGATGGGAGACCCCTCCTCTAGTTTCCTGCATTGAGCAGGGGGTTGGACTCGATGGCCTTGTAGGCCCCTTCCAACTCTATGATCTATGAAATCTATGACTTCTACCAACCTTCTAACTCATGAAGAAAAGGGGCTGCTGAGTGCCTTGTTAGGGGCAGAGGGCTCAGTACCTATATAGGGCTTGGCTCAAATTGAGAATTAATTTTCATTGTTGATAAATATTTCTGACTTATAATGGGATTTATTTATTTATTTATTTATTTATTTATTTTCCTGTCTGTAGGGAAAGCTCTGTCAGTCACACAGCCACAACGTTTCTCCCTAAGTATGTTTACTCACAAGTAAATCCCAAATTGATGAGCTGAAAAACACTATGCATACCCTGAGTGAAACTGCAGATATTTTATGGATGTAAATTTATTTATTAAAATGTCCCCCTGCACTAATGTGCAACAAAGCATATACACTTGTGTCTAAAGCAATTAGGGGTGGAGTGGGTCAGTAACACTTTCAGCACTCTCTTTTCCATTCATGTTTTTGTTAAATGAATCGTGTGCTGTTGGTCAAGATCTACAAGACCCTGTTTACTCAGACATAGATCCCACTGAGTTGAATGGGACTTACTCCAAGTAAATGTGGTGATTCTGAACCGCTGTAGCCACTTACAAGATAGCCTGCAAAATATCCTTCTGCAGAGAGGGAGCTCTCCAGCTCTTCAAAAAATCACAGAGACTGTGTATGAGAGAGAGACCTTATGTTGCATTGCCTAGGCAACCAGTCAAAGCTACATTACTCATATTCTTCTTAGTCATGCATGCCCTCAGGCACTGTTTTTTCAGAAACAGCAAACCAGCCAAAAAATCATTCATTAAATTAAGATAGGTCTGATATAGATCTAGGCAAGTTAGTTGCCCATGATTTTTGGAGGTAGAATCGCACTGATTCAAGCCAGATGTACAGTAATACCTTGGATTGCAAGTAACTTGGTCTGAGAGCGTTTTGCAAGACAAGCTAATTTTTTAAAATAAATTTTGACTTGATAAACAAGTGACGTCTTGCAATACAAGTAGTGTAGGGATGTAACCGCTCGCCTTGAGTGGGCGTAGCGGGCTGAAATCAGCCCCACTCATGCTCACCAGAGACTCGCTTTGATATAAGAGTGTTTTGGATTACAAGCATGGTTCTGGAATGAATTATACTTGCAATCCAAGGTATTACTGTACTGTTACAACAGATAATCTGGGTGTTAGATTCCCTCCAAGGAAAGAGGCAAACCTCACCCTATTGCAACAGGTTTGGGATCTTTGGCTGGAGTAAAAACGTGCCCAGGTGGGTGAAGCATATGCTTCATCCTTTAACACTAAACATAGACTTGACAAACTAACACTGAACTTGAGACACGTTCAGAAGGAAAGAAGAGCCGTTTATTTAAGAAGAAATATAGAGCAGGTACAGTGTCTTAGTTCCTGGTCTTACAATGTTTTACATAATAATTCAGGCAGCAAAATGTACCTCCTGCATCTCCAGTCATCTACTATATAAAAGTGAATGTTTGTCCGTTTGTCCGTACGTGGGTCTGTGTCGTGTGGGTTCATGTCGCATAGGCTCCTACCCGGTTGGACGGATCCACCCCAAACTTGGCATGCATACTCCCCATCACCCAAGGACAAGACTGGTGGGTTAAAATCTCCTAAAAACCCTCGCCATGCCTGTACAGGCCCAAAATAGATGGGAGCCAATGGCGTCACTTGGAATGCTAGCAGGGGCCATTCAGGAGGCATTATGCAAATAGCTCCACACTCCACTGGCATATAGAATGTTGGTATCCACAGGGGCCCAATCAGAGGTGCATATGCAAATCTCTTCTACGTCCAAACAGAATGTTTATATGAACTGCAGCCAGGGCCTACTCGGGGGTGGGGGTGGGGGAATTTCAAAGAAACAACGCCATTGTGTACTCCTGGGGGGGGCACACAGGGATTTCATTGTGTGGTCCTGCAGGGTGTGTGTGCAGGGAATTCATTGTTGTGTGGTCCCAGGGGAGGGAAGCAGGGATTCCATTGTGCGGTCCGGGGAGGGGGGCAGCAGGGATTTCATTGTGTAGTACTGGGGGGGGGGGGAAGAACAGGGAATTCATTGTTGTGCAGTCCCAGGGGGGGATGCAGGGATTTCATTGTGTAGTCCCGGGGGGGAAAGCTGGGATTTCACTGTGTGGTCCGGACACACACACAGGGAATTCATTGTTGCATAGTCCCGGGGGCGGGGGAAGAAAACAGGGATTTCATTGTGCAGTACCATGGGAAAGGGAGCAGGGATTTCAATGTGTAGGCCAGGGGGGGCAGGGAAAACATTGTTGCATAGTCCCGGGGGGGGAGGGAAGCAGAGATTTCATTGTGCAGTCCCTGGGGGAGCTGGGATTTCATTGTGCAGTCCCAGGGGAGCTGGTAGTAGTCCCAGGGGTGGGGTGGGGAAAGCAGGGATTTCATTGTGTGGTCCGTGGAGGGGGGGACAGGGAAAACATTGTTGCATAGTCCTGGGCAGGAAGTCTTCACTGTGTAGTCCCGGGGGAGCTGGGATGTCATTGGGGCAGTCCGGGGGATTCATGTGTAATCCTGAGGGAGCGGGGATTTCATTGTGTAATCCTGGGGGAGCTGGGATTCCAAGGGATTCCAAACAGCGGACAGCTACCTTAAGGAATTTCGAACAAATAGTACCTATAGGAAAAGGACGACCCGGGCAACGCCGGGTAAAAAAAAGCTAGTATTCTATAATCTAGATAGAAATTATCCCTGAGCCTTTTGGTAGCCTATAGACAGCTGGGCGGGGGAAAGACCCCCCACCCTGGCAAGGAAAAGAAAGGATAAAGAAGGAATCCATTGCTCCCTTTCTTGTTGTTGGTCCCACGTTGGAAGGGGGTCCTGCATAGCAGAGGGGAGCAAGAGATGCTCACACTCCTGCTTGCTGACTTCTATGGGCTAAGTTTGAGTTCTTATACCTTTTCCACAGCACAGTTTGAGTTCTTATAACTTTTCGTGTGCACAGGGGGAGAGAGGTTGTTTGCGGGGGGGAGGAATAAGACGAACGGGGTGCGTTTGTCCGCTTGAAATCCCCCCTTTTGAAATTCTCGCACATCCCTATAAAATGCCCTACTGAGTTCAATAGGACTTCCTTCCAGGTAAGTGTGTATAGGATTGCAGCCTGTACAGCGTGTGATTTTTTTTCCTAATTACATTTCTTCCTTTCTTTTTCCAATGAGTTTCTCATTTTCAGTTTCATGTTTGCCTGATCAGAGAGTTTGAGGCATAGACTCTTAAAACATAATCAGATTCAATTAACAAAAACTCTTTTCAGTTTAACAAGTTTTGTTAAGGGCTCTCCATGTTCACTCAAACTCCGAAATGCTGGGAAATTACCACTGTTAAGAGCCATGACCTTAGCAGAAACATTATTTAGGTAATATGGATATAGTTTTAGTATCCTATACTATGGCTAGTTCTGGCTTCAAACTACCTTGGAGCTGCATGGCTGTCAGTGGCAGAGTGGTGTGGATCTAAGTCCTGGATTTGTCTGTTCACAGGAATAGACTCATGTAGTCTATGCAACTGAAGCTATCATGCAACTGAAGCTACAGTTCCACATTACAAGTAGCCAACCAGCAACCCATACACAGGTAGAATCATAGACTTGTAAGGGACCCTGAAGGTTATCTTGTCTACCTCCCTGCCACAGGTATGTAAAAAGAGCAGACATGCCATTTAAGAATAGAAAACCAATTGTAGTGTGTGTTGCTGTTTTCCTCTGCAAGCTCAATAGCCCCTTCCTCAAGGGTTATTGTTTGTTTGTTTTACCCAACTGAGGGTGATATTATGAAGGAGATCCGGATTACAATGAGAGGTTACGATTAATATTTATATACCCCTTTTCATTGAACAAATCCCAAACTAGTTTACAAAGGATTTTTTTTAAAAAAGTGATAGTATTATATTAGAGGTTGGCTCAATGATAGTTTATGACTGGGGAAAAGTCAAAGTAAACAGATACATTTCCAGTAAATGCCTTAAACATGCCAGCATCAAAGCTTTATGTACCTCAGATGGGAGATCATTTTACAGGGTGGCCACCACCACAGAGGAGATTTGTTTCCATGCCGTTGCCAAACAGAAATCTGAAGGCATAGAAAACAAGTTCTCCCCTCAATATCATGGTGTTCTGGCAGGCTGGTATAGAGGGAGACATTCTTTGAGGTAACTTGGTCCCAACTTGTATAGGGCTTTTGTAGGGGTGGGTGATTCTGCAGGACTCGACCCCCCTCCGACTTGGCGGATGTCACTGCTGTGCCTGCTGAGCCGGGCTGAAAGTGGGCATGAGCTGTTGGTGTAATATGGAGGAAATGGACTGGGCAAAAAGCTGTGGTAAACTGTGCCTGCTCCAATTCTGAAATTAAATTTAGAAAATCTCTTATGCCCTCTTTGGGCATCCACCCAAGAAGACTTTCCTGCAATTGAGGAGGGAGCAGGGGACACCCGCTCCATCCCCACCCCCTCCATTCCCAACCTCCCTATGCTGAAAGGTGCTTTAACTGCATTTGGCTGAACGTGGTTACAGAGCCCTATGCTGTCAGGAACCCTGCCTGATAAGCCAGAGTTTCTGGGTGCATGAAGCAGCGTAAGTGCATTCAGCTGCCCCTGCAGGCCCTCCCTACCAATACAGGGTGGTCAGGAGTTGAGGGGGCAGGGGCAGAGCATGCATCCTTGGCTTTCTCCAAGGTTACACTAAAGCCGCCTTCAGTGACCACCTCAAGAGGGCTATAGTTAAACTGGAATCCAGGAGGAGTGGAACCCAGAGCAGGGATAGGGGAAAAATGGAATGGAGAAAATATATTAATCTCTACATTCAAATAAAGGACATTCACTCATTTTGCGTGCATAAAGGGCAAAAGAAGAGCCGAGACACAAATTAAGGTATAAATTGGGGCCACATTTATTGATAATCAAGATCTGTGAAGGAAGAAAGTGTGGGTACTAACTAAAAACCGACCATTGGCCAGTGAGGTATCCCGGGTGAAACATCCAAACCCAGGGGGTGGCGCTGCACTTCGCCACCCCCCAGTTTTACTCCCTCATTGGGTGCTGGGAGGCCTTCTCACAGTTGCCACCTCACAGTGCCATGAAACACCGATTTGTGTGAGGAAAGTCAGCCTCACGTCACTGGCGATCCTTATCTCCCACAAACTAAGCTGTAAAACTCAGTAAACGGGGAGCCTCAGTTCTCACCAGCCACCTGAATGGTGCCATCGGATGATCACCGAACCCTACCCCCACTGCCTATTCCCGCACTTACACGCCAAATGTGACCAGATTGGACCAAATCACCTGATTCCCAAAATATAAAACACCCAGCCCCGTAACACAGTGTAGAGTAGGCGAAACACGCACACTGCCCTCGGCCAGTCAGGGCAATGAGCCAAAATTCCTACTCGGCCCCTGGAAATGGTGGCCAGCAAAGCCCACACTGAGAACAGGGAGGGAGCTGTGAAAGAAAGATGCTAATTTCGGCCCTGACGCCCCACCCAACTGCAACCCGATTGGAGGTTGAGATCACCCCACAGTGGTCTCACTCTCCTCCCCCCCCGTAAACAAAATTCTCCCCGCCCATAGTTGCACGTGGCTGGGGGAAGGGAATTCTTTGCAGTGGGCCTGAGGTTTAGCACAGCTGCACCCAGATGGCAGCCCACCAAAGCTTGAGAAGTAAGAACCTTGTGAATGCCGGGCCGACAAAAGAATTGGAAATGCCATTATCTTACTGTTCATATAAAATCCCCAATACTATTATGAGCCTTACTAATCTATTTGTCTTAGCAGCATCTTGTGGTTTCAGAGGTTAATTATAGGTCACTTTAAAAGAATGGGTTTTAAATTTGCTTCCTTTTAACCATATTGAGTTTTCTCTTGCTCTATTAATTTGGGGCAGAGTAAATAGGAGCTCCCAATTGTCTTTAACCGGATCATCCATTTTATATTTCTATCAATAGGCCAAGCTGCCACATGAGAGGTTCATTACCACTCAGCAACACTGACAACATTACCAAGTTCAAAAGACAATGAGAAATCCAACCAAGAAAACAGATATATAAACCACATATATTTATGCAGTACAGGCAGCAGAATTTAGCCCCCACCAAGTGTTTTAATTTTTTTTATTGTGTTGACAACCTGCATGCTGACAGCCACCGTTTCAGTGCCTGGTCTTTATCTAGACCACTGTTGTTGTGGTTTTTCCTTCAAAGCACCTCCATTTATTCTGCTTTGCATGCCACACTTGGGGAGGGACCATGGCTCAATGTTAGAGAATATGATTTGGCAGCAGCAGCAGTCTGTCTTGGCAGCAGTCATCCATGCCTTGGTAACATCACCTGGTAACATGTGTTCTGTGTGGGGCTACCCTCGAAGAGCATCCAGAGGCTGGTGCAAAAGGGTGTGAGAATTTCAAAAGGACGCGAACGGCCCCGTTCGGCTTGCTGACCCCCCCCCCGTGAACAACCTCTCCGCCCCTGCACTGCACAAATGCCCGCCGCGACCCCCACCTTCCGTCCGCCCCCATCTACTGTCTCTACCGTCTCCAGCACTGGCGCGGCGGAGCTCCCGTTGCGTCACTTCCTGATCCTGGCGCTGCGCTTTTAACGTAGCTACCAGGGCAACCCACCTAAAACGGCCGCGAATGGCAAATTTCCATTTCCTCCCTTTTCCAATACTCAGTCAGTCAATTTTAGAGTGAGAGAGAGAGAGAGAAAATATAATATCCTCTATTTGTGGAGCCCCACATATATAAAGGCATTGAAATATGGAAAAAAATGTATACCTCCCATCCAGATATTCAGAAGGCACAGTCTGGAAGTGTAATTCCATAAATGCCTTCCTTAGCTCTGAGTGAATCAAGGTATTAAGATAATTAGAGAAAGATTGCTCATCCTTGTAAAGATTGTGCCACCTGCTAAATCCTGTTTGTTGAATGATTCCAACATCTTTATTAGCATCCTGCGAGTATAACCCATCTCTAATTTTAACAGACTCACTGAGATGAAAGGAAGCCAATGAAAGAGAAAAATGGGCCAGTTTTTCAAAACAAGTAAGAACCACCCCTGTTCTTCTGTTCTAGATAGCAAAGTTTAGCCAAATGGTGATCAGACCTGTTAACCAATCTTTTCAAATAAAAGAAAATGGCCTTATTCACTCTGACAGATTGTAGCTCCACTTTAGCATGAAGAAGAGCAGCTGCGGCTGGAGTACCAGGAGGATGGGCTAAAATGCCTCTTAGAAATTTATTCTGTATAACCTCCAGAAAGTCTGTTTTATCCAGTCCCTAAATTTCTGCACCACACAGAATTTGTGCTAAGATCTTCTGTTCAAATATTTTCAATGTTGGGTATATAAACTGGCCTCCCTCAGTTTTGAAGAAGGTATAAGGAACTTCTGCCAATCTAGAAGCAGCCAAGATAATAGTCTGTTTATGTGCCTTCCAGGACAGATCCTCTGAGAAATTTATACCCAGATACTTGCATGATTAGCATTGTGCAATACAATGATTATCCAAAAAACCCTTTCCAATAGCATTCTGTTGCCAATGAGCATGTTCACTGGGAGGATTTCCCCCATAGGGCTTTTTTCTTAAATCCCAAGCCTCCTGAAACCTCTTTCTTGTTCATGGATGGTACCATTTTGGCTACATAAAAACCCACATTTGGATTAAGAGATTGCTATAGTATATATGAGAGCCAGTGTGGTGTAGTGGTTAGAGTGTTGGACTGGGACTTGGGAGATCCAGGTCCTAGTCCCCGCTCAGCCACGAAGCTCATTGGGTGACTTTGGGCCAGTCACTGACTCTCAGCCTAACCTACCTCACAGGATTGTTGTGAGGATAAAATGGAGAGGAGAAGGATTATGTGAGCCGCCTTGGGTTCCTTGGAGAAAAAAATAGCAGAATATAAATATAATAATAAATAAATATAGGATACAGTATGCATTCAGCTTCAAATCTGAATTTCAAATTTCTTGATACCATATAATTCATATTTATGATGGCTGACCCCTTCAGAAAAATATTTAGACTTTCTGCTTTTGCAAATCTTTAGACCCATTTGATCGCATACTTTGATTTTTCACTTGCCAATGCTGCATTTCACAGCTGCCCCATAGTTTTCTTCTCCATTTCAGGCTCCCCTTGTTCCTATCAATTACCTTTCAAAACGGAAGAGCCTCCAGCTATGTTTTTCCCCTGCAAGTAATGCACTTTCCTTTAAAGTTCTTTGCAGAAGAAAAATGCTTTGCAGTTCCAAGGGAACTTTATCTTGCAATATGTTAAATGAAAATGATCCAATTTTCCATGTATACCAGGCTTAGCAAGACTCAATTAAAATTTTTAAATGGCTTTAAAAAGAATTTAAAAAAACACACCTAAAAACTAAAACCAAGACTTAGCTCATTCTTTTGTAAAGTTCTGTGCTTACACATTTTTCATCAATAATACACATGATGCTGGCTATTGCTGTTATTGTTGTATACCATAATACTATGTTCCTTGACAGATGGAATCATGGGAGCTAGGCAATAAATCATTCATTGCCCTGAGTGTTAATATCATCGTTTTCCTCCATAAAAAAATGGGAGGGGTAGCTAAACCCACTAATAGGAGCTGTTTCCTTTACTCTAACTGAAGCCAAATCCTGTTTCTGTTTTGCCCTTCAAATCCTACAAATCACAAAGGACCACCTGAGGTTTTATAATCTCCCAAAACTGCAGACTGGGAGATAACTCCACTTATCGCCCCAAAATATTTCTTCCCACTAAAATGATTCATTGTGGCATTTGACTGAAGCTTTTCTCTACAGAGATTTTCAGTGAACCATCCTATCTTTACCTAGATTTATTTTTAAATCCTGATGTGCTGGGTTTTTTTAAAGAAAAGAAGAGAAAAACTGCACCCTATTAGAAAAGAACAAAATGCCAATTCTCTCTCTTTCTAAAACACACACACGGAGAGAGAGAGAGAGAGAGAGAGAGAGTTACATGTTGAGTTTCAGTGATATTCAAAATGTGGCATACTTATGTATGATACCTTAGCTTGGCTTGCTTTGGAAAGTATTTTTGAAAATATTTTTTATACAGTTAATTTTTTTGGTATATGATTATGTCTGCTATACATTGTAGTAAAATATAGTATCCGGCCTTTCTATTCTTTGGCCTTGGATATTGCTAACTCATATGAAGTTATGCTTGGGATATTGATGCAAGTAAATGATAAACTCTTTTTCAGTGATAGACTAGTATGTGTGTGTATATTGTATATTGGGTTGGGTGAAAATAGTTAATGATCTTTGTGTTATATGTATTATAGGACTTTTGTGATTATATGCAATCCAGACAATTTGTATGGATTGTGGTATGGAATGTGGCCAGTGTGAGCGTAGTGGTTAGGGTGTTGGACTGGGACTCTGGAGATCTGGGTTCTAGTCCCCGCTCGGTCATGAAACTCACTGGGTGACTTTGGACCAGTCACTGACTCTCAGCCTAACCTACCTCACAGTGTTGTTGTGAGGATAAAATGGAGAGGAGGAGGAGGAGGAGGATTATGTAAACCGCCTTGGGTTCCTTACAGGAAGAAAGGCAGGGTACAAATATAATAAATAAATAAAGAACATTGTTGGACAATACAGTATGGAAGTGTGTTTTAAGAAACATTTATTTTTGCACATGGGTTGTGTTATCTGCCTTTTTTCCTGTGTGCGGAGTCCTGTTGACTACTCTTGTTTTGACAGCCTTTTCTTACTAGGGAAGATTTCGAAACAGAGATAACAGCTGGCACACTAACTACAGTACTTTGGATATTATATATGTATATGCTTATTCTTGTAGTACATTTTTCTAAGTCTTGTTGTATTTGTGTACTCTTGTAATACACTTTTTAGAGATACTGTGTCCCCCCCCCCCTGTTGTTGCTTGAATTGGGGAGTGCTTGTTTGTTTGGCATCTTCTTCCCCAAAACTGCCAGCATGATTCCTCCTCCACTCGATCAAAAGATTTCCACAGGTGGAAGGAACCCTTCCATTTGCAGGAGGCAAAGTTGGTTCTAAGCTATAGTTTAAAAAAAAACACGTATCTCTTTGATTTTAATATGGTATTAGATCATAGCAGCAACCATGTGGATGCCTTTGTACACTCTATCCAAAAGATGTCACCCATGATGCATCCAAATTAAGAAGCTCATCTTTGTGTAAAAGCTCTTGTTTTTAACCTTTTATAAGCAACAAGCAGGTTTCTCAGTAGTGGCTGTCAAAACCTGTTCAAAAAGGGGAA
Organism: Shinisaurus crocodilurus; assembly: GCA_021292165.1. Taxonomy (NCBI): domain Eukaryota; kingdom Metazoa; phylum Chordata; class Lepidosauria; order Squamata; family Shinisauridae; genus Shinisaurus; species Shinisaurus crocodilurus. The sequence continues at coordinate 13,482,660 of CM037887.1, read as the reverse complement.
AAAAGAAAGAAAAACAAGAAACGGTACCACTTAAAAGTATAAAAGAAACTTGCAGCTGGCCTGTGATAGTGAATGGTATCCCTTGGAATCCACTACAGACACTGAAAACATAGGTTCCTTTACATTAGCACTAAGCCGTAGCCTTGGATAAATGTATATCATGAAGAGGAGAAGCATGGAGTGGGGGAGGGAATCACACTGAACCTCTACAAATATCTTCCCAAAGTATGCTATTTTAAATGAAAGAAGATATTCCCAAGAATGTCATTGCTTGACGATAAAATGATCAGAAGAAAAAAAAATGACACGTTACTTATTTATTTCATTTATTTCCTGCCTTATTTTCACCTTGCAAGGAACCCAAGGTGGCTTATCTGGTCCTCTTCCTTTCCATTTCCCCCCTCACAATAACCCTGTGAGGTAGGTTAGGCTGAGAGTCAGTGACTGGCCCAAAGCCATCCAGTGAGTGAACCCAGATATCCCGAGTCCTGGTCCAGCAATCTAAGCACTACACCACACTGGCTCTCATCGTGTCCAAGAACTAGAATGGGTCAGGGTCAGGGAGAGTACAACAGATTTCAAATTGTTTGAAGATGTTGTTGTTTATGCCTCTCTCTAAAAAGATCAAATTAATCCTGATTCACATGATACAATTTTAGTTCAAAAGATAGTGGAGAATACATAAGTCTTTTGACTCTTTACATCAGGGATTGGGAACCAGTTTTGGGATGGGGGATGGATGATGCCCCACCCACCCCTCTGTGGACCAGATGTCATCAGGAGGCGTGACCACACACCATGACATTATTTGTACCCCAGCCAACATGTAGAGGCCCCCCCCCCAATCCTAAAAGAGTTAGTACTGAACCACCGCTCCTCAAACCTAAAGCCTGCAAGGGCAACTTAGTCACTGCCCAAAACTGATGTTCGGTCAGAAGCAAACCATCCTGGTGACAGAAAAGCAGGCCTGGCTCCTTATCCCTGACCAACAAAAATGCTTTTAAAACTCGAATTAGGAATGTATGAGGAATCAAGAGAGGTCAAGATCTGAGTTAACAATAGGATTTGGGACCCTTCTGGATTTGGAAAATGCGACGACTTGAGAAGATGTCAACTCTGAAGGGAGCATTTTTTAAAGTCAATTGATCATTAAAGGGTTAAGGCAAACTGTGTATAGTCTGGCTGAAGGGCAAACGGAGGAGCCAAGCTTCTCTGACTAGTCAGGGAGCAGGGGTCAGTGGACTGAACTCCTTGATTGAATCAGGGGAGGGAATGCTGGAAGTTGCTTAGCAAAGGTTTGAATTCCATTCTAACACTCCTCTGACAGTTGGACTATTCTAGTGTTAACTGTCTACTCTTAACTGATGCTTCCTAGGGTTTAGTAATGAAGGGTTTGACCTGTGTGTGTTTTCCTTACCTCAGAATTAAATGAGTAATGTTTAAGAAATGTATCCATCAAGCTTTAGCACCTGAGTAATCTTATGTTACAGTTAGTTATCTTTTATCAAGCATCTCCTTTAGAAAACAAGTCCTGTGTGTGCATGTGTTTGTTTAAGAGAAATCTTCTGCTGCTTTTGTGCTCTGCCATCACTGGTTAAAGACAAATAAACAGGTAACGAAAAGGTTTACACTCAGGCTCAGCTGCTTGCAAGAAGGGAAGAACTTGAAGAGTTAGACCTTGAAAAATTCATTCATCCTTAGTTAGGGATGTGTGAGGAATCTGAAAGGGGGTGGAAATCTGACAGATTTTCTTGACTGGGCCCCACAGATTCTGTTCCATCAACCCTGAGCTGGCAGCAACTCAATCTGAGGTGAGTTGAGCCAGTATGCGGATGTCAGTTTTTAAAACGGGCCACAATTTGCATGTTGTTTTTTTTAAAAAGGGAAATATGTGCAAAATTCAGGCCTCTGCTCCTCAAATTTCTGCCAAATTTCTGCCGACATTTTGCACAAATCTGAAATTAACTGTCAGAAAATTCAAGGTGGCCAAGGTGGAGAGAAGTGAGAGGAGGATGCTTCCATACTTCTCATGTTAAATGCTACAACAAGAACAAGAACAATGACTCAACTCAAATCTAACTTGTTAGTCCTGATTTGTGCAAATTTACACAATTTGTGTAAGTTGCACTAGAGATACATAGTTCCTTGCTCCAAATTTGCACAAAGATTTTGAGCAATTTCACAGAAGCTGAACCCCCACCCCTGGCTCGGCCCACTTTTGGCCATTGGGTCAGAAATAAGTCGAAAGTCCATTGAGCTCAAATGGAATGAGTTTTCCAGCATCACACATCCCTACGGCTCAAACCAGGCACAACTCCCTCCATAAGTGCAGGGGATAAAGGCAACGGCATCCCCTTGCCCAACTGATCCCTCTCGCATCTTCTCAGATGAAATTGCACCCCTTTCCCCACAAACTTAAAATCACCAAATTGCAAAGCCCTTCCTGAGGGATCATGCTTGGCTGAAATCACCAACTCAGAAATCCTAAATGCTCCAAGGAAGGCAGTTAGAGATGCCACATAAAACAAAGTGGCTTTGAAAGGGGAATGGCAGAATATGGGCCACTGACTATGCAGGCCCAACAAAATGTCTGGAGACATAGGTGGCCTTGCATCAGGTGCTGGGGGCTGCATCTTAACCAAGCCAAAATCAAAATCGCTTAATTCTAAATTCAGAGGTATAGTCTGATAGGTATTTATTTCCTGCCTTATTTTCCCTTTCATTTTAGAACAGAAGGCCAACCCTGCCAGCTTACCTTTAATGGTCTTCACAGACCATCCCCACCATTTTGATGAAACACAAAACTCAAACTGCAGGATGTGCTCTACCAGGATGGACCAAAGCTGTTGCAGCTGCCTGTTTGTCCTGAAGTTCCAGGACTCCCTATAGGGGCAATGAACTGCAGAATGGCATGCTCCTCACTCCTCCAATCTCCCAAAGACCTCTGGCATGGCATCTGGATGAACATGGGCCCAAGGACTCAATTCCCGAAACCTTTGTACCTGGTTATGTGATAAGCATCAGCAATGCTGTTGCCCAGGCCCGGAATATGCCAAGACCAAAAAAGTATCTGAAATTGAAGGCAATGCAGTGTGAATGCTTTAACGAGGCACATGCCTCTGGGATTATGAGATTCACCTGTTGATAACCTGGATGGTGATAACCTGGATGGTGAGTTAGACATTTTTTTTGGCCCATAAGTGCACTGCTACGTATATGGGGAGGGGGAATCCAAGAATGTAAGATCTCTACAAATCCCATTTGGCACCCAGCTATCCGACCACCTCTCAGCACACCACTGGTCCCTGAAAATCATCCCAAGGTACCTGTGCATCAGAGTGGATCTGAAGTTCAGCCTCAATGAGGAGCTCATGCCTCCAAAAGGAAACCCCATTGAATTGCTCCAAGAAATGTAGCCAAGCAGCCAAATCATCCCTCATTGCCCTGGATACCCTAATGCAGGGCTCTCCAACATTGGGTCCCCAGATGTTGCTGGACTACAGCTCCCAGAATCCCTTGCCATTAGCCATGCTGGCTGGGTATGCTGGGAGCTGTAGGCCAGCAACATCTGGGGACCCAAGGTTGGAGAGCCCTGCCCTAATGCAATGATGTGGCAGTTTTAGACCCTTCATAGTGCTGCACAGCCTCCTAAGGAAGACCCTGCTAGGGGAAACTACTCTGTAGGTGAAGTTAAGGTGGCTGACCAGTTCCTGGAGGGTCTTCAAAGTGACCTTCCAAGCCTGTATTACCCACCAGATCTTAACTTGCAGTGCATCAAGTTTATCAGCTGTTGTAAACTGCCCAGAATTGTTATAAACTGCCCAGAGCACTTCGGCTATGGGGCAGTATAGAAATAAAATAAATAATAATCATCAGTTGGCAGCCAACTGCATTGACGTACAAAGTCAATTTCAATTCCCAGAAATGCAGTAACAGGTAGGGCCCCCTCTATTTTCCCCTGGGCTAGGGGAACATCCAGTTCGGTGGACAGGGCCTGGAACTCACACATCAAATAGGCACATTGATCCGTGTCCCCAGGAAATCATCCAAATAATGGATGGTACTCTGCGGCTTGGTTCCGTCTCACAAAGCCCATTCCAGAAATGAACTGAGTCATTCAAAGGCAGCGCAAGAAATTGAATATCCCATAGGAAGGATCTTGTCTACAAAGAATTGCTTTGAAAGCAGAACCCTAATAAATGAAAGTATGCAGGGTGGAAAGTATGCAAAAGCCGAAATGCTGGTTTTATATTGCATTTCTCCATAAGTGTGGCTTGGCCACAGTCCCTTACAACAGAAACTTCCAAATCAAAGGAAGAATAATGCACTGAACAGAGGTGATCTAGAATGACATCATTCACAGGTTGATCTCTGGGAAAAGACAGGTTGTGAGTAGACCTGAATTCCCCTGGCGCTTTCTTGGATACAGTGCCTACAGGAGGCAGCAGGAAGGTTGGGATGGGCAGAGTGGGGCAGAGCCTAGGACTTGACCAGCTGCAATTTCTTTGTCAATTTTGGCCCCATACCTGAGATGTACTTCTAATTTTCTGCTCTGAAAGGGCTACAGGAAGCTTGAAAAGGGATTCCATGTCCAAAAGCAAATCCCTCCTCCAAGTAAGTTGTGTCCTTCCACTGAGGTAATGCCATAAAAGGCATCTGAGTACTTCCAATTTAACTGGGATGGGCCCCTTTGGGAGAAGGCTACCACCCACTCTGATCTCTTTCCTCTGTCCCATCCCTGTGAAAGCCTCTGAAATGCTTGATCTTCGGGCATGATGTGCAGGAATGCCGGCTGTCACAAACTACGCACTCATGCTGGAATGTGCAAGGTGTGTGGGAGAGAGGCTGCAGAAACTAAAATCCCAGCACAAAAGCCAGTGTTGAACCAGCTGCCCTGCAGTCATGTGGGGAGATGAGGCTGCAGGTTGCTTAGCTAATACGTGGCCACTATCGGCCCTATCTCCCATTGCTGGCCTAGCAGGGGTCAACAGTTGCAGCCAGACGTCCTGGTCCTTATTGTCCCATGTCCCAATGCAGGGAAGGGTCAAATACCACTGATGAAAGCCGTCATCATACGCCAACCATGCCCCACCTTCAATTCAGAATAAATCCTGTAAATAATAACCTGGTATTTTGTTAAGACACAACCCTTCTCTGGGAATTTCTTCTATATGACCCCCACCCCCCATCTATGTTAAAAAAAAACCTGGCAGACAATTAACCCATGTCCTAAAAACCTTCTTATTAATCCTGTCTTGCTCCTTATCCCCACTTTTTTCCTGGTCCCTCAACTCTGGTTCATGAAACAACAAGGGGGGAAAACCCACATCTATAGATTCACCTCTTAGAATTTTTTTCCTTAGTTGCTGGCAAGGAGTGATACTTGTTACCATTCCAGATGAGACATTCTCTCTTGTGTTGAAAGTGAGGGTGGAAAGCTTCTTCAAACACAGCACCTGCCATATGCAGTTTTTAGTATTTCTAAAAGGCAGATGGCAAGCACCATTATTAACACTTTCATACTATGTGTTTCCTGATTAAGTGTGGGGTCTTTTTAGTTGATCAAATGTCTTTTGATTAAGACTTTTTAGTTGATCAAAAAGGTTCCAATCGATTGATTTAATTTTATGTAATGCAATATATTATATTATATTATTGTATTATCTGTCTTCCACCCCTGAGATTGAGTGGCTTGACCTTCACTAATTGGGCATGCCATGTGTCTATGAAATATAGAAGCCCATCTTACACAAAATCAATATAACCTCATTATCATAAGAACTAATAGGATATCTAAATAATTTGCATGGTATATACCATATAGGTTTCTTCTATAAATTACATCATGTATGCAGAATGCAGTTTTGGTGGGATTTCATTTTACAACTGAAAACTGAAATCCTATCCTCCCTTGTGACAGTGGTGAGGAGAGGGCTAGTACCTGTGGAATTTCCATTGAGTGTGTGTGTGTGTGTTCCATATAGAAGAAAGGATATCAGTTGAACTGTGATGGCACGCACACCTGTGTTGTTTAGATTCATGCATGCAATTTTTATCCATGATTTTATACAGCTTAATCTGTCAACAAAACCCACTCTTCCACCATTAGATACTATTAGGCTGCAACCCTATGCACGCTGACCTGGGAGTAAATCCTATTGAACAAAATTGAACTTAGTGCTGAGTAATCATGCATCAGAGTGTGCTGTAAGGTACCAAGTGTCGATATACCCAAAGTTTTCTTCCTAGTGAGATCTGCCTTTATTGAAGTCAAAAGTATAAGTAACCCTATATGACAGGCTCACAGTTATAGAAACTTACAGAATGTTTGCTGGTGTGTATTCCATTTCCTTTAAAATATGCAGTAACAGGAAAGCTGAGCTTCTTATCTGTGTTTGGTTTGTATTTCTGGTGACTTATTCTGATGCTCTCTCTCTTTCTCTCTTCCCTGCACCTCTCTCTATCTCCCTCCCTCCCTCCCTCCTTCTAAATATTTTCACTTTTTTTCTGACGACAGTATGAATTGCTCAGGAAGAAGTCTACAGCTTTCATCTTGATTTTTAGAGATGATGATAAAAGTTTAGTCTCACAGCTTGTTGTCCATCTCTCTGTGAGATTGCTGCCTACAGCATATGTTCAAAGACAGGTTACCCATAGCTGAATACAGTTTTATTTCAGTAAAGCACAGAGCCCTCAGTAGAAAGACATTCGATTTGGGCAAAAAGTTGTGCCAAGAATGTAGGGGGAGAAAATACAATAACACAATTAACTAAATGCTAGACTTATTCAAACCTGGCTAACCATGCTTTACTGGAACAAGTAAACAAGCAGGGTTACACAAGGACACAGACAGTCCACCACAACATCATCTTGGGAACCAACCATGTTTGGTTCTGTTTTGACACTGGACTGTGTCTAAGAAAAACTTATATGCCATTGCTTTGACAGACAGACAGCCTTATTGTGGATAAATTTGTGTCTGCCTCAGTTCCCCATAAATCCCACTTGCCTCTGGAGAATATCACAAAAAGACAATATTGTTGGTGTCTGGGAACTGTTCAGATCTTCAGTGGGGTTGAGTAAGGTGGAGCAAAACAACTCCATTTTATTTTAGGAATATTTTTCAAGAGCATGGAACAGTACACCTCCAATGTGATCTTTCTACAGAGCCTGTACAAATGTTTGCCCTATCTCTTGCTCTTTTGATTAACTTGATTTGCTCTCATAAAAATCACAGAGCTAGATCTGATTGATTATGTGGCATTGCGGTGTCATCCCATTCACTGTGTGATTCCTGAATGGCCACTAATCTAGGGGGGGGGGGGAGAGTAACTAGAAGAAAAACATTGATGAAAAAGCAGCAGACAGTGTAAACAAGAGCAGTGAACAAATATTCCTAGGCAGTATTCGCAATGGGTGAGAAATACATGCCACCAAAGGTTTTTTGTTTCATTTTGTTTTGGTTTTTTTCTAATGGATTTACCCAATTCACACCACCTGATCCTTTCATCAAGCTGAGAATTTTGTTAAATCCTTACACACACACACACACACACACACACACACCTCCAGACAACATTCTTCTCACCCATCTGCACTGGCCAAATCCAATAAATAGATATCCTGACATAGCAAGGTCCATGCTATATCTGCCTGCCACATAGCTGTTAACAATGAGTAAACTGTCAGAAAAGAAGAAGGAAGAAGTGACAAACCTAATTTAGTACCACAGACATGGCTGATTACACAGGGATACAAACAGATTTTTAAGAGCTAAGCGCTCAAAGCCCTCTGTCTGGATAAATGCATCTGTCAGTTTCATTTTCTCCCACACTCATCATCATCATCATCATCATCATCTTTAAATGAAGTACTTTTTATCCTGTTTATGAAGAAATGTGTCCATTTTGGTAACTTGTTCTCAAAAATACAAACCAAAACAACTTAAAAGTGTTCTGCACAATAACTTTAAGGAAGCCCCTTTCCTTTTTAAAGTTAACTCAGCTTAATTTAAGTTGAACCATAACTAGAGAGACTCTAATACATCCAATCACACAAACTTTCCCTGGACGATCTTTAGAGTCTCTTTTGACCATTTTGCTTGATAGTTTAATCACTAAGGTAGTTGCAAAATTCTTGAATGTTGCTATTTTGACTAGGCCTTCTATGCTTTCCTGATTCAGTTTTATTGTATGTTTTTATTCTGAGTGTACAACTGAGAGCTGGTATATCTTGTTTGTATTGTACATATATATATATATATATATTGGTGTGGTCAGTAGACCATAAATAAACATTATTATATTAATTAATCAGGCTTAAGTTCTACAGCACAGCTGAAAAGCTGTAAGTTGCCGCTGCGCTGACGTGGCTTGGGCTCAACTGTTAATGTCCTCAGTTTAGTTATTAAAAATACATCTTCTCAAAATACATCCTCATTTCATGGGCTACCTCATTCTTTAGAGCTGTGACTCACTTGCAAACTCCCCCTGAATACATACTTGTGGCTATCGATCTTCCTCCCATTCCCATAATGCACAGGGACTCTGTATGCCCATGACTCAATGTGAGTGCAGGCGGGTTCTCCAAGGCAAAAAAAGTCTGTAAATCACTGCTTTACATCACTAGAAGGCATTCTTTTAAAAAAGAGAATCTACCTTGAAAATTGTGTGCTGCTCCTGTTTCATTAAGCTTCTATTTTTGGTGTCTAATTTTTAAATTAGTGCTTTCCATCGAAGCATGTTTACTGCTGTCACAGAAGAACAAGCTGGGATGTGCACAGGCTCCTTGAGTGACATATAATTACAGAAATCTGAGGATGTGCAGTTATGCTTGCTAAATGAGACGATGGCAGCTCCCTCCCTTCATACTCCAAAGATGTTGGTGATCCTTCTTTTGTATAGCTTAATTGACATATTCCTTAATGTTTAAAGCTTGGTCTTTTCACAACTGACTAATCATCAATCAAAGAAAATGCCTTCAAATATACATTTGTTTTATCAATCATACATCATTATCTTTCTATACACTTACCACAAGGCCCTGATCCAATAAAATAAATGAATGTGCTCACACATGTGAGAAAAATTTGCCACTGGCCTTGTTCGTGCATCACAATCTAAGAAGAAACTAAGAGTTATTTCTCTGGCTTGTTGGGAGAGAGACAACTGGCAGAGGGAGGCCTGGATTCAGACACAATGACTGGGTATGCATGATCACCGCAGCCCACGATGGCTTATTGCCAGCCTGCCATGGTATACTGGTGGCCATTTTGAAAATATTCAGCCCTTGGTGGTGGGGGTGCCATGGTTTGCCATGTCATCTGAACCTGGGCAGCATGGTTTGTTGAAATGGGAAACAACCCTCCAGTCACCCATGGGCTGTTGTAGGGTTACTGAAGGGTTGATTTCCCATCCAACAACTCCTGCTGCCCAGGTTTGGATGACATGGCAAACAATGGCAACCCCCACAGGGGGTTGAATATTTTCAAAATGGCTGCTGGCACATGCTGCAGCCCACCATGGCTTAAATAAGCCATAGTGGGCTGTGGTAACTGTGAGAATGGCCCAATGCTAAACAACCTAGGGACAGAGTGACCCTGTGTTATTTAGCCACTCTGGTAACTTTTAATAGATTGAAGCAGGGATGTTGAAGAGTCTTTGGTCTCGAGTCACGAGTCGAGTCACGAGTCTTTGGACCCGAGTCTCGAGTCCGAATCCTTGGTCCAAAACGGTGACTCACGAGTCCTGAGTCCCGAGTCACTCCCAAAGCTGACTCCACGAGTCCCTATTAAAATCCATGGGGGTTTTCCCCAACAAAATAAGGCTACTTCAGATGTGTGGCTTAAATAAATTCTAGGCACAAGTGTGCCTTTTTATTTCAAAACTCTGCAACTGATTTTGGCAAGAACAGACCAGGCAGACAAACCCAAAATAACCAGGCAGGCAGAGGAGGCAGGGAACCCCAAAGCAGGCAGGCACAGGCCTTTGTCTTGGATAATTCAAACTGTGGAACTGGTTAAGAAGAGACCAGGCAGGCAGAGGAGGCTGGGAACCCCAAACAGGCAGGCAGAGGCAGCCAAACCCAAAATGTCTGAAAGGTTGCATTAGGAAAATGATTTTAAAAAATAAACTTGGATTGTTACTGCAACTAGGTCCAGACAGCACCTGCAGGTGGCATCAAGCAGGGATGTTGATGAGTCCTTGGTCTCGAGTCCCAAGTCGAGTCACGAGTCCCATTAAAAATATTGGGACCCGAGTGCGACTCGAGTCCCAGGGGGGACTCAGTCCGACTCATGCGTCGAGTCCTGGAGTCCGAGTCCCCATCCCTGGATTGAAGCAGTTCTTTTCCTACCATTGGTTTTATTTCATTGTCTATTCTTTTTTCAGTTGGTTAATATTGAACATTTTCTTCGTGTAACTATGTGAAATGGAATACAAGAGTCAGGATTTTCATTAATGTGTATGCATATATTTGATTAACACTTTTTTCATGTAAAGCCACTATCTCCAATTGAATTGAAACAGGTTTTCTTTTTCATCCTCTTTTGTTCATTATTTCTTATGTATTATTGTATAATGGTGGCAGGGGAGAGTCTTCTAGGATAAGCATCTGACTTTTGATTTCACTGAAAATGATCCCCCACCCCACCCCCGTGCCCTGCTGAAGAAAAGGCTGAGACACTCTGAAAAGGACTTGTGTCACTTCTTTGGATTTCTCTAGATGTGTTTGCTCTATTCCACAGGGAGCTTTTTGAAAACCTGATACCATATTTGGTGCTATGCATTTGCCAAGGATATTATTTGGTCACAGAGACTATTGTGTTGGTTTATTTATTTTTCACTCTCCAATTATTCCTTGATGTTTCTACAGTTGGAAACAACAACAACAACAACAACAAAAGGGATAAGGAAAATGGTTAAGAACCTCTTCAACCACCTCTTTAATTTATAGATAGATTTGCCATGAAACAGTGGGGGGGAATATAACATTCAATGAGAAACAGAATTTAGTAAAAATAATTATTACTGGTCTGTGCAGGCACCGAATGAACTTCTAAAACAATTTGCAGAAGTGTTTATCAAGAAAATGGGCTTTGATGTTATTATGGAGGAGCCAGAATATTAATATGTGAAAAGAGACTGATTGAGGGAGAGTTATGTTCTCCAAATAAGAAGAAAAACATGAGTGGGAAAGACAAAGAGACAGTGATGGAGAGCTGGAGGTATTCTGTCTAGATGTGACTAGGTGCTAGTCAGGCAGCAGAGAGCCAGGGCCATGGAAAGTTCCCCATGGAGCACACTTCAGGATTAGGCCAGATACAAGGCTCACAGAGAAGCTGAGACTATTGCTTCAGCAATGGTATTGAACTGACTGATTGGGTCTCCAACATTTGGGGACCTGTGGGCACATTTGGAATTCTGAGCACTTGTCATGGGCTTAACCACAACATTTAGCCTGTCGTGCCACAAGGGGAATGACAGGGTAAACAATGGCTACTGTGATGAGAAGGAAAGGGAAAGCATGTTATGCCTGACCTAGGCCCAGACCAGGGAATCTCCTCCTGTGATGAATATTCCATGGCCAAAGACCCCATAAGAACTGCAGCACACCCATAGACATCCCTTATACCTCTAAGGAGTTTGCACCAGGCCATTCAGCAACACTGGCCCTTGAGTTACCCACCAGATGGGGGTCCTAATGGACCCACCTTGCCTGTGGAGTCAGAGGAGGAGGCCAAATGACCACACAGCCCTAGCGCATTTCAACACCAAAAGGTGCAGGCATCCTCCTGTCAGTGAAGCACACATCTGAGAGCTGAAAGAAACCAGACTTCTCAGGAGTAAGAGAGCTCCTCAGAAGTAGGAGGGCACCTCAACATTAGGGGAGTCCTCAGGAGCAGGGAGTCTGGAGCACTGGGCTGTCTGCAGCTGGGCCTGGGTAGAGCTATGAAGACCAAGTTACATAAGCATTCGGTTCTGGTCTATCCATTGCTGGAACAACACAGGGCCTATGTATAACCCAGCTGCCTGGTAAATTTCTTAAGTTTCTGACTCCTAGCTATCAGCTTTACCTTGTTCCTGAGACCATGCTTGACCCTTGGCTTACTCCTTCATGCTTGACCTTGCTAACAAATCACACTCTCTGTTGGGCTGTCCTTCCAGGTCTGATGTCAGCCTCTGTTATCCTGATACCCAAGGGTACATGTGAACTCCCCCCCCCACCCCAGAGTCTAACCAGCCCACACTGTACTCGGACTTAATTATTTATGGTATTTCTATACCATCTTTCTGGGACTAGCCAAGGTGATTTAACTCAGCTTCCCTACTAAATTTGGGTTAGGGGCTACTCTTGAGCCAAGTTCAAACAAGACAGAGCCCAGCAATAGGAGATAAGTGGAGAGGGTTGGAAAGCAAAAGCTTAATGGAAGGAAGAAATGGTGGAGGAAAACCCTCCATAAAGCATAAATAGCCATTCTTGAACTTTGCTTCTGTATATTAATTGTTGCATATATTCTATACTGAGGTCTGTTTACTTGATCAATACATTCATTGATTGATATACCCATTAATTAAGTAGAAAGTACAGAAATATTCAAGCAGAAGACTAAAAATACAGATTTTCCCCGGTGCAGGGTTTTTGTTTGTTTGTTTGTTTGAGAGCATACAAAGTAAAAAAAAAAAAAAAATCAATGAAAGGCTCATCATCCCCCCCCCCATTTCTTATCTATGGAAGACACCGAGTCATCAGAAGACTCTGACTACAAAGACCTTTCAAACAATAAATCTTTAATCAAAAAATATTTTGGTACATAAGCAGAAGGGTATTCAAATGTGCACTAAGTAAACAGATGAAGGAGGTAAGGGAATAATTGCCAAATAAACCTTCACATGATCTGTATGCTCAGTGGTAGAACTCATGCTTTGCATACTGAAGGCCCCAGTTTCTTTTCTTTTTTTTAAATTGAATTTTCCAAAACAAAAACAAATTGTATTTGGCTTCCGCCTCATTGTCGGACAAACATTACCAATCCTTATCCAATCTAAGTTTTCTCTATTTTCACAAAAAGAATTTCTATCACCTTTACTAATTAATATTCAAAAATCAAAACCCAAAGTTATTAAGTCACTTTCCCTCCTCCCCAAAAAGTCCACCAGAGGTTTCCAGTCTTTCTTAAATGAAGATTAAAAAAATATCTCTAATTAAGCAAGTCAATTTCGCCATCTCCACTAAGTCCAAAATTTTCAACAGCCAGTCTTCTATAGTTTTATATATAAAAACTATATATATATATATATATATATATATAATTTTCAAGAGCCAGTGTGGCGTAGTGGTGAAAATGTTGGACTGGGACTCAGGAGATCCAGTTCTAGTCCCCACTTGGCCATGAAGCTCACTGGGTGATTTTGGGCCAGTCAGTCACTGACTCAACCTAACCTATCTCACAGGGTTATTGTGAAGTTGAAAGGGAGAGGAGGATGAGGAGGATTATGTAAGCCACCTTGGGTTCCTTTCAGGAAAAAAAAAAGTGGAATATAAATATAATAAATAGATAAATAAGTTTATAGGTTCATGTAGCTTCCTGGTGGCAATTTATCTGCATACAGCAGCACATTATTTTTAATCTTCCTTACCCATGAATATTACCATTAGGTAGCGCAAGTTCCCGTTGGCTTGTGTATAAATCTAAAGTCATGGTTTGTGTGGTAGATATTTATTTATTATATTTATGAATCGCCCATCTGGCCAGACATCCGGCCACTCTGAGCGATGTACAATCCAATAAAATACAAGGGGGGGGAAAACACACACACACACATACACACACAGTATAAAACACAATTAAAAACTACAAAACTTAAAAATCCTAACCCACCCCATATTCCTGCCTGCAAAGCCACGTTTTTAATGCATGGCGGAAGCTAATCAAGGAAGGGGCATGGCGGAGGTCACTGGAGAGAGAGTTCCATAAATTGGGGGCTGCCACAGAAAAGGCCCTCTTCCTAGTCCCCACCAGCCTGGTTTCTCTGGCTGATGGGACAGGGAGAAGGCCGTCTGTGGCAGATCTTGTTGAGCAACTTGATGTTGCTGGAGGAGGCGCTCCCTGAGATAAACTGGACTGGGTACAGGGTTTTAAAGGTCAATGCCAACACCTTGAATTCGGCTCGGCAAACAACTGGTAGCCAGTGCAACTCTTTGAGCACTGGAGTGATGTGATCACCCCGGCAGCAGCCTTTAACTAGGCGAGCTGCTGCATTCTGTACCAGCTGCAACTTCCGAACTGTCTTCCAGGGTAACACCACGTAGAGCGCATTACAGTAGTCTAGGCGAGAGGCGACCAAGGCATGAACCACTGATCAGTACTTATGAACTAGCACATGCTTTTTATTAACATTATTTTCATTACTGGCATTTCTCCAGCCTACTGAAATATGATTATCCCATCATCTTTTCATCACCTTGAAACCAGATAGTCTTCTGCACCATTAGTGAGACATTCAGCTTTTCAACCACCTACAGTAGTAGCTATCATATATAATGCAATTAATTAGTATGATACATATAGACAGATAGAGGATAGATAGATGATAGATAGATAAGATTAGATATTTGGAGAGACTTCTAATTTATATCAATTTTGTCAGTTTCATTTCTTGGTTTGCTTATCTTCAGTTCTGCAGTATTGGTGGAGATATCTGTCTAATCCAATCCAACTTCTCCTGGGAAAGAAGCTCATTCACAGAGTAAAAATGCTGGGATGCAATGCTGACAATTATGAGTAATATCATTCCAGAAGAAGTAAATGGCATGAATCATGAATCATCATCAGCCAAAATAATTGCTGCATAACCCCTTTCATAGTTTAAAATTAAATGCCTTCAGAATATTATTAATTCATTGTGTTCAGTAAGATCACATTACTGAATAATTTTTTCCTATTTACCTTTCTTTCACATTAATATTGTTGACTTCTTTGTAATGCGAACTGATTAGCTATATTTCCATAAATAGCATTAATGGGGCAGATGTTGTTGTATAGTATAAGGAATTCTTTTTGTCAGTCAAATTAATTTTAATTTGTGAATTTGCACTACAATGATTCAACAATTAAAGCAAATACTGTCGCTGAGTGGGACCAGTCTTCCCTTATGCTAAAACAAGTTTCTTCTGATCATTTGTACTAAGAAAGGTTATTCAGGTCCAAACATAGACAGGAGACATGGACAATTGTTAGCAGTACAAGTGGTACATGATTCTTGCAAAATGCTCTTCAAAACAACAACAAAAACACTTTTGTACATGCAATTCTGTTGCTCCCTATTTTAATCTTGCACATTGTCATCTGGTATGCTTTTAATTATACAACACCCCACCACCACCCAAGATTTGATCTCATTTCATCTCTTGTAATATGAGATTTATTTTTATTTTTAGACACTGGGACTGCTTGTCAGAGGAAGGAATTGCAGGCAGTGCCAGCCAAGATATATTGCCCTAGAATTCTTCTGGTCCTGGTGATCAGGTGATCCTGAAGAACCAATCTTGTATCACTAGTGATGTCTCTATGGTGTGTAATTGCCAGGTTCAGAATACAAATTTGTCCAGTTCTGAAAGCCCAGCTGTATTATGAGCTGAATAGCATTTCTGAAGAACATATCTTCTCTAGTTTTGAACGCACAAAGAAATTATTTGCATGCATAGTCAGCATTCAATGAACCAGATGCTCAAAGTACGGTACCTTCTTTGTAGGTGCATGCCCCAACGTTCCTAAATGTTAAACTCCTTACACCTGCTGAAATCCTAATGGATTGTTTTGAAACTACATGAATTACGAACACAGATGCTTTGTAGCTGCATGCACAGAATTTCTTATTCTGGAGCTCAATAACTGAAAATCTCACTGATGGCAGTGAATTAAACTACCAGCTCACATGACAGAGCAACATTTTGTATGTTTTGGTATCTTGTTTCTAGTCAGAGTTAGGTCAATTGTCAGTATTGTTTCTTGCAAACATTTTGTGATTGCTGCCCTCCATCCAGACGTAAAACTCTCCCTTGTTCCCAGGTGGGGATTTGTTTGTTTGTGTGTGTATGTATGTAATGTATGTGTTGGGGAGGGTGTGACATTCCAAGTGGCTCTCCCTGATGCCTGGTACTGAAGACAGCAATGACCAGGGGGCAATTTATACTGTGTGAATGTAATATGTCAGCATTGCAAAGCAAGGGAAAAGTCAAGGAAAACTCTCTCTCTCTCTCTCTCTCTCTCTCTCTCTCTCTGAAGAATGGTCATAATTACTGAGCCAATTCCAAATTGAACTGGAGGGATTATGTCCATCACTAATTAAAGCCAATTGCACTCTCACCATCAGGTCAATTTGTCACTGAGGGAAGACAGTAGGTGATCCATCTGTGCTTCTGGATGGATTGCATAACAGCCAGGCTCTGTCTGTTCCCTTCCTGATGCTTCTCTTAAAACCTGTTGCTCCCTGACCTGAAGATACAGCTGAGCTGAAAAGTTATCTGTAGAACACCTTTGACTCAAACTTAGCAGGCAGAAGAAATCTGGGTTCCCTTCATCATTTTGCCAAGTGTCCAGGACTGTGAAATTATCTGAAAGTTACAGAAGGGGCTCATTGTTAGTACCGTTGACATCATCTTTCTTTCTTTATAACGTGTTTTTGCTACTACCTATAGCAACGTCGATGCTGCTACTGATGAATCCTCTCCCTCACACACACACACCGAACCTTTTTGGGGGAATTCCCTGCAATAAGCAAAATTCCCTCTAAATTTGTCACATAAACAGAACTGGGGTGGTGAAATGTAGGGGGCAATTTTGCAATAGCACTAGCAGTAGGTTCCTGCTGAAGCAAGAACCTGCTGGCAACTGGGATTTAATGAACATTTAAAAAAGAAAAGAAAAGAAACCCCGTAAAAAATAGCTCTCTCAATGTGATGACAGCTAGAAGCATCTGGACTTCCTGCCAGATACTCACACGATATACACTTTTATTCAAGAAACTTAAAGATATGAAAGAAAGACAGGCAACACTTCGCATCAAGATGTTAGAGACAACTTCTTTTTTCCCAAACAACTACTGCAAATTACCACCATTCCGGGATTCTAATGTAGCTTTGGCAATTTGAAGTGAGGAAGGATGCTTGACCTCAATACACAGCAATGAACAGCAACACATTGCAATCTGTTTTGCAGATCCAAACTATGCTCTGCATTCTGCATTTCTTTGATACATGAACACAGCAAAGAAATGCAGAATGCAGAGCTTATTTCATTGTTTTTAGCACTTATTTCTTTCTCTCTTTTAAAATAATTAATTAGAAAGATTCTCAAGGGATTTATAAGCCTTTCAAGGTAAACTCTCTCAAGGTGGTATACAACAAAACTGAAACCACAACACATAATCAAACAATGACAACAACAGAAGATAAAAATTAACTGTTAAAACTAGATAGCACAATATACAGAATAGGCCCAGTAGAGTCCTAACTCAAGTATAAGCCAAGGTAGTGAATCTTAATGGCTGCTTGTAGTCCTGTAATGATGGGGCCTGGTGGACATCAATTGCAACAGAGTTCTACAAGTGGGGGGCTCACTAGCCTATTCAATCTTACAGGTAGGCACACAAGTATGGCTTCTGATGCCAATCTCAGACAGAAGGCAGTTGTTCATGTTTGGAAATCATGTGAACATGTCCCGTTCGCAACCCCAAATGCAGATGCAAGCAGGAACACTATTATCTTGAAATTTTCACAACTTCCCAAGTTTGCATTCAAAAGTGTACACTTGCGTAAATGCACATCTCCAAAAGTGTACATTTGTGCAAATCCCCCCCTTCTGATTTTCTTGCCTTAGCCTGGGGGGGGGGAATGCACACTTGTAAAAAATGAGCCTTTCTCCCAATCTAAACAGAATACATTGTTCCCAATTAAGAAAAACAAGGTGAAATGGGCTTCAAGGAAGAATTCAGAGAACCTCAACCAACGCGAACATTGCATGTTTGCCCATTCCTATGTTGATATAGGTAAAGGCAGTCCTCCAAGTAAACTGGACCTGAACCATTTAGGGGTTTCAAGGCCAATACTAGCACTTTAAATTGGGCCCTGAAATGAACAGTCAGCTAATACAATATCTGACCACCTGGCAGCTACCAGTACTCAAGCAGCTGCATTATGTATCAGTTGAAGTTTCCAACACGTCCCCAGTAAAAGGCAATCCCAAATAAAGTGCATTATAGTAATCCAGCATGGATGTCACTGAGCAGGTAAAACTGAAGCAATGTCCATTCTGTATAGATGGGGTCACTTGCCATACCAGCCTAAGATGTTAAAAAGTGCTCCTGGCTGTTGTCACCACCTTAGCTTCCCCAGTTAGCACAGAGTCCAGGAGAATGATCAAACCCCCCATCAGGGGGACCGCGACTCCATCTAGGACCAGTTGCAAGCCTTTATCCAGAGTAACCAGTTTCCCTAACCCCACAGTACTTCCATTTTGTTTGGATTAAGTTTCAGCTTGTTCGCCCTTGTCCATCCCAAAGCATCTTCTCTTAGGCTCAAAATATGCATTATGCAGAATTCCATGATCCTTGCCTCCATGTTTCCCCCTGCCATATTTGAGCTGGGGGAAAATATATATATATTGAGTATATATATATGGGAGATACTGCTTAATCCTTTACCGCTGGTCTTTTTTGCAGCACAAAATCACTTTCCCCAAGTTGTTTTTCACCTGCAGGGGGGAAGATACAAGGAAGCAACGGGGATGCAGGGAAGTAAATAATTAATTTGGGGAGGGTGTTTTTGTGTTGGAAAAGGACCATAAGTAGTCACTCTTCCTGCCCAGAGACACAGTCCTCCAGACTGCTTTGGATTTAAAAAAAAAAAAAAAAAAAAGATCCTGGAAGAAGAATCTTGGCGGGATCTGTAGTTTGACCCATCAGCATCTACACCTTGGAAGACAATCCCTCAAAATAATTTCCTTCTCCTATCTAAGTTAACTAGAACTTTCAACAATCCATGCAAATGGTGAGGATTAATAGGAAGTGGCATTTTAGACTCTGCAGTGTAGAGTGGTGGGAGGAAATGTCTGTTTGGGAAAAATTAGTTGTATGCAGAGGGACCTATTAAAACTGCCTCACTAGTCAAGCCTTTGTTCTGAGCATGTGTGACTTGAAATGCAATGCAGGCCTGTCAGCATTTGTTTAGCTAATGATTTTAACTTGTTAAAATTTTAACCATGGCTCCTTTTGTTGTGCTTCAAAGCGTTCATCATCATGCTCTTTTTATTAATTTGTCTCCTGCTCTTGAAAAAATGGCTCTTATTTATTTGGTTAGGCTGTGATTTGACAGTGATTTGACTACACTGTGGCAGGTGCTGTTTATAGGTGTGGATATTCTTTCCTCTGTCCCATCACACTTGGTTCTTCGTTTAATTACTACCACCTCCAGTATCAGAGGCAGTATGCCTATGCCCTCCAGTTGCTGGGGAACATGGGCGGGAGGGTGCTATTGCACTTACGTCCTGCTTGTAGGATCCCGTAGGCAGCTGGATGGCCACTGTGTGAACAGAAGGCTGGATTAGATGGACCTTGGTCTGCTCCAGCAGGGCTCTTCTTATTTATTTATTTATTTATTTATTATATTTATATCCCACCTTTCTTCCATCATGGAACTCAAGGTGGCTACATGTGGTTCCCAGGTGGTCTCCCCTCCAAGCACTGACCAGACTCAGACCTTCTTAGCTTCAGCATGGTGGCTGCTTCATTCATGTGCCTTCAGTTCAGACCATTCCCTGGGAAGACCATTCTTATGTTCTCTACCAACAATTTGCATTGGCACTTTGTTTACAAAGGAGACAGCAAAAGTTCAAAAAACTACCTTGCAGACAACGATTTTTTTGAAAAATATTTTGGTGCAATGCTAAACATGTCTACTCAGAAGTAAGTTACATTGACTGTGTTCGCACAACACGATAAGCCATGGTGGCTTATAAGATGGGGTGGCTTGTCGTGTTGTCTCTGAACCTAGTCAGAGTGGCTTGTGCACCATGTTGTTCGATTCAGACATGACAAGCTACCCCTGGCTTATAAGCCACCATGACTTATAATGTGGTGTGAACCCAGTCATTGAGTTCAATGGGTCTTACTCCCAGGTAAATGGGTATAGGATTGCAGCCTTCGTTCATATATATATATGAATGACTGCAGGTGGCTCCTTGACTTTCTAACATCTTCCAGAAGAGTCAGAAGGATACAGCCTCCCTGACAATTTAACTGTCAGCTATTCCTAGGGATGTATACATCAATCTATTTTTGGGGTCTATGTCAGTTTTTCATGTGTTCGTTCATTCATAAGTTCATTAATTCTGCTTCCACATTAATCTGTTCAGAAAGAGTTGCATTGGCTGCCTATTTGTCACCATGCCCAATTCAGAATGCAAAGTGTGTCTCTCCCTGGATCATCTTGCCTGTGAACTGTGATCTTCCAGAGAGGGCCTTTTGCTTAAAGCATCCCCTGACAAGCAGTAGGGGGAAGAGATTAAACCCCACCACCCTTATTTCTTCTGGAATCTTGAGAACTGCACCAGGATGAGAGAGTGGGACATGGGAGAGATCAGTTTCTGCAGGCTGTAAGAAAGCAGGGGTAGATAGACCTACATTACATGGCATATCATCAAGTTAGCATAACAGTACCAGTATATTAACCTTCTGCATTCACTACTCACAGGGCACACTGAATTCCCCTTGTACTGCAATTGTTTTGCCATGTCGTGCACATTGTACTCTTGGGGGTGGGGTAGTTGTTTGCAGTTTGTATCGTTTATTAGTGCCCCAATGCATAGGAAAAGTTTATTTGGTGTATTTCGTTCTGGCTTACACATTACTGATAAATAATAGTTGATATCATGTTGTAATTGTTGATTTTGCCTATTCGACGGTAACTAATTTGAAATGTTATAATGTTAGTATTAGTGAAATGAACTGTTTGAGTTGTTTATTAGTGTAATGATGTACTGATGCATCACAGTATGCTTTCTTTTCTTGTTGTGAGGTGCCTAGAGAGCTTCGGCTGTTGGGAGGCATAGAAATGTAATTAATGATAACAATAATAATAACAACAAAGTCCAGACTTTCAGAACAAGTAACAGTAGTAACAGGGCACCCTTCTCAATGGTGGCACTTCTGCTGTGGAATGCTCTTTCCCTGGAGGTTAGCCGGCCAGCACTGGTCAGCTTTTAGCACCAGATAGCTGGGCCTAAGTATTAGAGTGAGATAACTGACAGGTGGTGTGTATGTTGTTTCATTTTTACTGATGTTATTGCTTTTATATATGACCCACCCTGGGATCCACCCTGTATTGTGACCCACCCTGGTATTGTATTGTGATGGAATGGTGGAATATACATTTTATAAATACATAAACAAATAAAATTGGGGGGGGGGATCTGCCCCCAAATTGAAATGCATTTTATAAACATTTTGCTGTATAATACACAGTTTATATGCATTTTAGCATAAAGCACGCATTTTTTATGCGCACAAGCATTTTGAGCTGAAAACTGTATTATAAAATTTGGAGAAGTGTGAAATCATAAGGATAAATGCTTTCTGATCTGCACCTTCATTTGAGAGGAGATAATCAGGTCAGTTCACTTGCAAATGCAGACTGAATGAAAATTTTCAAGCATCCCCAGCTATTCCTACTGAAGCTGCTGAAGAGCACTAATGATGTTAACCATTGACATTAATTAACATAAGACTAATAATAGTGCAAATTGTACTGAGAGCAGTTTTAACTGTGAAATGAATAATGTACTAAAATCATCCTGGTCGTTGTATTCTCCCATCATCTTCTAGAGTTGTTGAATGCAACAGGTATGTAATGTTGCTAAAAGAAGCAAGCCATTTCAATCCAATTTGCCCAAAAATTATTGAGTGAGGGGTGGTGAAGGGAAATGAATCACTCTCTCCTCAGCAAAATTTGATGACTCCTCTTCCACAAAACTGGTGGAAGTTTTTTTTTTTTTTTACCTAGGGCCACCTCTATGCTGTATGCCATTCTCATAACAATGGTTCACAAGGAACATAGGGGAATAAGCATGTCCTTTTTGGGACACCCTCAAAATGTAATGGCTGGTCTTGCACAAACATCCCTGCTGCATCAATTTATCTGAAACTTGGCAGCCTGGATTCTCACAGAAGAGACAACTATGCCTGAAAGTTTCTTCCAATTCGTCCAAGAAATAAAAATAGTTATTGGCAATTCCATTCTTTTTTAAACAAACAAACAAACAAACTTAAAACATTCTTATCGTGGGGGACAGGACCCTGCACCTTTTGGGTAAGTCGGCAGACTTTATCCCATCATCAGGGCCACAGATGCCATTCCATTTTGTCAAAAAGCCAAAAAGCAATAACCATTTGTGGATTTCCCATGATATTCAACTTTAGGCATGAATCTTCAGATTTCTGAATCTTGCTTCAGATTTGGGACCCAAGTAGAACTGGGCAGCTTCTGAATGGGACCAGTTTTGAATTGGACTGCTTTCTGAATTGCCGAGTTGGGGACTGAACCAAATCTTGTGGTCGGTACACAGCCCTACAATAATATTGTATAGATAATGGCTATTGCTTTACAATATTTCAAATGTGCTTTAGAATTTATCTACAGTCTTAAAGATCGACAAATTCAGCTTTTTAAAATATTGTATAGTCATCCATCTATCAATTAGATACAGTTGGCATAATATTGTATTGTTATGTTTGGCATTCCTAAACCTCCCTTACTTTTATTGTCTTGCAGAATAATCTTTGGTTTTTACTTTGTAGTACAATTTCTCAAAATTGTTCCTGCATAGGTCTTAAGCATATAGGTCTTATGTATATCTTTTCCCTTTGTTTTAAATAATCCCAAATACCACTTAATTGAAGTGAGAACTCCATGTGCAAAGAGCCATGTGCACAGTTTTGTCTTTTCCTTAGAATAAATGGAAAAACCGTTATGGGCCCATCATAGGTACAAAATAATCAAGTTGGGATTCTAGTTCAGATGGATGGAAACTTCATGCAAACAGGGTTACATTTTCACAGTCAGATTTTATTTATTTTATTTCATTTTTAGTCAATTAATCCTTCCCTGTGTATTCAACATGCTTTCTCACTCAGTCATGAGTTTAAAAAGTCATATCAGAAGTCACTTTAAGTATTACTTTAAGTAGTCCAGGGAGGAGTGTCTGTCCAACAAGCACAGATTAAACATAATTTTATTTGCTTATGGAACCTCGAATCATGCTCCTTTCTCAAGTGTTCCAAATTTTCTCATTGCAACTTTAGTCAAGCATAAAGAGTCAACATCTTTTGCACCATCTGTAGCATCATTGTAGCATGTTGTTTTAGTACAGTAGATTTCGAATTATGTCCTAGGTAACCCTGGGGATTCTTGCAAGCATATTGTAGGTTCTTCAGTGTGATAATTGGTAGTGATAAGAAGATGCTTATCTCAGAATCATAGAGTTGGAGGTCATCTAGTCCAACCCCCTACTCAGTACAGGATCTGCAATGCAGGATGCAGCATCCATGAGAGGTGGTTGCTAAGCCTCTGTTTAAATACCTCCAGCAAAGTAAGCCTACCCTCTCCCAAGGGAGCCTGTTCCACTGTACAATAGCTTGTACCATTAGGAACTTTGTCCTAATGTTTAGATGAAATCTGCTTCTGCAGTTTCTACCCAATGATTCTAGTTCTGCCTTCTAGGGCAACAGACATCACTCCTGCCCCATCTTTTTTTTTTGAGATAGCACTTCAGATATTTGAAGACTGCTATCATGTTTCCCTTTAATCTTATCTTTGCCAGGCTAAACACACCCAGCTCTTTTAATTGTTCCTCATGGATTTGGTCACCCTCCACTTTGCCAATGCCCTTCTTAAAATGTGGCATCCAGAACTGGACACAGTACTACAGCTGCTTCATTGCAATCAGCCTAAAAGCCTTGACAAATGAAGGAAAGTAATGGCAGACAAGCTTTCTTGAAAGGGGCCTTGGGAGGGACTGCAGATGGTCCCAAATTTGATCCGTAGCATCTCCACTTAGCTCAACATAACTGCAGTCTGGAGTTATAGAGGAATCATGGATGTGTATGCATACTCTGAGTGCATGTGAGCCAATGGCAAGGCCTAAAATGAGCATGTCCCAGAACCCACTGTCATTTGCTTACAAGCTGTTCAGCAAGACAGACAATGTGAAAAAGATTTCCTGGACACAGAAATTGGAAAACCACAGTGGGACCACTGGTGGGCCAGATTTGATCCCCGGACCTGACATTCAACACTCCTGCTATATTATATCATCATCATCATCATCATCATCATCATCATCATCATCATCATCATCAAAAACAATCATCATCATCATCAGGCGATCACTCGTGACCGAGTAAGATTGTCTTCCGGGATAAAAGGAGGAAATTCTAAAGAAGATTGTGTAGACTCTAGCGATGGGTCCGTAAGTGACTGTGGAGGCCAATTCTAGATCCACACAGCTTCCCACAGTGAGGACACAGGTTACCAGATAGAAGATGGTCCTGTAAAGGATTCATTTGACGTGCTTTTCGCTTAGCACGTTTCTCCCTTTCACCTTGCACTCGGGCTTCTTCAAAGTCCATGGAACCTTTGTGAAAGGCCAACCTCCATTTAGATCGTTCATGGGCCAGAGCTTCCCAGTTTTCGATGTTTATATTGCATTTTTTTAGATTAGCCTTATGAACATCTTTAAACCTCTTATATTGACCACCGATATTCCGCTTTCCATCCTTGAGTTGGGAGTAAAGTAACTGCTTTGGGAGACGGCAGTCAGGCATTCGAACAACATGACCGGTCCACTGAAGTTGGCGTTGAAGGATCATTTTTTCAATGCTAGTAGTCTTTGCTTCTTCCAGTACACTGACATTTGTTCGCCTATCTTCCCAAGTAATTTGCAGGATTTTCCGGAGGCATCGTTGATGAAACCTTTCAAGGAGGTGGAAGTGACGTTTATAGATAGTCCATGTTTCGCAGGCATACAATAAAGTTGGTAATACAATGGCTTCATAAACCAGTGTTTTGGTCTTCTTACAAATATCCCGATCCTCGAACACTCTATGTTTCATTCGAGAAAATGCGGCACTTGCGGAGCTCAGACGATGCTGGATTTCACTGTCGATGTTAGCTGTAACAGAAAGATAGCTGCCAAGATAGAGAAAATGATCGACATTTTCCAGTATTGTCCCACCAAGCTGGATAGATGGCATCACCAAAGGATTGGCTTGCACTTGCTGATGAAGCACTTTGGTTTTTTTGATGTTAAGTGAGAGACCAAGTTTTTCGTATGCTTCTGCAAAAGCATTTAGGATAGTTTGGAGATCATCCTCTGAATGTGCAGAGACCACATTATCATCAGCATACTGAAGTTCCACAACGGAGGTTGTAATTACCTTACTTTTTGCTTTCAGCCTGCTGAGATTAAAAAGCTTTCCATCTGTTCGATATATAATTCCCACACCAGTGGGAAGTTTCCCCTTGACAAGATGTAAAACCATGGCGATGAAAATGGCAAATAATGTTGGGGCGATAACACATCCCTGTTTAACACCTGATCCCACTTTAAATGGAGCACCATGAGAGCCGTTGTTGTCCAAAACTGTTGCCGTCATGTTGTCATGGAGAAGTCGCAAGATATTCACAAATTTATTGGGGCATCCAATTTTCATAAGGATAGTCCAGAGAGCTGTACGATCTACAGTATCAAAGGCCTTAGCCAAATCAATAAATGCCATATAAAGGGGTTGATTTTGCTCCCGGCATTTTTCTTGGAGCTGACGTGCAGTAAAAATCATGTCTACTGTCCCTCTAGAGGGGCGGAAACCATATTGAGTTTCAGGGAGGATCTCTTCTGAAATAGATAGAAGACGGTTTGCGAGAATCCTAGCAAATATTTTACCTGCGGTTGCTAAGAGAGAAATGCCCCGATAGTTTCCACAGTCTGTTCTATCACCCTTCTTAAAGAGGGTGATAATTATGGCATCCCTGAAGTCTTCTGGGATCTCTTCTCTTATCCAGATTTTTTCGATGAGTTTATGAAGATGTTGTACAAGTTCGGGGCCCCCTTCTTTAAAGATTTCAGCAGGAATCCCATCTGGTCCACTAGCTTTGTTGTTCTTCATTTGATTAATGGCTTTTTTTACTTCATCCAAAGTGGGGAGTATTGCAAGTTCCTCTTTAATTTGTTTTTGCGGGATTTGCGAAAAAATCTCATTATCCACCTTAGATTTACGATTTAAAAGGTCATAATAATGCTCTTTCCAACGCAGTGCAATAGACTCTTTGTCTTTTAAGAGTTTGGTGCCATCTTTTGATTGTAAAGGGTTTGTACCATAGGTTTTTGGTCCATAGATGGCCCTTGTGGCCTTAAAAAAGCCCCGTGCATCATGAGATTCTGCAAGTTGTTGAATTTCTTCAGCTTTCTTTTTCCACCAAGCGTTCTTAAGTTCTCTTGTTCTTCTTTGGACCTCAGCCTTTGCGCTAGCGTAGGTTTTTTTCTTGGCAGCGCAGTTAATATCATTTTGCCATATTTGGAAGGCTTTCCTTTTTTGGTCAATTATATATTTAATCTCATTGTCATTTTCATCAAACCAATCCTGATGTTTCTTAGTTTCATATCCAATAGTTTGTTCACAAGCTGCAGTAATGGAGGTTTTCAGCTTAGACCAATGGTCCTCAATGTTGTCAGGAGGTTCCGTAGGTAGATGTTCCTTAAGAAGTGATTGAAGACGAGTTTGCTTAATAGGATCTTGAAGGACTTGGATGTTCATTTTACGCCTTGGTTTCCTTCCTTGAAGCCTACGTTGGGGAGCAATGTTGATAACCATTGTGGAACGGATTAGTCGGTGGTCTGTCCAGCAGTCGTCGGCACTCACCATGGCCCTAGTAAGAAGTACATCGCGGCGATCTCTAACACGGACAATTACATAATCCAGAAGATGCCAGTGCTTTGACCGTGGGTGCTGCCATGATGTTTTAAACTTATTCTTTTGTCGAAAGAGCGTGTTTGTGATAGTGAGATTATGCTCTGCACATATAGACAAAAGTAAGAGTCCGTTCGGGTTGCTATTACCAACTCCGTCTTTTCCAATAGTTTCTGGCCATAAATCAAAGTCACGCCCGACTCTTGCGTTAAAATCGCCCAGGAGGATAATTTTATCCTCCTTAGGTATCTCTGACAGGAGAGTGTCCAACTGGCTATAAAAACTTTCCTTGATGTCATCATCAGCATCTAATGTTGGTGCATAAGCGCTCAAAATAGTTACCTGTTGGTTATTGGCGAGCTTTAATCGAAGAGTTATCAGGCGTTCGTTAATGCCAGTAGGAACTTCTGACAAAGAGTTCACTAGTTCATTTTTGATGGCAAAGCCTACACCATGTATTCGTCGGTCCTGCTCAGGTAGTCCTTTCCAGAAGAAGGTATAACCTCCTTTTTCTTCTTTCAGCTGTCCCTCTCCTGCCCTTCGAGTTTCTTGAAGTGCTGCTATGTCAATCTTAAACCGTCTCAGCTCCCTTGCAATAATAGCAGTCCTACGCTCAGGGCGTTCACTATCTATGTTATCCAGCAATGTCCGTATATTCCATGTTCCAAAATTCAAATGTCTTTTTCGACCGCTAAAATGGTGACCCCACTGGACGCGGTAATCCAGTCAGGGGAGAAAGAGGTAGACTATGTTTAGGGCACCTTTTCTAGCCCCCTCCCCATACGGGGTGAGCAGAGTGGATCCTAAATAGGGCTGCTCAGTCATGGATACAGCTGCCGAGCTGCTCGACTACCTCGTTCCTTGAACAGGGCGACTGAGTCTGCATCCACCGCCCATGTGCTGGTCCATGACTAGGGGCTTCCAGATTCACAGTCCTGCCCCCGTTGCCATTCGCCAGTCGCCATGGGACTTTTTTTGTTTTTGTTTGGTTGGGTTGGGTTGGGTTGGATGGGTTGGGTTGGAAGACGCCTGTGCGTGAAACTGTTTTATGTGGGGAGATCGGTGCACAACGAATCACCACACAAACTTGACAGAGTACGGCAGAGATCCAATGGCACGGTTACCCTGACGATTGGAAAACCATTCTCTGCTGCAGCCTTCATCCGCCTTCACAGCCGTTGTAATTTAGGTTTAATTATCTTCCGCCTGTTCTGCCGTTGAGGACTTTATGTTTTGGATCGTTCTTTGTCTGGTTCCTCTCCCCGGACCTTACCGCCATGGGTGACCCTACTGGGAGTACATAGCTCCCGACGGCATTGCTCACAGGATTCATCGGAACACGCAAGCCCACTCACCACTTCAAGGTGACGAAAACAAAAACAATAACAGTATTTGTATACCATTCCATATCAAGCAGATTCCGGAGAGGTGAACAATAAAAAGGCAGAAACAGATAAAAGAAGCAAAAACAGTACATTGAAAACAAAGTAAAATTACATTTGTGGTTGGAGTGCAGAGAAGGCTTCCTGGAACAAGGAGGTCTTCAGCAGGTGCTGAAAGCACCACAATGTTGGAGCTTGCCTGACCTCCAGAGGCAGGGAGTTCCACAAAATTGGAGCCACCACACTGAAGGCTCTTCTTCTGATGGACTCCAATTGGGCCAAAGGTCCATGAGGAACCCCCAGGAGCATGCCATCTGATGACCTCAGTGACTGGGCATGTTGGGATGGGAGGAGGAGCTCTCTCAGGTAACCTGGTCCCAAATTGTTTCAGGCTTTGTACACAAGTACCAGAACCGTAAACCTGACCTGGTAGCAAATAGGTAGCCAGTGCAGTTCCTTCGGCAAAGGAGTTGTGTGCTGAAAAGGGGTAGCTCCCGACAACAACCGAGCTGCTGCATTCTACACTAGCTCCAGCTTCTGTAGCAGCCTTAAAGGCAGCCCCACATAGAGCGCATTGCAGTAATCCAGTCTTGAGGTTACTAGTAGCACCCCTGTATCACTGTGGCCAAACTATCCCTGTCCAGGAGAGGTCATAGCTGGTGAACCAATTGAAGATAGTAAAAGGCATTCTGAGCTGCCACAGTCACTTGGGACTCCAGCGACAATGATGGATCTAGGAGTATGCCCAGACTACGAACCTTATCTTTCAAAGGGAGTACAACCCCATCCAGAACAGGTAATGAGCCTATCTCCTGGTCTCAGGAACCACTCACCCACAGGGCTTCCATCTTGCCAGGATTCAGCCTCAGTTTATTGGCCCTCATCCAGCCCATCACTGAGTTCAGGCACTGATCCAGCATTTGCACAGGCTCTCCTGATTCACTTGTCACAGTGAGACAGAGCTGTGTGTCATCAGCATACTGATGGCACTTGGCTGCAAATCCCCTAATGATGACTGCTCCCAGCAGCTTCATATCGATGTTAAACAGCATTGTGGAGAAGATGGTACCCTGCAGAACTCCACAGTGCAATTGCCAAGGGTATCCTCCCCTGCACATTTCAAAGAGCATGTGAGCCTGACATTCCATGATGCTGCTAATTGTACAAAGGTCTAGCTTACATATTCACTTTCTGAGAGAAATAATGTTAGGGAAACAACTTGAGCTTGGTTAGCTTCCCTTAGGAGAAGACCCCCAGGTCACACATTGATGGAGAGGAAGGATAGAGGGCAGCTGCCCCTGCTGCCACTCTAGGAAACAGAATCACTCCCAGTCTTCCACTAACACAAGCTCTCTCACACACTTTCTCATTCTCTTTTTTTCCTCCTTAGCATGTCCTACTTGTGGGATCCCATGGACAGCTGGTTGGCCGCTGTAAGAACAGAATGCTGGGCAAGATGGACCCTTGGTCTGATCCAGAATGGGCTCTTCTTATGTTATTATGTGAAAAAGATTTCTTGAACATAGAAAGTTTGCAAACTATCACCTTTATTTAATATATTTATTATTGCTAATACAATTTCTTGAAAAATAAAGTTGTCTTGTGGTATCAGACTACATGTTATGATCAAGCCAATAGCAAGAGAATTCTTAACTCTCAGACCAGATTGGGAATGTATACTCAGGTATATGTTCAGCCCAGGATTCCTGTATGCTCCTGCCTACTTTTGAAGCTCTTTTTGATTAATATCATGCTTCGATGAACCCATCTGTCTGTATGCTAAACATGAGTTTCAAAAGATGCTATTATGTGATGCACATCCATAATGAAGGTAAGGTTTGAAATATTTTCTACTTCTCAGGATCTTAGAAATTGCTTCTCCAAACTGAATCAATGGAGGACACCAATTTAACTGCAAAGAGAATGGCCATAAGGCAATGGATTCTTTTTTCCTTTAGCTTAATTCAATGAAATTATTCTGTTTCTGAAGAACATCTCTGCCTCTTCCTGTTTCAAGTGCTCTGGGAAGTAGAATGTGCCTCATTAATCTGTGTTCAGTTTTTTCTAGATGACAGGAATAATGGTTCACTGACTAATGAAACCATTTTATCCAAGTTGGAATATCTCTAGTTGACAGAATTATCTGTTATTACTATTCGTTATTCACATGGTAAGATACTCAAGACATTTCAGGGGCACCATGACATTAAACTCTCCATTCCTATACATACAATTGTAATGGTTCCTTTCAAATAGCTTGAATTGGATTAAGTGCAACACTAGAAATAGCTTAGAAAAATATCCCTTCTCCATTTAAAGTAGTACAGTCTGTGAAAAAATGCCATGTATATAACTGTTGTTGTTCTGTTACATTTACTTTGTGTGGCCTCTGTGAGGCTATAATGTATCTGAGTAGGCCTGAGGCCTTGTTTTGTTACTATCAAAGGCCTGTGTAGCAGTTGCTTAATGCTGTTCTGAAGTGGGGGAGGGAGACAATAACTTTGAATATTGTTAGCCTGGATCAGATGAATTCAATTCTAATTGGCTGAGCTGGGGATTCTGGAAAAAGTGGTTGGGAAATGACAGTTAAAGAGTTGACAATTAAGGAGTTAGTCAGTTGACAGACAAGGAAGAAGGTCTGCTGGTTGGTGGGTGGTTGTCACACCCACCCCTCATAGGTCCTCAAGCTTTCCCTCCTTTTTGGAGCTATGGGTGCACTTACGCAAGGTTGGGGGTTTCTCTTTCTCTAACCCTTACACCTCTCACACTGATCATGGGATGTCTATTATTCCTACCTTATACTTCTTTCACCAAATGTAAAGCACAGCTTCCCACACTAGTTTCTTCAATAAACAAAGTAAAGCTTATTTTAAAATACAACAGTTTCTGGAAATAAGTTTCATATGCAAGTTTCAGTCAATATTAAGTAATTTACTATCTTATTCTATTACCAATCCGCCCTCACCAACTGTTCCCAAAATATTAATCCCTGCACTCACTAGCTAATCTCCTAACAATCCTAATATAATTTCTCAACTCTCTCCAGTCAGCTTCACAGACTCCCAAACAGCGCTTCTCACACACTCCTTTCTTCCCCACACACTCTTGCCTCAACAGCACCGCCCACAGTTTATATAACACAGGCTTTACTCCCCTTCTCACTCTCTCAGCCAATCATCTCACTTATGCAAATACACTGTTCTTCCTGCAATCATTTCTCACTTACCTAACATAACACATATAGATGCTACAGGAATACTTACTTCTAATCATATACTCAATACAAGAATACATGATCAATAGGGATGTGAACTTGTCCGTCCGAGCTCCGGACACCCGTCGAACTCCCCCGCCGCAATCGCTCTGGTGCTGCTCAGCAACCGCCAGCTGATGCGGTCGTTGAGCTGCTTGTGGCACTTCCGACGCTACGTAATTTATGTAGAAAACAGGGAAAACCACCTTAAGCCCCGCTTATGCAAATCGCGGCCACTTTAAGATGGTTCCCCCCCCCATTTTCTATGTAAAATACATAGCACTGGGGACCCGGAAGAGTAGCGCTGGGGACCCGGAAGAGTAGCGCTGGGGACCAGGAACTTCCTTTCCCCAGCTCGTCTTGCAAGGAACGTGAGCCGAGCTGGGGAAAAATAAGTTACGCGGGGCTTGGGGCGTCGAGCGGGGCAAGTTCGCGCCCGCTTCAACCCCCCCATTGATTTTTTCATACATCCCTACACAGTGATGTTGTGGAAAGACTAGGAGAAAGCCAAAGATAAAGTGAATAGCTAAGGCCTGGATATTAAGCTATTCCTTTTCTGTGGGATAGCCTTATATGGCTGGTCAAGATCAGGAATAGGGAACAGGTGGCTATGCCATGCCAGGAGGCTGCCCTAGATTCTTGCCAGAAGAAGGTAATATGACTTGAGCAGGCAGTAAAAACCCCAGATAAATGGTCCAAACAGCCAGAAATACGATAGGGGGAGTTTGAGAGTCATAGGAATACTGTAGCCGAGAGCTGGACCTGGCTGTAAATGTATTTGGCTGGGATGGAAGTTTAGGGAATTTGGCCTGAGGTAAAAGAAGTAATTAAAAGGCTTGTAGCAACAACAGTGTCTCTTGAGTCCTAAAGAATTATCAGTAAGCAGTCTTTTGAAAACCCCAAAGTAAATATTTTTATTCCCTTATGTGTAAAATATCCCTTTAATAAATTAACTTGTTTAATAGTTTCATCTTATCTCTAATGCTGGTGCCCATGTCATGACTAAGACTTATATACTAGGCTACTAGGAGATTTTAAAGTATTCCAAGAGAATTGGTGGCAGAGGAAAAGGGTCAGCTTGAGGAACCCTGAGTTGTAGTGACAGAGAGTTCCTTAGGCCTTTCAGGAAATATAAGCTTTTGCTGGAAAGAAGAAACCCCATAGGTGGGATTACCCAGTGAGGAAGCAGTTTCCCCATAGGTGGTGGCAGTGCTGGAGAGAGGAAACCCCCCCATACAGTCCCAGGAGGGTTGTATTATATATACTACGTAGATATGAATGTGTACTTTGAGTTGCAGTCTCTCTTCAAAGTGGAGCATTCAAAATGAACATCTTTCAGTTTTAGAATGACTTCATCCATTACCTGAGCCACAGCTAGTCAAATGTACTTCAATACACTTCCACACACTTGACTGGAAGCCTTTCTGGTAATGTCTGAAGAGGAACTTGCTTAGGGGAGATAACAAATGTGGATGCACATGTTCCCCTTAAAACAGAGGGTTTTGTTTTATTTTATTTTTACTAGAGCTCTTCCTGTTGGGCTTTAATGCAGGCAAGTTCCTGCTGGCTGATCAACTTTTCATGCTCCCATTTCTAAACCTTTGCAACTGCCTTAAGATTCCTTCAGCTTCTATAGTGGCCATTGCAGTGCTAATTGTGTGATAAAAGTATTGAATTGCTGAGTGCCTAAAAATTGCAGCCTGCCTGAACCTTCCAGAAGCAACTTGCTGAAAAGCAACATAAAGTGCTGGCTAAAGTATGCAGTTAGGAGAAAATAATGTGGAAGCATAAAATAATTTAATACAATATCAAACTATTTATAGGCTTCTATGGGGTGTGTGGGTGGGTAAGCTTCACCTGTTGAATTTGTGCCAATCCTGACAATTTTAAAACAAAAGAAAGAGACTGCCCTGCAAGCACTGACACACACACCCCAAAACACCAGATATCAACAATTAAGGGTTTCAGTAAGGAAAATTTTATATAAAAGCCACTTATAAAATATTATAAAATAATATATAATAAAATAATGTAATAATTATAATATATAAGATATTATATAATAATATAATTCTGGAAAAGTCATCCTAGCACTGGCACTGCTGCTGCTCCCAACTACCTCAAATAGCAGCAACAAACATCATCATTCCATTTTGGCATTATTGTTCAATCACAGTGTTGTTCTTGTTTTTTTTAATAAAGTACAATAGAGCCCATATGTGGGGTTTTTTTTTCTGAGTGGAGAAAATAGGAGGTTGCAGGGTGGGCCTGTGAACCACTTAGCTCACTCAGAGATATCTAAATGTTAAATATTATTATTTCTTTGGCAAACTACTAATGAGAACAAAGCCACCATGGAGGGATCCTATTTTTAAAGTGGGAGGGAGATCTTTAAAGCAAGGAGTTTCCTGCACAATGTGGAGAAAGTAGGCTGAAAGTTATGTTTGACTGAAATAATGGCATATTCCTCCCTGGTTTACCCCTTCCTACCATTTGTTGTCGCCTCTATATTGCATTTTAGACTGTAAGCTCTTTGGGACAGGGAACTGTTATCTTATACTCGGTAAAGCACCATGCACATTGATGGTACAATACTAATAATGACAACAACAGCAGTCACCATCATCAGCATGGGTCTGGAGATCAAAGTGGCTTCATGAGTGGTCAGAGCCCTTAAATGGTTAGAGCAACCTAGGGTGGCTGGCTATGCCCTCGGCCACGCCCTCATGTTGCCTGGCCACGCCCTCTTGATCACACCTTCATGTTACTCAACCATACCTCTTACAAATTCACATGTGCGTCCCTATTTTCATCTGTGACATGTTGGAGGGCATGCTATAGCACAACTGCCAGGGGCCTGAGAAATAGTCTCCCAATGCCACTTTCTGGAAATGACCCTGCAGGTAGGAGTAGAACCATTGCAAGATGGTGCCCTCAGCTCCCAACCCACTGAGCCATTGCATAAGAATACCATGATTGATTACATCAAAAGCCATCGAGAGATCAAGCAAGAGAGTAACAAGGTCACACTGGCCCTGACCCTCTCATGATAAAGGTCACATATCTGTGCTACCAAGGCTGATTCAATTCCAAATGCAGGCCTGTACCAAGACTGAAATGGGTCTAGGTCAGGGCTGGGCAACTGCAGGAAGTTGGGACACCATTTTCATCCCCTGCACCTTCCCCCATGGGCCTCACACACACCCTGTGGGCACCAAAAAAACTACTACTACTACTACTACTACTACTACTACTACTACATATAAATGGCATCCATAGAGGCTACAGAGCACCAAAAGGATCAAAATTAGCCTGTTTGCAAGCTAAATTTGACCCTTCCAATGCTCCGTAGCCACTCCAGACACCTCCCCCTCTCCCAGCATTATTGCTTGGATAAGGGACCTGGATAAAATAGGGACACAGTCTAGTTATCTTAGCATGTATCCCTGGTTATTTTATTACCGTATTACCCATACATTTTTTGTGTAAGTGTGTTATGTTTGTATCCATTTTTATTTGAACCTCTGTGATCTCTTTTCTTTTTGGGTTACTCACCCCACATCTTATAGCCAACCCACACACTACCTTAAGTAGATACCTGACACACCTAGAGAGTTTTAAGGCTGATTTGGTGGAGACAGCTAGAGAACAGGGATGTTGAAGAGTCCTTGGTCTCGAGTCACGAGTCGAGTCATGAGTCTTTGGACCCGAGTCTCGAGTCCGAGTCTGAGTCCTTGGTCCAAAATGGTGACTCACGAGTCACGAGTCACTCCCAAAGCTGACTCCACAAGTCCCTATTAAAATCAATGGGGGTTTTCCCCAACAAAATAAGGCTACTTCAGATGTGTGGCTTAAATAAATTCTAGGCACAAGTGTGCCTTTTTATTTCAAAACTCTGCAACTGATTTTGGCAAGAACAGATCAGGCAGACAAACCCAAAATAACCAGGCAGGCAGAGGAGGCAGGGAACCCCAAAGCAGGCAGGCAGAGGCCTTTGTCTTGGACAATTCAAACTATGGAACTGGTCAAGAAGAGACCAGGCAGGCAGAGGAGGCAGGGAACCCCAGGCAGGCAGGCAGAGGCCTTTGTCTTGGACAATTCAAACTATGGAACTGGTCAAGAAGAGACCAGGCAGGCAGAGGAGGCAGGGAACCCCAGGCAGGCAGGCAGGCAGGCAGGCAGTGCCCTTTGTCTTGGACAATTCAAACTGTCCAGTGTACAGGATTTTCTGGGGCCCGTATACCGTATGGGGATTGGTGCCTTCACCCAACCTGCAGTTTATGGGCAAGAACTATTCTTTATGTAGATATATTACATAGGTTTAGAACTGCAACATACCAATTTGTTCAGTTTTGTTTTAATCCCTGTTACTGAATGAAGAATGCGTAACAAGTTAATTTTTCCAGTTCCTGGAAGATCATGATGTTTTATCAGCTGCTGAACTGAGTGAGCTCTGAATAAATATGCACTGCCTCTTGGTGGAAATGAATTAAAGGCAGATGTTTATTACATTGCTCTAACTACTGTGGAACATGAGTGCAGCAATTAAAAAAACACACATTTCAAACAATACATCTAATACCTAAATGAAGAAGATACAAATGACAGGAGGAGGTAGAATTGCATTATATAGTGAATGAATTACTTGGACTTAGCTCCTTGTCTTTTCTAAGTATCAGAGGCAGTATGCCTAGGTACACCAGCTGCTTGGGAACACAGGGAGGAGGATGCTGTTGCACTCATGTCCTGCTTGTGGGTTTCCCACAGGCAACTAGTCGGCCACTGTGTGAACAGAATGCTGAACTAGATGGACCCTTGGTCTGATCCAGAATGGCTCTTCTTATGTCCAAGGCCTCCAATTACCTCTGAGCAATCTATATGTTGGGAAAGTTCATGCTCCATGGATAACAATGACAATGTATTTAACTGCCTTTCACTCATAGCCAACTACATGTAATCCTTTATGAGGAACTTTAAGTGCCACAAGATGTTCAAATTTACTTTATTTTTTTCCTAAAGTGTTACGAGAGGGGGAGGGACTAGTCTTTTAAAATTATTATTATTATTATTAAATAGATTAATATTTATATTCCTGCCTTTTTCCCTGTTGCAAGGAACCCCAGGCAGCTAAGATAATCCTCTTCCTCTCCATTTTTCACAACAGCCCTGTGAGGTAGGTTAGGCTGAGAGACAGTGACTTTGGGCCAGTCACTGACTCTCAGCCTAACCTATCTCACAGGGTTGTTGTGAAGATAAAAGGGAGAGGAGGAGGAGGATTATGTAAGCTGCCTTGGGTTCCTTGCAGGAAAAAAGGCAGGGTATAAATAGAATAAATAAATTAATTAATAAACATGCTGGGGACCCAAGGTTGGAGAACACTGCTCTAGCCACTCAGGAAAGCGCTTTAGCTTGGAGAAGGCCACGCTGCCATGGAGACGGCTGGCGAGGAAAGTGCCTGAGCCTAAAGCTTGCCTCTCTTTACTCTACTTTCCCCGCCCAGCCTGAGGTCCCATTTTAACTTAACAACAACGTGGAAAATAAATAAATATCCTGCGCCAGGAACTTAACATTATTAAGCCCCACCCCCCACCCCAATTCACTGTGCTTCCTCAGAGACTTATTTCCTCCATAAAATTATGATTGCATGCATGTCTACTCAGAAGTAAGACCCACTGAGTTCAAGGGGGCTTACTCCCATGTATATGGCTAATAGGATTGCAGCTTTAAGAGTGCAATCCTATGCAGGTTTAGACAGAAAAGAAGTCCTACAACTCTCAGCATGCCCCAGCCAACTATGCTAGGACTTTTTGTAGGGCTTTTTCCCCTGTCTAAACATGCTAGGATTGCACCCTTCGACTCGCTGCTATTCCCCGCTCTCTGGAGTCCTTCAAAAGGGCAGGGTTTGCTTTTGTTCCCAACAGTGGAAATAAATAAACCAGACCCCCCAAGTCATGAGGATGATGATCCCACCCCCCAACGACATCCCCTCCCCTCCCCAATATCTCTTGGGCTCCCACGCACAGACAAGAGCCTCTCACCCGCGCCTGGGCACTCTTGCACGCACTCCGCCTGTTTGGGAGCAACCCCAAAGCAGCGGCCCGGATCCTGCCCTCATGCTTCTTGTCTGGGGTCGCGATTCATCCTCAGTCCCTGTTTTGTAGGGACCGTGCTTTTGCCGATGCGGAGGCTGACGGAGACGGAAGTAGGGGAAAGTGCAAGGATGGGGGAGGAGAAAGACTGCTTGGCTCCAGCCCCAGGCAGGAATACAACAGAGAGGGTGTGTCTCTGTGACAGAGAGAAAGAGACCTTCAGACTAACCAACTCAAGAGGCAGGAAGAGAAAGCCAGTCCAGCAGCCGCCATGGCCAATCAGAATTGCTGTTAATATTTTGCTCTTGTTTTGTTGCGAGTCCCAAGTCGAGTCTCAAGTCCCATTGAAAATATAGGGACTAGAGTGGGACTAGAGTCAGAGCGGGGACTCAGTCCGACTCACGAGTTGAGTCCTGGAGTCCGAGTCCCCATCCCTGCTAGAGAAAACAAGATTTCCACCTGGTGGCAGTGGAAGAGGCCACAGGAAGGGAAGAGCAAGAAGATGTGTGGACACACTATTTTGCCTGTTTTCCCTTCCAATAACAGAACACGGTCCATTATATTGGTTCTATAAGTCTGTATTCCAGGAGCTCGAGCCTCAACTGATAAAGGCTTTATGGGGATAAGACATTGTTTCAGCACTGATTAAGTTTAACATATAGAAGGAATTTTATCTTGGAAATAAATCAGGCTTCTTCAAGAGTTCAATGCTATCTGCAAACAGGAGACCTTTTGTCTTGTATCAGACTAAGAAATGCAACCAATTAGACTTCGAGTCAACCAGCTAGAATACTATAACAAGTTGCCCCTAGTCACGGTATAGCACTCCTTTTAACCACCCCTATTCCTACTTTGCAATACTAAAAGTGAGTTTGACTGCATCCCAACTCCAGAATTGTCAGTGAGAGGTTAAAAAATAGAGAGAGAAGGGTAGGGGGTGATAGATAGTCTATTTACAGATTTAAAGGTAGGAGAAAGCTGTGAATTTATAAGCTCAAGCTTCATTGCACTTGTCTTTCATGCTACCAAATGTGTCCTTTTAAGATATTATACCGTTTCACACCTGATTGACTAAAGAATTTAAAAAGATATCTCTCCCCACAGTTATATCTATCCTTAAGTCTCTTATCATTGCTTAATGTTGAAATGTATACATTTTAATATCCATCATGCAGTGTGGAAAACATTTACAAAAAGTCATCACAGCCGATATTTTG
Organism: Shinisaurus crocodilurus; assembly: GCA_021292165.1. Taxonomy (NCBI): domain Eukaryota; kingdom Metazoa; phylum Chordata; class Lepidosauria; order Squamata; family Shinisauridae; genus Shinisaurus; species Shinisaurus crocodilurus. The sequence continues at coordinate 13,443,702 of CM037887.1, read as the reverse complement.
AAAAACTTGGCAGATTTTTCCATTTCTAAAGGAATAGTCAGTATTCAGAGGGGGTTGGAGAGCACTCCCTTTGTGTACTATCATTAGAAGTATTTATATCTGTAGTATCCAAAAGACTTGCATTTCTACACACACAATAGGAGAGAAGGCTTTCAGATTTTTCCCCCCTTTCTGGGAGCAGCCTCTCATATCGCTTTGACCTTCAGGATTTGGGGAGTGATGGGGGAGGGGAGAAGGGATGGATTTTGTTCCATTCAGTTTGTGATAAGGAACTTACCAAAATCCACAAATTTCTTCTGAAATGGGATGGAAGGTGTATGTGTGTGTGTGTGTGTGTGTGCACGCGCACATTTTAACTGAATGTTGGAGAAAGCAAAACTCACAGATGCATCCAGAAGGCTTTGAGCACTTTTACAAGTCTGGGTTTGAATCCCTGTGGATTCAACCATGTTTGTGTGATGCTAAATCAAGATTGCCACCTCTCCCCCCCCGCCCCCCAGTCTCCTCATCTTTAACAGCTACATAGCAGGCAGGTACATCATGGTCATCTCCATGGTAGGAATAGCTGCACCTATTGAATTTGGCTGGTATGGTGATAATTTTGGTGAGATCATTCTTGATAAGAGCCTAACAAAATTCAAAATTTCTTCATAAACAGGACGGAAACAACTTGTGATGAAGTCAAATGTGGGAGAAAGGGACACTGACAAGGTTTGTCCAGCCCTAATGTAGAAAGTGGTGCTGAAAAGCCCCCACATATGCTTGGCAGACTTTGTTCAGACCTTTGGATTTTTGCCTGAAATTATCATTGTATACCGCAATATATTCGTTTAAGAGAAATGATCAACATTATGATATATCATCAGAAAATTTCAGGTTCTGAATCTTTAAAAATATGACAGCTGGCTATAAAGATAATTTGACCCAATGAATCATTCAGAATGAGGCTCACAATCATTCATTCATTTCAAGGAATGTGTTTGAACTCATAAAATAGGGATACTGGGGGGGGGGGGAAGGGGAGTTGATTGCATTATATAGTGTATAGTGACCTGAAAGTCAAAAATGGATAGGTTGTGATTCTGCTACAACTGGAAACATTTCTGGAAGAGGGTTACTGTGTAAATCCTGTTGTCTGGAATATGTGGTTTATGGAGTGCAGCCATATTTTCACGCATGCACAAACACACACACGCACGCCCATCCCCCCCCCCCACAGTTCATCAATGGAACAAAAAAAGTCAACATACTATGACTTGTACCTGCCATTTTCCCCGATATGTTAAAAAGAATCAGGGAAGAGGCACTCATCTCCTCACTTTTCATCCAAAATTGGCTCCCAAAGCAACTTACAGTTTAAATTCACACAAAGGTACAATTTAATGAAGAATATATTGGATTGTGCAGGGAAATCTCTTCTGTCCCCTGACAGTTGATACATAGAAAGTTCTGGCTCTTTCCTTCAGAAAGAGTGAAGGGCTGAAAGAGCAAATGGGCTCAGAGGCTGCCTGATGGTAAAGATGTCAGCCCATTGAAGCAAGCATTCCATTGTTCCTACTGCATTTTATCCCAATAACATTACAGTGAAGTTCTTAGACATAATGGATAAATCATGATTCCAGAAGCGAAGCTAAATCCATACCTCCAAATTAATTTTGCCTACTCAAACTGTGTCATGTTTGCTTGCATATATACACATTCCCTTTCAAGCCTAGCCAGCTTGGCCCAATCAAAATAATTCCTGAAAGGCCATTAAATGACAGGCACTTTCAGTGTGCATAATGATAACTGAGAATCAGACTCATTGATCATGGACATTCTTTCTTATCTGAGCTCATCAATGTGGCGCTGCTAGTTCAGGACATCCTTAACAAGAAATATGCTGATGTGATTTTAGCCTTAACTAGTTGTGTGTGTGTGTGTGCGTGTGAGCTTAATGCACTAGCAGTTTTGTGAACCCTCTGACTTAGATATCCTCCTGACTAATGGCTATCCTTGACAAAGGACTGAGGAATTATAGGTGCAATTGGCGGCCTGAATAAATCAATGTAATGACCCACACTGTGCTCAGAACAAGAATGTCCAGCTCAAGATCTTAGTGGGCTCTTTCCCACTTATTTTTAAACAAACATCTACAGAAGACTGACCTTTTTGTGAATAGGTCAGCCCTCTACTGAGCCAAAGGACCTTTAGATATGCTGGTGCAGCTCCAAAACTCTACTGATATCAACACAGCACTTCTTCTTCAGCTAAACTTACCGGTATCCTACAATCTCAGCATCAAGGTTCAATGCATAGGTATTAGTTGACTACCAGATCTTATGTGTCACACTCCCTGTATCATTTACCCCAAGGGTATATTTTACCCCATACTAGACAGAGATAAGCAGCTGGTGGGAGAAGCACACAATTTTAATGGGAAAATGGCAGGAGGGAAGGGGTTAAGTAGCCCCTCCTATCCACTGTTCCTTCAGTCTTGACTGCAGCCTTCTAGGGCAGCTTTTCAGATATAGATAGATAGATAGATAGATAGAGATATGGGAAAAGAGCCCTGACTCTCCTACATCACATCCAGTTTGACCCAAAGAAACCATCCACATTTAAACCACTGTGGAACGTTTATGTGCACTTCTGCGTCTTTGGGGCAAAATTAATTAAAGCAATGTCTGTATGGGCCATAACTTGGTGGTAGAGCACATGCTTTACATGCCCAACATCCCAGGTTTGATCCCTGGCATCTGCAGGTACCAATGGTCCAACTGGTCTGGCTTAACACAAGGTAGCTTCCTATGTTCCTATCTCTGAAAACACAATATTTCATCAGGCTGAATGAAAAGCATCACTCTTCATTTGTTGAAAGCTCACAGAGAAGGTCATCAACCCCATACATTTTTGCTGCCTGAGAAAGAAAAGTCAAATGTCACTTCCACCTCATTCATATTATGTAATGTCAAGCATATGATTGGTAGCTTGGAACTTCCAGTGGATTGTGTTCAATGGGTCAGAAATGTATTGTCTCCTACTCTGCCATCCTTAAATTCTTTTTCAGCAGGACTTATCCTTCTATATGCTTGACAACATCGTTAATAATACTTCCTACCTATTTACCCAGAACATACATTCAACTGACTGATTTCTATTTTGAGGAGTAATTTAGTGGTGTACAAATTACTCCTTCTCATGTCCAGGCTACTGATTGGGCATGTTGCTTTTAGTGGTTAACTATGCTTCTTCTCATTAGAGTCCCATGAATTAGTTATCTGTCTGAGATGGTGCAGCTTGAAATCTGGTAGATAGCTTCTGTTGAGATCTCAAGGTTCAGCCACTTGTTATGAGAATAGCTGGGGGATCTAGCTGCCCGCCACTTGTTAGAACACATCCTTTCACTTTCCAAGAGTGTGCAAACATTCTCAAAGTCATTGGAATATAGCCAGAATATGAGGGATCAATGGAATAATGTGTCCCTAGGGAACCGCCCACCCCTTCAGAATCTTAACTTAGGCTGATCTGGAAGGGTGCTGCATAAGGAAAGGCCATTACTGAAGTCACATCTCCCGCTGTTTCTGAAGGGGTTCCCAGTGGTAGCAGGGATGTAAGCCTTTCTTTCTTTCTTTCTTTCTTTCTCTCACTGTAGTTGCTTGCTGCAATCATTACGTTGTAATGTTCTCCTTTAATCTTTTGCTCTATTAATTTGTTCCTGCTTAATAAAAAAATCTTTAGCCTTCATCCATTAGTGTGTTAATTGTATTCTAAATCCTAAAAAGAACCATTGCCTATTGGCAAGACAGGTTGTGGTGGATAGCTCAATGAAACAGTTGACCCACTGTGTGGCTGCTATATGAAAAAGGCACATTCCACCATGTTGGCTCTAATTAGAAAAGGAATCAAAGATAAAACTACCCTTATACTGAGGCTATGCTGGCTAGTGCTGATGGGAGATGTAATCCAGCAACATGCAGAGGGCCATACACTCTCCATCTCTACATTATATGAACCTATGATGTGAGCACACTTGGAATACTGTGAACTGTTATGGTCACTGCGCTTCAGCAAGAATATTGTAGAGCTAGAAAAAGTGCAGAAAGAGGGCAACCAAAATGATCAAGAACTGGAGTAATTCCCCTATGAAGAAAGGTTACAATATTTAGGGCTAGAAGGCAAGAAATGGGAGACATGATATAGGTGTATAAAATTACATATGGTGTGGAGAAAGTGGATAGGGATTCCCCCCCCCTTGTCTCTTAATACTAGAACCCAAGGACATTAAATGGAGCTGAATGGTGGGAAATTCAGGACAGATGAAAGGAGTACTTCTTCACCATGTATTGTTACCATGGAATTTGCTACCACAAGATGTAGTGACGGCCATGAACATGGATGGCTTTAAGGGATTAGACAAATTCATGGAGGAGAAGGCTATCAATGGCTATTAATCAAGGCAGTCTCAAGGGAGGGAGACCTAGGTGGCATCCTGGGGCACCAACTTCTGGGGGGGGGGTGCCAAACAACCTTGGAAGGTTGTGCTTCTCCTCCTCACCTCTCTGGGAAGCCCTGCTGACTGCTTTCCTGCTGCAACAAATGCCGCAGCAGAAAAGGAGCCACCCGTTTCCCAGAGAACTCACCTGGACCAAATGCTTCACTTTGAGGAGTCCTTCCTTAAAATGACTGAGGCCTTCTGGATGAGGTGCCCTTGAAGACCACCTATGATGCCACCTCACCCAAACTGCCCGGCTCGATATCAGGAAAGACTCCTTGAAGGAGAGGGCATTGCGGGGGAGGGGGAAAGAGAAAGAAGGTGGCTGAAGTCACAGTTGTGGGCAATAGGCAGGAGGGAAGATAAAAGGTGGAGGATGGTGGTTGCTGCAGGTGGGTGGAAGTGGATGGTGGGGCCAGTGGGATGAGAAAAAGAAGAAAAGGGCAGCAGATGCCACCACCTGGGGAATCAAAATACCTGGAGACAGACCTGCTACTAAGCTATATATTACCTCCAGTATCAGGGGCAGTCCCCCTCTGTATGACAGTTGTGGAGATCATGAGCGGGAGAGTGCTGTTGCACTCATGTCCTTCTTGTGGTCTTCCCTTAGGCATCTTGTTGGCCATGGTGTGGGCAGAATGCTGGCCTAGACAGGCCTTTGGTCTGATCCAGCATGGTTCTTCTTAAGTTCTTATGTTCTTAACTATCTGGGTGTTTTCCCACTGGCCATGCCATTTTGTGAGAGCACCCACACCATATTGCACTCTCAAAATTTGAAATGTTCCCACTGGCCTCAAAAGGTTTGACATCTCTATTTTAGAGCATTGACTGTTGAAGTAATATCAAAAACAATTCACCCTGCCAGTGCTGTTTGCCTGTGAATAAACAGAGGATATTTGTTTCTTTTCCTGCTAGTTTTATAACCTTCCTGAGCAATACTACTGATCAAATTGTGTTAAAAGAGGAGGTGGAGAGAGAAGGAGAATGTGATGGAACGGGAGTGAGGGTAGAGAAGTTGGAGAAATGAATTTTCTTTGAATTAAGAATTTATATTACTGACATAATTTATCACAGGTAATCAGGGCAGCATTGACTTCACATTTTTCTTGACAATTTTTCTGTCACTGAAATTAAAGAAATTTAGGGCACTTTCAAACAAAGCTGCATCTAATTCCCTGAAAGTGCATGTCTGCCTGGAGGGACCGTCAGAAACATCTTATTTGTGATCAGCTACTTCAAGCAGAAAGTTTTTCAGACATTCTGAAGCATTAGAGACTCTAGCGAAAACAGACATCTCTTAATATTATCCCTGGCTCCCTTTTAGGCATTATTGTAATAAAACAATGCTCTCTTCTTTTTTTCTGGGACATCTCTCCATGACAAGCCCCTTCCACCTCATCAGTAAGCATTTCAAATTCCTAGTGAGGCTTTCAAAATACCACTGAGTTTGCCTTTGATGGAATAGTACTGTGATACCTATTTAAAACCAGAAAGGGCAATTCAGAAGTGATTAACTGATGTGGTTCAGCTGTCACATAGGGTGTGTATTTCTAATGTACCTGCATTACAAATTGAGCCAACACCCCCTCCCCCACACACAGATAGACAAATAAATTCTTTTCCAGCTCAGATTGCAATATAATTCAGTGTGCCTCCCCTCTTCTGCCTTCCTCTGATGCCTGGAATTCTTCAAGTTGCAACAATTCCAAGCTCCAGATTCTCTGGGAAATGTAATTTTTTTCAGGGTGCCTGTCCATAGTAAACTGCATGTACTTTGTGCTGTGGATGCTGCATATTTAACTGCTTAAAACCGTTGGTATCCATGTGATATGAAACAAAGTTAAACACATGCTTCCCATTGATATGGTGACAGGAAGCAGCTGGCTCATTATTAGGATGGGAAACTCAACAGGGAGTTGGTTGCTCCCAAGCTGCCTCCTATATAGGAGAGCCAGAGTAGCCTTAGTGACAGACTCCCTGGGTTGAAGCTATTGCTGCTGTATAACAGGTCAGGAAATAGGAAAACAACAGCCATCCAAGACTTGATCCAGGATGAGCATGCTGACCTAGCCTGTATCAGAAACCTGCTTGGATGAGACTGGGGGAGTCAGTCTCTTGTAGTTTTGCCCACCTGGGTTCTTCGTGTTGCAGCAAGCAAGACCTTGGGGGTCAGAGGGAGACAGAGTTGCAGTGCTCTATCATGGTGCCTGGCACAGCTAACTGTGGGAAGGCAGGGCAGAGGATTCAGTGCCTGGTCTGCTTGGAGTTTAGCTGTCAAGGTTAATGTAACAGGTGACCCTGCCAATACTACCATGAAGGTTCAATATCTGGTAGCCTCCACCTGTCCAGCGGTTGTACCAGATGTAGTCAACAGTGGCTGCCTAGTAAGGGTCTACAGAACCAAAAGAAGGGTTACGTTTCCTCAGCTGTGTAAGTGGCTTCAGTTCTATCCCAACCAGTAGGGTAAGGAGTATCTGTATCTGCAACTCCTCCTTCTAGCTGACCTGCAGTGGGGTTTGCAGGTTGTCTTGCAGAGCCAGGAGTAGGGAAGAGAGACTAAGTAGAAGCTTGCCTGTTTACCATGGTAGGGTAATGCTGAGGATAGACAAGCAGGCACTCTTTGGTGAGACTGTGAGGCAAATTTATGGTGAAGGGGGATTCCGTAGACTTGTCCTTAGGGCTGGGGGGGGGACGATGACAGGAAACTGAATCCCTTTGGGGCCTGCCTGGAGCACATGGTCAAAGTCTTGGTGGGGGGATAGTGAGCTGGGAGGGCCTTACTCACCTAAGAGGTGGCTGGATGAACACATATATGTACGTACATAGAACACATTGCTGTACTTATATGGCTTGCACTAGGGACAGTGATGGGCTTGCACATAACATTATGAGGGGGTCCTCCTGACATGACTCCTGCCTCATTGCATCTCCACACAGTTGGCTTGTGTGGAGGTGGCCTCACTGAAGACCTTGTTGCAAATATTTAAATCTCTGGCCCAGTTCGCCCAAGCCTTTTGTCTCGCCTCTTTCTTCTGTGTGGGCATGAAAACATATTTTTGAAGGAATTTGTTTCGAGAATGGTGAAGATGTTGGCAGGAGGACATGCTGGCATTTCATAAAGTGATTCATTTTGGATCAAAACACATTCCATTTAGGGGTGTGTGTTTTTTTTAAATTAGCATCTATTAAATCTTTATATGGAAAAGGACACCATATGAAAAGTTTGGCAAATAAGTATCTTGCTTATTCACTTCAGGAGTTAGCATAATATGTTTAATGACATTTCGATTATAGAGCCCCTGGTATTTTGTAGGCATTGGGTTTCCAAAGCACACATACACAGAAATGCATCCTATCGAAATATAAGATGCAGCTTGTCACTTCTCGTCTGACTAATTCTCCTTACTGGAAATCTTTTCAGTGATATAGTCAATATGACGCTCATTTGAATTTTACCAGCTCAGAACATAAAATGGTCAGTCCACTGAGGAAAGATTAATGTGTCAAAATGACTTTTGAAGGGCTACATGAGCTAAGGGATTACAGAGGAGGAAGAGCAAACATAGCTGAATACAATGTTTAAGTAGAGGATCTGTGGATTGCCTTCACTGAATTCATTTCCAGCTGCAGAACTGAAGCGAAAGATTAGACTGGTTATTTCAAATCTATATGTTAAATTAATTTCCCTTCTCCCTCCAACTTGTACATCTTCTTCATCCCCAGGTTTAAATTGTCTTGCATTTAAACACACTGTGCTACTTTTTTCTTTCTTTTTTTAAAATACAATTTATTATAGGGCCATGTAGTGGCCCAATGTTATAAGTGTGTTGGCTGAATTGCATTCCACCGTTATAGCCCAAAATCGGGTGATGGTTTGACGGACTGATCTGAAATTTGGTAGTGTAGGACAGGAGAGTTTGAGAATGGTCCTGGGCCATATTGAAGTAGGGAGGGAGGGAAACAAAGAGCTTATTTATAGGAGTTTAAATTTTCACAAGTGCCAAAAGCAATTTGACAGGTATTGTCTGTTCCACGCCCCCCACATAGACTTACATGGGGTTTACTTCGTAGTAAAAATTTCTCCAAGTGGCGGTAGGTAAAGCAGTGATCTGGTCAAGGAAGGGAGAGGACTGCAACCTTCTCCCTTCCCCAGTGACCCTAAAGCAACCTGACTTGCTGCTTTACTGCCACGTTTGTGGTTGCAGTGTTTAGTCACCCCACCAGTGGTCCCATCATGCACCAGTGGTAGTTTAGTTTTAACAGTTAGAGGTATATTTCTGTGGTTGTGGATGTTTCCATCCCATGTCCATGTGCTGTAATCTTGTGTTGCTGAGTAAGCTCTTAAGCATGTAGAATACCACACCAGTGTGGGTAAATTGGAGGGGGGAAAGGTTTGACACAAAGTGGAAGAAAATAAAGGAGAAGAAAAATAAGTAAGAAGCATAGGTCATTAAAGAGCACATGTTGTTTCTTTGCTCAATACTCTTTGATAACCCCTCCCTCATTCCAGTGCCCCTTCCCCCTGCATCCCCTGAACCACCCTCATAGTATGGCTGCAAATAGCCAGTTTTGCATCCACCATCACCACCACCCATATAACTATCCAGAAAGGCCAGTGTGGCTGCAGTTCTTCTCACTGTCCACTGCCTTCTTATGAGGAAAATCTTTAAAATAATGTGTAGCTGGCTTGTTCAAAACCGTGTTTTTAATGCTATAATATCAAACTTCTGCAAGCTGATAGAGTTTCAGACTTTGAACGATAGTTCCCCTGATCCCTATACCCAAAGTGTGCTAAATGCTCTTTAGGGATAGACAAATGAGCAATGTTCAAGATTGTGAGGATTCTCTGAACATCGTTTTCCTGCTTGTCCTGTGCCCGATTCCCGTTCAATCACTGCTCACTCTGCGCAAACAGGAAATGTGCGCAAATCAAATGGGGAATTGGGAATGAGAAGAACGTGAGCATGTGTTCAACAATCTATGAATATTTTTGGTGGACACATTCCTGTGCTCACATTCAGAGCTTTGAACAGGGCATGTTTTGCAAGGAAAAACTAAATTCTCATATTTTCCTAGCTCTAATATGGAGTGGTTTAAGCTGTTAGAAGTCCTCAATTTTAGGCTCTAAATGTGAGAGTTCTCCACTCCACAATCCTTTGACTCTCTTCAGCTTCTGGGAGTCAGGGGATGGAGAGTCTGGAGCAGCAGGCTTTTCTGTTTGCTTTCTCTTTCTACAGTCTCAGGCTCCAGGTAGTGCAAATACATTTCTGTTGGGCTTCACCCCTGCTGGGTTGCTTACGTTGCATAATCATAATGGGTTTTGTTTATTTTTATTTTTTTCTGGTGAGCAAATAATGTGAGGATTGTGGTAAGTCTATTCCTTGATCTGAGCCAGGACTGCAGGTTGTTCTGGGCTGGTCATGATGTAGTCTGCTCCAGGACTGATGTAAGGCTGACTATGGAAGGGGGTGGTTTCGAAGGAGAAGTAAAGATAAGCCTGCAAATAGCAGCTTGTTTGAGGCTTTGTGCTGGCCAGGACTGTAAAAAAATAAAATTAATTAATTAATTGATTGATTTGATTTATACCCCAACTTTCTACCAAAAAATGGCACTCAATTAAAAACACCACCAACAAAAAACCACAACAACCACGTAGCAATCTATATATATATAAAAGAAGGTGTCCTGACTGACTGACTGACTGACTCATCAATGCCCAGCTCAAACCGTTTAATCTAGGAACGTGAAATTTTGAAGGGACATTGCTTTTATGATGTAGACCCCCACTAAGGAAGGATTTTGGGAAATTCCATCCCTAAGGGGGTAAAAAAAGGGGGCAAAATCGCCCCACTCTCATATCTGCAGTTCTGCAAATAGGCCTCACCTCATTATTGCTGCAGGAGCCAACTTGCTGCAGGAGCCAATAGCAGCAGTTATGCAAATAGCCCATACGACACTTAGAATGTTCGTATGAATTCCTGCAAGGGCCAATAGGGCTGGGTATGCAAATCTCCCCTAGGCCATTTAGAATGTTCTCTGAGGGGGTGAAAAGGGAGGGAAACTTTTTAAATGACTGACTGTTGTATGGAGGGCATTGTCGCATAGGCTCCATCACGTTTAGACGGATCTACCCCAAACTTGGCATGCTCACTCTTCATCACGTGTAAACTCTCAGGATTAACTTGATTTTTCTCTAAGTGGACTCTGGTCCATGAAAGCTTATGCCATAATAAATGTGTTTGCCTTAAGGTGCCACAGGATGCTTTGCTGTTTTTACTGCAATAAGCTAACATGGCTACCCTTCTAGAAATTGTATTTAACATAAGTTCTGCATGCTTGACAAATACACACCCCAAAGGCACCCGGTGATATTTGCAAAAAACAAAAGATAGCCTAAATAGAGAAGAGCAAAAGATAGCCTACCTGAGAGAGTGCCTTCTCCCTTACCAACCTGCCCAGTCACTGAAGTCATCAGAGGATATTCTCCTGGTGGTTCCACTTGCACCTATGGCCCACTGGAATCCACCAGGAGAATAATGTGGCAGCTCCACTTCTATGGAACTCCCTGCCTCTGGAGGTCAGGCAGGCTCCGACATTGTGTTGTTTCCAGTGTCTGCTGAAGGTACCTTTGTTTTGGGAACCCTTCCTTGCTGACCAGCCACTGTTTTAATGTTATTCTGTTTTTAATGCATTATTTATTATTATTATTTTATATGTTTTATATGTTTTATCTTTTATGTTCACCACTCCAGAATCTGTCTAGATATGGAACAAATCTACAAATGCTGTAAATAAATAAATAAATAAATCCAGAGGACTGTAGTTGCTGAGATGTGACCTGTAACTCCTTGAGTGGGTTTAAAAATTGACTTTAGGGGAAGCTCCATCTTTGTATGCAAGGAACTGACCTCTTCACTAAAGAACATGTCACAAAGGACAAGTAACCTGCTCAAAAGACTAAGCACAAGGCAGAGGTGGGGTGTGACCCCCCCAACACACCAAGCAACTCCTTTGAACCCACAGATTTCAGTGCCAACAGAAACCTGAAGGTGAACTCTTTTTTTCCTCTTCACTCCTCTGTCAGGCAATTCATTCCCCTCTATCTCTTTCTCTCACACATGAGTCCCTTCTTCTTTTGGGGGGGGGCTGGGTTCACTGCAGAAGAAAGCACAGTCCTGCTGCCGCCTGCCTGCCATTTTCAGTGGCCGAGGCCTTCACTTTGCTTTGAAAAGATCCCAGTTGCTGGTATGAAAATGTGTTAATTAAAACAAAAAACCAAAAAACTAGGGGGCGTAGGTCACCTCACTGAGCACCAAGAAAGGTGTCTGGGGCATGACGGTTCACCATGTTGCCTGCCTTGTACTGAGTGAGTCCTTCATATTTCAGTAAAGCTTTTATTTTTCCCTACAAATATTAGCATAATATTTTCTCCATATTTCTCCATGGAAAGACTTCCTTCATGGGAAGACTACAAACACACTTTCCTTCAAACTTACCTCTTATCCCACGTTCAACAGCCATGGATAAACAGTTGTTCATAATATATCGGCTGCTGTATTTCCCACAGCCACAGAGTTTTCAGATGTACGCACTATTTCAGCATGTGGTTCACAGCAGAGTAACTATCTTGAGGAAATTCAAAGCATAACAAAGCACTAATTTTGCATATAAATGGCAAGGCTATGCTAGAAAACATATGAGCCTTGTAAATTTTTAGGCAATTTTTAACCAAACCAAGCTTGAGTGTGGAGAACAGGTGCTGTTCACCAAAGGGTGCTTTCCTCCGCTTCTCCTACTATTGCCTAACTTCATCTCATGTAGAATAAAAGGAGGAGGAAGCAAAATTATCTAAAGAAAACTTTCTTCTGTTCAAGGAAGGATACTTTGTGGGGGAAAGTAATCTTTTTTTTCTAGGAGTGTGCGGATTTTGCATTCAAGGGGAATATAGTTTCCTAATCTCTTCTCTGCAAAAGGCTCGGAGCAATCAACTCAATAAAAAAGGGGCCCATAGACACACACAATGTTAAAAAAAAAATCATGCTGGAGCTGGCTGAAGAACAAACACTTTGAAACTTCTTTTATTTCAATAGTTTACACCACATGTAACACAAAGTAGTTATCTATAATATCAAACTGAGTGCCTGGGGGTATCATCTTTACTGGCATAGCTGTTAGCACCATTGGCGATAAGCATTTCTGGTGGATAGCAGATGCTTGTATTATAAATGTGGTTATATATATTTTTTTTAAAAAAGGGAAGGAACCCACTATATTTAACTTGTTATACTCAGTTCATCTAGATCAGAGCTCTCCAACCTTGGGTCCCCAGATGTTGCTGGACTACAGGCTCCCAGAATCCCTTGCCATTAGCCATGCTGACTGGGTATGCTCAGCTCTGAATATATTTCAGGCATGCACACCTTCAAAGCCACATGTATCCCACCAACCACATAATGGTGTCACAACAGATGTTGAATATACTTTTGCAGGCCCAGGCACACAGTAAAATCAAGCAGTACACTGAGCCCCTATTAAGTTTCTGGGTCCATGACAGATGGGGAGTTGGGAAATGTGTGTTTCAAGCAGAATTTCCAAATAAATCTGTCTGACTAGAGAAGAAAATATCCTGGCTGTTTTTCAAATCACCAAATTGGGGTACAAACAGAATCTTGGAGACCGTACACACCCTTAACTTTTACCATTCCTTGCATCAACACATATGCTTGCAATATATGCAACCACATCTAGAATTGTACTTATCACATGAGAAGACATAAAAACCGAAGATTAAAGGTGAGAATTGCTATGTGCCATATTGCCAGAGTCAATATGTGCGAATCTGGCCTGATTCATAGATGTTAATATTGCTGGCTATTCACTACCTGGCCAAGTTAAAGGTTTTGGTAATAGTGTATAAAGCCCTAAACAACTTGGGACCAGGATACCTGAGAGAGCTCCTCCTCCCTTATCAACCTGCCCAGCCACTGAGGTCATTGGATGGCATGCTCCTGGTGGCTCCATATGGACTTATGGCCTGATTGGAGTCCACCCAGAGAAGATCATTCAGTGTAGCAGCTCCATTTCTGTTGAACTCTCTGCCTTTGGAGGTCAGGCAAGCACCAACATTGTATTGTTTTCAGTGCCTCCAGAAAACACTTATTTCAGGTCAGGAAGCCTTCCTGAACTAACTAGCCATGGTGTTTATTGATTTTGTTATTAACATATTGTTTTATTATTTTATCTGTTCTATCTTTTATTGTTCAACACTCTGAAATCTCCATATTAGAATATGGAGTGGTATATAAATATTGTCAATACAATACAATACAATAATATTACTACATCATTCTAGATTTGGGGTTTGGTCCAGATTTAGTCTGGATCAACTGCACTGATGGAAGTGGACTTCCCACCCCCTCCTTCCCATGGCAGATCCTCCAGGCCCCAGAAAATGCTACACAGAGTCAGGAGACCCTGCTGAAAGGGGTGCACTGTGGTGTCGGGGAGGGGGGAAATCTCCAAAAAAGTGGGAGGAGGAATCTTCCATGAGCAGAGCACTTCCTTTCATGGAAGGTCTCTTCCTCTCACAGAAGGCAGATCCTGGATCTAACCCAAAGGATCTTGTGTTACAACAGCTGCACACCATGGAGAAATTCAGGATTCCCAACTCTTCCCACTACAGAATTGTAATGACAAGAAGAACGATATCTGATGCATTTGTCCATGACTTGCAGTTGTTTAAGTGGCCTTTCTCAAGAAAGGACCTGACATCTGTAAAACATGCTTATACAACCACATATGATTATAACTAAACTTTTTTCAAATATCTAATGGGAGACTGAACATCAAATTAAAGCTGCTATCATGGATAAAATTGTGTGTCCCATTTTAAATTAATGTTTTCTTTATAAATAGTTTATTAGTAATTAATTGAATATACAAACATTAATAAATTAGCATGCAATGCAGTACATAAGTGCTTTGCAATAATATATAATGTCATATATTTAGTAGTAACTGTTATTTATGGACATCACAGTCACAATCAGAGCAGGATTAATTTTTAAAAGCAGTGTTGTTTTTATCAGTTCAATTCAGGTTGAATAACCGTAAGTCAACCCAATATAACAGAAAGAAAATATTCAGAATGTTACAAAAATAAAAATGGACAAATAAACCATAGATCAAGAAAATGACTATTAATTCAGAACTAACCAACTAAAATTAATGATAAGAATTCCCTGATACTAATTTACAACTTTTATAAAAAGTGCTTGTTAACCAAACCAAATCTAAAAAGCATATTTATATAAGTCCTCACTGACTGACTGACTCATCAACGCCCAGCTCAAACCATGTAATCTAGGAACATGAAATTTTGAAGGAACATTGTATTTATGACGTAGACACCCGCTAAGGAAGGATTTTTGGAAATTCCATTCCTAAGGGGGTGAAAAAAGGGGGGGAATCACCCCACTCTCATATTTCCTATGGGCAAAACAACAGGGGAGCAGTTATGAAAATCGGCCTCACCTCATAACTGCTGCAGGAGCCAATAGGAGCAGATATGCAAATAGCCCATACGACACTTAGAATGTTCGTATGAATTCCTGCAGGGACCAATAGGAGTGGTTATGCAAATCTCCCCTAGGCCATTTAGAATGTTCTCTAAGGGGGTGAAAAGGGAGGGAAACTTTTTAAATGACTGGATGACTGACTGCATGACTGTTGTGTCTGGGGCGTCGTCGCATAGGCTCCATCACGTTTTGATGGATCTACCCCAAACTTGGCATGCTCACTCTACATCACCTGTAGACTCTCAGGATTAACCTGATTTTTCTTTAAGATCAGATATTTCTGTCAGAAAAGATTTCTGCTGCCAGCACCCAGCCTAAACATTACACTTTCAGTCAGAGACACTGTATCTTTTACATACAGCTCTCACAGGCCTTCAAGGAGGGGGGGGGGAACCTTTTCATTTTAAAACCTGTTTTTTAATTTTTTCTTCTTCTCCATTAAAAAAAATAAATCAAAATGCAAATTGAAAATTTAAATGTAAAAACAAGTTGGAGGGGCAGATTTTGACGGTAGCCTAATTGACCTAAGGGAAGACTGTTTCTCACATGGGCAGTTTTACGTGGCCTGTTCCAGAGTGAGCTCACCTAACTCTCTGGTCATCCTAGCACCTGAAGGGAGAACCACTAATGTAGTTTACAAAGAAGTACTGAAATAGAATTTTTTTGTAGGTTGCAGATGCCAAATAAATAATTTTTAATTTTTGGTCTGTCTCATTGTCTGTTTGTAATTCCAACACGAAAAAATTCATGGTCGCATATGAATGGTACAACTATCTTTGTTTTGTTGCCAGTACACCCCAGGTTTGCTTGTGCTCCATGCTTGCTTGTGCTGCTTGGGCCTGCAGTGCTCCTAGCCATGGCTAGGAGTGCCTTTATCCAGCTTAAGGTAGTGCACGGACCATGCCCATTCCTGTAGAAACGTGATTGCCCATGATGACCCATGCTTTAGTTCTCATTTGGACTACTGTAATGTGCTTTCTGGAGAGCTGCCCTTGAAGAGTGTTTGCCAATTTCACTGTGTTCAAAGCGCTGAAGCCAAATTATGGATGCTGATCCATTTCTGGGCTCAGTTGTTCAAGGTGCTGGTTAAGGTTGTAGTCCTATACACGCTTATCTGGAACTACATCATATTGAACTTGGTGTGCCTTACCTCTCAGTAGACAGATATAGGATTTCAGCTTTCCAGCTCTAAATAGTTTGTGGTTAGGGTACTGAAAGGACTGCTCTTCCCCCATCCACACAAAGGAACTAGCCTGTACTCTGAGATCGGTAAAGGTGGTTCTCTTGTGTGTCCTGCTAATATACTTGGCAGGAATGTAGGAGAGAAAATCTTCTCTATGGTTGCACCCAGGTTTGAAACTACTGGCCCCAGAAGATCTGGTTGCTGGCTTTCTTAATGAGATGTCAGTAGGAATGGGTGAGAAATTAATTGGGTTGCAAAATTTGAACACACAAATCCTTACAATAGGGAAAGGTGCACACACAAAAACATGTCTATATTAGGGGAAAGCACACACAAACTCACATTATATTAGGGGACATCACTTGCAAAACAAAAAAAGTGTAATCCTCGAAAAGTGAGTAGTACAAAAATGCATATATTTGGGAAAGTGCATTAAAATGTATACATTTATATAAATGTGCATGGAAGTATGTTTGGATTTTCATGTTGACTTAAAAAACCAAATTTCAAACTGGCAGAATAAACTTCATCAGTTCTTTCATCCCTAGATGGAATGGGCACCTTTAAAAGACTTAGTTCAGTGCTTTAAAATCCTTTTGGCTTTGTTGTTTTGGTATTTCTCTTCTTATCTGCAACATGTGATTTTTTAAACATTTATTTATTTTACTTTAATGCTGTTTTTGGTGTATATATTGTTAGCTGCTTTGGCATTCATGGGTGGACAGATTTGATACACATTTTCTGAAATGAATATGTTTGAGCTGGGAGATCATGGACAGTATTTAATGGTGTCATTCTGCAAACTCAAATAACACTTGTGGAACGCTGCTGAATATTTCCATTGCACAAGCAGTCACTCATGATGCTTGCACAAGCAGTTGTGCAAGCATGAGGCACAACTATTGTGCAAGCGTGATGCACAACTCATTGCACAATCTGTTGTGCAACCACTTGCACAACAATGCTTGCACAAACATAACTTTAGCTGGATTCTCCTCTTGCACATAGTTCAGAACCTGGGGCAGAATCTGATAGGGTGCTTACATCTCCACCAATTCCGTTCCGCAAGTGGGACCGACCCACTGCTTGGGCAAGGGAGATTTAGCACTTCCTAAAGGAAGCCCGAAAATGAGCAGAAATGCTCATTTCCAGAAGGAGGATGGTCAGCGGAGCTCCCTTATGCAAGCTCTTCTAACCTGCCTCCTTCCAGAAATGAGTATTTCCATTCATTTTGGGTTGCCCCAGAAGTGCTAAATCACCATTGCATAAGTGGTGGAGGCCATTTGCACCAGGCAATTGGCAGGGCATAAGAGAATCGGTGGGGGGTGACAACACCCCATTTGATTCTGCCCCCAGTTTCCACTTACACAATGTAGTTTGTGCTAGTGGAATGACACAATTGGATACTGCCCTAGGTATACACATTTATGTATAATTCTCCCTAAAGCATATTGGAGAAATTGCCGCACTCACATATCACATAATTTTCATGGTGCCACCAATGCTTTCTCCTGAGGCCAGATTCCAGTTCTGACTACACAAGGATGCTACTTTGGGTCAAAAGTCCAAATATCAGAATGTGTAAGTGGTGTAAGTGGATTGGGAGACGTTCCAACAGTTAGAGACTACAACCTTTGATGCAGTTAGCGTTTGAAGCACACACTGCATCCTCCCCTGTGCCTCACAAAGGCAAGTGAGCATGTAAGAAAGAAAAGTATTACAAAGTAGACATCTCACTGAAGATTGCTAAGCTTGGGCCCTGATACGAACTGAGCGAGGGGAAGTGAGGCATCTGTGAAATGCCTACAGTGGGTTCCATCCACATTAACTGAGCTAGACCCATCGAAAACTAAGATCTGCACCTATGGCAGGCAAAGGCTTGTGCTGTATTTTTCTTTAAAGGTTCCCACCTGACCTTTATTTTATTTTATTTTATTTTATTTTATTTTATGAACCATGCAATATTCTCCCATGGGGAGATCCAATTTGCTGTAGAAAGATAAAAAGGCAAACAACAAAGAATATATTATTGCATATAATTTATTTCTCTTTGGAAATAAGATCAAGAAAAAGAAATAGGATTACAAACTGATGTATTTGTAGGCACCAGGCACTTTACCTAGGTATTGTCATTAATCTGACTTTTCCTAGTCCCAAGATTTCTCCAACTTTCATATCTTTATCTCAAACCATAATCAGACGATTTCTTTTATTTAACTTGCTATAGTTTATTTAATATGAAAAAGGCAGAAAGTGAGGTATGTCCAACATAAGAGCCACCTAAATGCATTCATGATGAGTGACCTGCAAAGTCAAGCACAATTACATGTGATTTTTTTAACAGGAATTTGGTATTTCCATGTACTGATGTTGTAAGATTGGTACTTTTTTCTACATTAATATTTTATGTTCATCTGTGTCTACAGTAATCTGTGCATATAGATGATAGCTTCTTTTTCACGGGTTCAAGAGATATCTACTTCGCTTAGCTTTCTTTTTCTTGTTTTTTTTTTAGTCTCCGACTGTTTCATTCAAATTGGGGGTCCAAATGGTCTAGGGGTTCCAGTCACTGTCACCTTCTGACTTTTCTCTGTCTGTGCAACTGGTACGTCCAGTGCTTCACAAACTCCTGCTTCCCTGGGTCTTTGTGGTGCCTATAATTGTTCATCCCTTGTGGAATATCAGGAATTTGAAGGGAAAGCCCCAAGCATTCTGGGTCTCAGCTTCTCTCACTGTCTCTGAAAGGGCAAAAAGTCTTACATTTGTATAGTGTTTCCACATATAGAGCCTGATACACTTGACCCTTGTGTCTTTACGTTCTAGCCTTCTAATGTTATTGAGGGCACACATGATTTGGGTTTATTTTTGCCTTTCGCTGCTTTTGAGTGACCCAACACCATTTTCAGTGCCTCTGTGAAGTCCAGGGAAGGGAGAAAGTTAGGCAAAAAGTAATTCATGTTCTAGGATCCAATCCAACCTTATTTCATTACACACTGGGTGACATCAGGATGATTGCAAGATCTCTCCTTTCTTCACAGTTTAAGATGGTTAAATCAGTGGTGAATGGGGGAGCAATGGTCTCAGGCAGCCATGTTGCTTGCGCACAAGCCATGCTCCTGCAAGATTGGTATTTACTATGCATTGTAATTGAGTCTATTGTCATACCCAGACCTTATGTCATTTGTCTTTAGACCACAATCCATGGTCAGTGAGCTGCATAAATGGGTCACAGGTTGCTTCTGCAAGACTCAACTTGCATTTATTTATTTATTATTACATTTATGAATCGCCCATCTGGCCCATCTGTATCTACTTCAGGGTTGTCAGCTTTAAAAACATGTGCTGCTCCTACACCTTCAAGAGTGGACTGATATGAATCAATTAGAGCAGGACCAATATTTCATAGATTTCATAGATTTCATAGATCATAGAGTTGGAAGGAGCCTACAAGGCCATCGAGTCCAACCCCCTGCTCAATGCAGGAAAGTAGAGGAGGGCTCTCCCATCCGAGTAATAACCAGGTGACCCTGCTTAGCTTTCCACGCTCAGACAAGCTGAGCCAGCGTGAGCCATTTCAAAGTGAGATTCTCTGATAATTTGATTTTTCAAACATTACTCTCCCCCCCCCCCACATCCAGCAGCTTGGATAGAAAGTCATTCTGTTGAGTATTCTCTAAATAGTATATTTTCTTTTAAATAGCAGCTACCATTTTCCCCCATGGTGCCCAAAAATGATGCTATGTCCAGGACACTGGGAGAAAGGGGGGGGTCACAAAATGGCTATTTGGCTGCCAACACAGAAGCTTTGCTGGTGCCAAAACATTTGAGGCACAACAGCAGAGGAGGAGGAGGAGGAGGCCGTGACTCCCCCTAAAGGAATTGTTTGAGAATTTTGCCTCTTCTTGAAAACATTCAGCAAAGCACTACCACCCTGCACCAACCCACACACCCTTTCACTGTCATTTAATATGGTAGAGAATATAAGGAAGCTATATTTGCTTAGGTCTATAAAGGTGCAATCCTGTGCATGTTTAGACAAAAAAAAAGTCCTACAGATCCCAGCATGCCCCAGTCGGCCAGGACTTTTTCTGTCTAAACATACACAGAATTGCACTCTAAGAAATTTAGCAGGTGAAGCTTTCCCCATGCCAAAAGAATCTTCACCTGTTGAATTTGTCTATGCCTGTCTGCTTTAAAAGGCATAGGAGCAGTCAACAACAACTTGGCAACCCTAGCTGGGGTTTGCAAAGGATGACTTCTCAGTGCTCATTACTGGAGGAAAAAAATTAAAATTCCAAGAAATCCTTTTGAAATATCTTAATATGCTGACACAGTGAGAAGTCTAATTACATTTCCACCATGTCTCATTTGATGGCTACAAATTACTTAATGATCTTAAAGAATAGTTCTAAATTCCCTGGCAGATGAGCATTTCTTTCAACAAAGTTGAAATTGCTGTGTTTGATCTTTTTTTGTGAACTAAAATACTAAAATGAAAATAAACTGCAATGCTAGGTGAGAGATTCTATGATTTTACAGGACATGTCATGTGCAGCCCCAATTGTAACTCTTTTGATAAATGTGGAGATAGACTATATGAAATATATATATATATATATATATATATGGGAACAAAGAAAAGTGCACATTTGAATCAAAGTTTCATTCCCAGTACATCATTTATTGATATCTTTTTAATCCTACATATGGAAGGATCTGAACATTATTTTGAATTTTATATAAACGTGTTGTGACACATGTCAGCTCTTTGCCCCCTCATGAGTTTGATGTAGGTAGAATCTCTTGTACTTTGAAGAACTCTCTTAAAATAGCATGGTGGGTGGCATTTCTATTTTGTATTGTATTGTATGAATTATTTTTAACTGCCCAGAGAGCTTCGGCTATTGGGCAGTATAGAAATGAATAATAATAATAATAATAATAATAATAATAATAATAATAATTATTATTATTATTATTATTATTATTTCTAGAAAGAAACACTTCTTGAAATCTTGTAGCAGTATAGATGAGACCTTGTTCTGTTCTCATAGCATATTTTATAGTGACAGTAGACTTTTTACTACACAGGAAAATTGTACAATGATGAGCATGAATCTTTAAGATCAGTTCACATAATGAGTTAAAGTGATTTTTACTAGTGATAGTCAAACCAACCCTGTTGCGATTCTGAATCAAACAGCTGATTTATGAGTCCAGTAGTATAAACTCAAATGAAAGCTGTCTTATGAAACGTGGCCAAATTTTAGCACATGCTCTGCTCATCGCAGAAGTGCATCTTGGAAATGTGGCACACTTAATGTGATATTATTTTTCCACCCTGTCCATCATAATGCCATGTGGCATGGCACATTCTTCTTAGATTGGCTGTTATTATGTATTTTGGTTACAAACTGAGTAGATCAATGAGGAGTCATACAGGCAGCAGCTATGAAGGAACAAATGGCAGAAGTGGCAACATCACCTGATTGGCAGAGGACTGAACATGCTATTACCCCCTGTTCTACAAGAAAATATATTGCAGGGTGATCAATTTAATTTTATCTTTCTGTTCTTCTTTCGGTTCAGGATTCTCAGATTACAGACAAGGTGGCCGGGTTTCGTGAAGCATCTAGTGCCTGCCACAAACCTTTGGTAATATAGTATTATTACAGCTGGCTGATATTCCCCTGTCATGTTGTTCATCTTTTTTTGAGTGTTGTATAATTATGTACTTTGTGTGTAATTATTGTATATTTTATGTGCTGTTCTATGATCATAATAAATTTATCTATCTATCTGGCATGTTGCTTCTGATGATCACTAGTTAAAATCACTTGAACTCTTCAGGCTGGTTTTCACAACACAACAGCCCATCATGGCTTAATTTATCCATGGGGGCTGTCACATCATGCCAGGTGGGCAATCACAGGAACCATTTTTGCATGGTGCCCTTGGGTGCCTGGCTTGCCATGGCTTGTCGTGTCATTCAAACCCAGGTGGCAGGGGTTGTTTGAGGCTTATAATCCATGTTTTGCTTTAGTGTTATTTGAGGGTTGTCTAATAAGGTCATATCATGCCATACCCCACCCCAACAATCCTCAGGGACAGAGTCAAGGCCACCCGATTCCAAACTAAAATAAGGCATTGGTCTTAGAGTGAAGCACAGGCAGTATCTTCCCACCCACCTCCTACTTATCCTGTAAGTTTGTCTGCTTAGCAGACTCAGAGGGTCACATATGCAGTGTAGATACCATCTCTTTTAATTCATGGATATCTCTGTATAAAGACCAAATATTGTCAGGGCTATATTACCTATGAACCACCCAGAGAGCTTTGCTATTGGGAGGTATAGAAATGAAATACATAAATAAACCTCAGGAAAAGGAACTTTAAAATTAGGAGAACACTCTGGGACTAAAACAGCACATCTATTCCAAAGAAGAAGCAAATGGAGCTCTATGGTAGTAAGGGGAGGAGAATGGAATCCAATTTTTCCTATTTGGAGCATTTCCACAGCACTACCCCTCCCTTGTGTTATCTCTTCCTATTTCCAGTATTAAGATAAACGATTAAAATTATTTAAAAAACAAAAACAAAACAGAAGTCCAGCTGACAGGCTTAATACAATAAATTTGAAACACACACACAAAGGCAGTTTAGATGGATGGTGACTGTCTATTCATTGCTGACTGAGAGACTCACTCCTCCAGTGGCAAATGAGGCTAAATCGTTATGTTGGGTGGGATGGACCAAACAGCAGGTCAGCTCCATGAGCTGCACAGGATTCTCAGTCAGAGCTCTTTCCAGCCAGTTATGTAGTTCTCTTCAACAGTTGTTGGACCTACAGATCTTGCCCACAGGCAAACAGCCACAGGACAAGAGCTCTTTGGCTCTTTCCCTTTGGCTCATGCCTTGGGCAAGGCCCTGAGTTTTCTTACCTGAAGGTGACAGGAAATACACAGCCTTCACCAAAATAGCCCCTATGCCTCAAACTTTGCTCACCCTTGCTCAGCTTCACCCAGGGATCTGCAAATCAGCAAGACATAAGCCAGTGTTCTCCAACCTTGGGTCCCCAGATGTTTTTGGCCTACAACTCCCAGCATGCCCCAGCCAGCATAGCTGGCTGGGGCATGCTGGGAGTTGTAGGCCAAAAACATCTGGGGACCCAAGGTTGGAGAACACTGACTTAAGCTCAACAAAGTTCTCTGAATTCCACTTTGAAGCTTGTTCCGACCCAAGTCCATATCAGATTGCAAGCTTCTCCTTCTTCTTCTCCTGCATGAAAATCTGTATTTTCATGGGTATTTTTCCAAATGTACGCATCAGTTGTGCACATCTTTGAAGTGCATGTATTCTTCTCCCATTGATTAAAGCATATTTGTGCACATTTTTCAGAAGTACCCTTTTTTTTTTTCATGCATATTTTTCAAATGTATCTGTGCTGTCGAATACACTTCTTTTTGTCTGTGAATCACATGGAAAGCTTGGAAATATATGGAGATGAATTGCAGATTGCATCCAAGTTCATGTACAGTTCAGAAGGTGTGAACTGGGTAAATCCTGGAAGGGGGGGGAATGAACTGAAAAGAATAAATCATACATTCCTAGCATCACCCTAACAACTACCAGAGAGTGGAGAAAGCTGGCAGGCACATCCTTTTGAACTCACAATGTAGCTACAAAGCAATCCCTTCCCTTATGCACAGTGACTGGAGTCCTAGGTAAAAGTTTGCACATCTCTGAAACGTGAATCACTAATGAAGCCTCATTCTGGAGTGGCTTCAGTTCTGCTGCCTTCAGAGGGAAGACCGCTCCGCTTCACCCAGGGAAGCAATAGAACTAGACTAAATCAGCCTGAGTCTGCTCAGCTCAGGCTTCAGGGTTCATCTGAATCTTATGCCTATCCATACAGCTCACCTTTTGGTGGGCAGTTAAAAAAGATCACATATTCTGGCATGCTTTGGGGGTACCCATTAATTGGTTCACCTTTGTTGTTGTAATTAGGGGTGTTGTAAAGAACAATGTTGCTTCAGATTGTTTTATATTGTATTTTATGAATTTTCTTAGCTGCTCCTGGCATTTTTTTTAAAAAAGGAAAAGCTGGCCAAATACATGAAAATTGGTCAATCTGACAATAAGATGATATATGACATATCCTGTAAAGATGCAATAAAGACTAATTGGAATCCATTTTCTGGGATACAGTATTATAGCTAATGGTTGGAACCTATTCTGTGAAATACAATTTCATAGGTTGTTCTTTCTCCTCCAGTCAATTTGACGTGCACTATATTTATTTTAAAATAATACATATCTTATATTTAATGATGGTCAGTGGGGCTCCTTATCCACTGCAGGTTTTATATGGAGCTTTATAGGAGCTATCAATGGTGTTGAACTCCATCCCCGAAATAGGTTCAACACCATGGAGCATCATGGATAGCTCCTATAAAGCTCAAACAAAAAGATGCAATGGATAAGGAGCCCCACTGACAGGCGTCACCAGCCTCCACTGATGATGGTTTGAAATCTATTTTCCCTGTGCACTTGTTCATATAATAATTATCTTCTTGCTCCATGTAATCCGAAAATCTATGTTGCATAGTTGGTGTTACATATATTGTATGTGATGCCAAACAACGCTCTGCAAAAGAGAACTGTTCTTACCTCCAGAATTTTATATTCATGTTTATCCAGAGTGGGTGCAGGCAGCATGCAAAATAAATGAAGAATGATGCCACACATTTCTTTAGAGAGGTATTAGAAGAGAGTCGGCAGAGAGGAATTATGAAAATTGCATGAGCTGTATATTATATATGCATATGTTTC
Source organism: Shinisaurus crocodilurus (assembly GCA_021292165.1). NCBI lineage: Eukaryota > Metazoa > Chordata > Lepidosauria > Squamata > Shinisauridae > Shinisaurus > Shinisaurus crocodilurus. The sequence continues at coordinate 13,418,636 of CM037887.1, read as the reverse complement.
AAGAACTAGAACATTAAGTATCTCCAGCCCTATAGCAGCAGGAATATAATGTTGGGCATGTAATGAAGACTTGACTTTGGAAACAAAAATGTTTTTATTCAACAAGATGCTTACAAAAATAACTCTCTGATCTATGCTTAATTACTCTTTGAGGCACACCTGAAGGTCACAGTTAATTTGATGGTAATTATCTTACCACTTCATCAAATCTTTGCAAATATCAGAAAGAACTGGTTTCAAATATTTTTTTTTCCTTGCAGCAAGAACATATTCCTCAGCTGTGGTTAATATTCTCTCTCTCTCTCTCTCTCTCTCTCCCTCTCTCTCTCTTTTAAATGACAATCATAGATTTCCATTTCGGAATCTGAAAGCAAAGTCTTGAAGATGATGCCCAACACGAGGTAAAAGCATTAATGTTATTAGCTCTCTCTCGCGCTCTCTCTCTCTTATATGGAATATAAACAGGGATCATTAGCATTAGTTTTTAAGGAAGCAGATGAGGTTTTCCATTACAAAATAAACTGTTCCATTCAAAAGCCTTTGGCTTCAGTGCAAAAAGAGGGCCATTGGCAGAGTGAGGGCTGTAAGGACTGTTCAATAAATCTGCTTCATCTTATAAAAAGCAAGGCGAACTTATACAATACTGTCAGGAACACTCCACAATATACTGATTTAATGACCCTGGAAGGCACCATCACACCCTTTACTGATCTGCTTAATTCTTAGTAGAGAAGTGAAGGAGGTTCAGACCCTTTGGACTGTTTCTGGTGCTTCCCAAGGGTGAAGCGGCCTCCAGAACTGAAACCAGGCCAGATTGAGGCTTCATTCTGTGTTCCGAGAAGCAAACATTCCATCTCCACTCCAAATAGCATCTTTTGGTTTCATTTCTCCAAAACACTGATGAGCAGGGTTAGGGAGGGAGTGCAGCTGAATGACTGCCAGGTCCTTATTAATCCTAGGGCACATCCCCCCCCCAGGATCTTTGGAAGAGGGATTGATTTGTGACAAGCTGTGATTTTAAAACAGTGAGCTTCCAAGGTTTCTCCACTCTTTGTTAGTTGGTTTTGAACATGTGAAGAAGAACTTAGGTGTGGTGAGCAGCAGCAGTAGAGGGGTTTTGTTTGTTTGTTTTTCTGGTGGCTTCTTGTATTCTCATTCCTGATTTTGATTCCTCCTTTGTTGAGGAGCTTCTCTTCTTCCCACTCTTTCTCCACAGTACTCCTGCACTGCAATCTTACTTTTCTTCTGATGATTTCTTGCCTGATCCTTGCCGCTATTTCTTTCTAATCTTTCTCAAGTTAGCTTTGTGTCTCTTTTAAAACTTAGTATAGTTTATACAGGCCTGTGGCTTATGCTGGCTCAGCTTGTCTGAGTGTGGAAAGCTAAGCAGGGTCAGGCCTGGTTATTACTTGGATGGGAGACCCCTCCTCTAGTTTCCTGCATTGAGCAGGGGGTTGGACTCGATAGCCTTGTAGGCTCCTTCCAACTCTATCTATGAAATGAAATCTACCCCCACCCCACCCCTTCCCCTAATGGGGGGGGGGACTTGATTTTTTTTATTTCAATTTGTTCAGAATTGCTCTTTTGTTCTTTTTCTTTAGAAAAGAACAGTTCATTTCATCTTGTTCCTGCATCAGTTAGTGACTTCTTTTTTTTTTTTTTTTTAGAAAAAGTGTTATGGTGGTGTTAAAGGCCATTATGCACTGAAAAAGTACTAATTAGCAAAGTTGAAAAGCTCTGTATGGTTGTATGTGGAAGAGCAGTAAGAATGACAAGAGAGAATTGTCCCGCAGTTTAAATCTATAAAGAAATATGTTCCAATTTCACACAGCTCAGCTAGAGTGTAGATCCTGCATGTGTGCAAACGCATGCATGCACACACGCATGCACGCGCGCACCCACACACAAATACACACCACTGGCAGCTATGATCATGAGGCCTTTCCAAAATGTAGTACCGGTAGTTACTACAAGAAAGCTTGACTTTCAACAAAGCAGGATACTTTAGAATCCCTACATCATATATGGAAGGCAAGACATAGTATCATTTCCTCCATCAAAGCTTCATAATATTTTGAAAGCCTCGAGCTAGGCAAAATGCAACATTAGTAAGTTATACAAAGAATCATGTCTACAGTGATTTCCCCCTATACAAGAACACACTTGCCAGGTGTAGATATAAAACTGAATGGGCTGAAAGGGGTTTCTCAAGCAAGGTTGTTACAAAACCCATCCAGTGGACAGAGTACACATTCACACTTGATATCCCTCTTTTGTAATCAGCCGACTGTTATTTTCAGTTGACTCTGAAAGTTCCACAGCTAAACGAGTGATAATTGGATGGAATCAAGTTAACAGGAGGCAAGCACACAAAGCAGTTTGACTTGGTGTGGATGAACTAGAAGCCCCAGGCCAGCTCCCACCTGTGACATTGCTAGTCACTGACTGGGTTCAGACAACGTGATAACCCAAATTAAGTGTTGAGTATGGGTTGAGTGTGGGTTCTCGTTGAACTGTGGGTTCTTGTTGAAATGTGGGTTATTGTGTTGTCTGAGCCCAGCCAAGATAACAAACCATGGTGAACAACCCACGGTTCACAACCCAACAACAAACCATAGGTTCTCTTCATGGGTTGTTCATGGTTAACAAGCCATGGCTTATTAGTGCAGCTGGGTTCAGACAACATGATAACCCACATTTCAACAACAACCCATGGTTCAACAACAACCCACACTCAACCCATACTCAACCCTCGATGTGGGTTATTCTGTTGTCTGAACCCAGTCATTGTAACTGTGTTTTGGGATTGACCTGAATGCAAGCCCCTTCTCAGCCTAAACCCTCTCCTCAGCCCTCTGTCTCTAGTCGCTTTCTAGTCACCCTTCTCTCTAGTCACTCCCAACCCATTCTTCTTCTTTCTCAAGAGTGTTAGGGACTCCCAATTTCCTTATCCTCTCCTTGCAACCTCTCACCCCATCAGACCCTTCCCACTGAACAGTCAGTGCATATCAGCAACCTAGTGTAGCCTCTGGAGCTAATCTGTATGAGAACTCAGCTCATTTCCCCACAATATCAGTTCTCATTGAAGGCTTAAACATTTATTATTTTTGTATTTGAACTGTAATTGCTCTGCCAAGTCAACTTGTGCATTTTAAATCTATGCTTGAAATCAATGAATCAGCATTTGGTTTTCCAAAGTGTGTGTGTGTGTGTGATTTTGGATTGCCTTCCTTGTCATAGATGCCATACCACCAACCTTTAAAGATCCTTTTGGGAAGAATACAGGTTTCCTAGAAAGTGCACAAGTTTGTACATGCATCAAGGGGAGGACATTCATTAACATGACCCTGGGGTATTGGTCTTTCTATTTTTATTGCAGTCACTACCAGGCATTGACAATGGCCAAGTCTAGACAAACTGTTCATTAAGCAGTAAAACTGTTCCTGGATTGTACTGTGCAGATATGAGATTGCATGTTTGCTTTCCAGGAACATTATCAAAATGTTTCACTTTACATGTGAAAATCTCGCATGTCAGGACTAGGCTAGAAAACTTCTTGTTGACAACCTAGCGCTGAGCTCATGTTGCTGCCAATTTGTTTCTGGGCACAGTTTAAGGCACTGGTGCATAACAATAAAACCCTTTGGGCCAGTAGATTTGAAAGATGGCCTCCTTTCATATGAACCCTAAGAATGTCTTTGGAGACCCTTCTGTATGTCCCAACACCAAGAGAGTCTGGGTTGGTAAGAAGATGGAACAGGGCATAGCACTTTGAGGCAGTACCCACAAGAGTTTTAAAATGTATTAGGTCTGCACTGTTTTAAAGATGTTCTCCTGCTCTTAATTTTTGCTATTGTGATAAATTGTTTTAAAGTTCTCAGGGCCCCATTTGGGCCAAAACATGATTCATACCTGTATAAGTGAGTATAAATAAAATGAAATGTAAGCTAAAAAGATTTGTAGAAAATTCTGTAACTTGGCCTTCTTTTCGGGGGAGGGTGTGGGGGAGATCTCACAAATACTCTCAGAAAAAATGTCCAGAGAAATTTCAGTAAAATAGTTTTGCCACATAATTTGCTGCATGTGTAACCAGACCAATGCATTTTAGCTCTTTTTTGTTTGTTTAAATGAATTTCTGACACTTCCTATGGTTTTGTTACTTCTTGTAATCTAATGTGTAAGTTACCATTCCTTGGGGAAAATATAGTCTTCCTATTTATTAGCTGAAGTATCGTACATCTTTCAATGCTGGGGGGGCGGGGAGAACGTATATTGACAGATCTGGAGTTTTCATTGAAGTTATATTAGTGCTATCTATCAGGTATATGCTAGAAAATCTATAACTTCCACCCAAATGTAACCCATGTGAGCAATCCAGTTGATGAATCTTCTCAAGCGGCTTTGGTGCCTCTTGGTTCATTTTTCAAGCAATGAGATGTTTAATGATTTTGTCAAAATAAAAACTAATTCACAGTTTCACGTCTATCACCAAATTATACCTTTCACTTGATAGCCCAGAATATGAAAAAAAGCCACTGACTCCAAGGCCTGCAAAAGAAAAATATTGCATGTCTTCTATTTCATTTCATTGTGAGTCTCCTCTGTTTCACTTCTTACCAGCCTAAGGTATCATTTATTTTCATTACACTTACACTGAGAGTTTAAAGTACTGTCAGTGTTTCATTATGAGGAGCATGTAGATAGTCTGTTGAGAGTACTGTAGCACTCAATACTTTTACAAGGGAAATAAATAAAAAAAAAAAAGAGAGATGTTGGAAGGTCTTGATGACCTTGTTTAAAACAATCTCAAATACCATTTTTTTGACTGCTAAACAGAGAGTCACCAGTTCATTCTTTTCTCCTTCATATTCTTCCAAAATAGTAACACTGTGTAGAAGATTAGCTATTCATTGTACTCTTTTCAGGCGCCAGGTGAAGACCTTTCTATTTCCCCAGGCATTTTAAGCATTTTAATTGTTTTAATCATTTTAATCTTGTAGTTGTTTTTAACTCTGTTATTGTAATTTGAACGGCTGCTGCTAGCTTTGCTGTTTCTTTTTTAATCTGTGGTTTAAAATCTTATATTTATATTATATTGTATTTTATGGTTTTAACTGTTGTAAACCGCCCAGAGAGCTTCGGCTATTGGGCGGTATGAAAATGTATTAAATAAATAAATTAAAGCCGTTTAGCATTTTTGCTTGCAATACAAAGGAAACCATACAGTTTTCTTTGAGAATTTACATTTTGTTCAGTGTGGATCAGAAAAGTAAATACTCACTTAAGTGAGAACTGCCAGATTGCATATGGATTCAGATAGAAGTTTGTATTAGAAGACACCAATGGCTTTGTCAGTGCTGCATCCTCTAGTTGGTCAAACATGAGCTGGTTCTCAATATCAATGCTGGTTCTCAGTTTGCATGCTGGGGACCACCTTGAGTTCCAGTCCTCTGCACATTGGCCACAGGAGGAGCATCTCCTTTGTACGTGATATTATATGTTATATGCATGGTCAAGGAAAGAGCCTTATGCCACTCTCCATCATAATCTCAAGAGAATTATCACAAGGGGAGGGGCTGTGGCTGAGTCGTAGAACACACCCACAAATACACATGCTTAATCAGAAAGTGAAGATAGAGAAGTAGAAGATATGTTTGTAGAATAACCTCCAAGAGCTATCTATCTTTCCTTAGATCTGAGTGATCCGATCCTGAAGACTGGAAACTGGGGAGCATTGACACTATGAAGTTGAAGTGGCACTGAAAAATGTGTTCCTTTTTAACGTGTGGCTTGTGTTCTCCTGCAGGAGACACAGACCTGTCCACCCAAGCTGCTCCCAGCCTGGTGGGTAAAGCTTAAGCGAGTGTATCCTGTACCCTCTTTGGGAGCCAGATCCTCCCCAGAGCAGTTGTGAGTGGGATGCTGGAGTTCCCAGAAGAAGACTGACATAAAACCTGGGTAGCAGATCCACAAACTAGGGACGTGTGAATCGGCAAAAAACATGCTCACATAAGTACTCCAAATTCCATCTCGAAGCTTGTTCCAACTTGAGTCCATATCAGATTGTGTTGCTTTGTTTTTCTGTTTTTGCATGAAAATCCTTGTATATTTCCATGTGTATTTTTACAAATGTATGCATCAATTGTGTGCATTTTTTAAATGTATGCATTCTTCCCCCATGATTAAAGCATATTTATACACTTTTTAAAAATGTACTCATTTTGAAATTAAAATATATTAAACAAATTTTTTTTGGTTCATGAATCACATTGCAAGCTTGGAAATGTACAGACTTCACAGATTGAGTCCTAGTCTGTGTTCAGTCCAGAAGGTGCAAATTGGGTAAAACTGATCAAAAACAAACAAACAAATTCTTCATACATCCCTACAAAAGACCCAAGCACCCAGATGTGTCTGTGGTGAGAGTAGACGGAATCTGCTCATCAAACCACAGCTGGTACCAATCAGGAAGATGGAACCCATTCATTTTGTAAGGATGTCTGAGGCCCACATGTGGCCCAGAGGCATTCATGGGAAAAGAAGATGGGAGCAGCTAGAGGCCCTCACTTTGCTTTGTAGTAATCCCAGCTGCCAATAAGAAATGTTGTGGAGGAGGAGGAGGAAGTGTAGGGCATCTCAGCAGGCACCAAGAAAGGTTTCTGAGGGTGTACTGGTGTCCACAAGAGCCACATTGCCCACCCCTGTAATAGAGGAATATTAATTGTGAATAGGTTTTCCATTGCATGGATGGGTTTTTCAGTTGCCCTACCTGTGAAACCCTTGTTCAGGTTCATATTTCCACCTGGCAGGTCTATCCTGGCCCATTCAGAGGGGAAAACCACTGCAGATTTGATTATTTGCATAACTTACCAATATTACAACTTGCCTAGCTTGAGACCATCAAAATATTATGCAGCTTTGATTGAGAGGACAATCCCATCTTTTACTTTAAGTACATGACCTATGGCTCCTTAACTATATTCCTTTGGTGAAGGTCAGGCTTTCCATAGTAACTACTCAGGTTCTGCAAAGTCCTGTACACCTGCCACTGCTGTGTGTGTGTGTGTGTGTGTGTGTATGTAGGAGTTACATACTACCTGAGCTATTCCACAACAGTATTTTTAAAGTATTTTTGTTTTTCAGATAAACATGATAAAATAACTAGAGGGAGTGCATTCTCTAAAACATTAATGCAGAAACTCCACAGCTATCAAGTTCATTTATCCTTGACAATAACTAAAGGCTTAGTTGGCATTCTAATGTCCTGTTTTTCAGCTTACTTGGAATCTGCCATGTGCATGCAGGGTAGCTGAATATGAGACTTGACTTTACTACCTAGAACATAAAAAAATAAATGTTAAAAGCAAAAGAAAGAGAAGGAAAGTTGAAATCATTCAAGAGGTCATTTCTGTCTATTCTTCCTTTACTGTAAATCCCATGCTGCTTTCATTATATCATCCATCTCTCTTAATAGCTTAATATGGACTCTGTCCAAATTAAGGAGACAAAGTCATTGTTCTGCTGTTTTCAAAATAGATGCTGAATGAATAGGGCAACCAAGCAATGTTATGAATACTAAATAACAAGAGTTTTCTTTCTGGCAGCTGTGTTGGAACTGAAATCAAAAGACGTTGTTTTCAACAGTAAACCTACAGTTCTGTAGGGTTCTTTTTTCTTCCAATTTTTTTTTTTCATATTAGCATCACGTCTAGTATAGATTTCACCTACATTTGTCCTACAAGAAACTTGTTTGATGGTTATATTTTATATACCTCTGTAATACTGTGATAGCTTTATGTGTGATATGAAACACATTCCTATGAGCATGTGTTGCTTATGTTGCGTACTGTATGAGAGGGAGGATAGATAAAATAAATTACTGTTACATAAACAGCATCTACTTACATTTGCCTGTGAAGTTCTGATCTCTATACTCCATTGGTTTCCCCCTCAAAATCTTTGGCTTAAAAATCCTTGGCACGGAGTGGTTAGGGGGATAATTATTCAACTTTGTATATGGCTGATTCACAGTGGGTTCAATCCAGACTTAATCATACTTAGAAAAGCCATTTAAATGAAGGGGACAAGTAGATCATGATTAATTAAGTTTGGATCATACTGGATAATATCAAAAGGTTACTGCTCCCCCTCCCCCCCAAAAAAAAAACCCTGAAGAAAAACAGAAGCAAGAACCTATTCTAAGGAAATCCCCATATGATCAGATTGGAATTTTTTCCTTCTCATTTGGAATGTTACTACTAAATTTTCAGATGAAATTGTCATTCATCAGAAAGCACCCCTGCACAATAAACTTACCAGGATCGTTTTCTAGGAGGAGGACCATTTTCAAGCTCTTTCTAATCAGATTCCTCACATTACAATTGTGCATATATATTTAATTAATGCCCACCATTAATATTGTGACTGCTTATGAATTAACACCTACCTGCAGCTTATTGGGAGAAGGCATTTGCTTACTTGGGAAGGCATACCTTACTCAAGAGCCAGAAACCTTCAGGCATCATCAGGATTATTCCAACATGGTTTGGGACATAATCTGCTGTGCTGCACTAAAATCAAAGTGATTTATTTTATTTTATTTTTTAATAGAAACACTGCTTCATCTCCCATGAAGCAAGTAATTATAGAGGGAGGCAATTTTTTCTGGAGTGCAGAAACCAGTTCTATCACAATATTGCACAATTTTCACACTTCAATCTGCAGTTGAAGTTCATACATTCCGAGCTTGCAATGTGATTCACAGAACACCCCCCCCAAAAAAGTGTTTGACAGCATGCGTACATTTAAAAAATGCATACATTTCAAAATGAGTACATTTAAAACGTGTGTACAAATACACTCTAAGAATGGTAGGAGATTTAAAAAATGCATACATTTAAAATTAGTAGGTTTAAAAATTTGCACAATATAATGCACAATTGTAATGTGAGGAATCTGATTAGAAAGAGCTTGAAAATGGTCCTCCTCCTAGAAAACGATCCTGGTAAGTTTATTGTGCAGGGGTGCTTTCTGATGAATGACAATGCTTTAATCATGGGAGAATAATGCGTACATTGGGGGGGGGATATTGACTGAGTTTCATGTGAAAAGGAAAACAAACAAATAAAGCTCACATTCTGCGATGGACATGAGTCAGAATGAGCTTCAAGATGGAATTTGGTGTTTTGCTCAAGTTTTGCTGGTTCACACATCCCCAGTTTTCTGGGTTCTTGGGGCCCTTCTACAGTGTAGATTTTCAGTCTGAGGCATGACTGAATGAACCTTGGTTTGAGGTTCATTCCATTGAGCCCCAAATTGAAAATCCACAAATTCTGGGTTCTCAGGAATGGCCCCGAGAATCCAGAAAACCCAATATGAGCCAGTTATGCCACAAAGCCCTGGGCAGTATCCAAGCCTGCCTGTGCACCAGCGGGACCCACTACTAGTGCAACAGGGAGCTAGCAATTGTAAAATCAACCTGAAATGAGCAGGAACACTCATTTCTGTAACAGGGCAGGTAAGTGGTGCTTGCAGAAGGAAGCTCTGCTGACCCGTACTGATCCAGAATGCCCCTCCCAGCCACGTGTAGCTGGGGGGGGGACAATTTGTGTGCGGGGGGGAATGGCGAGTCAGACCACAGTGGTCTGATTCTTGATTTTCCAGTCAGGGGGCAGAGTGGGAGGGGCAGGAGAGCTGTTATTAGGCTTGCACGCCTCTCCCTCTGCCTCCTTTCTGTCGTGACTCCCTCCCTCCCATTCCTGTTTGCAGTGTAGGTTTTACAGGTCGAGGGGCCGAGTAGGAATTTTGGTTCATTGTCCTAATTGGCCGGGGGCAATGTTCGTGTTTCGCCTATTCTGCACTGTATTTCAGGGTTTGGGTGCTTAGTTGCATTTTCAATTTGGTCACATTGGCGGTTAAGTGCGGGATTAGGCAGTTTTAGGGGCTCGGTGATCATCCTATGGCACCTTTCAGGTGAGAGGCGTGCCCGAGGCTCCTGCCGCCGACTGCCTCACGGCTTGGGACTGTGGAGATAAGGCACGTCTCTGAGGTCTTCCTACTTCACCTGCCAGGTACCTCACAGTCCGGACGAGGCTGACTGCAGGAAAGACCTTCCAGCACCGTGTGGTGTTAAGCAAGGAGGGGATGACTTGGATGCTGTCACCCTCCTTTGGTGGATGTTTCGCCCTATAGCAATGGCGACCGTCTGATAGCCGGTGTAATTAGTACCCACACTTTTTTCCCTTCGTAGATCTCCTATTGATGATTCCATAAATGTGGCCCATTACTTTTACCACAATTTGTACCCTACAACTGTGTCTGAGTCGTTATTTCTCCTCTATGCGCCCAAATGAGCATTTCCACTTGTTTCCTGGTTTGATTTTAGAACCAATAGTTCCCTGTTGAGCAAGCGGCGGGTACCACTAGCAGAACAGAATGAGTGAGAGCACAGTGGCAGTATTGGATACTGCCCTCTGTTGCTGTTGTTTTGTCAGCGCACAAAGTGTGAAAATACCACTCTTTTATACAAGTTTGGTGATGCTTTGTGAACAAGCCGAGATTCGTTCCGCTGATCCACAGATTGAAAATCTGTTGCATGGAATGGCCTCGACAGCCCAGAAAACCCAACATGTGCAAAAATGCAGCAACTCACTTCCCTACCCCACCGCCCCATTGATATTGCAAACTGCAAAGAAAAAGAACTATAGAAACCTCCAAACCATATTCATCTAGGAGGCACGGTTGTTGCAATCAGTTGACTGTATTTTATTTCACTTCCACAAGTGATTTCTCCTTTCCATTATGATCCTGAAAGTGAGAATATTTCTGGCAAACAAAGAGAGTGAGGGGATTAACAGCCTGTAAACTGTGGGATATATTCTTGAAAACTCTAAAAATGAGAGCATAGTGTCCAATATTTCATATATGAAAACAGAGACATTCCAGTCTACATCTAACACTGTTATTCTCACACCAAGGCTTAATGTCTGAAAATGCAACCCCATTATTATACATTGCTAAAAGTTTTCTCTCTCTCTCTCTGCTTGCTTCATTTATTTATCCAATTAATAAATGTTGGATTTATTTACCCTGTCTCTCCTCTACCAGGTTCAGAAGCCTGTAGCCTGATCCTTTGAGTCTTCACTCAGAGTTAAAAGTGCAAAAGCATTGCTAAAACAAACAGGAGATGCTACATTCCTTCTCAGAACGTATTATTTCTGCAAACATTCACATGAAATAAATAGAGGGAAGTGCACAATCCCAAATACTGAAAGATCTACTGATGATGTTTCCACATGCATATATCATGAATGAGAAACTGCCATATGCATGTACATCTCATGGTTCCCAATCATGATGAAGAACCTTATGCACACACAATGGATTTGGTCTGTTCTTCTGGCCTTACAGGGCACTGGCTTGCCACCCCCCAACCTCACAATATGGCTATGGCTGGGCAAAAGGACAGGAATGGTGCATGCATGTTGGCCCAAGTGGACTCCTCTCTTGATTGCTTCTACAGGTCATCTTGGATACAAGAGTCTCTTTGGCCAGTGGTGTATACACATGAGAAAGCAGCATATCTGGGCAGGACAGTGCTTCATACTCTGCATCATATTAGAAAGGCAACCTGAACTCCTGCAGTGCTTGACCAACATGGAGGCCATCTGTCAGGCCTGTTGAACTAGGTGACCTGCCTACAGTAGGCTGTCAGTAGCAGGGTTCCTGACATACTGGAGATGACCCAACTGGCCATCTTGGATGCACTTGTTTTGGAGGACCCATCGCCCTAATTCTTCTGCTTTCCTACCCTGCTGCCTTCTGTTGGTGAGTTAGTGTGTGTGTGTGTGTGTGTGTGTGTGTGTGTCCCTTCCCATACTCAGGGGAGGCTGGTGACAGTGACACATATTTCAGTGAGGCTCCAGTCCTTTTCCATCGCAGGTTTTGCAACTTTTATTTGGAACTTCATAGGAGCTATCCATGGTTCTGAACTCCATCCCCAAAATAGGTTCACCACCATGGAGCGCCATGCGTTGCTCTTATGAAGCTCCATATAAAACTGAAAAACCTGCAATGGAAAAGGAGCCTCATCAAAATAGGAGTCACCAGCCTCCCCTTCCCATACTCTTCTGCTCTTCCTTTAATACAATTTTCTGTAGTTCAAGACATAATTAACCAATAGCATTGTGCTATGGCCTGATTTATACATTTTCCAATCCTTACACTGACAAGAACAACAAAAAATATTTGTTTTTACTGGATGCTAGAATGATTGAATCAATGACTGATTGAATAATGGCAACTCCTCCCCATAGGTGAGTAAGCATTATGCACTCATGATACTGAAAACTAGGAATAGCTAAGGGAAATCGGTAGCTGTGGTCCTTTGGCCTAATAATAATAATAATGGAAAGGATGGCCCTTGATTGGCCACCTAGTATATAATCATTCTGTAAATAACCACTGCCTGCTATCCTGCTGTACCAAGCTGGTTGGTGAAATGCTATTGAATGCTTTGCATTATTATCAGACCACTGCAGCCTCTTAAGCATAGTACTTAAAATGAATGGTTTTCTGCGCTGCATAGGGTTTACCTATCAGCAGTAATTTGTATTTAGGCATTGAGCCAGAGAACTGACAGTGTTTGCTGGTGGGACGCTGCTACTTCCATAATTCATTATCTCTCATACTTCTGTGTTTAAAGACCCCCAGCTGTTTTAAAACTATGTTTGATGGCACATCAAGGGGCATCCAGAAGTGACTCCCATAAGACGTAAACCTCTCAAAGTTCACATAGCATTCCTATGTACATATTTTGTGCAGTTCAGTATGCAGCAGGCCTTTGAAAAATTTGTCCCCAGGTATCTAATTTTCTCCACTCTTCTTGTTCATTTCAGTGTCTAATTTGCATCTACACCTGCCCAATTAGAAAGGAATGATTCTGCCCATAGCTTGTGGGCATTCACTGATGTGGATGCAACCGGCAGAACAGTGAATCAGTGCCTTTGTGGTGGAATTTTAGCTCAGAGGTTGTCCAGTTTAGCAGTCTTTTGCACAATCTGCTACTCATTTCTATCCAAGCGGGATGCTGATAATTAGGACCAGAGTTCTATGAACCAGCAAATGTTCCATTCCACTACTTTTCCAGGACAGTACTTGCCTTGGTTTTCTGGTCACTACTCCCAATAAATGACTCTCTCTGTTTGATCCTCAATTTTGCCTTTTGGGGATGATGAGATCCTGCTGGAATGCCACGGTAATTGATGGACATGCCGTGATCTGGCAAGTGAATGAGGTGATAAGGCTTTCTAACTTTTACAATTGTTTGTGACTGTTGAACGCAAATGAAGTCAGAGAATGAGAAAGTCAAGCAAAGGATGGATAACTATATCATTTTCTTTGATGGGAGCCTACTTCATATGAGCAGCTAGAAAACACTAGGCACACCATTCGGAACTATGGATAACATTGCAGCCATGCCCTGTAAACTTAATTATGAGATTTTTGGTGATTTGTTTGTTTGTGTAAATTAAATTTGCACAAATCATGATCTGTGGAAATTGGGGCCAAATCATTAGATCGGAGTCATTGTTGTTCTTCTTATTGTTCTTGTTGTAGCATTTAACATGAGAAGTGCTTACGCTGGCTCAGCTTGTCTGAGCGTGGAAAGCTAAGCAGGGTCAAGCCTGGTTATTACTCGGATGGGAGACCCCTCCTCTAGTTTCCTGCATTGAGCAGGGGGTTGGACTCGATAGCCTTGTAGGCTCCTTCCAACTCTATGATCTATGAGAACTATGAAAACATCCTCCTCTCACTGCATATGCCCACACTCCACCTTGGTCACCTTGAATTTTCTGACAGTTAATTTCAGATTTGCGCAAAATCTCGGCCTCTGCTCCGCAGTCTGCACAAATTTATGCAAATTGCAGAGCAGAGGGCTGATTTTTGCACAAATTTTCCCAGCTAAAACAAACAAACAAACAAACAAACAAAACCCAACTCAAATCGCAGCCCATTTTAAAAACAGAAGTCCATGTGCTGGCTCGATTCATGTCAGATCAAGTCAGTGCCAGCACTTTCTTCAAGAAGGCCTTTGGCCTGTACTTGGGTCTGTTGGGTTGGGTGCTGTTTTTATTCTGTAACTTATGTTTTTTTAAACTGTATTTTAATGCATTGTTTCATTGTTTTAACCAATTGTAATTGTTTATGTAAGCCACCTTGAGTGCCATTTTTTGGTAGAAAGGTGGGGTACAAATCAAATAAATAAATACATTTCCCAAATTTAGAAAAAATGTATGTGAATGCTGGCAAAGGCCCACCTGGGTGCAATATAAGCAACAACATGCCATCTACATGCCAAGTTTAGTGGATGCACGTGACCCTTGATGTGAACTCCTTTGATTCTGGCATCAAATCTGATCATGTGAGCTAGCAGCTCAATTGCTATAGCAAATAATTTTGGGGACAAGGGGAAGCCCTGTAGCTGACTCATTCCCCTTAGGAAGAACCATTTCCCATATCCAAGATGACTCTGAAACTGAAGCACATAGGACCATTTTGGGCAATCAAAGGCTGGATTGCACTGAGCAATAGGAAAGAGACTGGAGTTTTAGTCAGGGTGCTATGATACTAAATGCCTTGCAGATAGGTGTTCCAATCTGCCTATCAGGAATAAAACTTGTTTGGTCTTCATGAATGTAGGTGGTAATAAAAAAGTGTTCAGATGCACTGCTAACATGGTTCTGTGCATAACTTTGCATCTTTGCTTAGAAGAAAGATGTGTCTAGATCATGGGCAAGAAGTGAGATGGATCCGAGCACCCCTCCATGATTCTGGCATCTCCTCACCCACTAAAAGGCCATGCATAAATGTTCTAAGGTCAGGTAATAGGTAGGTCTTCACAAAATGTTTTAAAGAATTTACTGGTGTAGCCATCTATCCCTGGGGATTTCCTAAGCTTGAGGGTTTTTAAAAATAGGTTTTTGATCTCCGTGTCCACGATAAGTTGATCTAAAGACTCTTTGTGTGCCTGTGAAAACTGCTTGAAGTCCAACAAGTTCAATTGTTCATTTATCTCACTCTGCTTCGTGTTATCAGAGTTCTGAGTAGAAAGTTTGAAAAGCCCTATTAATAGCTTTTTGCCATGGCTCTACCACTCCAATCTCATTTTTGATCACCAGAACAGTATTCCTTATATGTTTCTTTCTGAAGGCCCTGGCTAGTGGTCAGGAGTTTTTATTTCCAGATTCCTCAAATTGATAGTTAAGGTATGTTAGAGAAGTTTGAATATTCTCGAGGACAAGCGCTTGTAGCTCTGCCCTCGTGGCCATCAGTGTTCTGTATGTTTTATCCCTACCTGTTCATTTATGTTCAATTGACATAAATTCCTTCAGTAATCACTCTCTAGCCTGGCTCTTCTGTTTATTTTTTTAAAGGGAGGCCTCCTGAACAAATAGCCCTCTGTGGGCTGCATTCATGGTATCCCATAACAAGACCTGATGCATTTCCGGTCTTGGAGTTTTTATTAAAATAATTTTTGATAATGTATTTGATCCCCCCCCCCCAATCAGGGGCTAGTGTGTTAGATTGGAGTTCAGTCTCCAAATCCTAGTACACTCTTGGGGTTTGCCAAATTGCAGTGTCAAAGCAACTGGGACATGGTCTGATAGTGTGATTGCACCAATATTCATATCCCAGACAGTGGGGGAACAGGGTATTCAATATCAAAATAAATAAATAGAACATCAACTCATGAATAGGCTCTCTGCCTGGGATAGAAAAGAAGTGTAATCACATGCCATTCCATTGCTTTCTCTCCAGGCATCAGTCAAGCCCCTATCTTGAAAGCTAGCCCTAATAACATCAGAGGGTCTTGTGAACCATAGGGTGTGAGAGATGGAGTCCACATTTCTCTTTAAAATAGTGTTCATGTCTCCTCCCAGTATTATCTCCCCAATGGCAAAGGCAGCCAGGGTGTCAAGGAGGGCACACCTAAATCCAACCTTTGCTTGATTCAGGGCATAAAAATATCTCAAGGTGAACTCTTTACCTCCCAGTGAACTTCCACTAAGACAAAGCAGCTTACAGAGTCTCTAAAACTCCCCTCTAGTGTTTGCGTATGATTGCATATACAAGGGGCCAATAGCATCAGTTTTTCCCCCCCATAGACAATAGGTACGAGTCATGAATATTAACAAGATGGAACAAACTGAACATACAAACATCAGAACAACAATTTCCAACAATGGGATGAGAGATCTTGTTATGAGATCTCTGTAGCTGACAAAAATCTGCCCAGAGGATGTTGGGGTGGGGTGGAGAATCATAGAGTGTGGTGTTACCTGGTGTAATCCTCCCCCAACCCACTCACAATTTGAGATGGTATGTCTCGAGGAAACTCCTTCTCTCAGGTGGTTCTGCCATGCTTGCTCACACTGATGGCAGCTGTTTTGATCTCTGAATGAATGTTGGCTCACAGTAGTCTCTGCAGACAAAATGGCTGACAGTCTGCATAGTCATGACATTAGCCTTTAAGGTGCTACAAGACTTCCATACACTCCAACATGTCACAGATGAAAATGGGGAAACATATGTGAATTTGTAAGAGGTATGGTTAAGCAACATAAAGGTGTGATCAAGAGGGTGTGGCCAGGCAATATGAGGGCATGGCCAACGGTATGGCCAGGCAACCAAAGGGCATGGTCAAGTACAAAATTATTAGAGGAAACACACAAAAGTGCAGTATTTTCTCCCCCTCACCTAGTACCTGGGTTATCCACTAAAGCTAAATGGTGGCACATCTGGGACAAACAAAATGAAGTATTTCTTTGCATAGTGCATAGTTAAAACTGTGGAATTCACTGTCACAAGAAGTAGCAATGGCTGCCAACTTGGAGTAGACAAATTCATGGAGGTTAGTATCTAGTTTCCCTTCTCCAGGCATTATATTACTGATAAGGCTATCAATGGATTAGTCATGATGACTACATAGCACCTCCAGGATTGGAGACACCATGCCTCTGAATACCAGTTGCTGGGGAACATGAGTGGGAGCGTACTGTTACCCTTTCCAGAACATCTGGTTGAACACTGTGGGAAAGAGGATGCTGGACCAGATAGGCCTTTCCAGTAGGGCTCTTTTTATTTATTTATTTATATTTATTTATTTATTTAATACATTTTTATACCACCCAATAGTTGAAGCTCTCTGGGCAGTTCACAACAGTTAAAACCATAAAATACAATAAAATATAAATATAAGATTTAAAACTACAGATTAAAAACAACAACAAAGCTAGCAGCAGCAGTTCAAATTACAATAACAGAGTTAGAACAAATACAAGATTTAATTGATTAAAATGATTAAAATGCCTGGGAGAATAGAAAGGTCTTCACTTGGTGCCGGAAAGAGTACAATGTAGGCACCAGGCGAGCCTCTTTGGGGAGCTCATTCCACAACTGGGGTGCCACAACAGAAAAGGCCCTCCTCCTGGTAGCCACCTGCCTCACTTCCTTTGGCAGGGGCTCTCAGAGAAGGACCGCTGAAGAAGATATGGTCTTTTTATGGTCTTAACCTAGCACAGAGAGGAAGGCATGAACACCTTCTCTTACAAGAAGATGCAAGCCCAGTCCCTATATACAACCCCAGGCTGATTCAGTCAGTGTATGAAGGAACTTGGTTTGCTTGAAGATGCCCTTCCTTTTGTCTGTTAGACTTATGGGTTGAAAAAGGCAATCTGAAGGTTAATTTTTGACAGCCAAGTTTCAGGGCAAAAATTGTGTCAGTCTTCAGAATAAATTCAGGAGAAGCTGCCCATTATAAGTCTCTGACCATCAAGAGCTATTCCTGGAGTGAAGCAAAGTCTAGTTTTACAGCCTGATGCTATAAATGTTCATTCAAAAGCTACTCCCACTTCTTTCAGTGGGGCTTTACTCTCAAGGAAGTGGCCAGAATACTGCTGCTTTATAGCACAATCCTAGGCATGATCACTGAGAAGTATGTCCCATGGAATTCAATAGGGCTTACTCCCAAGTAAGTGTACAATTGAATCACAGTATTAGATTTAGGTAAATTCTGTATTAAGTTGTCAAGGAGGGCCAGCGGTATTCACTATGCTTTGTTAAAAGACTCAGAAGGCCTAACAGGTTGTTGGACTTAGCAGAGATGGCAAAATTGACTTGTTTAATTAGAGAAAAAAATCTATCTTCATTCAAGAAAGACTGGAAACCTCTGGTGGACTTCTTGGGGAGGAGGGAAAGTAACTTTGGGTTTTGAATTTTGAATATTGGTAGGGTGATAGAAATTCTTTCTGTGAAAATAAAGGAAACTTAGATTGGATAAGGATTGGTAATGTTTGTCAGACAATGAGGCGGAAGCCAAATATGATTTGTTGTTGTTTTGGAAAATTCAATTAAAATTTTTTTTTAAAAAAAAAGAAGGCCTAACAGGTTGTTGTTGTTGCTGCTGTTGTTGTTCTTGTTGTTATCGTTATCATTATCATGGAGGAAGGGTATGCCTTAAATGTAAATTTATTCTGGGACAAAATATTTCAACTTTTATTCTTTTTTACTGGGTTCACTGGGGATTATTCCCAAGTAAGAGAGCATAGAATTGCAGTATAAATTATTTTAAATCCTGTTCAGTGCAACTGGAATAAAGTGCCTCTCTAGAAATCCTTTAAGCATTTTATAGAAGGCTTATTTAGATTTTGCATAACTAGGTTCCTTAGTAAATCAAGTGAAATCAATGCATGCCTTGCTGAAATCAATTTAAGTCTGGAAAAACTCTCTTGTCCCAAATTGGCATGATAATGAAGTTTATACTGAGCCTAAATAAGGTATGGGCACCACGCTAAAGCATTACATCCATGATATTGATTTTGTTATCTCAAGCATTGGTTGTACTTTGATAAGGATATGTGCTTCCTGATGCTATGCACACTTACTCAAAAGTAAACCTATCCTATGTGTTCACTAAGAGGGATGTACTTCTGAGTAGACATAGCTGTAGCGCTATGCACACTTACCTAGCAAGTAAGCAGAGTATCTTTTACTCCTAAGTAAACATGAGTAAGTCTGAGCTGAAAGATTCCCCTGACATAGACACAATGCAGGGCTTCATCCGCTCACAAATAAGATAAAGAAACTTCCAGAATGAGCGCTGGAGGAAAACAATGTGAATTAAAGCAGGCTATGTTACTGCCTCACAAGATGCCTGTTAGGCTTCAATATTTGTCACTATTTCAGAGATACAGTGTAATTCCTCTTGATGGAATGCAGCTCAGGGGAACCGACACTTCAAAGATGTAAGATATGTACAATGAAAAGGAAAAGAGTGGGAGGGTGGTTATGGGAATGAACCATAGTAAAATGCAGTCACTATCTCTTGTTCTTAGCTTTATCTTTGCCTACATTAAAATAAGACACTCTTCTTTCTTCCTTTAATTTCCCCCTTCATCACCCCCTTTTTAAAAAACTTTCTGACATTTCTGTGTAGGGCCTGTCAGGAGGATTTTCTCCCAGGCCTTCATCTTTAGACCTTGGGGTGGGCAATGTTGTCATGGCAACTAAACCCAGCCAGCTGCCCCCTAATCCCAAAACTGTGCATGTTCTTTTGCTGCATATTCTGCTTGGTTTGTTTTGAGATTAGAATTCTTCCCTGGCTTTGAGCATTGATAGAAGACATCTTACGGCATATATAAAAGAATGAGAAGCCCATAGTCTCCAACTGCCATGAAAATGCTGGGCCGGTCACAAAAATCCTTAAGCCATCACGGCTTCTCACTTTGTCATGCAGAGTCCCGAATTCCCAGCTACTTTAAGCTGCTCTTAAAGGGGCCATGGCATGGGCAAAATTGCTGCTAAGCTTGCAGTTTTAGCTTAGCTGTAATTTTGCCCATGCCATGGCCCCTTTAAGAGTAGCTCTGCTTAGGCTTGAAGAGCCGCAGGGTCCCCACGCAGAGACAGATGCTGCTAAGCTAGGAGGGCTAGGCAAGTATGTGTGTGTGTGTGTGTGTGTGTGTACGTGCATGCATGTGCGCATGCGCTACCTGCTGCCTCTGCTGCATGTTGTTGCTGTGGGGAAGGGATTAGCTGGGTGAAAAGAAAAGGTGGTGGAGGCTGCACCGCTGGCCTGGACCGAGGGAGAGGTGAATGAGGTACTCCAAGTTGGCAGCCATTGCTACATCTTGTGGCAGTGAATTCCACAGTTTAACTATGCACTATGCAAAGAATACTTGATTTTGTTTGTCCCAAATGAGCCACCATTTAGCTTTAGTGGATAACCCAGGTTCTAGGTGAGAGGGAGAAAATACTGCACTTTTGTGTGTTTCCTCCAATAATTTTGTACTTGACCATGCCCTTTGGTTGCCTGGCCATACCGTTGGCCATGCCCTCATGTTGCCTGGCCACACCCTCTTGATCACACCTTTATGTTGCTTAACCATACCTCTTACAAATTCACATGTGGCTCCCTCTTTTCATCTGTTAAATGTTGGAGGGTATGCAGTTGTCCAAATGTATGTTATAAATGGGGTGAACTGAACATGGTGTGTGTGCATAGCGCGTAACCCCGATGGATGCCTAGACTTTGAGCTCTGCTTCCAGCCTGGCCTTCTTACCTTCTAAACCGCACTTTAGACTTTAGCATTTTCCAGCATGGGTTCAACCCCCAGCAAAACCTTTATCTGGAGGTTGAACCCCAGTCTGCTTATACGCAACCATTTAAGGAGAAAACCACAGAAAGCATAGCATATTTCTACAAAGATAATCAACCAACTTCATTCCCCTCTTGTGGGGCACCCTGAAGGCAGTCTTGCATAGTTTATTCATCAAGGAGAAGCTTATTTGCGACCAAAATACGAAGGAGTTAATTGTAAACTTGTTAACTGCGGCCAGGCTAATGATAGCGAGGAATTGGAAAGTACAACATGTTTTTCTAATAACAGACTGGTATAAGGAAGTTTGGGACATAGCCCTAAATGATAAACTAACTAGTAGTATCAAATGCAAAAAAGGATTGCTAAAGAAGAATAATTTTATGGATATATGGAATCAATTACTAGACTATGTATTAATTAAGGGGAAGGGGAGCATGCCTTGTCAGGGTATGTTATATTTTTGGAATTTGGAATTCATTTGCTCAAGAGGATGGAAGTATATTAATTCATCCCTTGGAGGGTGGGGGGGTGCATTTTATGACTTATTGTATGCTGTTTAGGTTATATTTTTGTGATATTCTTGTATTTTGTTATATTTTGTTATATTTTGTTTTGAAAAGTAATTAAAATATTTTTTTTAAAAGGAGAGACCCCTCTTAAAAACAACAATAACAACAACAACAACAAGAACAACAACAACACAAAGTGTAACCAGGAGCAATGCAGTAACAAAAGAACTCAGGGCTCTCCTGGATGGATTGGAAATTTGAAACAACAGCAACAACATAGGCCAGACTAACAGCAAAGCCGTCAGAACTTAAAGTTCTGGAGCCTGGCAAAATACCATCAGGGCCAGCCTTCTCATTAGGAAGAATGAGGTAACTGATTCAGGTGGCAGAGAGGGAAGAGCAGTGAATTGTGCCACTCACCTTCCTCCACAAGGAGGGCCCACCAGCCACTCTCCTACCACGGCATTTGATGCAGCAAGGCTCTCTGGAGAAGCTGCCCGCCTGCCCAGTGTTAACCCCCATGTACCCAAAGTCTTGTGAAGCTTCGGGTGAGCTCCCCATAGCCGAGAAGGCAGGCAGCAGTGGGCAGTGGCTTCTTGCCTCAGGCAGCAAGATAGGTTGGGCCGGACCTGAATGCAATCCTTCTTATTATCATGAAATTTTATTTTATTTCAAAATAAACTTAACAAAATAAAGGCAAGAAAAAGAAGAACTTGCCTAATAGTGAAACAAGATCACCATAGAAACAAAGGGAGAACAAGAAATATGGAGGGAAATTATCTCTAAATTTATCATTCCAAAACATGAAGACACTCTATCTTTCAATAAGCCTACCCTCAAATATGTGTTCTTCTCTAGACCTTATATAATAAGATAATTTCGTCATTATTGCCACAACCCAGATCCTAAAACAAACAAACAAACCAGTCACACAGAGGAAAGGCAATACCCTTTTACCAAAATTAAGCTATTGAGATGTTGGCTGCTGTCAAAAGATTAATTACTAATTCCACCTCCACCTTTTCCACACAATCTTTTAAATAATCAAGGAGTACCCTAAGAGGATCAGCTGAGAGCATATTACCCATCATTTGCTCAATATCAAACACAGCCAGATTCCAATAAGATTTAATTTTAGCACAATGGCCAAAATAAATAAATAAATGTGCATTTACTCTGCTCCACAAGAACCACATCTCCAATATCTATCATGCTATCAAGTCATATATCTTCTTGATTCTGTAAGGTGTTAAATATAATTGATGTAATGTTTTAAAATAATTTTGTTTCAAATTAATCACAATTAGGGTTTTTGCCATATTTTCACCAATCCATTGCTAAGTGTCTGATGGTAATGCCAATCCTAAATCCTTTTCACATGTTTATTATTTAAACTTAGGGTGCAATCCTATGCATGTTAAGACAAAAAATAATCCTACAACTCTTAGCATCTCCCAGACAGAATGGCTGGCTGGGGGATGCTGGGACCTGTAAGTCTTATTTCTGTCTAAATATGCATAGGATTGTTCCCTTCATGGCTGCTTCTTCTGCAACACCTTTATAATCAAGTATATTTGCTCTTTCTAAGAAATTAACACAGAGACTGGGAACGATAAAAGGTATAGAAAAATGAGGCATGTTTGCAGATATGTTGTATCCATTTATTTCATATGTAAATGAGCATTCTGCATTGTCCTCCGGCTGTATATGTTTTGATGCAATTGATTTTTCTTATCTTGACTTTATTTGCCCCACAGCCTGTATTTTTGTTATTTGTGTTTCAATTAAAATGGTTTAAAAGCAACAACTAACAACCAAATGGCATGAACACGGATAACTGTAGCTAGGCTATCTCTTTCCCCAAAAGGGTAGCCATATTTGCCTTGAATTTGCCTGGTCCCCTTTTAAAGTCATCTGATCTAGAGCCCACCACCACCTCTCATGACAACAAACTCTAGAAGTTAATGATGTGTCATATAAATAAGCTCTTTCTTCAGTATTTAGTGGAACTTGTATGCTAGGTGGTGATCCAAGAGTCACAGTTCTTCATTGTATTCCTATTTAAAGAGAACAATTAGTCATTAATCCTCCAAACTGATGGCCACCAATTTGGAGGGCTTTAAAAGGGGATTGGACAAATTCATGGAGGAGGCGGCTACCAATGGCTACTACCAGTGCTGATTGGCTCTATGCTACCTCCAGTATCAGAAGCAGTATGCCTATGTACTCCAGTTGCGGAGAGAGAGGGAAGGCAGGAAATAAAGACACGGACACCACAGCTTGGGTAGAACTAGGGCCTCTTTATTTAACATGGGTAATACATACCACCCCAGGATCTGCAAGTGTCAAGTGTGGGAATATGATTTCCTGCAGGCAACTAGCCTGCTTTCTGGGCATGCCACTCCACCAGGGCAAGGAGGCGGGCTGAATTCCTGCTCCCCTTGTCTAGGCTACACGTGAGTGTAAGGGGGGGCTCCCTGTGTCACCCCTGCCCAGTGCCACACCACTCCAAGTAGGTGAGGCAAGTTGGTCCCAAAGGCAAACCGTATCCCAGGTTGTGGGCTGCACAGCCCTCGAGCATCGGGCCTCTGGACATGCCAGTCACCATAAAGGTGCCAGTGAGTGCCCACCAAAGCCTGTTTCTTGACAATTTCCTGCACATCCCTGCCACAAACAATTAACCTAGTTAAACGCCCCCACTTCTAAAGCCAAATTACACCCCGTGCAGAGTAGGTGAAAAAACATGTACACAATGCCAGTCCATGAACAGGTGAAAATTCCTACAGCCCTCCTAAAAGGAGCAACTGGCTAATCCCACACTGGATACAGGGATGAAGGGTGGAAATTGGAAAGGAAAAGAGGCCAGGTGTTGGGGCGGAGCCAGTGTTTAAAGCCCTGGCTCTGCCCCATCATGCTACAGGCATGCACCATAACATGCCTGATTTTCCTGTCTCCCTCTGTGTGCAAAAGGCTATTCCCTGCCCAATCCATTCCAGCAGGGCGAAGAGGGAAATGAGCTTGCCAGGGAACATGGGCAGGAGGGTGCTGTTGCACTCCTGTCCTGCTTGTGGGTTTCCTAAGGGCTGGCTGCTGTGTGAACAGAATGCTAGGCCAGATGGACCCTTGGTCTGATCCAGCAGGGTTCTTCTTATGTTCTTAACCTCATAATATCATTACAGAGGGCCAAATTATGCAGAGTGTCTAAGGTAGCCCTGCATATTTTTTAAATAGCCATTCTTGGTATATAGTAATCAGGATTGGATGGTAAAGGGGACTACCTCTTTCATAGTTGCTCCAGTCCTGCTGAAAATGGCCCCTCTCTCAAAGCGGTTATTCCCATTGGGAAGAAAAATTCCATTTCCAAACATCTCTCCCAATGTAAATAGCAGCAGGGTGGAAGAGGATTTCTATCTTGTAATTTGGCCCTGAATGCTGTTTAAAGCATTTGAAGCAAGATGCTGTAATGTGTCAGTGAGTCTGCAGTATGCAGCCAACGTTACAGTGTGTGTGTGTGTGTGTGTGTGTTTCAATAAGGCAAGGGAATCAATAAGGGAGTAGTGCAGATGGAAGGCAAGTAAAAAACCATGATATAACTCCCTGTACATCTGTACTTCGAAACAGGAGAGTTTCTGTTCCCCTCTGCTGCCATGGGGTTCCTCCCAAGCTGAAGCTGCTCCTCCTTTTCATAGGCATTTAGCTTTACATTTCCTCTTTGCTCTGCTTCTTTTTCAAGCAATGTCTCTTCATTTCACATGAGAATGAAGCCTTCCCAGCTCAGCCAGAGGCCCATGATGCATTTTTTTCAATTTAATTTCACAAATAAATGGTACAGTTACATCTCAGTCTCTTAAATGTAAGCAGCAGGAGGACGGCACACTCTCCCCTTCATCCATGCCATTTCCGCTAAACAGTCTAACCTGCACCTAGTTTAATCTAAAACAAAGCCCTTCCAACCAAGCTACAATGGTTTTTTTAAAAACTATCTGACAAAAGAAGAATCTGAAAGGCAGTTAATTTGGTGAAGAAAGCCATAGCGCCCGCAAAAGCAGTGTGTGCTGGAGATCCTGCTGCCTGTCAGGGAAGACCACCGAAGGGAATAAAAGAAGATAAAAGACAAGTGACCCAGAGGGCAGCTATCGAAATAATGGTTTACACAGAATCTTGAGGAAAGCTGAAGAAAACAGAACAAACCCAAGTGCTGCCTGGGGGTGACACCATTAGCAAACCCTTAGAGAGCTGATCAGTAGGCAGATTTAGGAGCCTTGTCATTTCCTTTCTGCTCTCTAGTCTGTAAATCCTCAGAGGAACATTATTCTCTGTTTGTGTTGGCTTATGGGTAATGCTCGGATTGAAAAGGACAGAACCCATAGTTAGACTTGCTGTCATGTATAACGTTCAATAGGATTATACCTAAAGGAGGAAGAGTCAGGCAAACACCACAATATCTATTAAAATTGCCTTGTTTAACTTTATGAAGAGAATGGGCAAGTTAGGGAAGGGGGAAAAAAGAATATATGTTGCATCAAGTGGCTTACGAGTTAAAACGGGAACAATATCATTAGAAAAACTGGAAGGAAAACTAAAAAGCTAACAACTTTGGCACTACAATTACCTCCCCCCCCCCACGCTTCTGAGGGGGGGGAGAGTTTGCACGGGGGGGAGTGGAGGACGAAGCTAAGATGAGGTGATTTTACCTCCCCAATCAGGGCCGGGGCAAATTGTTTGCCCGTCGGGGATTGGCACAAGGGGTGGGGCCCTGAGGCCATATTTAGGCACAGGGGACCCCACCCAATGCCTCTTTCTTTGCAGCTCCCTCCCTCCACTCCCGTTGAAGCAGTGTGAGCTCCTCTGGTCGCCCTTTTACGGGGCTGAGTAGGCATTTTGGCTCATTGTCCTCATTGGCTCGGGGCAGTGTGCGCATTTCACCTACTCCATACTGTGGAACCGGTGGTGGTTTTGTTGTTTTGGGTTACTTGTTTATTAGGTCACATTGGTTTTAGGTTAGGCGGTAAGTGTGGTGAATAGGCAGTGGGGGTTAGGGTTTCGGTGTGCATCCCATGGCACCTTTGAAGGTGATGGGCAAGAACCCGAGCCTCACCAACTGTGGATGCCTTGTGGCTCCATTGCTGAGAGTTAGGGACGCCTTTGGGGTCTACCCTTCACACCCTCCTCGGTTGCCCTGCGGTGCTGGGGGGCAGTGACTCAGGGTAGATCCCCCAGCACCCCGTGTGCGGAATTCGAGAGTGGCGAGTCACTGCGCCACCCTCGAGTTTGGGATGTTTTCGCCCTGATATGCTCCACTGGCCTTTTGGCCAGCCTTAGTTAATCCCGCACTTCTCTCTTCACAGACCTTCAAATTAATAAATGTGGCCCTGATTTGAAACCATTACTGTTGTCTTGTCTCTTCATTTCCCCCTTTACCCACGCAATACAAAATTGTTCAAACAATATCTGAAATAAAACTGCAGTATCCCTGGAGAATGTGAACTCCACAACCTCAGTGCTACCTCAGAGTTAGCAGTTTCACAGATGTGTAATTTAAATCAGGGAACTGGCACAATGGGAAGGGGTGAATGCAGGCCCCTCCCCCAGCAGTTACTTTTCAGCAAGGAAAAAGACAATGGCAGATGCATGAACAAAAGATTCAAACACAAAAGAAATCCTATCTCACCTTAAATAATTACAAATGTATCAGGTGCAAGGAGTATCATGGAGAGTTTCAGGGTTTTTGTTTTTCTTTTCTACAGTACATATGGTGGTGGGTGAGAAGAATTATAAACAGTGAGGTCAGAAGGAAATTGAATGCAGGAAGGACTAAGCAGGTGTGAGAAGCAACATGCTGATCCTAAAATTGGATCAGGACCTCTTGAAGTGGTTCAGTGTTTTATCAGGCTGACGAAGGATGCTCAAATCCCCCCACTGAGCCCATCTGCCGGAGCTGTCAGACAGCCTCGATGAGTCCGATAAATCTCGGGGCGAGAAATAAACTGTCAAATATCTTTCTAGGGCCAAATCAATATTCCGCTTAATACTGCAAGTCCACCAAGATGAATTAGCTCTGCACCGCCAGCAGCTAAGGGTGTTTAAATGGCAGGGGAATGCAGGAGCAAATACCAGGAATGGACCAGTTGTCTCATTATTCCAATCTAAAATTCACTTTGTATCAAACTCTGAAATTTTACCAATCTTGAGTTTGGTTTCTCCAAAGCTTTGAGATTTTTTAAAAATATATTTATTAAAAAGTTGCATGAAAAAGTGTGTATGCATCTCCTAATACATGCATTTGATATTGAATTTTGTCCAATATGCACAATTTTGGAACCAATTTTCCCAGTACAATATATTTTTAAAATTATTTTCACTAATACATGCATTTTTGATTGGAGAACTTTATTGCAAAATCTGGAGAAATGCAAATTTTGAAGAATAGCTGTGATTCAATTTGTGTATTGGTTTGAAAGTGCAAAATTAGGTAAGCTCACACTCAAATGAGAACTGAACAAATTTCTCCCCCATCCCTAGAAGATCTTACATGCCCATCTTGGATAGACCATGAGCCATGCCCATAATGTCATCCCTGCATTTTCAGGACAATAACCTCAGTCCTCCTGCATCCTGCATATAGGAAGTCTCCTATGACTTCATTAGAATGGCATCTGTAGTATGATTGTACCAGTGGTAATATGCCTTCCAAGTCTTAATGAAATAAAACTAGAGCTGAGCCGATATTTCTCAGTAGTTTTCCAATACATTTCTGATGTCCCCCCTGCACCATGATCACCCCCCCACACACACACCAATTTATTTGGATGGTGGTCACCATTTTTCACCTACAATATTTTAGAACAACACTCAGTCTGAGGAATTATGGATGATGCACAAGTTGCTTTGTAACCCTGCCCCTTGGAAAAAAGAACATAAGAAAAGCAGTGCTGGATCCAACCAAAGACCTAGCTAGTCCAGCATTCTCTTCCCACAGTGTTCAACCAGATGCCTATGAGAATCCCACAAGCAGAACATGAGTGCAATAGCATTCTCCTGCTCATGTTCCCCAGCAACTGGATTGAGACACATTCTGTTTATTTAATACATTTTTATACCGCCCAATAGCCAAAGCTCTCTGGGTGGTTTACAACAGTTAAAACAATAAAATACAATATAAATATAAAATTCATATTTTCTGACAATGAAGGTAAGATATAGACATCATGACTAATAGCTTTATCCTCCATGATTTATCTTAATCCCCTTTTAAGGCTGTCCAAATTAGTGACCATCACTATGTTGCCGGCACCAAAAAGGTGTCCTCTCCCGGCAAAGTCCATACCTCAGTGTGCCCTGCCCAATAAACACACTTGAGTTAGAGAAGGGAAACCAACTTTATTTAAGGCCTTAAGTAGGCTTTAGGAGTCTGTGACTCAAATCAAGAGCCCCCGTTTCATGTTCTTCCTAGATCTTTTATACAGGCTAGCATGGAAAGCTAAGCAGGGTCAAGCCTGGTTATTACTTGGATGGGAGACCCCTCCTCTAGTTTCCTGCATTGAGCAGGGGGTTGGACTCGATAGCCTTGTAGGCTCCTTCCAACTCTATGATCTATGAAATCTATGAATCAGATACAGGTTTGCATCACATACAGTCATTTTACATACAGTTGCGTAGAAAAACATTCTTATCATGACCTCTTTCACATACATTCAACAACTTCCTTTGCCCTTCTTTGGTACATACATTT
This sequence comes from Shinisaurus crocodilurus, assembly GCA_021292165.1. NCBI lineage: Eukaryota > Metazoa > Chordata > Lepidosauria > Squamata > Shinisauridae > Shinisaurus > Shinisaurus crocodilurus. Next base: position 13,389,738 of record CM037887.1, on the reverse strand, counting down.
CCTCCTGTTCCTTGTCTATCAGTACAATTCTATCTTGTCCTGTTCTTTGGAAAGTACATGCTTCAGTCTGATGCTAGCACACACACCCCACTCCCCCACTCCCCCCGCCTTTCTCTGTCTCTTTACTTACTGCATACACACACACATTTTATTTTGCTTTTCCCTTATCAGTGCCCTCTGTACACACTTTGCCAATTCTCCGGCCTCTTCCCCCTCCCATTTACTGCAGCCTTGAACAAGACTGCCTGCAACTTCAACTTTTCTCTCTCTTACATTTCAATTCAGATTTCTTTGCAACTTTAGCAAGCAGTTTCACAGAACAGCAAGAAAGCAGGAAACAATTTTACAGAAAGCAGAAAACAAGAATGCAAGATTCTCTAGTCAGGCCTAGCTAAACATTAGAAGAGGAGTACACAAATTCACATGGTCTCCAACAACTACCGTACATCTTGTGGTAGAGAATTCCATAGTATAACTATGTCCTGTGTGAAGAAGTGCTTCTTTTTATCTATCCTAAATCTCCCATCATTCAGCTTCATTGGATGACCTGGGCTTTAATATTATGAGAGCGCTTTCTTTACCCAAAGAAAGAAGCTATATGACAATGGTGAGCCCCACTCATGAGAAATGACTGGAGAATTTCTTAACCTCCTAGAGAATTCAGTGAAATTGTCCCCTCCACCCCAATTTCTCCACCCATAACTAGGGTGGAGAATTTCAAGAGGTCATTTAGGCACAGATGTAAAAACCCTTTAACTCACTTTGGAGGGAGAGGGTATAATTTCTGAGTTGAGTATTGAAATCAAATTCCTTCTGATACCAAATAAAATCCTTCGCTCCCATCATACTTTTCCTATTCCCATAACAATTCATTTGAAGGGTTCCTTGTGCCAATTTATTGCATGAACTCAACACTGCCTGCCATGCCCAGAATTGTACATTGCACATCCTCTGCATAGAAACTCTACAGAATTAGAATTCCCACACCCAGGATCATTGGCCTGAAATTCCTTTGCTAGAAGATACTTTGCATTAATGACTCCCCAAGGATCAACCAAAAGAAAAGACAAACAAAAAAACAACAGTATATAAGTGTGTATTGTGTGTGTGTGTGTGTATATATATATATATATATATATATGGAATGAGAAATGATTTCCTGAGCAGTGTGAATGAACTCTGGAAAAGTGTATAAAGCCTTTGACGTCTTGTTGATGCAGTCAAAGTCTTGATAAAACTGTGCATTGAACTTTTCTAATTAGACCATAGTTGAATTACAATTAATATGCAAATGGAGACATAAAGTCAGACTTATCACACATAGCTATCAGTGCTAGCAATCAGGCACCACTAATCTAGCCCCCTTTGAAAGTCTCTTGAGGAACTGCCTCTCATTCTCTTTCCATTCTTCTTTTAGCTTCCTAAGCCATGAGGAACATTTCTAAGCAGCCTGAAATGGCAAGGAAGGGGAAGGGACAGCAGTCCCAATCACTAAAACTCCACTGCTAGATACCAATGACTCATTTAATTTAATGTATATTACTTATAACCCACATTTTAGGGACAAGCCCTCACAAAGCAGCTTCCATCCTATATATTTAACATCATGTTTTCATAAAAGAAGATCCCTATAAAACATCAAAAACACAATGTCATAGACAGCATTAAAAAAAAGCAGAAATAATAAATAATAAAGAGCAGCAGAACAATAGCAACAAAGAACTCTGTCATCTCATGGACCCATATTTGCCACCTACTTCGTAGTGGTCTGCCTAAGCCTCACACTTCTGACCCAGCACAACATTCTTGCTGTTGCTGCCCTTGTCCCGACTTTTCTGCCCCTAGCTGCCTCTTCAAGTGTTGGAGCAGACTGGTGGTGATGTAGTGGCCAGGTTGCTTCCCCACGCTCAGATCCTTTCTGCAATGCAAGCACGTTGGCATAGCTGGGATCTAGAGCCACCTCAAAATGATGTAGCACTGGGTTTCTTGAAATATAGAAGTTCCACTGCTTAAACTGTGTCTCCATCAACACCACAAGAGCACTAGGGTGAACAGAGGGCACAGGGGACCTGCTGATGTGGGTGGCAATTATGCCTCTGCCACTTCCTCCACAGTCACGAACTACCAAAGAAATACAGGTGCTGCCTTCTGCACAGAAGCTAAGGCTCATAGGGCTGTGGGCAAAGAGATCATCAGCTTCTCCCACCTTGCTGAGAGATTCCACCACAGTGGTGAGCTCCCACAGAATGTCAACAACTTCTGTATTATGAACATCCTATGCGAGGGAGGGGAGCTGCTGCAGCCTCTTGCCTTATCTACAAAAATCTCCCACTTCATAATTTGGTTTGGTTGGCATGAAGCTTCTGGGATGAAGGCTCCAAGTCCAACATGCTACTGCTCGCTGCTGCCAAAGGAGGACATTTGATCTTGGAAAGGGGGAAATGACCACCAGGGCAGTAGCACTGCAAACAACTTTCCGAGTCCCTCTGCCTCCACCTCTCGTAACACCATGTGACTTGCCCACATGCCAAACTGGGTTCATAATTGTATTTTGTGTGGTTAATGTTATACTTTAAGAAATAATGATAGAGATGATATCAGTACTGTCTCTGTGTGTGATTACACTAGTGTGTGTGTGTGTGTGTGTATGTGCACACGCACACACACACACACACCACTAGTTGCATCCACCAGGCAAAACAGGTAAGACATAAATATTAGAAAATAAAGGTATTATAACCAGGATTGAGAACAAGGAACAAATTGAATGCCAAACATAAAGTCAAAATGAATGCCAAATATAAATTTTATATTTCCCCCTAACAGGGGAAGCTGTGAAGCTTGGGATAAATTATCCTAAGAGAGAGAGAGAGAGAACAAAAATGAGAATGAAATAGCAGCAAAGATCAAGCAAGAAAGCAACAAAATATATGTGGTGCAGGAGAAGGACTGGGGAGAAGGAATGATTATTGGAAAAAGAAAAGACTCAAAGGAGGAATCAGAAGACTAAGGAGCAAGAGCAAAAGAACTCTTTAAGACATCAAGCCAACAGAAAAACACCTATCACCACCACACCAGCTCTTCCCACATGGAAAAACAGCTTCCAAAAAGTGTAGAAAGCACGCATGCAGATGTTTTTTAAAGCCAAAGCTTAGTCACAAATCAATCCCTCCCACAAAGCACATCAATTGGAACTGCTGGTAAAACGTGCCCTAGGATTAGAAGGTGGAATGGTCAGTCATCCAACTGCATTCCCTCGCCCCTCGCCCTGCTCTGTTCTGTTTAGAAAATTGAAACCAAAAAGAAAATACCGGTACACTATTTTGTATCATTTCTCCTGCTTCCTGTGGAATACTAGGGGCTTGGGGAGGAGGTGGGGAAAGGAACCCCTACTGCTATGTGCAATAACTGATCAGAGATGATGGGGGGGGGGTTCCCTTTCCTAGCCTGCCAATCACCCTCCCAGTTGCAGCAACTTTGAAACTTTCTTCACTCAATTCAAACAGTGCAGGTCCCCGAAACTTAAGGAGAGAGTTCGGAACTTCCACTTCCTATCTTACATGAGTAACTCCACCTTGTCTCAAAGCATCAGACCAGTACATGAAATGATACATACTTGCTATTGTTGGCCAGTCTTACGGTTTGGCAAGGAGACCTCTGACCACACTGACTCAACTTAGCTGGTCAGCTTTACACTGGGATGAAGCCTTCAGGGCTCAAGGCCAAGGGTATCTTCCCCAATATCCACATGAGCTGGTCAGCAATGAGAGGTGGGTAGATAAGCAACCCCTCCATCTTACGTTGTCTTTGGTTGCTTGCCAGGGTAGCCTAGTCTTTAATTGCTCCCAACCCGCACTGAAACTTCCACATACAACCAGGTGACTGCAAATCAGATCCAATTATGGAGCCTCACCAGGCAGAACCATCAATTTAGCAGGTGTTGCCAAGATAGGCAACACCCCCTGAAATTGTTAGTTACGCAAAATTGTGACTGGACAAACCCATGGTGCATAGCTTGAAAGGGTAGTGGAAAGACTTGCCCACACCCAGAACTGCTTTCATAGTTGCATTTTGTGTGTTGTTAATGTTATACTTGTAAGAAACAATGATTAAGATGAGATCATCTCGGTAAGGTCCAGGGCATGGGCAGCAAGGGTTCAGGGCTGGAACGCCAGGGCCAGGGAAGACAGAGGCAGAGATAAACAGTAGGCCCAAGGTTCAGGCACAGGTTCGGGGCAACAGAGTCCAAACAGGGGCCAGAGGCAGAAGGCAAGTCAAGCAGAGTCCAGGCAAGGGTCAGAGGCAGAAGACAAGTCCAAGAGTAAACAGAGTCCAAGCACATACCAGGCAGAGCAAGGGCCAGAGGCAGAAGCATAGTTCAAGAGCAGTCACAGGTCAAACACCTGTGAAGGCAAAGCAAGGTTGGTCACTGGAAGCAGGAACCAGCTGCAGAAAACACAGAGATGTGTGTTGCTGCAGCAAAGGTTGAAGTCAAACTGCAGCCCTTATATGGGTCTTTCTAGCTGCTCCCAGCTGGGCTGCATTAGCTGGCCTGAGAGCAGTCAGGAGCAGGAGGCTATACCCTGCGAGCGCCTACAAACCCCGGGCTCGCTCCTGCAAGGAGGTAGCGTTGACTGACTGTCTCTCTCTGAGTGTAATTATAGTAACACACACAGAGGCAACACAAAATTAAACCCAACACAACACCCAAAACAGACAAGAAATGAAAAAAAGAAGAAGATAAAGGCATTATAACTAGGATTGAGAAACTGGATTTGGATTTGTTTTCCAATCCAAAGGGGATTGGAAAACAAATGACAGGATGGTGTGATTGGTTACAATATAACAATACACCTATAATTAATATTATTTCTAAAACTATTAAGGCTACTAACTGAAAGACAGAAAGAAAAATAAATGGACTGATGATGGGCAAAGAAAAAAAAACTGAACACCAAAAAAGAAGTTTCTTTTCCCCTCTTAATAAAATTCAGGTTATTATTCCAATTGTTTGCTATGAGTAGTTATCACCATTCCACAAGGGTAGACCAAAATGGGGGTTCAAAATGAACCAGTAAGTCCCTTATGTAGACAAGTGGTCACTCTACCCTTATCTCTATGGCTAAATGTTGACCATAGCTGTGAGTCTGTGACTCCACTCATTGGCTAAACAGACTGAAAGCTGGTAGCAGGCTCATTTCTCAGAAAACGATTGGAGAATTGTGCCATCACATTTGTCTCAGGTTCTACAGGGGCTAGAGTCTTGCTCACTCGCTCTTTTAAAATCTGAAAGTTGGGAATCTGGGCTAGCTGGTGTCCCCACTGACATGCTGAACTGGGGGATGGAGCCCTCTTATCCCAATAGTTAATCCGGCCATGTCCTTTGCAGTGGGACTGTTTAGAGCAATTCAGGCAGCAACCTCAGAGCTGCAGGTAAAGTTGGGATTGGGTGAATGAATGGGTCTTACTGCTGCTGCCTCCTCCTCTTCCTCTTCCTCCTCCTCCGCCTCCTCCACACCATGTGCATTGCAGCTGTAATCTCAGAGCTGCATAGAGGTGAAGCTGCTAGGACTGCTCCACACACAGTCTTCCTGGATTGTGCCAGCCTGCTGCCTCTTTTACCTCCACCTCCTCGCTCAATGAGTCTTCCAGCCGCCACCTCCTGCCAGCCTCTACCTGCTCTATTCATGCAGCCATTCTAGTCTGAGCTGGAAGTGCACCTTTTGCCACCTATGTGGCATCAGTATTGCTTGTATCAATGTTTCCTGTTACTAGTAGTGTTCACCAATGGACTCCTTAGAGATGAGCTCATACCACTTTAGGGCTTCAATTTCTTGTGATAGTCAATGGGAAGCATGATGCATTGGATGGATTTCCGAACTTCAGCTGCGGTTTGGTACCGAGCTAAAGCAGACAGACTCTGAGTTGGTCCGAATAAAAGTGGGCTATTAACTACCAAACTGGGGTCTAACGCACGCACGCACGCACCACGCACACACACTTTGTCTCGGGTTCTTTTGCTTTCCATCGCTTTGAGACAAGGTGCATTTGTGCATGCAAATATGACCTAGAAAAATCACTTGCCATTTTGGAGAGACAGACAGCATTCATTTAGCATAATCCACTAAAGAATTTGCCTAATTTTGTTCTGTTTAGCATGTGTACTTTCAATTAATTGAGGCCTGTCTCATAAGCCTTAGGGGGAGATTCATTTATATGTATTGCAGAGGTGTGAATAAATATTCTTACATTAGTTAGTGGGTATAATTATCTCTTAAAATTGATAGTTACTATGTTTTTGAATTACTCTTCCGGTTCCATGGGTATTTGAAATTCAGCAAGCATCACAACTATGTCAACATCAGATCATTCAACCACAGTACTCTAAGTTTATGTCTTGTCAAAGAAATGTTTAGTCTTGTAGTGAATGGGACACTGGAATACTGATACAGGGAGGCATTGACTAGGATTCTGTGTTATCTGGAAGTGTGTGCAAGTGGTCTCACAAAATTCTCCAGCCTCTCTGTGGGCAGACAAAATGGGGAGTGCATTTAGCCAAATTTATCCAGGAGGAGGAAAAATTATTTAACAATTTCTTGAGATAGGGCTCACCGTTCTAAGAGGTAGTAGCACAGTCTCTTTATTTTTTCCTAAGTTGTTTTTGCTGGTTTGTCTGTTTTTGCTGCCACTGCAAATGATGAGAGAGGTAATGAGCGGGGTACCACAGGGCTCAGTCCTGGGCCCAGTGCTCTTCAACATTTTTATTAGTGACTTGGATGAGGAGGTGCAGGGAATGCTTATCAAATTTGCAGATGACACAAAGTTGGGTGGAACAGCTAATATTCTGGAAGACAGAAACAAAATTCAAAGTGATCTAGATAGGCTGGAGCGCTGGGCAGAAAACAACAGAATGAAATTTAATAGGGATAAATGCCAAGTGCTGCACCTAGGGAAAGGAAACCAAATGCAGAGTTACAGAATGGGGGACACTTGGCTCAACAATACTACAAGTGAGAAGGATCTTGGAATTGTTGTAGATCACAAGCTGAATATGAGCCAGCAATGCGATGTGGCTGCAAAGAAGACAAATGCTATTTTGGGCTGCATTAATAGTAGTATAGCTTCTATTATTGCGTGAAGTGATAATTCCTCTCTACTCAGCACTGGTTAGGCCTCATCTTGAGTATTGAGTACTGCGTCCAGTTCTGGGCACCACACTTTAAGAAGGATGTAGACAAACTGGAGAGGGTTCAGAGGAGGGCAACAAGGATGATAAAGGGACTGGAAACAAGGCCCTATGAGGAGAGACTGAAAGAACTGAGGGGAGATATGATAGCACTCTTCCAGTACTTGAACGGTTGTCACACAGAGGAGGGCCAGGATCTCTTCTCGATCATCCCAGTTTGCAGGACACAGAATAATGGGCTCAGGTTACAGGAACCCAGATTTCACCTAAACATCAGGAAACATTTCCTGACTGTCAGAGCAATAAGACAGTGGAACCAACTACCTAGGGAGGTGGTGGGCTCTCCCAATCTGGAGGCATTCAAGGTACAGCTGGACAGCCATCTGTCAGGGATGCTTTGACCTGGATTCCTGCACTGAGCAGGGGTTGGACTCGATGGCCTTGTAGCCCCCTTCCAACTCTACTTTTCTATGAAAATTGTGCCATCCCTAAACCTGCTGTTTGCCCTATAATTGAAAAGTGATATGTACTGCTAAATTTTCCCTAATGAAACCTATAGCTTGGTGGTAGTGGTGGTGTGTCAGGAAAGAAATTACATGAATGGGAAGGTTTAACCTTTTCCTTGAAGTGCCATGGCCTCAATACCATCTCATAAATTAGATCAAAGTGAAAAGGAAATGGGGGGGGATACTGAAAGGGTAGAGCATTTAGGGCAGAATCCAATGGGGTGCTTACGCCCCCACCAATTCTCTTTCACCCTGCAGACTGTGTTGTACAAACAACCCCCACCACTTGTGAAAGGGCGATTTAGCACGTCCAGGGCAACCCAAAATGAGCAGAAATGCTAATTTCCCGAAGGAGGCAGGTTGGCAGAGCTCACATAAGGGAGCTCCGCTGACCAGCCTCCTTCTAAAAATGAGCATTTTCACTCATTTGGGGGCTTCCCCCAGGAAGCGCTAAATCTCCCTTGTGTAAGCGGTGGGTCCCACTTGAGCAATGGAATTGGTGGCACCCACCACTTGTGGAAGGAAATTGGGTGTGTGTGGGTAGAATCAGCAGGGCATAAGTGCCCCATTGGATTCTGCACTGAATGTCTCAAAATGTGATGGTAGATTACAGTGATATGAGTTCACTATCCCCATACAGGAGGCGACCGACCATAATATGAACAATAACACTCAGCATTGCGACAGTTCTAATTGTTGGGAGAGGGGATTGCAGCTCCCTACCAATTCTATCACTGTCAGCATCGGATTTGTTGGCTGGGGTGGGCAAGATACCCTCAGTGATGCCCTGTCTTCAAATACGCCTCTACTCCTTGTCAATGTCATCACTGCCTATCCTATCCACTTGCTAATACCCCCTGGGCCCAATTTGTGCCACTGCCTGAGAGGAGAAGGCAAAAGAAATGGAATCCACTTCTGCTGCTGCCGCTGCTGCTGCTTTTGGATCTTGTCCTCACTGCTCACATGCTTGGAGAGAGCAGGTGAACTGGCAACAACAGCAGGGAGCAGAGCCAGCTGGCTCTGGGAGTTGGCAATGAGCCTCAGCATCTGCCCAACAATTCTGACCCCTGACACTGGCTCTGAATTCAGTTACGCAGCACAAGTGCAGTTTTCAGGTCAGGGTTTTCTAGCCGGGGGGGGGGGGATGTTGTTTGCACACTCATGACCAATGGTTAACAGCCATCCCATGAATAAAGATCACTTTGAGAGACCAAAAGTCTTCCAGGTTCAGGTTAAAGGTTATTCGTGGCGGGCAATGTAGTGGTTTTCAAAGCAGAATCATGTTGCATTAATCAGACTGGAGGCTGCAAGGGTTCAAAGCTCCCAACTGCGTATCTCTGAATTAGTTTAACTGACTTTTTTTTTTTAACCCAATACCTTCAACAGATCTATAAAGAGAAGCTTTGTATAGCTGGGAGGATTCAGCAGACTTGAAGCAATAAGCCCAAAGCAATTATGTAAGTAGTTTGTTTTTGTTGTTTTTTAACTATGCCTACCTTCTTAAATGCCATACACAGCTGATTGGCCTATATGGCTCTTTAGAGTCTGCAGTGTGAACCAATTCCAGTATACTCAGACAAAATATAGGTGGAGCAGAAACTACACACCCATTGTAAATGTTGGGGATTGCTAAAAGGGCTGGGAGAGGATATTAAAAGTTATTACCTATCTCTCCCCTCCCTCTTGCGTGTGCAAGTTCAGCAGAGCTTACCCCAACTGCAGCGGAAAAACGTGGATATATGTGGAGCTGCCGGTTAAGGCAGTAGCAGCAATTTGGTAGTTACACAGTCTGTTCCTTTGTGTGAACAGACTGGGGCCTTTCATCTGGTTCCCCCCCCCCTTTTATACTACCAACAAGACAAACAGTCTTTTGGAGGTTAAAAACATGCTTTACTCACTCAGATCTTGCAGATTGGTTACAGGCAGGCTTAAGAAAGTATTTACACACATGTAGGAATCATTTGGTAGCTGCTGTGTTCTGAACTTAGGAAAAGTTCAGAACTCTCCTCGAGCTACATCTTAAGACATGCTTCTCCTACAAGTTCATGGCGCAGACTCTTTTCCTGGGAGGAAGAGAAGGCAACTGGCAATGCCCACATCCTGCCCCAGGAGGTCTGGGTAACATTCCACAGAGTGTCTGCTCTAGGATGCAGAGACTCTTTGGTCCCAATTACATCATGCACTTATACATGGCTTGAGGTTTTGACTGCTCACCCCCAACATACCCCTTCTCAGACAAAACAACATGCATCAGTATACATTTTCATTGTCCCACCCACAGTCCCATCTTCACACGAAGTTTCTGGAAACTCTCCTTGGGCAGGGGTTTGGTCAGGATATCCGCAGTCATCTCCCCTGTAGGACAGTACATTAGTTCGACCAGTCCCTTTTGGATGGCTTCTCGAACGAAATGGTACTCGGTCTGGATGTGCTTAGTCCTGGCTTGGAACTTCTTATTGTGCGCCAGCTTCAGGCAACTCTGGTTGTCTTCCATCAAGCGAAAAGGTCCCTTGCGCACTAACCCAAAGTCCATAGTTAGTTTCTCCAGCCAGGTCATCTTTCTGCACACTTCTGATGCTGCAACGTACTCAGACTCTGTTGAGGACAAAGCTACACAGTTCTGTTTATAACAGGACCATGTGATTGGGCCATTCCCAAGCAAAAATACAAACCCACCCGTGGATTTGCTATCACTGGTGTCCCCAGCCCAGTCAGCGTCTGAGTATCCCACCAGCTATGGATTCCCCTCAGCTGGCAGCTTCAGCTTACAGTCTGCAGTGCCCTTTAGGTAGCAAACCACCCTTTTAACGCTCCGCCCAATCGCATTCACTGGGGCAGCTTACCTTTCTGCTCAGTAAACCCACCGCATTTGCAATGTCGGGTTGGCAAGTAGTACTCAGGTACAACAGCTTGCCAATGGCGGACCTGTAGTGGTTGCCTTCGGGTAGTGGCTTTGATTCTTCCTGATTTTTCAGGAAGTCTGTGCTCATGGGTGTACAAACTGGGTTTGCGTTCTGCATCTCCATGCTCTCGATCAGTTCAATGATCTTCTGTCTCTGGCTCAGCAGAAAAGATCCATCCTCTTCTCTTGTTATCTGGATCCCTAGGTAGTACTGCACCTTCCCTAGCTCTTTGACCTCCACATCTTTGCTCAGCTGTTTAACTACACGTGTATATTCCTTTTCACTGGCTGAAGCAATTATTAGGTCATCAACAAATGCGAGGATGTATGAATACTGTCCATTAGTACATTTAGTGTACAGACATTTGTCAGCTTTTACCCTGTTTGTACCCAAGTTGGGTCAGCATTGTATGTAGCTTGGCATTCCAGGCTCTGGCTGCCTGCTTAAGTCCATAAAGCCCCTTCTGAATCCAGCAGACTAGATGGGCTTGGTGAGGCTTGATGAAGCCCTTGGGCTGCTTCATATATATCTCCTCAGAGATTTCGCCATACAAAAATGCTGTCTTTATGTCTACGTGCCAGACTTCCATCCGCCTTGAAGCTGCAATGCTTAAGAGTGCACGGATGGTGCTATATCTCACAGTTGGGGCAAATGTCGTAGTCCTCTCCATATTTCTGGCTAAATCCTTGTGCGACTAGCCTAGCCTTGTAACGCTGTACTTCCCATTCTCCCCATGTTTAATTTTGAAAAGTCCACTAATTCCAATGGCCTTTTTGCAGGGGGCAGTTCTGGAGAGTCCAAGTTTTGTTGCATGCCGAGCTTCCATATCCTCTTCTGCAGATTTTCTCCAAGGACTTGCTCAGAGGCTTGCATCTCCCCAATCTCCTCCCATGTTGCAGGGTTCTCGAGGTAGCGCCCTCGCGGTAAAGTCTAGGAGTGGCACGCCGTTGGAACGAATGACGTCTATGTAGTTCCGGGGTTCTGGAGTCCTCGGGTCCTCTTGATCCACTCCGCTGTCCGACATGTGTCCTCTGGTCTCTGTGGCTCAATCAGATCCGTCCTCACGTCTTCTTCCTGTCAGGCTAGAGGGGCTATGACATTGAAGCTGGTGCAAAGTCAAGAGTTTCGGCGGAAGCAATTAGTTCACGTTGTCCCCTTCTGCTTGATTAGAAAAATCTAGGACACTTCCTTTGATGTTTGCCTTAGCTGGTTTCGTTCAAAATGAACAACACGCTTGCCCTGACTTAGCCCTACCTGTCTTTAGATCCATGATTCGGTAGCCTCTGCCTCCAGACGCATATCCCACAAGGATGTCTTTTTGCGCTCTGGAGTCAAGCTTGTGCCTATTTTCTTTGGGAACGTATGAATAGGCAACACTACCAAAGACTCGTATGTGTGACACATTGGGAGTTTTCCCGTGCCAAAGTTCAAAAGGTGTGCGCGTGGCTCCTTTTGTAGGTAATCTGTTCTGGAGGTACACTGCAGTGGCTGCTGCATCTCCCCACAAGCGCTGGGGCAGAGATGCATCCTTTAGCATGCACCGTGTCATCTCCATGATGGATCTAAACTTTCTTTCAGCTACAGAGTTTTGCTGTGGAGTGTATGGTACAGTGGTTACATGTTTAATCCCTTCCTGTTCCATAAGGGCCTGCATGTCATGTGAACAATATTCCGATCCGTTGTCCGTCATTAGGACCTTTGGACTCTTCTGGAATTTGTTTTTCACCATGGCATTGTACTTTTTGAACATGTCCACTACTTGGCTCCTATCTTTTAGAAGATAAGCCACACAGTTTCTAGAAAAATCATCTAGAAAAATCAGTATGTATTTGTTTTTCCCCAATGATGGAACATTCATTGGACCACATACATCACTGTACACCAGGTCAAGTACACTGGTGCTGCGCTGCTGAGTGCAAGGAAGAAATGAGGGTTTAACTGCCTTTTCAGTGACACAACTTACACACTTGGTTGTGGCTGATGCATTCTTGGTTATCTCTATTCCCCTTGCCAGCTCCTTTTTCTTCAAGTCCATTATGGTGGTTTGTGTCTCTGTGTCCCATTCTTCTGTGCCACAGCTCCAGGTTGGCCTTCATCTCTCCGGTTTGGGGATGCCACCTTGGCAGATTGAGGCTCTGGAATAACAGTCTCATAAACACCATTAGTTAGAGTTGCTTCAGCAAACACTTTCCCGTTTTTGGACACTTGACACATTTCACTTTTGAAAATTATTTCAAAACCTTTTCTTGCAAGAGTGGGTACACTAAGAAGGTTACAGTGGAAGTCTGGAACATAGAGAACTCTTTCCATTAGATTCTCCCTTATTTCACTTCCCACCTTACAGTTCAGAACTCCTGAACCAGCACCTTGTGCTTTTATAACTTTGCCATCTGCAATTTGAATGTGCGCGCTTTGTGATGTGTCAATCTCATTAATGTCCATAAAGAAACCTTTATCACACGCGAAGTGACTGCTCGCCCCTGAGTTGATTAGCCACCTGCTTGACTTGTTTTTACAGTTATTAGCTGTCAAATTCATTTCCTGAGACAGAAAGGTATTCTCAGAACTTTCCTTCTTTTGTTGCTTAAAAGAATGAGGCTTTTGGGATTTTGGGGGCTTGCATTCCTTTGCTATGTGTCCCTCTTTATTGCAGTTAAAGCAAACTACCTTCTTTGGTGTGTGTTTTGCTTTCATGTGGGGTTTGGACACACAATTGTAAGCATTTGCTTTTGCACCCCTATCTGGAGACTCATTTCTCCTTTGTGTGCACTCTTCCTTTAAATAGGCAATTAACCTTTTAAAAGTCAAGTCTTGTATCCCATCCATGAGAGTTACAAAAGTCTCAAATTTGGGTCCCAGTGACCCTAGGAAGTAACAGATTTTGTGCTCTTGATCTATTTTGTATTCTGTGAGTTCTAGTTTCTCAAGAATAGCAAGAAATTCTATCACATGTTTAGCACAATCTTCCTTGAAATTGAGCCTCAATTTTAGCAGGTCTCTCATCCACGCCCTGTGCGATCTTTTGCTTGCAAATCCATATGCAAGCTCTAGATTCTCAAGTATCTGAGCTGCAGTATCAGACTGTCCAACAAGTATCATCTGGGTATCTGAAATACTGTTCAAAATCATGGCTTTTGCCATCTTATTCTGCTTTTCCCCAGGGCTGGATTAAGCTAGGGGCTGTTGGAGCGACAGCTCCAGGCCCTTAACAGACAATAGGCCCGCAATTATAGGGACACGCGGCGATTTTTTCCCCCTTCGGAGTTAGGCTCTGATCGTTATCATTCAGCATAATTAATGATTTTTTCAAGATTAGAAAGGTGTTCTAAGCACATCTGCATTACAGGCTTGAGGCAAGACCTAGCAAGAACTGTTGTTCTCAAATTAGCATTTCAGTATCTTTGCATTTCAATCACTGTTACTACATTTCTTTGTGAGAACTTCTAGCACATGGGGGGCTTGCTAGGGTCTGTAATATTCAGATTTAGAAGGGACCTCTCTCTCCAGCCTCGAGCAAAAGATCTTTCTGATTCGCAGCTCAATTGTTCAAATGCTAGTTTAACAAAAAAAAAAAAAAAAAAAAAGCAACAAGAACAACACAATTATTATTGGTCAAGCAAAGCTTCCTGGCTTTTTGTTGTGGCTGCTTTTTTTTTTTTTAATAAATAATTTGGGGGAAATTGGGAAGACCCTTACTGATGAGCTGCAGGAGTTTTTGAGTTTTTGCTCCGTCAAGCGACCCCTCTCTGCCCACCCGCCTCCAAAATCTCCACCATGACTTCTGCTTGCTATGGGACAAACCACTGGGATGGTCTTTACCTGCCGCTGGTCCTGATGGCCCTCCTCTGCACAGGTAAGGTTCAAAAGTTTGACTCTTTTGATCTGCAAGTTCTCCTCCTTCTCCTTTTTTTCTGTAAAAGGGCTTTCCCTCTTTTGTGAGCCAAACTGAACGTAAGGGCTGTGTGTTTGTGGGTGTGGGTGTCTGCCTTTTGGGGGTGTTGATCCTCCTGCCGCCTGCAAAATGTCACCTGCTTGGCTAATACTGTGTGTGTGTGTGTGTGTGTGTGTGTGTGTGCACGTGCGCTTTCATGGGGAATTGTGTGGCATTTTAAGTTTTATTTTGAAAAACCCCAGAGAACAGAGTTCACCAAATATCCCTCTTGGATATTTTGGACTACAGTTCTCATTTGCCTCAGGCAGCATGGCCAGTGGCTGGGGAAGATGGGAGCTGGGGCCCCAAACATTTGGAAGGGCCCTGGTTGGGGAAGACTGCCCTAGAGGTTAAAAAACGTGGAGGTACTTATCATCAACGATATGTGATGAACGGTTTTATTGAGTTAACAAGCTTATTGTTTACAAAAAAAGAAATATTTTCAATATGTTTCTGTTTTGGCACTTTAATGGTAATTAAAATATTTAATTTGTTTTAATATAAAATTGCGTCTTCATTTTATTTATTTCCATAAAAAGGCCCACCAAAATCCTCAGCACCAGGCCCATAATGCTCTTAATCCGGCCCTGCTTTTCCCATACCTTGATTGCAGCTCTGGCCTCATCATTAGTTCCAGTGGGCTTTTCACTTTCAATGAATCCCAAGGCTTCTTTGTTATCAAGAGAGGCTCTTAGGCACTTTTTCCATTGAATAAAGTTGTCCTCTGTTAATTTGGGCAACTTGAGGCTTGCTTCGTCTGAGCTATCATTGCTGGCCATCTTAAAACCAAAACTTGGAAAAATGTCCAAAATTCCAAAATCAAGGAAAAATTTCCAAAATTAAAAATGGGAAAACTGCTTAAAATTCAAAATCTTCACCGCCTTACTGCCTTTTATCTGAGAAAAAGCAAAGGGGGGAGCGTTTCTCCTTTTCTCACAATGGAGACAAAGGACTCAGTCTCGTGGCTACCAGGAAGTAACAAAGAAAAATATGGCTCCCTTGGATCTCAACCTTTTCTCTTTTGAGAATCCAATGTAATCCACCAATTGCCACAAACTAATCCACTTTCTGGGCACCATAACCCTTCTGTTGGGGATTGCTAAAAGGGCTGGGAGAGGATATTAAAAGTTATTACCTATCTCTCCCCTCCCCTCTTGCGTGTGCAAGTTCAGCAGAGCTTACCCCAACTGCAGTGGAAAAACGTGGATATATGTGGAGCTGCCGGTTAAGGCAGTAGCAGCAATTTGGTAGTTACACAGTCTGTTCCTTTGTGTGAACAGACTGGGGCCTTTCACCTGGTTTCCCCCCCCCCTTTTATACTACCAACAAGACAAACAGTCTTTTGGAGGTTAAAAACATGCTTTACTCACTCAGATCTTGCAGATTGGTTACAGGCAGGCTTAAGAAAGTATTTACACACATGTAGGAATCATTTGGTAGCTGCTGTGTTCTGAACTTAGGAAAAGTTCAGAACTCTCCTCGAGCTACATCTTAAGACATGCTTCTCCTACAAGTTCATGGCGCAGACTCTTTTCCTGGGAGGAAGAGAAGGCAACTGGCAACGCCCACATCCTGCCCCAGGAGGTCTGGGTAATATTCCACAGAGTGTCTGCTCTAGGATGCAGAGACTCTGTGGTCCCAATTACATCATGCACTTATACATGGCTTGAGGTTTTGACTGCTCACCCCCAACAGTAAAGAACATAAGAAAACCCCTGCTGGATCATACTGAAGTGCTATCTAGTCCAACATTTTGTTTCATACAGTGGCCAACTAAGTACTTCTGGAAAACCTAATCCCCCTTTAAAGCTATCTAATCTAGTGGGCATCATCATATCTTGTGGCACTGAATTCCATAAATTAATTGCATGTAGTTTGAAGATGTTGCATTATTCTG
The DNA here is from genome assembly GCA_021292165.1 of Shinisaurus crocodilurus. Lineage (NCBI taxonomy): Eukaryota > Metazoa > Chordata > Lepidosauria > Squamata > Shinisauridae > Shinisaurus > Shinisaurus crocodilurus. Next base: position 13,373,315 of record CM037887.1, on the reverse strand, counting down.
TCTGTCCTGCTCAGAGCTCTAGTAGTGTGCGTGTGCGTGTGCGTGTGCGTATGCGTGTGTGTGTGTGTGTGTGAGAGAGAGAGAGAGAGAGAGAGAGAGAGACAGACAGACAGACAGACAGACAGAGAATACCTGTCTCCATTTTCTCTACACTAAGGATGGAAAGCTCAGTTTATTTCTGGTCCATGTCAGTTTCACAGGTGTTCATTCATATGTCCATTCCAACCTGATTCCACATCAGTCTGCAATCACCATCATCATCTGTACAAAAATGTGAATAAAAATTGAACATGTCTCCCCCAAAATACACATTTTTGTATGCATTTCCCATGCATTTTGTGCACATTGTCGCTAAAAAAAACTCATTTTTGTATGCATTTTTGAGTCAAGTACTCTACTGTACAACTTGGAGAAGTATTCAGTTTACTGGATAACTGAATTGCGATCCACATATTAGTCCAGGAAGTGCAAATTAGGTTCGTTCACTTTAAAAAAGAGGATCATATGAAATCTTTGATTATCCTTACTCCAAACTATGCATAGCTTCACCAACCGCTATCATTCTCCCATAGCCAATTCTTGTCCAAACAACACCAAATGCTTTAGCTTTTTCTTCTACAGATGGTGCTCCAAAACCTTGACCACTTTGATTGTCCTTTGTGCATTTTCTCCAACTCTATGATATCTTTTTCTTTTCTTTTTTAAGACGTGGGCAACTGATATCCATTTTATGTTTATTATTTCCAGTGTTCCCTGATCCTCTGCCTTGGCTTATGTGACTTTATTCACCACATGTCAGCGAGCAATGTCACTACACATGTCAGCAATGTGGCTAGATGCAAGTTCTCTGTTGTAGCAGAATCTTTTTTCTTACATTCTCAGGAGCTGGAAACAGACATTCTCTTATTGGGGCTAGTTTTCAAATCTAATGGGGGAACTGATAAACTCCTAGGCATTACTAGGTGTGATCTATTACTCTGCCCTCTGCCCTTCTAGGCTGAATGTTCAAGAGTGCTATGGGCAAGAAAAAAATATGGGTCTCAAAGAGATGGTCGTTGCCTCCATGATCTCTGCTTAGAATGTATCTAGGCAAGGAAAATAGCTGCCTCTATCAAATCTTGTCTGTCCCTCTTCTGATTGGCTGCTGTGGAAGGTGTTTCTGGGCCTCAAAACTCTAGCTGTTGGGCTGCAGGATGAGACATGAACATCTGGGGCCATGTATCCTTGCTGGGCTTTTAAATGGCCCCTATATAGGGCCGTTTCTGGCTGCATATCTCTCAGAACTCTAAACCAACATCTTGTTAGCCCATTGTAGCCCCTCCCCTGAAGTGGGACATCTGGAAAAAGTGGGATTTCTGAGCCATAATTTATCTGCCATCTTGCAAGGGTTGGACATCAGGGATGGGGTAGGATTTCTGGTGATGTTAGGACCATAGGCCATCTTTGAAAATGCTTCATGGTTTGACAGCAACTAACATTCTCCACTACTGTAACACTCTAGTTCTCTTCTTCCCTTGTTCTTCATGTCATTGTTTTCTAATGCACACTTTGAAACCCTTCAGAACGTTCTGTTGTATCAGCTTAACTTTACAAAAGAATTCCAACAATTCAATTAGCTCTTTAGTTAATTTAATAGAAGACTGTCAGTGGCATGTGAGAATTTACTGATGTGTGCTAAAGTGGTTCAATTTGTTAACTTCCAGCCAGCTTGACTGGAGATAGTTCATCATGGAAAATGGCAGGATCTCACACTTTGTGAGCTGCATCAGAAGTGCACATTAGTGGGGCATCATTGAGTGTTGTAATGCAAATTTGCTTCAGCTCTGCATTGTACATTCTGTGTTAATGTCCTCAACTGCGTGACAAAGCACTCTGGGAAATATGTCTATATCTATACATGCACAGTTTGTTACACAAAACATGCAAATGTTTGCTTAGACTTGGAATACCATCTGGAAGATGAGTGTTTCATTTTGCAATGCAACAGATTGCATAATTTTTGTGTGAAATCTGGAAAAAAGCTCTAAGTGAAGAGCTGATTTAGCTGCTTTTAATCTTTGCTTTCTGTTGTCTTACAGGCTGTGCATATGTTGTGAATGACAGAAGAAGTTGTTAGCTTATTAGAGCACCCATTTTATGGCACAGTTTGCCTCCCTCAAAAAACAACACCAATGTGGTTGTGCTTCCAATATCAAAAGCTAGTTTTTATGGCTCAAAGTAATTAATCTTAGTAAAAGTCAGGGATCTACTGCATATGTATGCCATTTGATTTATTAGATTAGAAATCTGATGTTACACTACATACGTTATCAATATCTCAATATAACATGTACCAAAGACAGTGCTATCAATAATAAGATTATGCTTCACGAATCGTAAATTAGTCTCTGAACCATAAGAAAGGATCTTATTTAAAACTGAACACTTTACTCTGAATGTTGTATTTAAACAGACCACTACATTAATCTTCTGGGCATGGCTATGTGGCACTTTGTCTTGGGTCCAGATTTATCCTGGATCAACTGCCCTGATGGAAGTGAACTTCTGTACCCCTTCCTTCCCATGGCAGCTCCTCCAGCCCCCTGAAAGTGCTGCATGGAGGGTGTGTTCGCATGTCACGCAAACTCACCCTGGCAATAAGCCACGGTGGGTTGCTTGTTGTGAAAACAACCCACAGTGAGTCTGACAGATGATCGCACTCACCATAGATTGATCCCCTTCTTTCCCCTCCTCTCCCCTTGGTCCTCCCACAGGTATCCCAGGGGACTCCATGGGAGGACCAAGTTGTGCTCTATCCCCAAAGTAGCACCATGGATAGCTCCTATAAAGCTCAGAATAAAAGCTGCAACTGATAAGGACCCCCACTAGGAGTCACACAAGCCTCTCCTGGAATTTACTATGCCAGCTCTTGGGCAGGTGTAGTTTTCACCTCTCTCTGGGGATGTGATGGGCAAACAAAGGGTCCTAGGATCCTCAGGCTGCCCCTGAAATGCCCCCAAACCACCCCATTGTTGTCCAAACCACTGGTAGAACTCTGCCTGGTGGGGCAGCCAAGAGAGCCAAGCAAGGCCAACCATGATCCAAGGAGAACCTTCATGGGTGGACTTCCATCTCAGGCAATGAAGGGGGAGGTCTGCAGCATCCAACAGCCCTTCTAGGGACCATAACATTGCAGCCTCAGTTAATTCACTGATTGAATCAATTGGTTATAATTATTATGGTTGGACATTTTGCTGCCTGAAGTGGACCACCAAATTGTGCCACCATCCCATTCTAAGGTCTACATTTTTAAAAGTCTTGCTGCACGATTCGGGCATCAGTTCCTCTCTGAAAGTTACCCAAAGGCTGCTGATTGAAGCAACTTTATTTACTTTAATGCTGGGTAGGTCAGCCCAAATTTTAATTAGTGTACCCAATTAGCTGGGCACCATTTTTTAAAAACAGAATGTTTTCCTGCTTTTTAATATAGGTACGCATAAATACTTTGAATGAAAAGCACCCTTTTAGAAGAGACATTCCCTCCTGAGGGAAAGGAGAATGCCTCTTCCAATATGATGTCCCCTGTGTGTGCATAACCAGGAAAAAAAAAGGAATTGAATGTTCTTTTCTTTAGAGCACTAGTCTGTTTGTTCTAATATGCAAATTTATGCAGATTTAATTGACTAATTTATGACCTATTAACTAAAACCAATGTAATGTGTTGATTAAGATTTCACTAATCAGGTGAAAACCCTAGTTGGGAAATTATTATGATTGATTTATTACATTTATATCCTACCCTTTCGTCCAAGGATCCCAAGGTGGCATACATGATCCTCTCCATTTTATCCTCACAACAACCCTGTGAGGTAGGTTAGGCTGAGAGTCAGTGACTGGCCCAAAGTCATCAAGTGAGTTTTGTTGCTGAATGAGGACTAGAACCCAGTTCTCCTGAGTCTCAGTCCAACACTCTAACCACTACACCACACTGGCTCTCTGCAATTGCAGCCAGTGAGTGGGATAACATATCCACTCCCAAGCTCAACCCAAGAGTCAAAAGAGGGGTAAGGGGAAGCAGAATCTATGGCAATGGGATTTCTCATTAGGACATTTTGTAGATCTGGTGCCCACCAGTAAACAAAATTTAAGGATGCATGAGAAATTCAATTCAGTTCATTTTTTATCAGGATTTTACCCAGTTCGCACCTTCTGGACTGAACACAGACTCAGACACAATCTGTAGTAAAAGTCCATACATTTCTGAGTTTGCAATGTGATTGATGCCCACCCCCAAAGTGTTTGAGTGCATGTGTACATTTAAAAAATGTGTCTATTTCAGAAATGTGCACAATTGATGCATATACTGGAAAAATATGCACGGATATACACACAGATCTTCATGTGAAAAGGAAAAAAATGAATCTCGCAATCTGATTCAGACTCGAGTCGGAACGAGCTTCACTGATTTGCACATCCTTAACCCAATTGTAGTGTGTGTGTGTGTGTGTGTGTGTGTGTGTGTGTGTGTTGGGAAAACAAATACATTAGACACACAATTATAGTAGCTGCTTTTTAAGTGAGCAGAGCAAATGACAGACAGCTGTTCTAAAATGTTTCAGATATCTAAACTGACTGAGTAGAGGTTAGATATCCCCATCTGTATTTTTTCCCCTTAAAAAAAACAAAACACCCTTCATTTGAACAGCTAACTTCTTTTGTATCCGATATGGTGGCAGTTCTATAGAGACTTCACATTGGTGTGGAAGTGAGCAATTCTTTTTTCCACATCACCTTTTGTGTATTTTATTTCTGTCTATGTGCCAGAGTGACGACGCTTTGGATCTGCACATATAACTAAAGTGGTGATCCTTTTCTAGCAGGAAGTCCATCTTCTGTACCAGGAGCATCATAATGACACTCCAGGTGTATGATCCGCAGATCCCATCATATTATTCAAAGACCGATATCAAACCAAAATGGCAATTGTAGTCGTAGCTGTCTGGAATGATTTCTAAAGCTGGGGAAAGATGACAAAGAAGTCCTCCCAGTGAGTGATTGTGGCTTTGTGAAGAACACTCTCCCCCCCCCTCCTTTTTTTTAAAAAGTAAGCTCCAAGTTGAAAGATGTTCCTAGCTGAATTAAATTTCATGGGAAATCTAAAAATAATAACAATGGCAAGACACATGAAAGTATATTTTGCCTTTTGTTATAAAAAACTGATTGAGGGACTGTTTTCTCTTCTGGCTGGCTTGGCCCATTGAATACACAGACACACAGACAAGACATCACCAGCTTCCTTCCTTCCAAAGACCTAGTCACCGGTTTTTATAATAAATAGGAAGTTAAAAAAAAATGAAATATTGGTCAAATTAATGCTCTGCTGAAATCTGTCCTCCAATTGCGTGAAAGTTTTCTTCCTCCATGATGGAGGCTTCCATTTTCCTGGCCCATTCACAGGGTGCTGTAGAATTTTAAAATAATGTAATGTTTAGGTGGTGTTTTTGAGCTACCTCAATCAGCTTGAGGTGGCCAAGGGTGCTTTCTTTTTCTTCTTGTTTCTGTTACATATCTCTCCATCACTCTGCAGCCCCCCCCCCAGCTGCCTGTGCTTCCTGTCCAGAAACAAAACCATGTGAACAGTTACCTCACGATGCCTTCCCCTGGGCTTTAATGTGGGAAGTGTGGGAAGCAAGCCAGGGAGGCTGCAGACTGCCAGAGAGATGATTGTGCAATGAAAGATAGGACACTCACCTCATACACACCCTTCAGCTACCCCTCTGTGCACCCTGTGCAGAAGGACCCACATCATCCCATCCTGTGAGAATTCCACCACCATCTTATTGTCCTTTGAACTTTTAAAAAAGCCATTGCTTTTCTATCCAATTGGATGAGAATGGCAAGAGCAAAATGAATGCAGAATAACATTTTGGTACAGCACTTGGTGAAATGGAGATGACTGTCTCCAGTTTGTAAGTACATAATTTATTTTTTAATTTATTTACATTTATTAATCGCCCATCTGGCCGGCAACCGGCCACCCTGGGTGATGTACATAGGATAAAAACAAGATAAAATACTTTTAAAACAGTATAATTTTTTAACAAAATCTTAACCCACCCCATATTCCCGCCTGAACGGCCAGGTTTTTAATGAGCGACGGAAGCTCAGCAGATAAGAAGAGCCCTGCTGGATCACACTGAATGATCAATCTAGTCCAACATCCCATAGGTGCCAAACATATATCTCTGGGAAGAAGAGCTATACTGGTGTTCAGTGGCATATGCCTCAGACTATGGTAGTTCCATATAGATGATCTTATCCTCAAAGAATTTGTCAAATCCCTTTTCAAAGCCCAGCTTCCCACTTTATCCATAATGTACATATTTATTTCACAAACCTCTTTCATGTCTCCCTTTAGTTGTCTCTCCCACTCACTAAGCTAAAAAAGTGAAAAGAGTTACCGGTAAACTTTTCCCAACAAAGAAGTGGCTGCACAATCTGATCATGTCAGTTACCCTTTTCTGCACCTTTGCCAGCTCTGTGATAGCTTAGTGATGGGGTGACCAGAACTGTACACAGCATTCCAAATGTGTCTGCACTCTAGATTTGTATTATACCAGTACAATACCGGCAGCTTTATTCTCAATCCCCTTCTATCTTGCTACTGCTAATTAGTGAAAGGACGGGGGGGGGGATTCCTGTGGTCCCAGCAGAAAAAAGCAAACAAAGAAAGATTAAATATTAGCGAAGGTAAGTGTGAATTTGTCAATTGTAGTTTCTCCTGCTTCTCATTTCCTCAGACTTCAGTTCATTTGGTCCCATTTCTGCATCAGTGAGAAAAAAAAGTTTTTTAAAGTCTCTATTTGAAATAGCCCCTCCCTTGCCACGTGTGACTGGGTTCAGACAACACAACAATAACAAAACAAAAAACAAACAGTAGGGATAACCAGTAATTTGTGCGCAGTAGAGGAGAAATAATGACTCAGACACAGTAGGGTACAAATTGTGCTAAAAGTAATGGCCACATTTATGGAATCATCAATTGGAGATCTACGAAGGGAAAAAAGTGTGGGTACTAATTACACCGGCTATCAGACGGTCGCCATTGCTATAGGGCGAAGCATCCAGCAAAGGAGGGTGACGGCATCCAAGTCATCCCCTCCTTGCTTAACACCACACGGTGCTGGAAGGTCTTTCCTGCAGTCAGCCTCGTCCGGACTGTGAGGTACCGCCAGGTGAAGTAGGAAGACCTCAGAGACGTGCCTTATCTCCACAGTCCCAAGCTGTGAGGCAGTCGGCGGCAGGAGCCTCGGGCACGCCTCTCACCTGAAAGGTGCCATAGGATGATCACCGAGCCCCTAAAACTGCCTAATCCCGCACTTAACCGCCAATGTGACCAAATTGAAAATGCAACTAAGCACCCAAACCCTGAAATACAGTGCAGAGTAGGCGAAACACGAACATTGCCCCCGGCCAATTAGGACAATGAACCAAAATTCCTACTCGGCCCCTGGAAACAGGCGACCAGTAAAACCTACACTGCAAACAGGGAAGGGAGGGAGGGAGCCGCAACAGAAAGGAGGCAGAAGGTGAGGCGTGCAAGCCTAATAATGGCTCTACCGCCCCTCCCACTCTGCCCCCTGATTGGAACATCAAGAATCAGACCACTGTGGTCTGACTCGCCATTCCCCCTGCGTGCAAATTGTGTCCCCCCCTGCCACAGCTATGCGTGGCTGGGAGGGGCAATCACTGGATGAGCAGCACTGACAAGCTTCAGAGCTTGTTAAATCCCTCCCAGTGCAGATCAAACCCTCCCTCCCACTAAAATGATGCCTTCCATGCATTTCAGGTAGGGATCAGTTAGAAATTTATTCCACCTGAATTTGTATCCAAATTTACCCAATTTGCATCTGCTGAACCAATGAGAGAACTGGAACAGAGTTTTGCATCAAAATTAGCACTTTCTCAAATTTAATGCTACATTTCTCTCCACCCAAAAAAGTGTGTACAAAAATTGAACTGGGAATCGGAATTTCGGAAATGAGATGGATGAAAACACATGTTGAACAATTTGCAAATATTTTCAGGCAAACATGCTCATGTTCCCATTCAGAGCTTTGAACCGGGAAAGCTTGCATGTTTTGTGAGCAAAAATGAAATTCTCATACATCCCTACGGACACATCTCTAAACCAGGAGGAGTGCAACAGACTCAGAGGTCTCAAGGCTCTGATACATGCCCAATAGGGTGGCTAACCATCTAGCTGGAATATCTGCAGTGCCTGCCAGATGGTGTTTGGCTTTCAAAAGGAGAAAGCTGGCATCATCCCCTGATTTAGTTCCCCTCTATTAGTTAATTGATTTAAAAAAAAAAAAAAAAAATCTCATAATTTTATTTTGTGCATGTATGCATTCTGCTATCACCATCTAGCTGCTAGTGGTGGCTCCTCCCTCCCCCAACTGCCACCAGAAGGGCCTTTGATGAAGCATCTTGACTTGAACAAATTGGAGAAGAAACAAATTTAGCTTGAACTTAAAAGGCTGGCACTAGCATTACCTAATCGTCCATTTAATGCTGAGATCACTGCCTAACTGGTGCTGTGTGCTTGTGTGAACTTGCTTCCAGTATCTCAGGCAGTGGAGGGGAACTGAAGAGGATGAGTGATGAACAGTAGAAGCAGAGAAGGAAGTGCTGAGCCTACAGCTCAGAGGAGCTGCCAGAAGCATGCAGATCAAGGCCATTAGGGCCTGGATCCAGTGTATACAAGAAAAAGTACATGTCTCTGTATGTGTGTGCACATGTGCATGCCTGTAAAAGCATGTTTATGGGCCAAATTATATGTGATGCTAAATACATTGTTTCAGGTTCCATGATTCTCCCGCCACATGCACATATAACTATACAGAATTATGGGGGGGGGAGAGACTATGGGGCTAGAAGGGACACATTCAGTGTGACATGAATTTTGGATCTCTGTGTTTCTGATCCTTGTCTCTGTCATGTATATGTAAACAGTGGGGCCTCCAAAGAATCTGTATTGGAGCCAGTTTTTTTTAACTTGTCCGGTGAGGTGGCCAGGTTTACTGATGACACTGATTATTTAGGGTATTTAAAACAGAAAGGGATTGCTAAGATCTCCAAGAGAATCTCTCCAAACTGGAAGAATAGACATTAAAATGGGCAAATGCAGTCCAACGTAAGTGTAAAGTGATGCACATTGGGGCAAAACACTCCTAATTTTATGGATACACTGATGCAATCTAAGCTGGAGGTGACTGACAAGCAAAGAGATCTTAGGGTTACTTATGATTAATAGTTTGGTGAAAGTGTCGCCCCAGTGTATGGCTTCTGTGAAAATGATAAGTTCCATGGTGGGCACAAATTAGAAAAGGAATAAAAAACATAACTCCCAATAATGTAATGCCCTTATACAAATAGTTCAATTACACTTGGAATACTATAAATACTGGTCACTGCACCTCAAAAAGGATTTTGTACAGATGGAAAAGATGAAATAAAGGATGACCAAAGCAATCAAGATCATTTTATTTATTTATTTATTTATTATATTTATACCCCACCTTTCTTCCTGCAAGGAACCCAAAGCAGCTTACATAATCCTCTTCCACCTCTCCATTTTATCCTCACAACAACCCTGTGAGGTAGGTTAGGCTGAGAGTCAGTGACTGGCCCAAAGTCACCCAGTGAGTTTCATGGCCGAGCGGGGACTAGAACCCGGATCTCCCGGGTCCCAGTCCAACACTCTCACCACTACGCCACACTGGCTCTCATTAGCTGAAATGGAGTTTTGTTACCCAGTGGGGCATACTGGAGTCATATTTGCTATGACAAGTCTTTAGGAATGAAGAATCTGTAAAATGGAATTATGATGGCAGTCACTATCCATCCATAGCCAGGTAGTTGGTTTTGGCATGTGGACCCCCTTTTGTTCTGGACAGGGGGTCAGCAAGTAGAAAATGCTTTGCGGCATTATGACATTGGCCTGAGCTTCCAGCTGAAGATGGTGTAGGAAAGGTGAGGAGATGGTGTACCATGGATTCTCCTTTAACCAGCCTACCTGTCATAGATGCATCTTCTGGATCTGATTTCAATACAGTTGCAAACCAGCCAGTTGATGTGTCTGGAACTACTAGACCTGTTGTCACTCCAGAACTACCTGGGCTATTGCCAGTGCTCAATTTACTGCTAGGGGCAGAGAGGAGACCTAGTCCCTTTACCTTTTGTGACAGCTCCTTTTGCTACCATTTTTAGATAGCTGCAAGGTGGTTTGATTTGACAAAAATTAGGAGTCAGGGGTGGGGCATGTGGATTTCATTAACCCACCATCTCTCCCTCCATGCCACCTATTGGGCGCATTGCCACCTATAGCAGTGCTGACTTCACCAACCAGCTCATGGCTTCTGGCTTCACTAACCAGAGAATATTCTGTGGATTGGATCTGTATTTAGTAATATCAGGGGACATTTAATAGAACAATTCTATTCCCTTGTTGACTACAGTCTACCTCATATCTCTAGTTAAGTTGTGTTAATTAGTAACAATGACTTTTTTTTGGTCATCAAATCTTGGGGAAGAAGCACATGGTAAACAAAGAGTTACTGTCCTGTTTTGTAGTAGATATAAAATGGTTTGGGTGTGGGGGGAGGGCTGAGTTTAAAATATCCTATAAAATGGTTCCTACCTAAGCCTGTGTTTGGTCTGCACGCTGAGTCTTTATTGTAAGCTACAGCTGGTTTCCAGCAACTGCCCAGCCCACAGAGGCAGAGGCATTTAAAATTCTACTGTGTTGATTGACAGCAGGCAGAGGACTCCATTAAATAATGCTAAACCACAGCAATCTGGGCTACTCTAGACAATTTTAACTGTGTGGTTCTACTGCCGCACGCAATCCTTTTTGCAATGCACAATTATTGCTCAAAGGGGTGAGGATTGGAATGTGAAACAGCCACAATGCCACAGATGGGAAGGGCATACAGAAATATAGCCCATCATACCGAAAACAACTTTTTTGCTTTAGCCTCAGGAGGTTAATATATAGCTAGTCTACATAGCCATTACTCACACATAATGTTGATGTTTCACTTAAAAAGATCAAATTTGGAAACTGAGGGCTGCAAAATAGATATGCATTGCTCACATTTCTGTTCATGGCATCTGAATATCAGCACCAAATTAACAAGTCCAGTCCTGCTGGCATCCCTAAGCAAACCCCACCACTACATGGTAAATGCCTTTTGTTATCTGGAAGAAATGTGACATTTAAAGCATGTCACTTTTCCTCCTTATACACTTAGGCAGGAAGAAAATAAATGATTTAGAAGCTACTTAAACATAACACCTCCAAATCAGCATCTTAATGTGTTTGACCTTAAGAATGTGTTAGATCTTCTGATGCATGCAGTTTCTCTCTACATGAAATTTACAAAGCTGGAGTTCAGTCTTTGTTGGTGATGGGCTGGTTTGGAATAATATTAGGGACAGACAGATATGTCTTCTCAGTCTTGCTGGGATTGTCAGTTATTTGAAGTCAAGCTCGCTCCATCCCATATCCACATGAGCAATTAAAAAAAAATAAAAAATCGGTATGGAAATGTGTATGCATGTGCAAATGTATGCAAATGTGTATTCTATATGCATTTTGAAATGTACACATTTTTAATGCTTGCACAAGTGTATTTGTGTGCACTTTGGAAATGTATGCATTTTCTTTGCATCTTTCAGCTGTGTGCGTGTTTACTTATTTTATTTTAATTTATTTTATTTGTACCCCACCTTTCTGCCAAGAAAATGACACTCAAGGCATCTTACAATTATATGAACTTTTTTCAATAAATAAATAAATAAAAATTAAATAAAAACTTGATTAAAAGTATAGTAAAACAAATGCATTAAAACACAACAATAACAATAGAAAAAAAACAGCACCCACCCAACCCAACAGACCAGCTTACACAACAACGGCCTACTGTAATAAAAACATGTATATGCCTATCAATGGAAGGACAGCAGAGAGGATGCCAAACTATCCTTCCTTGTCAGGGAGTTCCACAGCCTGGGAGCAACCACTGAGAAGGCCCTCTCACATAACCACCAGCACCAATAGCACTGAAAGAAGGGCCTCCCCCGTGTGTCACAGTAGTCCAAACAGGATGTAACTAAGGCATGCATTACTGTGGCCAGATCAGACATTTCTAGGAATGGGCATGATTGGCACACTAGCCCCAGTGGTGGAAATACTCTCCTGGTGACTGCCGAAACCTGGGCATCCGGGTTCAGGGCTGAGTCCAGGAGTAAACCCAAATGGTGAGCCTGAGTCTTCAGGGGGAGTGTAACCCATCCAGCACAAGTTAAGTCCCTATTCTGTGATCTGCCTTTTGACTAACCAGGAGCATCTCTCTCTTATCTGGATTGAGATTCAATTTGTTCATCCTCATCCAGTCCATTCCTGACATCAGACACCAATTTAGAATGAAACGAAAGAGAAAGTCTCAGGTGCCAGTTAAAATGCTTTATTGCCCAATGCATTTCAGTTTACACAATGGTTTTTCCAAATATGCTAAAAAAAAATAATAATCTTTGACTATCTTGTGAGTATAAACCGAAATGTGTTGGGCAAGAAAACATTTTTACTGGCACCTGAGACTTCTATCTCTTTCGTTTCAGTCCAACAGACAGCATGGCCCTCCCCCTTGTTCACCCCTGAAGTGGCTCCTCCAGAGGTGACTCACATTGATGCTGCCCCTGCAAGGGAAGCAGGCAGCTCACCTTTTTATGAATCAGTCCCAGGAACCTGATGATGGGAAGGCGGCAGAGCCGAGGGTCTCTTGAAGAAAGTGCTGAGTCAGGGTTCTGATCCTCTAATGCAGGGGTCTTCAAACTACGGCCCGCGGGACACATCCGGCCCAACGTGTCCTTTCATCCAGCCCGGTGGCCAATTTAGTCTAGAGGCACTCTCTTACCACGCAAGAACGGAATTGCCTCGGGCAAAAGTTGCTGCTGCTTCGCTACAGGAGTAGCGCCTCAGCCTGACGCTCCTGCTGGGGAAGAGGGAGGAGAATGGGGAGGGGGCATGACATCAGCATGAGCCCACGTGAGCGCCTCGAGGAGGACGGGCCCCAAGTTGTGGTGGTGGCGGCGGCGGCAGCCAGTCTAGAGAGGTACGCAGTCAGTAGCCAGTTTTTGCAGAGTTTTTGGAGGAGGAGAGGCTCCTCCACCGGAGGAGACGCTGGCTGTGGCGCTGCCACCCGCCCTGCAGGGCTCTGGGCGGCTCGTGCCCTGCCACCGGCTCTGCCACGCCTCCTCCACCGAAGGAGACGCTGGCCACGGCACTGCTGCCCGCCCTGCTGGGCTCCAGGCGGTTCGCACCCCACTGCCACCAGCTCTGCCGCGCCTCCTCCACCGAAGGAGACGCTGGCCGCGGCACTGCTGCTTGCCCTGCAGCACTTGTTACGACTAGCAGTGACAAATATGGAACCGGACATTGACCATCTCATTAGCCAAAAGCAGGCCCATACTTCCCATTGAAATAATAATAAGCTTATGTTGATTAAAATTGTTCTTCATTTTAAATATTGTATTGTTTTTTCCTGGTTTTTTTGCACTACAAATAAATAAGATTTGTGCAGTATGCAAATCAAGCCTTTCTATGCCTTTTTAAAATTTAATGTATTTCAATTTTAGACAGCAAATTAATTTATAATTAATTTATTATTAATTTAGAATAACTTGCCATTTAATCATCCATTTGTTCATATTTTTTTCAAACTATAGTCCAGCCCTCCAACAGTCTGAGGGAAAATGAACTGGCCCCCTGTTTAAAAAGTTTGAGGACCCCTGCTCTAATGAGATAACCTCAGGCCTGTGGCTCATGCTGGCTCAGCTTGTCTGAGTGTGGAAAGCTATGCAGAGTCAGGCCTGGTTATTACTTGGATGGGAGACCCCTCCTCTAGTTTCCTGCACTGAGCAGGGGGTTGGACTCAATGGCCTTGTAGGCCCCTTCCAACTCTATGATCTATGAAATCTATGACCCCAGACATTTCCCTGGAGCGGCTACAGGTAGCAGGTAGGCAGCACAATGATAACGCTTACAGTTTACCTGGGCAAGTGACTCTTCTTCATCCTCTTAGCATGGGAAGGTGCTGGTACTGTCAGCCAGTCAAGAAGAAGAAGAAGAAGAAGAAGAAGAAGAAGAAGAAGAAGAAGAAGTTGGATGCATTTGTGTTTTGTTTTGTGGAACACATTGCAAGCTCAGAAATTAATGGATTTCTGATGGCAATTTGTGTTTGCGTCTGCATTCAGGTTTGGGAAGAGCAAACGGAGTAAATCCATTAAAAAACACACACACACAAGCACCCCCACAAAGCCCCCACACTAAACAGAGAAAATGTCTCACATATCTCTAAATAATACTAGATTCAAGTTGTCAAGTGTGTATTCATAAATCAACTTCTGGTTTGCCTGCAGACATGGAAAGAAAAAAAGACACTTCAAGGCAATTTCTTTTATCACAATATTGTTATGTGTTTCCCACTTCCATGAGTGGTAAGGAGTTCCAGGAGTAGTAGTAATGGGTTTAGTTTCTTTGGATGAGAGAGCATCCAAGTATGTATTATCTTGGTAATATTCACTTTATTTACAAGGATGAGAACAAAGCATAAGTGGAGGCAAGGAGGCACTCCAGCTGGGTAGCAGCTCCAGTACCCTGCATCAGATCCTCAGAGAGAGATGCTGCACCTTTAAGGATGATTTCACAACTCATCATCCCTCCCCTCCCTATGTGTCTTCAAAGCTTCCAACTGATGTTTCTTACATACAGATCTGCTCTTTCCCCTCAACTCAGAAGGTGTCACTATTTCAAAGCCTTCTTCATTCAAAAATGCAGATAAATTTCCAAGAGATTGTCTCCCAACCATTAGTTCCCATTCATAAAACATCAGCTGACTATCCTGAACTACTTGCCAGCAATCTGCCTCACAAAGAATGATTTAACAATATTTATAGTATCTTCCATGTCTTCAGAATGAATGCCATGTGCCGACACCTACTAATCAGAGCACATGCTCCGTATGCAAGAGGTCCAGGTTCAATTCTATGCACTTCCACTGGATGTCATTAGGTCACAGGTAGTGACATAGACCACTGCCCAAGATCCTGGAGAGGCACTGCCAATACTTGTCTAGATGGATAGGCAATACGTGACAAGATACACAAATATTCTGGCCTTAAGGCAGTTTCCTATGTGTCTAGAATGAATGTCAAGGGCACATATCAATTTATTCTTGGTTGCAGCTTCATATATCTCATAGAGAGTTTATTTCATAGAATTTATTTCATAGATCATAGAGTTGGAAGGAGCCTACAAGGCTATCGAGTCCAACCCCCTGCTTAATGCAGGAAACTAGAGGAGGGGTCCTCTCATCCAAATAATAACCAGGCCTGACCCTGCTTAGCTTTCCACACTCAGACAAGCTGAGCCAGCATAAGCCACAGGGCAGGCCTGTATTGCCCTTTCTCCACAGGACTCATATGGTGGCGACTGGCTGATTTAACCATGTGATGTCAGTGCTTCATCAGCTGCACTGGCTTCCAGTCCATTTCTGAGCCCAATTCAAAGTGTTGGTGTTGACCTTCAAAGTCCTAAATGACTTGGGACCAGAATATCTAAAGGCATATCTCCTCCTTCATGTAGCTGCTCAAACCCTTAGGTCATCTTCAGAGGTCCTCCTCCAGGTGCTCCCGCTAAAGGAAGATAGGCAGGTGGCTACAAGAGGAAGAGTCTTGTCCATGGTGGCACCTCACTTATAGAATAATTTCCCCAAAGAGGTTTGCCTGGTGTTATCATTTTGGTTCCAAACAAAGGTCTTTCTTTTCTCCCAGGCATTTTATAGACCTAGTTCTGGTTTACTGTGTCTGTTTTATTGATTCCTGTGTGGTTTATTGCTTTACATTATATTATATTTTATTCTTTTAAATATTTGTATCGTATTGTATATTTTTAACTCTGTTTTAAAATGGCATTTTAGTTTTTTAACTGGTTGTAATCCACCCAGATTATGGCCACTGCCGCAAAATCTGGTCAAATTTGAGAAGTCTTCTTGCTGTTGTGTTTAATTTCTTTTCAAAGTAGACAACTGTTAATTTTCATCTTCTATTTTTCTCTTACACACACACACACACACACACACACACTCACACACACTTCTTGATTCTCAACTCAATTGTATTGACTTTTTCTTTTAATGTATATCTCCTGATCTTTTGTAAAACTCCATGGAGCTTTTTATAACAACAAACCAAATAATTCACACACACACACACACACACACACCTAAGAAGGAAATGGTATCAGTATTCAGTTAAGCAGTTATAAATTATGAAAGCACTGAAAACTTAGTTTGGCTACAAATTGCATGCGGCATTAAGCTGTAGCCACTTGCACTTTCAAATGGAGGAGAATAAAAACATGAACAATGTGCCCCTGAAGACCAAATGACTAGTACTGCATGATGTCATATGACAACAGCACACATGTAGGAGTGTTGTACAGATTCTGCTTACAGCATATGTGTAACCTGGGAAAGAAAAATGGCTATACCTTGTGCCATGGGGTTAGACTAGCTAGGCCTTTGGTCTCTGCCTATCCTATGAGAGTGACATGTGAACCCCTTCCTGAGAATGTTTGAAACCCTTCTTGATCCTTATTCTTCCCTTGAAATCCCTTGGATGTTTTTGCGAACGTAAGGGGAAATGAAGAGTCAAGACACTTAGGTGGTGTTTAACTGGGCCACGTTTATTTATATACAAGGGACTGCAAAGGGATGGAGTGTGGGTTCTTCACCTCTGGCCTCTTAGGCCGCTCAATTGTGCAATTGGGGCGGAGCATCCAAAACCGGGCGGTGGCGATGAATCCGCCACTGCCCCATTTTCCACTTTACAGTGATGGGAGCCTTTGTTGTGTCGCCCCCTCTCGGAGTCTCACGACAACAAGCTTGGCGAGAACAAAGGCATCATAGGCGTTCCTGATCCTCAGCTGTCTAAGCCTCCTGACCCATCAACTTGAGGCATCATGAAACCGCCTGTCACCTGAATGGTGCCAGGGATGCTCACCTCACCCTATCAAATACCCTAACCCGCACTTACTCGCCACAGAGAGGGACTAGCGCCTGCTTAGTCCCCTCTCCCCCACCTGCCCGGAACCAGTTCCAGCAGGGCCCTTTGCAGATCCTTGATATATACATCATTTCCTTCGTCAGACAAATGAACTCCATCAGTGCGGTACAGCTCCCTCCGGGCCAATACAATGTCAGGATGGGGTACAGAATAGCCCTCCCCACCCAGCCCTTTAACAATTTCTCTATTAACCCTTCTGGCTGCTCTGTTCATAATCCTGGAGCTTGCGTTGCCCCTCCAACAGTAGCGTGGCAGAATGTGAGACCAGACGATCTGAGCCGCAGGCCATCTTTCTTTGATGGTCCGAAAGTCCACAAGCGCTTGCAGGACCAAGGCCTTACTCTTGAGTAAGCCCAAATCATTCCCCCCAAGATACCTCTCTCTCTCTCTCTCTCTCTCTCTGCCACATACCCCCCCCACTGCGATTAGGAGCAGTGGCTTTGATTTGTTGGAGGGTGAAGCTGTGTATATCCATCTATGTCAGTGATGGCGAACCTATGGCACGGGTGCCACAGCGGGCACGCAGGGACCTCTCTGTGGGCACTCGAGCCATTGGTCACCAGATCGCGAAAAGACCGTCCCCTTCTGCAAAACACTAATGATTTTGTTCTTTCTCACAGTGTGGAACAGAATGATTTTATTCTAGAATTCCTGTTACAGAATTCTTTTCTACATTGTTATCACATTTAAAAGAATTTGAAGAATGATGCACAGAGCATGGCTTGGATGTAAAGCCCTAACAGTTGACCTGAGTGCTGCATGTGTTGCTCTCAAACTAACGGAGTATGAGCCAAGGTTTGACAAATTATCAGCATGCATGCAATAGCAAAAATCACATTAATTGTGCAAAAGCATGCCCAATGCAAACTTTTACCCAATGCAGTGTTTGCAGTCCAAGACATAAAGTGTTTAAAATTTGTTAAGCACATTTAGTTTTCTTGTTTATCTTGCTCATCCTAGTACAGGTTGACTTTTACTTTTACTAATCCGACACCTGTAGAAGCAGGGAAAGGACCCGGGGTAAAGCTTGCCCCATACAATTTCAGTCTGGCATATAATCATATTACAAGTTGAGAATCCCTTATCCAAAAATACATGTGCCTAATTATTTAAAAAGTTTGTATAAATTCCCTTCAGGCTATGTGTACAATGTAGTACTATAATAATTTTTTGAGTTGATTTTTTTTCCTAACAAAAAACTGTTTGTATCATTGAAAGCTCTGTTATTGTGTTTTTCTTTTAAGACAAAAGATGTTAATTAGTTCGGACAACTGTATGAGTTGTGTTTCTAAAACTAAAACCTTGGTATTCAGGTTTAATTGCAGTGTTGGCACTTTGAAATAAATAAGTTGGTTTTGTGATGCAGTTTGGGCACTCGGGCTCAAAAAGGTTCGCCATCACTGATCTATGTTCACCTTGTATATTTGTAAATAAACCCAACTATTACAAAACAACAACAGCAATGTAAATTTACATCAGGGGTGGGCGGAAGGTAGATCTCCAGCTGTTTTGGACTTCAGCTCCGAGAAGCCACAGGCCTCTGGCTTACGCTTGCTCAGCTTGTCTGAGCGTGGAAAGCTAAGCAGGGTCAGGCCTGGTTATTACTTGGATGGGAGACCCCCCCTCCTCTAGTTTCCTGCATTGACCAGGGGGTTGGACTCAATAGCCTTGTAGGCCCCTTCCAACTCTATCTATGAAATCTAAGCCCCTGACAAATGGCCAATGGTTAGGAATGCTTGGAGTTGAAGTCCAAAACCTCTGGAGATCTACTTTATGCCCACTCCTAGTTTATACGACACTGCTTCCTTCTTACCCCATAAGTAACCACTGTTCCTGGAAATTTACTGCGTGGGGAAGTGGGGAGTGCATACCAATATTTTAAGTACCGATGATGTTTTGAGTGTACGCTGCAAAATGTAAGGTGTGAATGTGGCACAACACTTGTATCATGCAGGGCCAGTCTGATTGGCTTCAGCTGAGTGTACATTTGGTGGCAACCCCTGCATAATGTATAAAAAAAATGTCTCTAACCACACTGCCTCTAGGCTAGGGCAGAAGTAAATGGATGTCACACTGCCATAGTTCATTGCCAGCTTTGTAAATCAACCACCTTACTAAGCTAACTAACTTTTTTTTTAAGGCATTTATATGGTCATAATAAAATATTGCTTTCTTGTTCCTTAACATCCTTTACTCAGGAAGGTAAATGAAATCAAACACCAAGTCCTTTTCCTTGTACTTATATGATCCATTCATGTAAAATCAAATAGTTTACAATGTCAACTTAAGAGTAAATATGTTTTATGGGTTAAGTAAGATGTTCACTAGGGTCTTATAAACTTTAATCTTCTTTTCCTAACTAGGAAGAATAAAGGAGTTGATAAGCAGAGGCAGTAGAGAAGCACAAAGTGACTCAACCTAAGGGAGTCATCTGCTTATCTGACAGCTGGTTTAAATGACATGTTTGTCCTATGACAATGGTGCAGACATTCCATTTGGTAATGACTTTCTGTGATGCATTACAAGAAACTAGTATCTACATTTGCATTTACAACTGATCTGGTGCATAGAGTTGGTTCATAGGTAGCCACTGAGTCAGGAAGCATGGACCAGGCATAAAAGGGAAATTTCTTGTTGTACCCCCAAAATCCACAGCCTTTATATTCTTTCCTGGTCAGGGGAGATAATGGCCAACCTGGGCAGGCAAGCATTGCTCAAGAGACCCCAGGAACTCCATACTGGCCAGGGAATCTCTAACCTGTAGCACCACAAAGAGAAGTAGTTCATTGATCCATGAGTGCCTCAGCAAAGACAAAACTTCAGCAACGTGTTAACTGGTAGGGGTATATGGTTCTTGGAATTAGAGTTGTGTACAAATGGTCTCTCTCTCTTGGAGTTCTCCACCCTATTTGTGGAACACAGCTTCTCAATTGTTGTTTTGCTGCCACTATAGGTGGTGTCAGCAGCAGAAGCAGCAAGACTTTTAGCAGCCTGACCACAATTTTGCACCTCCACAATATCCTGAACCTAGCATTGTTCTGGGGCATGGTGGTGGTGGGAGATAGGTAACTCTCACAGAAATAAATGGGACAGAATATTCTGCAAAGTAGCCTTCTTTTTTGGTGTGTGTGTGAAAAAAAGAAATTGCCTTCTAAGAAATTTGGGCACAGCTCTAGTGTCAGCAGACCAAACGTGGCTAGTGAAACTGTCCTTCAATTCCTTATGGTGGCCCTTGAAGCAAGGCAGTGGGTAACCTAAGCTCGAAGTGCAAGGATCCATGGAAAACCGGGCCACAACCCACAGTGATGCATTCTAGCAAAGTATTCAGACTGGCTTCCACATTCACTTCATTATACAGAGAGAGCAATCTTATGGTCCCAGGAAAGCATCCCAAAAACCATTGTGTTCTTTGCAGTCTGTGTTCCAAGGCCAGAGACACCACTATAAACTCAGAAGGGAGACTGCGGAATACAATCCCTCCCCCTGCCCCCTCGCAGCTATGGGGAAAACCACACCAACTGCTTCCCAAGGTCGCAAATGTGGCCTCGGAGGGAGGGAAATGGGGGCGTTCTGGTGGGTGGGGGGAGTAGGGGAGTGGAGATGCTGGGATATGAGGAATCCTATGCCCTTTCCAGCCCTGGCCCAGCCCCCACTCATGCACTTCCTCTAGATGGGCTCAAAGGCCCATATAGAGGGGGGGATGTAAAAAGGAGGACGAAGAAGAAAAAAATCACTTCTGTCCTCCTCTCAGCCCTCCCAGCAACAGCCCAGCAGGACACGGGAAACTCAGAAGACTCCAAGATCAGAGGCTTCCATCTAATGAGGGTGCAATCCTAAGGACTGAATGGGCAGTGGCTGACCCTGGTCATCTAAGGAATAGGCACAGCTCAGTAGTGGCCATCTGAATGAGCTGGCTGACATCTAGGAGGAGATCAGTTTTTTGGATACATTCCCTAATGTGGATAAGTGTCCAACTGCAGCCCAATCAATGCAGGACTCATTGGCTTTGAGTCAGCTGCTTAATCAGAATAATGTAGGTCATGTCCAAATATCTTCCTGAGTACAAACCAAAGGGTACATTAATAGGAAACCAACAATGGACAGGGGCGGGGGGGAGGATACAAATCAGAAAACAATTAATAGAAATTGCTGAGCTCATGGTTTCAGCTGTAGTTAAACAGGTGGAACAAAAGTATTAGTTATACACAAGCAGGAAGAAAAGAGCTCCAGATGAGATTTAACAGGATAAGGAATTGCCACTAAAGATAACAAAGATGAGCTCACTAAGAGGAGCTTGCTTCCACTACTTTGCAAGGGATTGGGGAAATGCCAATAGGCCATTTAAAGCTTAAGATCCAATTGGACAATCTGGGTGTCAGATGTTTCTTCTAAGTGTGTGTGTGTGTGTGTGTGTGTGTGTCTTTGTAGAAGCTTTTAATCTTAAGGAAAAACCCACAGAGACCACCTCTAATTTTTTTTAACTGAGAGAAAATGTGTGCAGGTCCTTCTTCTCAACCTTCAGGCAGGGTTAAGAAGCCCAGTTCATCAATGGGACTTTCTTGCCCCAGTTTTAACAAACTCTAATACCCAGGGGAGGCTGGTGACTCCTATTTCAGTGGGGCTCCTAATCTATTGCAGGTTTTATTCTGAGCTTTATAGGGGCTATCCATGGTGCTGAACTCCCCCCCAAATAGATTCACCACCATGGAGCACCATGGAAAGCTCCTATGAAGCTCAGAATAAAACCTGTAATGGATTAGGAGCCCCTCTGAAATAGGAGTCACCAGCCTCCACTGCATACCTAGATATAGCCTCTCCCCCTTCAACTGCTTCTGCTATCCCTCGTTCTCATCCTTTCCAAATAACACTGACTTTACTCTTTCCTCCTTTTTCAGTCTTGGCTCACTGGACCCCTAAATCCAGAATCTCTCAGTTCCTTTCCCCTCTTTCAGTGCACATAAACAATGGCCAGTTACCTCACCACCAACTCCTTGACAAAATCCCTGGGAAGCTCTCCCTTCCTCACTGCTTTGTCTAACTGCCATTAAATTAGATGCTTCCTGCTGCTACTTCTGCCATCCCTGTTGCTGTTGCTGCTGCTGCTGCTTACTTCAGTCAGCATTTAAATCCCAGCGGGTGGGGGGTGTAGGAGTGCTAGATGCCCAGCTGCGACCACAAGGTCAACTGCCCCAGTGGTACTCACTTCCAGCTGGCCCAGCCTCGGTATGGAATGGAGGGGGCTAAGGTCAGCATTCAGAGAGACCCACACCACCTTCTAATTAAATAGCTGCCACCACACAACTTTCCTCTTCCTCTTCCTCTTCTTCTTTTTAAATCAAGGCCATGGAGGTGCTTTTCATAAAAGAGCCAAAGGAGACACCCTAATTCCTACGCAGTGTCTGTAACCATCATAAAATAGCCTTTAACTGAGGGAGGTCCAAACTAGTAATGCAGACCCAGCATGGCATGAGTAGGGTTGAGTATGAATCCCCAGACATAAATTTGGACTGATAAGAAGCAAAGTAGTACTTAAGGAAATTATAGAGTCATAGAGTTGGAAGGGGACATCTAGGTCATTAATACCCCCAGCAATGGAAAGACCTAGGCAGTTGGTTCCATGGGCGGGGTTCGCACATCACTTCAAACCCACAGAGGGTTTAAACCTCTGTGGGTTTAAAGTTGTCCCAGGCCCCAGCTGTGCACAACTAAGGGGCAGGCACAGCGGGGACAGGAGACAGCACCTCTCCCCTCAGTCCTCTGGCCAATATATCCCAGGAGATACTGTGGGAGCACTGAGGGGAGAGGAGTTGGGTTGACAGCTGGTGAGATGTGCCAATCGGCACTTTTTGCCAGCTGTCAGAGGCTCCTTGCCCTTGCTCGGTGGGGGGTTATGTCCTTGCTGAGCAAGGGCAACGAGCCCCCCCCAGCTACAACTCCACTTGCTCCCCTCACCTAGGGCCCCACTTCACCGCTGCCATCCTCCACCGTCCGCAGTCGCTCTCCGCCATCACTGCCCACTGCCACTACACACCTCATCCTCCTCACCGGGGCTGGGAGCGGAGGAGCTGCGGCGAAGGTCCCTTGCAAGGCTGTGTTCAACACGGTGGCCGCTCCCCCTCCCCGGCTTCCCCTACTTCTCCTGGGAGAAAAGGGAGGGGGCAAACCGGGGAGGGGGAGCCAGCTGGCTGCGTTGGGGCTTGGCACACACATGCCAAGGCCCTGATGTGGCTGTAGCCACCACGCCTCCCCCACCACGTGGCCCGCCTTCTCCCACTGTGCTGTGGAATAAGGGAGGGCAGAAGGGGGAGGAGGCAGTGACGTCGATGACTAGGTGTGGCTGCGTGCTGTGACAGCACACAGCCATGCCCACTCACCAATGTTGCTGCCGCCACTGACACACTCCTTAGCAAGGGCAGGTTACACCTGCCCTTCGTAAGGCGAGGAACGCCAGCACAGTGGGTCCTTGGACAGGCGGCTACATGGCACAGGGCTAGAGGAGCTGGCTTCTGACCTGCTCCTCCTCTATCCCTGCCCCACGTAGCTGCCAGTCCTTTCGCCAGGTGAAAAGACAGGCATCCATGTGGTGGCCAGTTTAACCCGGCCTTGCAAGGGACTGCCGCAGCGTTGCCGGCTCGCCCTCCCTGCTTCGCCGTCCTTTTCTCGTAAGAGAAAGGGGGCGAGCTGGGGAGGGGGAACCACTGCCATGTTGGCGGAGCGGCGGTCCCTCTTCACTCAGCCCCGGTGAGGAGGATGAGGCGCATGGCAGCTGATGGCAGGAGGCGGAGTGGAGCGGAGGTGGGTGGCGGTGGTGAGTGGGGCTCGAGGGGAGGGTGGTGGTGCACAGCGGCGGAGGAGCCGATGGCAGCTGGCTAAGTGTCAGTAAATCCAGTCCAGTTCCAAGATAAGCCGTAGTCATTATCACAGTCCGAGGGTCAAAGCCAAAATATATCATTCCGAAATACAGCAAACATAAACCTGTTCGGGATCAGGTAAAGTCGTGGTCAAGGTCATTCCAAGGTACAAGTCTGAGGTCGGGAATGTCAGGAGCGTCTGGCTGTGGCTGTAACAAACCATTGCTTCCAGCCTCTGAGTGTGTTTGGGTCCTGCCTTTTGAGCAGGCGCTGACTGGTAAGGCTGCCCAGCTGGGTCAGGCTGCACTTAGCCTGGCCCCACCCCAAACACACTCCGGCACGGCTGCTCTCTGTCTGACCTACTGGAGGCACAACACTAAGTGCCACTTGGCCGGCTGTCATTGGCCAGAACCCCTTGCCCAGAGCAGCAGCCCTTCTTTGCCACCCTGGCCAAGGGACTCTGTGCCTTTTTGTCTTGTGGGTAGGTTAGCGTGTCATCCAGGTTTGTACAACATGCTAAACCTACAAGGGTTTCCTTAACCCTACCGCAAACCATGACATAGCAGGGTCATTTAGAAGCTACCCCCCAGGTCACTTCTAAAGCACCCCGCAGGGCTCAGATGACATGCCTCAGCACTTAACCTACTGAGGTTTAGAATTCCGTGCAAACTGAGTCATTGTCTGACTGCTCTGATAGTTAGGAAGTTCAACTGAAAGCTGCCTTCCTGTAATTTAAGCCTGTTATTTCATGTTGTACAGGTTGCAGCCCTTTTCTGTATGATAACCCTTTAGACACTTGAAAAGTGCTATCATCTCCCGCTAAGTTTTCCCTTCTCAAGGCTAAACATACCCAGTTCTTTCAATCTTTTCTCATAGTACTTTGTTTCTAGTTCCCTGATCATCTTTGTTGTCCTTCTCTGAACTCATTCCAGTTTAGGCAAGAGGAACCTTGACATTTTGAAGGTCCCCCTAACCTTATTCCCCCTTGTAAACCATTGTTCTGAAAATGACAGACACCCGAGCCCAAGACATGGTCCTAAGTAAGAAACTTGCAACATTTCAGGAGGATAACTGCAGCAGTTCATATGGAAGGTGTGTCCTCAATTTTCTTTTTTTTTGGGGGGGGGGAGGAGTGATCTGTTTTCCTGTCACCCACCCCAGTTTTTTCACTGCCAGAAAAAGAAGGATCTGAGAGAAGGATTGATTTAATAATTGAGAAGGGGGGAAAGAAAATGATTTGAAATCATGAGCAAACAGAAGATGAAACCACCCCACCTCCAACCCAACACAGAACTTATGGCTTCCTACTTGTTTCCTACAGAACTAGAAAGCCAAAAGACACAGTTTGTATTTCACAATCCCTTCCCCCAAAGCACAGTGATTGAAAAGCTCCTGTATCATGTGCCCTATGATTAGAACATGGACCCATCAGTCACTCAACCACACTCCACACTCCTCCCCCACTCATCAGCATTTACAGACAAACAAAACCAAAAGATGCTATTTTTGGAGGCAGACTGTCTGTATTTCCACAGCCTGAATCACACATGAAGCATCAGTTTCGGTCACTTGGGAGGGAAGCCCGCTTCAACTGGGGAAGCATGAGATATGGTCTGAAAGGGCTCAGTTTGGCTTGGTCTCTGTGGTTCTGCTGAATCTGATGCACATCCCTAAAACAGACAACAAGTAAGATCAGCAAGTGTGACAGCTCAGGTTGTCCCAGCAGAAGGATCACCTAAGGTGACTCGAGCAGTAAACACAAGCAGATGCCATATAATCCAAGTGCTCAGTTGGCTCATAATCTTCCCAAGATTAAATAAATGGTTGAAGGCCACAAAAGGACAATTGCAACAAAAGCTGGTTGAAATAAACAAGCATGAAAACACTTATGAGACATTTATAATGAACAAGTGCCACAATAAAAGCCTATTGTAGTTAGCTGATTTTTTACTATCATAGTTGTACAGAGTACAGGGCATGTCTGACATCACATGATTCAGCCATCTTGCTGCTGAGGCTAAGCAGGTCTGGGTCTGATAAGTGTCTGGAGTGGATGGGGTACAATCTGTTGGGTAAATACTAGTATATATGAGCAGAGTTAACTGGAAGCATGTACATAGCAGCCATTCATTCATTCATTATTATATTTCTATCCCATCCAATAGCTGAAGCTCTCTGGGCAGTTCACATCACAACAATTAAAACCACAAAATACAACATAAAACACAGTATAAACATTAAAAAATAAAATAAAAATACAGCATAAAATAGGAGTGAAAGCAAAAATAAAACCTAGCAGCAGTGCAGAGATTTAAAATACAGTAAAGAGTTTAAAGCAGCGACAAAAAGACTAAAATTCCTGGGAAAATAAAAGGGTCTTCACCTGGTGCTGGAAGAAACACAACATAGGTGCCAGGAGAACCTCTTCGGCAAGTTTATTCCATAACTGGGGTGCCACAGCAGAAAAAGCCCTCTCCCTAGTAGCACGCCCACCTCATTTCCCTTGGCAGAGGCTCCTGGAGGTGGACCGCTCAGGGCGATCTTAGGGTCCGGGCAGGTATATATGGGAGGAGAAGATCCTTCAGGTAACCTGTCCCCAAGCCATATTGGGCTTTGTAATCCCCATACTGGGCCTTGTAATTCCCATACTGGGCCAGTTACCCCCCCCCCCCAGGGGTTCTTTTCTGTCTTTGGTTAGATCAGAAAAGAAAGTTTACTCACAAATTGCAGCATGCATATGTTAGGTTGCAAAAGACTCTGGAGTTACCTCAGTGGAGGTCATGCTGCTTTGATGGCAGGAGGAGAGAGAGAGAGAGAGAGAGAGAGAGAGAGAGAGAAAGCATGGCAGGAAGTGGGAGGTACAAAAGGGAGGAAGAAACATTGTATACCAAAGAGTTCCCCTTTCAATCCATGTGATTCTAACCCTTCCCTCCCTGGAAGTTAGCATGCAAAGTTACACTATAACTAACGCTGTGTGGAATTGGCATGTGCTGCCTTGAATCCCAAGGATCCCAGCATCTATTCAGCACCTAGCATCTTAGGGTCTGTTGTTGAAACCTATCCTGACCTGCATTTTCTACTGTTCCAATGGCAGGGAACTGCCATGTATATTTCCCAAAATTCCCCAAAGTGATGCTATGTTGGGGGCAGCCCAGGGCATGGTAGGAAATTTAAACGGGTGATTCCAAGACACCCCGTGCTCCTCAGAGAGCTGCTGGTGCCCACCACCATATGAATGTTGGTGTGACTCACCAAGAACACAAGCCTAACTAGTGAAATCAGGATCCCAGTCAGCTTCCTGTCTAGCAAGTGCCTGAGACGGGATCGAGACAGGACCAAGAAAGATAAGGATTTATAGGGATGGGGACTTGGACTCCAGGACTCAACTCGTGAGTCGGACTGAGTCCTACCTCTGACTCGAGTCAGACTCGAGTCCCAATATTTTTAATGGGACTCGAGACTCGACTCGGGACTCGAGACCAAGGACTCGTGTTCCAAAATCATGTTCCTCAAATGCAACATGGATAGGTTTTAGGAAGTACAGCAAGTTCATTTTTTAAAATCATTTCCCTAAAATGCAACCTTTCAGGCATTTTGGGGTTGGCTCCTCTGCCTGCCTGTTTGGGGTTCCCTGCCTCCTCTGCCTGCCTGGTCTCTTCTTAACCAGTTCCACAGTTTGAATTGTCCAAGACAAAGGCCTCTGCCTGCCTGCTTTGGGGTTCCCTGCCTCCTCTGCCTGTCTGGTTATTTTGGGTTTGTCTGCCTGGTCTGTTCTTGCCAAAATCAGTTGCAGAGTTTTGAAATAAAAAAGGCACACTTGTGCCTAGAATTTATTTAAGCCACATAACTGAAGTAGCCTTATTTTGTTGGGAAAAACCCCCATTGATTTTAATAGTGACTCATGGAGTCAGCTTTGGGAGTGACTCGGGACTCGGGAGTCACCATTTTGGACCAAGGACTCGGACTTGAGACTCGGGTCCAAGGACTCGTGACTCGACTCATGACTCGAAACCAAGGACTCTTCAACATCCCTGATAAGGATATGGCTCTAGCTGTCAGTTTTACTAATGCTACAGTTGGAGTGTACAGATGCAGTTTTCTCCAACCCCTTTGTGGAAAGCTGTTGTGGTTCAAGGGGGGGGCATGTGTTGGCTCTGGCAGGGCTGGGTAGCTTCTGGTAGTAGAAATGGCTCGCCTTCCTGCACCACTAAGGGCCAAACTGTATGTCCTTCAAATTGTCTCCCCGACACTCCTGCAAGAACAGATGGCCCTGATTTGGATGTGGATCATTGTGCTTTGGAAGAGGAGGGTTTAAATTTCCTCCACCACCCCTTATTTTGTCTTGAAATTCCAGCACAGGGGATAGGGTGTTAAAAGAAGGAAAATAGATTAAATAAAATAGATAGTAATTGTTCATTGTGTTGGAGAGGATGTCAGGAACTTGGTACTTATGCTCACATGTGGTGGAGTTGTAAAAGTATACTGGATTTTTGGAACAAATTTTTGTAGAAATTCCAGAAATTATTGGTATTAACTCGGAAGTCTGTCCAAAATTAGCATTGTTATCAATAACTGGAGGAACTTCTCTGTTCTCAAGAAGAGATAAAGGAACTAATTGTAAGTTTCTTAACTGAGGGGAGATTATTGATAGCAAGGAAATGGAAAGTTCAACATCAGTATTTAATTATAGACTGGTACAAAGAGGTGTGGGATATTGCTCTAAATGATAAATTAACATGTAGTATCAAATGTAAAAAGGGACAATTAAAGAAAAATAATGTCAAGGATATATGGGGACCATTCCTAGATTATGTTTTAGTAAAGGGAAAGGGGAGTAAGCCATGTCAAGATATGATGTGACAGGCCTGCGGCTTATGCTGGCTCAGCTTGTCTGAGCGTGGAAACCTAAGCAGGGTCAGGCCTGGTTATTACTTGGATGGGAGACCCCTCCTCTAGTTTCCTGCACTGAGCAGGGGGTTAGACACGATAGCCTTGTAGGCTCCTTCCAACTCTATGATCTATGAAATCTATGTATTTTTGGAATATTGAATAATAATGGGATGATAGAAATTACTTCTTGGTCCTGTGGTGATGGGGGCACCTTCGGAGTTATATGTATGTGTTGTTGTTGTTTTTTTAAAAATTGCTTTATATAATATTTGAAATAAAGTTAAATATTGTGGAGGAAGGGGGGGGTGGCTGGCCCGCCACACCCCCACCCTTTCCTACTCCAATTCCTCCACATATATATATATATATATATATAGGAGAAAACATAAGTATTCATTGGAAACAATGGAGACTCTCCCCCCGCCCTTTTTAACACTCCACCAGCACAGGATGTATGCGTGTGGGAAATTTCAGGGGGGGGGGAATGGGTGGAGGGAGGAAGCTTAACCCTTCCCCTCCGAAAATCCCACAGTCCTGATCCAAATTGGTGCCATTCATGCTTGCAGGACTGTAGGGGAGACAATCACGAATAGCTCAGCTCAGCTCAGCTCTGCATATATTGTGTATTTCACTTTTTTATTTATTACATTTATATCCCACCTCTTTTCCTCATGCAAGGAATCCAAGGCATCTTACATTGTCCTTGTCCTCTCTATTTTATCCTCATAACAACCCTGTGAGGTAGGTTAGGCTGAGAGTCAATGACTGGCCCAAAGTCACCCGGTGAGCTCCATGGCTGAGTGATTAAAGGAACATTTTGTTTGGCCCTGAGGGGTGTGTGTGTGTGTGTGTGTGAGAGAGAGAGAGAGAGAGAGAGAGAGAGAGAGAGTCTATGGGTAGGAAGCTGGGGTGAGAGAGAGAAAGAGACAGTGGGGAAGGAGTTGGCTGCCAAAAATAGTCTTCTGTCAGTGCTGAAAACTGTGAGCTCAAATGAGTTGTTTAGTGTGTTGGGGGTAGTACTCAGTCTTTAAGGCAGGTTACTTGTCCTTTGTGGCTAGCCAGCACTTCCCATGGCAGCCATTTGGTTGTGTTGCCCAGGGCAGTTTCTCAAATTGCCAAGTGTGCCCACTGGGCCAACAAGGATGCTTACCTCCGACTTAGAGGAGTTTCTGGGTTTAGAGTGAGGTTTCAGGAACAGCAGTATTAAACGTCTCTGAGAAGGAACAGTTACATATTTGGCCTCAATTCTCAGCCCCCATATTGCCCTCAGCTGTCCTATTCTGTCTCAGCATGAGCATCAGAAAGAGATTGAGAGAGCATTGACTATGAAATAATCAGTCCAGCATATACTTAAGGTAAGCACAATGGATATTGAATGCAATGGGTATTGAACTCAAGAAGGTTTATTACCTGTAAGGCTTCTCAGCCACTGTCTGAAGCTAAGGATGCATGAGAATTTTGTTTATGTTCGCAACTCATGTGAATAATATATCTCCCGTTCACAACCCTGAATGTGAGCAGGAGAGATATTTTTTTAAAAATGTTTGTAAATTCCAGAACTTGCTTTCATGTTCAAAACTGTGCATTTTAAAAACTGTGCACTTTAAAAAGTCCTCTTTTTTCTTTTCTTTTCTTTTTTTTCTTTGTGTGTGTGTGTGTGTGTGTGTGTGTGTGGCAAAAATGTGTTTTTTCATGCTTTACTCTGTGAGGGAAAGTGCACATTTGGGGTGCACTTTTTTAAAAATGTGCATTTTCCCCAGTTGAAATCTACAGTTTTCCCACTCGAGCAAAATGAAAACAGAGTGCAATCAAACATGAGAAACAAGGCAAGCTGAGCTTCAAGGTGGTGTTTGGAGAATCTCAGTGATCGCAAAAATTGCTTGTTCATCCATCCCCTGCTGAAGCTATTTAGATAGTTGATTCCATAGCAGAAAGATTATTTCTTATATATTCTTAAGAGGGTGTTTGGTTTATTCTGTGATGTACTTGGTAGAGGAGGCCAATGCAAGGAGTGGAATGAAAAGCAAACACAGGAGGCAGTGACCAGCTCTGACCCAGAGATACGTCAGCTATTTATAAATAAAATGCTGGCAAACGACTATGGACAAATCATTTCCCAAACTATGAGAAGCCTATTCAAAATCTGCAAGATGAATTTGCTCAGGCTTATTCTTATCAGATGCTGCATCTGCAGAAGCAGCTGCATTCCTTCTTTCTTTCTTTCTTTTTTTCTTTCTTTCACAACTCAAAGGTGCATTTGTATTCCTTCCAAATCATCCTATTACTACAAATGAGGTGCTTACTATACATCTTTTTTCCCTTCTGCTTTTCAGCTTAAATGTAATTTTCACATACATTTATTTAAAACAGTTCTCCATGTGGCTCATCCAAATGATGAATTTATGGAGAGCTTAGCCAATATATAATCGAGTTGAAGTTGAAAATGGCTATTCCGTATTACTGTGCTGAAATGAAATTATCCATTGTAGCCAACCCTTACATCTCTATCGCAAACGTCCTTCTTGTGGCATATATTCATTTAAAACAAAATAACTCAGAGAAAATGTGAAGGAAACATATTCATTAATGGAAGAAAAAATGTTACATTGTGATTAATATTTTAGGGATGTTTTAATGTTTTACCCTGCACTATATCTGGGCATGCATACAGTTACACATTTGGAGAGAGAATATGCTGTGTATATTTCTAATATATCATTTTGTACTAAAAGTATAATGAGAAAAGAAGAAAACACTGTCCTCCCGCCTCTCTCAATGTAAATTGCATTTGAGCTTAAAAATAAAATAATGCTAAATCAAATTAAAGTTTGACAGGATAACATTTGTAATGAAAAGAATCCTTGAAAAATAAATATGTCTGGGACTGATAATAGAAAAGGCTAGGGGAAAACTACCTATAGCAAAAAACAAACAACCCCCCCCCCCACATCTTTCTGCTTTGGGGAAGGCCAGCAGGTCCCTTTCAGCTAAGCAAGGATGGAGAATAGAGCTGAGGTGAAATTTCTCAGAAGATGTTTTGTTTTTCGCTCAGTGCAACAGAAAATGAAAGGCCACCTTTCAGAATTTTCTAAATTTTATCCACCCTTTTGGGGTGGTAGCTGTCCCCCACACATAATGCCCTGGAATGAAGCTAGGACTGGGCATTGTGGAGAATGAAGAAATGGTAGGCAAGTTGCCAGCACGGTTGCTACTACTATGCCTTGCAGCAGCAGGAATCAGGAGAAAGAGGAAAAAAGGAGAAAGTCTCTAGGGCGGAGAAATGATATATATATATATATATATATATATATATATTTAAAAAGCTGTGCTAATGCCACTGCTAGTAGGGCTGTACTAATGGGCAAAAATCCACTCTGCACGTGTTTTGTGGATTTCCATAGAGCTTTCGATCTGCTATCTGCCCATTGACAGACTTGGAATTTGCACAAATGCATTTGCATGTATTCGAGCAAATTCACATTTGCACAAATTCATGATCCCAAAAATGCGCAAATCGCTGAAAAATGCACATTTGGGGAGATTTGCACATTTTTGGTTACTTTGTGTATTTTTCTGCACCTATATTTGTGCAAAAAATACTCAAAATTTAAAAATAAAAACCTGATCCACAAGCCCCACGGAATCTGTGCAACCTTGGAAAGCCGGTCCATTGTGGAATCCACAGTTCAGACTCAGAGAAATCCGATCTGATTTGAGTTCATTGCAGATTCCTCCAACATCCCTAGTAGGGGTGTTTGATCGAGCCTCACCGGGGCAGAACGAGGCCAAAATTGTTGGCGAGGCCTTACCTTTTCTTTGGGGCGGCTCGCCCACTCCATGGTGAGCCACCCGCATGGCCCGTCCCATCCCGTCGCATCACTTCTGGAACCGGAAATGACGTGACGGAACCCTGTGCAGGCGCGACGGACCCCTGTGGCGCGTTCTGCGCCTGTGCAGGGTCCCGTCGCGTCTCGGAAGCGATGAACAGGCTGGAGCAGCCTGATCGAGTGGTACCCCGCACTGCTCTGAAGATAGAGTCGGGTCGGCGCCAAGCCCGAAAATTGACTTGGAGGCGCCGACCCGGCTTGGATCCACCACTACATAGGGCAGTGTTCTCCAACCTTGGGTCCCCAGATGCTACACTGGCTTGGGCATGCTGGGAGTTGTAGGCCAAAAACATCTGGGGACCCAAGGTTGGAGAACACTGCCATAGGGTACAGAAATCTCACCATGCCTATACAGAAGGTTCTAAACAGGCACCAGTGTAAATGATGATATCATCATAAGTGTGTTCCAGTGTTTGCACAGGATGAAGCATATCTATCATGGATTCTGCTCTCCTTGCTGCCCTGTGTGGCAGGGATAGCAGGAAAGACCCAGTCTGCATATGCAAGTAACAGAATTTGTAGTGGCCCTGAATGCGACCATACATTTGCAGCACATTCAAAATTTCACTGGCCCTGGAAACTATTCAGAGATTCACTGAGGACCATTGGACATAGGAAAAATATGTTCTGGCTAAATAATACACTAAAATGTTTATAACCAGCAGTGTTGTCAACAGCTACCCAGCAGGAGCAAATGTTTAATTGCACAGCTGGTCTTTTCAAACAAATTCATGAGGGTGTGACTCGCTTTTATAAGGTCAGTTACTTGCTGTCAACAATAGTTTATATTTCTCGGATTTTGTCTATAAATATAAGAACCAGTTCCAACATTCTGTCACCCTCTAGAGTGAGTGACCAAGAAACAGAACACAGGATGGAGTTTGCAGACAAGAAAGCAGGGTTGACTCTTAATGGCTGGAGTCAAAACATAGGAAGCTGCCTGCCTCATACCAAGTCAGAATATTGGTCTGACCCAAGGTTTGGCTATTGGATTGACGTGGAGTTTCCCAAACCATTTCCTGAAATTCTTTAGCTGTAAATGGAGACTTGAAACAGAGATCTTCAGTATTATCTACACCGACTGGGACAAGTTCTTCTGGTCTTTTACCTGATTTGGGAATGAGAATTATGTATGAGAGTCTCAAAAAAATCAGAATAGGATTATTTTCAAGTATTACATTTCAAAATGTAAGCAACGTTGGCAAGAGTTGTTCTTCAAAACATTTGTAAAATTGCCCATTAAAGCCATCAGTTACTGCTGGGACTAATAAAAATAATTAATTATTAATATCTTCATCAAATTATGCATATAAATATAAATTAATAATAAAAGGAAACACACAATAAATAAAGAACTGAAGAGCAATGGAACTGAATTCAAAATTTCAAAACAAAACAAATCATTTTTGGTCCTGACATTGGGGGAAACGAAGACATACACAGCACAGTCTAGGAAGAAGTAATATATAACAAACCAATAGCAAAGATCAGGGAATATGAATAGAAAACACAGAAATATATACATAATAAAACATGCCACCAGAAACAACCTAAGACTGAGACCACCGCATCTAAGCTATCCAGATGTTGAGACCAACTAACACACAGGAACGGTGCAGGGCTGTTTGGCGTCCTAGGCCAAATTATATTTAGCGCCCCCCTCTCGTGCCGTGTGGGGGGGGCTCCGGAGCAAAGCAGCCCTGCTCTGCAACCCCCCCCTGCGCCGCCGCCGCCCACCACCACCTACCTTCCCCCCGCCCCTGCTGCTGGCTGCTGGTGCTGCTACTGCTGCCACTGCCGCTGCCGCCGTCGCCTCCTCCTCCGACGTGACGGGACCCCCACGCTTTTTTTTTTTTGCCGGGGAAACCAGGGCAACAGGGCTGTTTAAGCCCTGTTGCCCTGGTTCCTCCTCCCGCCAAAACAACGCCGGAGGGGCTCCAGAAACGACAGGAAGGTAGGTAGGTGGCTGGCGGGCGCGCACGTGTGCGGGGGGGGGAGGTGCGGCGGCGGCAGCAGCAGCGGCTGGCAGGCAGGCGGGCGGGGAGGCGTGGCGGAGGCGGAGGCGGCAGGCGGGGCAGGAGCGCGCCGGAGGCGAGGAAGGGGCGCAGAAACGCTGCGCCCTGTTCCGCCATGCGCCCTAGGCAGCCGCCTGGGTCTGCCTAGCGTAAGCGCCGGCCCTGCTAACACAGGAAGCTGAGAAGCAAACAGTGATATTAAATTCGCAATCCCTCCTGCAAAGCACAGTGATTGGAGCCCCCTGGTAAAGCATGCCCTATGATTGGAAGGTGGACCTGTCAGTCATTCAACCCACTCCTTCCCTCCCCTGGATGATTTTAGAGAAACAAAACCTAACAGGGTTACAGAGTGTCTACATTTATGAAGTGATGAAACTCACAAAACTTTGTGTGGATTCAGATTCAATTCTGGTTACTTCACCTCAGGAAGCACCAGTATCAGTCCAAAGTAACCCAATTCATCTCAGTATTCAGCCAAACCTGATGCTCATCACTACTTTTTACAGAGGATGGTTATTTGCAACAAGAATTAAGCATTTTTTCTTTATTAGATGAATTAGTGAGCTGCCCTAAATAGGGCTTGTAGGAAGGGGGGACTTGTTAAGTGAGGTTGGAGGTAGACACAAGGCATTTCACATTTCTGATTTTACAAGAAGCCTATGAAAAATTTCACTGAAAACAAAGCTTTAGAATAAATGAATACATCGAACAATGTGCTTAATAATCACATGAATGGAACCCATTTTTTTAGTCAGTGAGTCAGATAGGCAGCTGTGTTTGGGCTTTGGCAAATCAATATGCCATTTAGTTAAACAAGTAAGATATTTTGGTTGGTTGGTTTGGTTGGTTTAATGGGGCTGCACAGAATACATTTTGAAATGTAATGCATCAGACAAATAAAAACTGCAGGAGTTAAAGGTGGTTTCTTCTTTTGTTTTGTTTTGTTTTTTAAATAGGGAATTTGGGGGAAACCACTACATTGTTTTGCCAAGTTTACCAAGCTTGTTGTTTCATATACATTTGCTTTACAGATAACCCAGGGCTACGTTTTGGTTTTTGTGTTTGTTTGTTTGTTTTAAATAGGGGCTCTTTGGGAAACCACATACATTGTTTTGCAGATTTTACTCTATCTCTGGCTTGCTGTTCATAAGATACTGCTTTACAGATAGCCAGTGATGATGATGAATTCGAAGAAAAGAAAGAATTCGTGATTTTGGTAGTATGATGAAGTTAAAGTATTTAGGCTGGGACACTGAATGGTCGCTGGTGAAACTCAGCAAGAAGGCAAACCTGATGAGTAAAATCAGGATCCCAGTCATTTTTCTGTGTACAGAATGTCTGCAGCTGAATCAAAACAAGTCCAAGCAAGACAAGGATGTTGCTCCAGCTATCAGTTTTAAAACTGCTACCGTTTTAAGGTATTGTCCAGGACCATAAGTAGTTCAAACTATTGTAGTATAGATTAAAATGGCTAAAGTTAAACCCCAAATGAGAATGGTTGCTTTATAGTGAAATTCTTATTATTTTAGACTCTTGAACATTAGGTTACTGGTGGTCTGTGCAATGGGCTAACAGTAATGTTTGGACAGGTGCCACGAGGATTATGTTGCAGGGAGCGTAAGCGTTGACTTGACACTCATTCATTTTGGAATGGGTTTTCTGGCAAACTCATGTTGGAAGCCAATCCTCTATCACAGAATGTTCTCCTCTGTTTCCGCTGGGATGACAGTTGCTGTAGAAATTTCCTCCTGAGCTGTGAATTAAGCATTCCACACTCTCTCTACATAAGTCAGCAGAAGCAATGGGGCTGCCAAAGATAACTTATTATCTCTTAAAATGGGTTGTGTTCTTTGGGTTATTTTTTTGGAACTCTGTGATTGAAAGTCAAGTAGAGGACATGGTCTACTGAACAGTCTCTGGGGACTTGTGCAGGTCTCCACTGTTAATCATTATTTCCACAAGCCTCAACAGCTGCATAGCCAACTGAAGGCTTATTGTTAAAAGAAAGCCTAACAATTTTCATAGTATACCAGTCAGGATATTTTGATTGTTTTAAATTAATCTGAATAGTTGGAATGATGACTAATATTCAAGTGTGGCATAGTGGTGTGGAGTAGTGGTGAGAGTGTTGGACTGGGACTCAGGAGATGCGGGTTCTAGTCCCCAGTCGGCCATGAAACTCACTGGGTGACTTTGGGCCAGTCGCTGACTCTCAGCCTAACCTACCTCACAGGGTTGTTGTGAGGATAAAATGGAGAGGAGGAGGAGGATTATGTAAGCCGCCTTGGGTTCTTTGCAGGAAAAAAGGTGGGGTATAAATATAATAAAGATAATTAATTAATTAATTAATTAATTAATAATATTCATTTGCAGAAGAGTCAGTGTGGTGGTTGTGATAGTGGACAGACAGCATGATGTAAAGTGATGCAATCCATTCAAAGTGCATTGCCATATTGCATATGTGATCCATGCAAGGAAGCAAGCTTCAGCATGAAAATCCAGTGTGCATCTGGGTGTGCATCTCCATTGCAATGTTCACCTGGATCGTATAGAACTGGCTGGATCTGTCTTTTGATGAGGCTGAGAATGCACATTTCTGCATCCAGCTGTTGCACATAATTAAACTCAGGATTGGATGGCTAGGAGTTTTGCTTTGTTTTCAAAAGCAATTGACTAGAAGATGGAATGAATGGAAAACTGTTGAACAGTTTTCAAGCTGAATAACTAGGTCAGGTATTCATTTTGCAGCTTCAATCATATCTAGATAACGTAACTTGCTCATTGTTTTGGATGATTTTCCATGCCTAGACCCATCATCTTAGACCTTTCCATAGCCTTCGGTACCTTTGGTCATGAGGTGGTAATAACACATCCTTCAGGCTTGATAGTGGTAATGCTGCCGCAATTCCCCTGCACAATTTTGTCCCCCCATTCATGGGTGGTGAAATGGGGGGGGGTTATTTTGACAATTTTCTTGGAATTTGGGAGAACAACGTTGGAGTTGGGAGTGAACTGACTTCATGTAAGGGATGGGTGAATGATCGATGTTGGAGCTCACAAAAATTCTCTAAAAGTTGTGCAAAATAAAATACCTGTCTCTTTAAAGAAGTCCGAACTACCTGACACAATAGCCCAATGTCCCCATTTCATAGCAACATATCTCAATCATCTTCCAGGTACACAGGCTGGAATTTCACTCCTAATGGGTCCTGTGTCTACCAGAAGAAGTATATAGGAAATCTCTCCCAGTTCATGCCTCTTTCTTCTACCATCCTAGGTTGTTGAAAAGTATTAATGGACCATCTCCCTTTGTGTATGTTTTTTGGACATGCCATGTGTTAAGAGTAAAGAAAAAGCCTATCAGGCTTTCTTGGCCATACCTAATTGAAGGATCTTTCTCCTTCTGTCAACCCCCTCCTCTGATTCTACAGCGATAAAAATGAGGCTTATTCCTCATGAAATCTGTCATCCAGTAGTCATCTGCTGAAAATCATGGGTGATCTTGGCATCTCACAACTAAGTTTGAAATGTCTCTTTTAAATGTCTCATGTTTGTCTTGTTCCTGATTCCCAGTTCGATTTGTGTAAATTTCCTAATTTGCCCAAATTTGTAGACTGAATCAGCACCACTTTCGCCTATGGAGCAAAGCTGCGTAAATTAGTAAATCTAATTAGTAAATCTAGATAGGCTATCATTAGATAGCCTATCTAGTGTAGGCTATTTAGAGAGTAAACTGTTTATGTTTTTATGCTACCTATCAAATTTCCCCCTCATCCTTTATCCTCAACTTTAATAAAGCTTCTTAATATGGAACTTGAGGTTTGACCAAATGCCTGGGATATCTCGAGGAATCTTGATGTGTGTTCCAGATCATTTTCTCATGCTATATACTTTGATCAAGGGAAAGTAAAAGGAAAACATGCTGAACTCACTCACTGGTGACTGGGGGCTAGTAGCTGCCCCTCTCCATGTTAGACATTAACCCACAACTCTTGGAGTTCCTCTTGCCCAGGAGCTCGGGTAAATTACAAGATGGTGGCAGCAGTAGGGATGCATGGGAATTTCATTTTTGCTCTCAAAACATGCAAGCATGCCCCATTCAAAGTTCCGAATGCAAGCGCAAGCATGCGTCCACTAGGGATGTAACCATTTGTCTTGCGCGGGCTGAGTGGGGCTGAACTAAGCCCTGTTGCCCTGGTTCCCCTGGCCAAAAACATAGCGCAGGGGTCCAGCAGCGCGTCGGAGCAGCAGGATGCGGCGGCGGCTCTGGCAGCGGTAGCGGCGGTGGCTCCAGAGGTGGCGGCTCTGGCAGTGGCGGCGGCGCCGGTGGTGGTGGCGGCGGTGGCTCCAGCGGTGGTGGCGGCTCTGGCAGTGGCTCAAGCGACGCGGAGCGTTCTCCGCGCCGCTCAGAAGATGGAGAGCGGGCTGCCGCCGGCATGTAAGGGCGAGCTGCGGAGAGCCCTGAGCCGCAGAGAGATACGGGTAACCTTCATAGCATCCACCGAAAATTAAATTGTTGAATATGTACTCATATTTGTCTTGTTCCTGATTCTCAGTTCGATTTGTGCAAATTTCCTAATTTGCCCAAATTTGTAGACTGAATCAGCACCACTTTCACCTATGGAGCAAAGCTGCGTAAATTAGTAAATTTGCACAAATTTCATATCTGGGCAAACTTGTGCAAATCTCCTGTTCAAGTGCTGCTTAATTTCCGCAAGTTGCCCATTCACGCAGAGCGAGCAGTGATCACCAACACAAATGGGAATTGGGCACAAGATGAGTGGTGAGACAATGTTTGGAGAATCCTGGTGATCTCAAACATCATTCTTTTGCCCATCCCCAGGTGGCAGCAGTAAGGTCAGGTGTTGCAGGCTGGCCTTGCTTCAAGAAGCTGGGGGTTTCCTCACAGTCCCCACCCCCCAAAAGAGTGATGAATGGGTATGAATAAGCCCCATGTGTACCCATTGGTTACTCTTGCATTTGTTTCATTTGTCAAATGGGCCATTTTTTTTCACAAATAGTTCATTCTTAAAAAAAAAATCAGTACAAAATGTATGTACAGTCTTAGTTACTGTGAAGGTGTTTAAGACTGAGGTCCTTCTCTACTTTAAATTGGTCTGACGGTAAGTATGTTTCATTCACAGCATCACCGAACATAACAGAAAGACTGTTAAAAACTGGTTCAGCCTTGAGCGGTGTGATAATTCTAATAAAATAATATATAATATTTAACAAAAATCCATATCTCCTTGTTTCTGAAGTGCACGCGCATGGGTTCTGGTGAGAGAAAGCTGTGAATTCCAATCACATTTACTTCAAATGCCTTGGAATCCTCATACCTTTTAACAGAGCAATAAAAAGTCACTGGTTCTTTTTCTTTCTTTTTTTTTTTACAATAATCTGTTCTATTTCAAGGAGGATCTCATTATCTGAAAAGATTATCTTCACACACAACACTCTACGAATGACCAGATTCACCTGTAGTATTATGAACTGTTCAAAGTTCAGGCTGTTAAAACCTTCCAGGTCTGTTTCAGTTATCATTTAGTACATGCAAGAAGAATGATTGTTTCAATGAAAAAAGGCAAACAAAGGAACTCTTTTTTTTTTTTTTAAGTAAAATTGGCTCATTTTCCTGGCCCATTATGTAGATATTGCCAGACACATTTCTGCCAGAGCTATGTTTGGAAGCAACAAAGTACCAAGCAAACAGATAGACATACTGGGAAGCAGATAGTCAGAGCATTAAGCCTGCAAATTGGGAATCTGAGAACTCTTCAATCTGCACTTGAGACATCAGTTGCTCAGAACGGACCCAACCAGACCAGCATCAGAAGTTTTTATAGAACCCAGTCGGGGGCCTATTGGCCATTTGCACCACCTGACTCCAGCTGAGAAGATAGCTGCAATAGCACTCTCTGGCCATTTGCAATGGGGGCGCTAACCTCCAGCAGAGAGCAGCTCTCTTTCCCGGCATGTTACCACAGTGGCACCTGGTGCCTTATGGTTTCCTTTAAGCACCAAAACGTCTTGCCGCACCTTAAAAACTGACACATTTCTTCTTATGGAAGAAGCTTTCACATGAATGAATGGTAACTGCGGGAATTGGTGCATATACCACGAAAACAGAAAGAAGATGTGGGAAGGGGTGGTTTAAACAACATTTCCTTTGCAGAATCTGAGAAAGTCATGATCTTCCAATAAGGGAACAGAATTCACAGGACAATGTACTATTATGAGCTGCCCTAACAAAATTCACTGCCAGGCAGCCCAGCCTCGACAATGGCTAGGATTGCAGTTATCCCGAAATGGGATAACCGTTCTCTTTTGTTTAAAATATCCAGAAATATTATGTCATAATCCAGAGAGGCCCCCCCCCTTCCCACCATGACCCTCCCTCAGTACCTCCCAGGTCTCCAGCTTCATCGTGGCTTTGTTTGTGTGTGTTTTGTGGTAGAGTGGAACATCCAGACAAGTAAGCAGCTGCAGCAGCTGCAGAGAAACGTGGCTTTATTATTGGGTGCTGCAGCTGCTGCTACATGCACACACATATAGAGGAAGAGGAAGATGAGCAAGCAAGCATTTTCAGCTCTTGGCACAAGAAGATGGTAGCAAAGAGAAGGAAAGGGTCTGTCTCATCAGATCCATCAGTCGCAATGAGCTGCTGCTACCCCATGCCCTAATGAAGCTTTCTCTCTCAGTCTCTGGCATAGTCAGCAATGGTCTTGCTTTCTTGTGCTATTGGTGGAGAGATAACAGTGGTGGTGGATATATATGAACCCTTCCAAACATATTGAAAATACTTGGGGGGGGGAGAAGATACCCCCTTGCACACTTATTTAAAATAGAGGGATTAGGACTTTACAACAACTCTGTAAGGTATGTTAGAAGGAAAGAGAGCGTCTCTCCTCATTCTCCCTACTAACTTGAATCCCAGTGTCTGCATAGCACTACAGTGAACTACAGTCCTCTGTTACAGAATCCAATCTTGACTTAATAGAGGAGTTTCAGGTCCTGGAATATGACGAGTGTCTAACTGAAATTCAGCTATGCTTTGGAGAAGATTAAGTAAAACAACTACGCCAATGTTTCAAGTGCATCCTACAATTTTGTCCTATAGATACTGCTTAGATACCAACAGGTGACACAGATGCCACATGATGGAAATCCTTTGATGCAAATAGGATTCATTAGCATGAACTTTATTATTTCTGAAGCACAATCAAGACTAACAATTGATCAAAATAAGAGGCTGCCCTTTGAAGTTGTGAAACCAGAAAAGTATGTTGACCTGTAGTTATGAACTCATGGTTCTGCTGATGACTCCAGAACAAGAATGATGGTCGGCTAGGATATTGAAATGAATACACCTTGGGAAATATTTCAGTCATAACATAAATTAAATAAATTAATGTTGGTGCTATTCCAATGTTCACTTAATTTCACTTGCAGAACATAATAATCCTTGCAGCAGGTGTTAGTGATCCACCTTTGGGGTGAGGGGTGATTTGTTGAAGGGGAAGGCCTTGATCTTGCAGACAAAATGGATTTTGAGGAAATTTGCATTTCTGGTCCGGTGTTTATATTTTAAGGTTCAATATGTTGCCATGGAGAACATGTAGAGACAATGGTGACCCTAGAGGATTAAACAGAGCCAGAAAAAAAGGTTAATAGGGAGATCTGACTGGAACAATAGCATTGGGAGAGCAGATGTTTTATGGATCATGAGATTAAATATCCAAGGATGGAACTTTATAGGGCTGATGCTATTCACCTGTCTGATGCAGGTAATCACCTCTTTCTGCAGGATCTCCATGTGGACCAGTGTGATTTCATCCTGAGCAGGTGTGGGTAAGTGGCCAAAGCAGAGGTTTGGCCCTCTCCTGTGGCAGGGATGGGTGGGAGTTTAGCAGGTAAGCAAGATTTGGTGAGCACCCAAAGGCACTGTTATGGTGATGAACAAGTTCCAAGGCCTGCTGTTCAGGGACATGGGACCTGTGGGCAGGATATGAATTGCCTTTGGGGCTGACCTGCCTCACCTACCCAGAATTGTGGGGCACCAGGAGGAGGGGCGACTCAGGAAGGCTACTGTTATGCACCTCAAAGGTGTGGTTGAAGGGAAAGGAAGGGTACTGTACTTACCTCTCTCCCTGGGCAAGGCTGGCTCACCCAATCATCTGCAGGTTTATGTAACCCTAAGTTGATAGAGGCCTATCACATTGATTGCATCTTCCCACTCATGCCATAAATGAATGTTGGAACACAGGAAGCTGCCTTATACCAAGGCAGAGAATTGGTCCATCTAGTCAGTACTAACTACACTGACTACACTGCTTAGAGGCAGTTCTCCATGGTTTCAGAAAAGAGATACCAGGGATTGAACCTGGAATCATTTCCATGACAAGCATGTGCTCTTTTGTTGAACTACAGATCATGGGAACTTTGGGCAGAATCCAATGGGGTGTTTACAGCCCCACTGATTCTCTTAAGCCTTGCCAATTCCTTTGCTCAAACAGCCCCCACCAATTGTGCAATGCCGATTTAGTGCTTCTGGGGCAACCTGAAATGAGTGGAAATGCTTGTTTCTGGAAGGAGGCAGGTTGGTAGAGCTCACAAAAGGAAGCTCACTGATCTACCTCCTTCCAGAAATGAGCATTTTGCTCATTTCAGGGCTTGCGCAAGGAAGCACTAAATCTCCCTTGAGTAAATGGCAGTTCCTACTTCTGCAACAGAATTGGCGAGACCCACCACTTGCAGAAGGGAATTGCCAGATCAGAAGGAAGACAGTGGGGGCATAATCACCCCATTGGATTCTGCCCTCTGGATGCTTAAACTTTATATTGATATATTGTATTATATGTATTTTTTAGATAAACCGCTTAGAGATTTTAGTATATCAAGCAGTATTGAAGTGGTGTAAATAAATGGCAAAAATAAATCTGTTATTTTATTGTTCATACAGAGCAAGACAAAAGCCCAGTCTGGAAGTAATCACTAGAAATCTTTTGAATCCCACTGAAATCAGTCTGAACCAGTCAGAGAAAGATTGTGTCCTACCTAATCAGACAGAGAAAAATGTATCAAATAATTTCACTCACTTCAACTAGACTAACTAGTCCCAGTATATCCATTCTTCCTTATTGAAAATTTCCTTGAGCTCCTGGATATACAACTTGTTTTTCAAATAGAAAAAGAAGATAACAGAATCCCTATGATGTTAATGGAATATTAACCAACAATCAACTAGAGAGGTATATATGAAGAATCTGTGCAATAATTGTCCTTTCTAAGAGGACACTGCAGCAGGGACTTGAGGATTCTCAAACCCAAGGCAATGTTCATAAGTATGATCAACTTCAAGTTGTCTGTCCCAATCCTCAAGAGAGAGATTTGACTCATCATTGTTACAGAGTGAAAAATTTAAGAAAGCCCCAAGAGGAGAATCTTCTTATTTTATTCAAATGAAGCTTCCATCTGAAGGCACATATGCTACCATATGGGATCCATTTCAAGCATTCATTAGCAGAAGAATAATTAGCCCTGCATCATACAAAGCAGAAAAGAACAGGCCCAGAGGATAATTGCTTTAGAAACAGAAAGAAAAGACCTTGAAACCAAATTTGCTAGTGACAAGCCTGTGGGGGGAAAATGTAAAAAGATGTGTTTGTTGAATTTTTTAGTTCAGCTTTTTTCTTGTAAAGTGTGCCCAGTTATGT
The DNA here is from genome assembly GCA_021292165.1 of Shinisaurus crocodilurus. NCBI lineage: Eukaryota > Metazoa > Chordata > Lepidosauria > Squamata > Shinisauridae > Shinisaurus > Shinisaurus crocodilurus. Next base: position 13,328,787 of record CM037887.1, on the reverse strand, counting down.
GAAAGATGCCAAGACATTTGAACAGGGAAAACATTTATGTTTGTTTGTTTTTACAGTTGGATAGAAAGATCCCATGCTTGCTGTTTTTGTGATCCAACCCACTATGGAATCTAATTTCCCAGTACAGATAAAATTAATCGCTTTCAAATTGTGTGACTTGCTATATTATGCAAATTCTCACATAGTTAAAAGAGAAAACAGATCTCACTCTATGCACACACAAGTTTATCTCTGGTTTCTAGAATTAGGTGATGCATTTGGAGCTCCAACTAGGCAGAACTTTCCATGAGATTCACAGAGGACATTGGTTTCCATGGGAAGTTCCATTTTGGACAAGGTCCTTTTCATGGCAGGTGCCACTAAGCCTGTCCATAGGTCTATAGGTAGGCATGGGTGATAAATTTGTAGTGTTTGGTTTTTAAGTCAAACTTACCAAATCCACACATCACAAACCTGCATGCAAAATGGAACACAGATATATGGCAATAGTCATTATTTTTGGAATTTTGCTATGCATTTTTCAAATCAAAAGATGTACCCCCGCAAATGTGTATAATAGGAAAAAAAATGGCATGCACATTGCATATATCAGGAATAAGAGCACAGAGTGCACAGGGAAAAACACTTGGGGTAAATGTGTATATTTGAAGGAAAGCACAAGGAAATACATATTTTTTGTGTGCAGACCTTTAAGGAAAAAGTCACAAACTGATGTCGAGATGGAACAAATCAAATGTAATGTTGGAAAAATGAGTAAGTAGTGGACAGATTTGCCCATCCTTATCTATAGACCCTGGTGCTTACCAATGGCATCTAATTTGTCTAAATTATTACAAAACCAGAATCAATGGAATTCACCCATCCTCAATGACACCCAATTTCTGTTACGTATCTGTGGCTGTTTTGTGGCACTTTAGTAACTGTAGCACAGTCCATAACCATATGGGCAAGCAAAAAAAAAAAAAAGTTTCCCGATGAAATGGACAGCCCTTTGATTGTAGAGTTTGTATGCATTTCGGTTCTGGTTTGTTCATATGGTGGTTTTGAACTTGGTTGGTGACTTTGGATCTGCCCCCCCGCCCGCCATCCCTCTATGAATTCAGATGGGATGAGCAAATATACCAATTTTGGTCTCTCCTAGGTTCTCATTTTTCCAGGCTTCGGTTTGTTCTTTCCTATTTGTGTTTTATTTAAAGCTCTGCATGGAAATTGGTATGGACTTTTGTATGCACACTTCTCCTCATATACACATTTTCATATATGCGTTTGCTGAACTTCCGGGTCAGGGTTCTACACCATTTACATAGAAAATGGTGTAATATACGTTAAAAATGGCTGCAATTCATGTAAATTGCAGCCGTTTTTAATTAATACTACACCATTTTCTACATAAACTGTGCATATTATGCTGTTTTCTACCTGGAAAATGTAGCGCCCGGAACCTGGAAGTAGCTTTCCCTGGCTTGGCTCGTGAGAATTCAAGCTGAGCTGGGGAAAGGTAAGTCGAGCAGAGCTCGGGGTGTGTGTGTGTTAGCCCGGCGAGTTCACTGAGCTTCCACCCCCCTGCCGAACTCTGCGCACATCCCTAGAGGTGGCGCTAAGTTGGTCACCATCAGTTTCCCACAAGCTCACAGTCACCTCTGCATATCATATCCTCCTTCCTGTTCACATTCATTATCTGCTTTGGGAGGATGAGAATTTCACTTGCACTTTCTGCCTCCTTAGGGAGGATGTGGTGTTAAGGCCTGCTTTTTGGTACTTGGGTAAAAAACAGTTTAACATTTTTGGGGGGTAAATTGTAGGGTTTTTGTTTATTAAATATATGTGTGTGCGTGTGCGTGCGTGTACACTTGTGTGTGCGCACGTGTGTGTGCCTTGTGTGTGTGTGTGTGCTTGAAGAATTTGATCTTCATGAATTCCAATATGAAACGATCTGATCCACACCCTTCTGTCACTTCATGTCACTTTCACATGTGTTCACCTGTAAGTTTGTTCCATCCCATACACCATTCATTAAAAATCTGCATGAAAACTGCACGCTGTATGCACACACACACACACACACAGGCACATATAGAATGATAGGTAAGTATGCAAAGCTCTAATCATTCATACATACTACTTACTACAATGAGCAGCCAACTCCCAAACAGTGAGACTTGACTCCAGAGGTTGGGGACCCAGGTGTGCACAGCACTCTGATGGTTGCGGTTCTCCAACGTTTTGCCCCCTTCTTCTTCTCCTTATATTGATTTTACCGTTCAACAGGGCTCAGCAGAAAATGTCCTTGCAACAGGAAGTGTCCTCCTTTGCTGCTGCATCAGTCAGCACATTCTCTTTCTCAGACTTTGCTCTTTCCTGCCTCCTTCTTAAGAACATAAGATGAGCACTGCTGGATGAGACCAAGAGTCCATCTAGTCCAGCATTCCATTCACACGGTGGCCAATCCGCTGTCTGTTGGAAACCCACAAATGGAACAGCAGCTTCCTGCACATGTTCCTCAGCAACTGGAGTACATAGGCATACTGCCTCTGACACTGGAGGAAGCATAAAGTCAATCAGGACTAGTAGCCATTGATACTTCCAAGGCCGCAGTGTGTTATCACAAGTTCACCAACTGTCCAGGACATGTTGTTAAATATTCACTCTTTGGCATTCCTCTAAGGCACTTTAATTGTTCCTAGACCTTGGGAATCCTGCTCTTTCCCTCCTTAGCTCACAGCCTGCTGGAACCCACCATCTTTCATACCACACACACACACACACACACACTTATTGCCTTACATTTGCATTTCCAATGTTCAGTATCCTGGACCAGCTTCCTCATTGTTCTTTGGTCCTGACTCCCAGTTCCTAGCTAGATCCCGTCTTACTCCAGGGTGACTCAGCCCTAATAGTCATACATGGAAATGTTCAGAGTACAAAGAAATATAATCTAGTCCTCGAAGAGCTTTCTGTGTTCAGCATTATATATCATTCTGTGAGAACTGACTGCTTGTAAATACATGTATTTCCCTATTATTCCCCATGTCCTTTGCTGTATTTCAAATGTGTCCTTCAAGTATTCTGCTTACACTTTGAGCAAATAAGTTCTCGGCCACTTCAAAGGTAAGCCATCACAAAGTGTCTTTCTAAGAGCATGGTTGCCTCTCAGAAATAGAGGCCACCTTTTCATCTCTTGGAAGCTAATCAAAATTGCGGAGAGCTGTAACAAAAAGATCACGGTTGCATAACTAAAGCTTATTGAATTTTTATTCAGTTACCAAAAAAAGCAGGCAGCTACAATGTTATCCTCTAATTCCCAATCACATGCACTGTCTTATTGTGTACAATAAAAAGGCTAATTTGACTAAATGCATTCACAAATGGCACACACACAAACATAGTTCTCCCTTTGAAAGTCAAAGTATATGGATCATAAGAATGTATGGTTAGTTTACCACTGTCATGGATGAGTCTGTCTCTCTGTCTGTCTGTCTGTCTGTGTGTCTCTCCCTCTGGTAGGAACTGATAAAACAGCTTTTGAAGTCAAACTGTCACATAAAAGCACTTAAATCCAGCTTAATGTGCCCTAGCCAGGCAAATCTGAATTAACCAGGCATCTTAGTTCTGCAACAATAATAAGGTGAAAGGGTGTACATAGCAAAAACAAAAAAATATAAGTGAAACAGAGAGAGAAAATGAAAGAAACGGGTGCAGGGGTGGGGTAACCATGAGGCAAACACAGAATGGATATTGGGATGAAGGGATCTCTGATCTGGATATGGCTGGAAATGTAGCAAATTATATTGTGTTGTTTAGCTAACTAAATCACTGTAATGCGCCCCATAGTAAGATCCCATATTAAGATTACATTAGAAGTCACAGGGCCACCTCCCTCAGCAGGGTGCCCTCTGATCGCGTGAAGTGATAATTCCCCTTTACTCAGCACTGGTTAGGCCTTATCTTGAGTACTGCATCCAGTTCTGGGCACCACACTTTAAGAAGGATGTAGACAAGTGGAGAGGGTTCAGAGGAGGGCAACAAAGATGATTAAGGGACAGGAAACAAGGCCCTATGAGGAGAGACTGAAAGAACTGGGCATGTTTAGCCTTCAGAAGAGGAGACTGAGGGGAGATATGATCGCACTCTTCCAGTACTTGAAGGGATGTCACACAGAGGAGGGCCAGGATCTCTTCTCGATCATCCCAGTTTGCAGGACACGGAATAATGGGTTCAAGTTACAGGAACCCAGATTCCACCTGAACATCAGGAAAAAATTCCTGACTGTTAGAGCAATAAGACAATGGAACCAACTACCTAGGGAGGTGGTGGGCTCTCCCAATCTGGAGGCATTCAAGGTGCAGCTGGACAGCCATCTGTCAGGGATGCTTTGACCTGGATTCCTGCATTGAGCAGGGGGTTGGACTCGATGGCCTTGTAGGCCCCTTCCAACTCTACTTTTCTATGATTCTATGATGGGCAAGCTTTGTCAGTCTACCCCCAACTATGTGGGTGAGTCATGGTGGGCTTGCCTAGTTGCGGTGGCAGTAGCAGCATTCTGATCAGTTCCAGGAAGCTGGGAGCTGCCATCTTTTTTTTTTTTTCACAATGCCCTTTTTCACAAAAGTGGCACTATTGCGGGAAATTAAAACTGTCATTCCAAGACCAAACCTCTCTAATTTACTCTAACACTAGTTCTTCAAATCCTTCTGCAGAGCTCTTTCCAATCCTTTAAAACCAAAGACTGCAGCAATCTTTTTGGCCAAGTATACCACCAGCCATTTAATCTTCTTCATGCAAAGAATGTGCTCTACCACTGAGCTACTGGGAGCCCGGTGCTTCAGAAGGGTCCACCACTGATGCCTATCTTGGGCCCTTTTAAACACACACACACACACACACAGTACTGATCAGAGTACTGGGACATTGTGTGTGTGTGTGTTTGTGTGTGTTTAAAGGGGCCCAAGATAGGCATCAGTGGTGGACCCTTCTGAAGCACCGGGCTCCCAGTAGCTCAGTGGTAGAGCACATTCTTTGCATGAAGAAGATTAAATGGCTGGTGGTATACTTGGCCAAAAAGATTGCTGCAGTCTTTGGTTTTAAAGGATTGGAAAAAGCTCTGCAGAAGGATTTGAAGAACTAGTGTTAGAGTAAATTCTAAGACAGATGGTCTGATTTGGTATAAGGGAGTGCCATATGTTCAAGTACTGTAGAACCATAGCCATACACACACAGACACACGCAGAGAGAGAGAGAGAGAGAGAGAGAGAGGCATGCCATTGCAATTAATGCATCATATATAAAGCACAAGAGAATAAATAAAATTGTCAAACATATATTTTTTTAAAAAAATACACCAACTGCAAAATACATCAAAATGTAAAACACTGCCAAGCAACTAAAGCAAGTGAAATTGCCAAACCAAAATGTATATAGGTATATTTATATAGATGGACTCAAGGCATCACAGTAGACCTACTTTAATGGCAGCCATCAATTTTTTGTGAACTTTTCTGTCACCAGCTTACCTCAGTCCACAAGAAGGAAAGATATATATTGTACCAATTAGATGAGCACCCTGAGGGAGATACTAATAATAGTGGGGTAATTAACTCTTCCCACAAAACTCTATAGAAGGAACAAAACCACAGTGTTTATTTATTTAGGGTGCATCCTATAGGTTGCATCCCCATTGGAAAGAAGCCTCCAATCTCCGAGGCTTCCAAGTATCCAGTGCCCTGCCAGGGTGCCACTTGCAGGGCGAGAGGAACACTGGAGGTTTGCTTGTTCTTCCCTCTAGACAGGCCTCTGAGCCCAATATAGTGGAGGTGCGCTAGTGGGGCTGGAGAGGCCATAGGATTTCTTGTATCCTGGGCTACCCTCTCTCCTCTACTTCCACCCACCACAATGTCCCCTTTCAGCTCTCAGCAGTGCCTACAGCCTTGGAGGGTGGACTCTGAAGAAGCTATGGTCCCTGAGGACGTTCTCCCAGGACCATAGCACTGCTCCCTTAAAGTATCTTTATCCCACTCCTCAGCCAAAAAGGCTCCCAGGGCAGCTTGCAAATGAACAGTTAAACAAGATGGTCCATGTCTGCAGGCTTACAATCTAAAAAGGCATGATTTTCAAGGAAAGGGGGATGGGTAAGGAAGAGGAAAAAGTGAAATGGTGTTTTAGCAGGGCTGGTGGAATGGCCTGCTTCCCCTCTCATGTTCCTCAGTACAGCCTACCATGTTTCAGTGCCATCTTCACATGGACACACATTATTATTTTTTTCTAACTGAAATTATTTTGAAATAACCCTCAAGTAATGCTGAGGGAAGTACATTTATATATCTTCCTGAGAAAGCTCTTCTGTATCGGGGAACTGTTAGATCTTGCAAATAAGATGCAGATGTATTTGGAGAGCTAGGTGAGAAACTGTCCATAACTGTAGAGGACAAATTGTTTGGTTCAATATCATGAAGATGTTGCCTCACATAATTTTCTCACTTTACTAATTTCAAGAGTTAGTAACTGTTGTAGTGAAAGGCCAAAAGCCTGAGATTGCTGACTTTCAACCAGTTGCTCTCATGAGAGTCTACCAGAACTAGAACAAGTCAAAAGGGGGTAAATTCAATTATAGCCAATAGTAAGATGTCCTGAGCCAAACCTGCATAGAAATAGAAAGAAGACCAGCTTCTAATCTCAAGGACACATTTGGAACACAACCTGGAACAGACAAAATGCACCTACAAAACTTGGACAGCACAACTTCTACTGGTTTTAAATTGGCATCAGCCCAAACTTGAATCTTATAAAATAATTGAGCTGATTAACCTTATAATTTTCAGGCACTGAAGATATATAATTGCATGTGTAAAGGGTGGAAATACCAAGTCGAGACAGGTAAATATGGTACAAATCAGGGCCACGTTTATTGAATAATTAAGATCTGCAAAGGAAAAGAAATGCAGGTCCCTGGCTATACCAACCACTGGCCAGTAGAGGTCTTTTGGGCAATGTATCCATCACCGAGGGGCAGCTCCTGTAAATCGTCACCCCTCAGTTTTACACCATCTTGGTGCTGGAAGGCCTTCCCAATGTCACCTCCTCACAGAGCTGCAAATCTCTGATCCAGTGAGTTGAGTCAGCCTCAAAGGTGGTCCATTTCTCCCCAGCTGGGCTGAAAAGCCCTGAGTGGAGAGCCTCAAGAGTAGCCAATCACCTGAAAGGTGCCATCGGATGCTCACCAACCCTACTCCCACTGAATATACCCACACTTACCTGCCAAATGTGACCGAATTAATCCAAACAAAACAGCCAATTAGAATTAATCCCAACTATTGCATCACAGTGTAGAATAGGTGAAATGTGCATTTTGCCCCATATGAGCAATCGAGGCAATGAGCAAAAATTCCTACTCGGTCCCCTAACAGGTGCTAACAGGGAGGGAGGGACAGAGCCGTGGATGAAAGAGGCCAAGGGCAGGGCTGTTGTGACTAATGGCTTGTTAATCACAGCAGCAAGCCACCCTCACCAGTAGGGATGTAACCGGTGGCTCGCGCAGGCGTGAGTGGGACCGAACTCGGCCCCACTCGTGCCCACGTGAGACTCGCGCAGGCCTACCTGTGGGCGGGCGGCGGCTCCTCACCTTGGCTCTCTGTAGCTCTCCGCCCACACCGGCTGCGCTGGTCCCGTTGTGTCACTTCCGGCATGGTGGAAGTGACGCGACGGGACCCTGCTCTGGCGCGCTGGACCCCCGTGCTATGTTTTTGGCGGGGCACGGGGGTCCAGCGCACCAGCCACGCCGGAAGTGACATGCCGGAGGACCACGGCTCGACCGGCGCTGGCAGCTCGACCGGCGCGGAGAATGCTCTGCGCCGCTCAGAAGATCGAGCTCGGGCTGCCGCCAGCACGGAGAGGCGAGCCACGGAGAACTGCGAGCACCAACGAGGTTCATGACACTTCCATACTCACCAGGTTCACACAACATGGCAAGCTGTGCCAGAGAGGGTAATTATGCAAATCCCCCGGGTATGGAACCAGCACGCGCAGTGGGGAAATAAGCCACCATGGCTTATTTCCCCCCTGTGATCATGTGAACAGGCTTTCTGTCTTTAGTGCCTGCCAGTCTGATGAACTTTGATAGCAGGCTTGTTAGCAGGGCTTCTGAGGCCAACCTTATGGCCCATGTGTGTTTGTATGGAGGCAGACAGGGCTTCAAATAACTTGTATAGCAATATATATTGATGGTGTGGTACTTCCCTCCCCTTCCTCTGTTTTCCCCCCTGTATCAAATCTCAGATTGTAAGCTACTCTAGGTGGGGACCTGTCCTCTTGTACTTCTGCAGCACCATGTGCATTGCTGGCTTTGTTGTTGTTGTTAATAAAAGCCACAACCACACATGCTTTTTTTTGTCTCTTATTCTGCAATGCAAATGAGCTACTGAAACTCTATATATTTCTGGAGGCTTTTCTTCCCCAATTCCTGAGATGTTTTGGCAATCATATGTTACCTTTTCAGGAGATGATGAGACTGACCCAGCCATAAGCATGTCAATCCATAGGAAGGTTAAGAAACAGGGCAGGTAGAGAGGAAAACGTATATGTGGATTTTCGATAATCCCTAGCTACCATTATTGCAATAACAGAATGTCTTTGGAAGATTACTGAGGGGGAAAGGCTTTGGCAAGAGAAAGATTTGTTGCCTCCTACAATGAAATGGAGGGGAGATCATTTGATGAATCTGAAAAGCTTTTCATTGATGGATAGAGAGGTCAATTTCCTATCCTTGGCAGCTCTCCTAAATGGTAGACAAAACAGCAAATGACTCCGAAGAGAAAGAATCTCTGTTGGCAGGTGTAAGGAGAGTGCAAGTGGAGTAAGAAGGGAAAGATCACCAGTTTCATCTCTGAGAGACACCAGCATCCTACATTGCGAATCAGTTATTTTGGAATGAATGACCAGGGCTTCCTTCCAATGTACGAATCAATATAAACAGAAAACTGGACTAAGATGTTGTCAGGGACTCCAAGGCTTGAATTAGGAGCTGCCAGTCTAGAGCTGGGAATAGCTTAGCAGGCTCTGTATGGACTCTGTGTGCCTTGGAGGTCTTTGCAGCCACAATAGGGAATGTGGGCGTGCAATATCAGCATCTCTGATTGGTGGGCAATGTGCCGGATTACCTAGGACTAGTATAAATACCAAGAGTCTGGCCTCTGTCTTCGCCTAGTCAACAGAGGAATATGTTCCAGCTGCTGAAATTTAGGGACAAACCAGACAATATATTATTCAACAATAAGTAACTGGCAGGGTTTGCACATCACTTTATAACCACAGAGGTTCTGAAACCTCTGTGGGTGTAAAGTTGCCCCAGGCCCCGGCTATGCCCGACTAATGGTTGGAGACAGCAGGGGTCTGGAGGCACCGCCTCTCTCCTCAGTCCTCTATCCTCGGGGACACCGTGGGAACACTGAGGGGAGATGAGTGGAGTGGGGATGACAGCTACCAAAAACCTTTTGGCAGCTGTCAGAAGTTTCTTGCTCTTGTTCAACAGGGTTGCTTGCGTCCCCGCCAAACAAGGGCAACACCCCCCCCAGCAGACCTCCCACTCTCTCCCTCTTCCCCTGGAGCCCCACTCACCACTGCCATCTGCCACTCCAGCTGTGTGCCATCACCACCGCTATCCATCGCCACTGCGTGCCTCACCCTCCTTGTCACGTCACGTCGGCGCCCGCCTCGGCGGTCCCTCACAAGGCCAAGTTGAACCCGGCCTGGTGCAGGACTGCTGACACAGATGTGGCTCCACTCCCCGACTCACCCACCTTCTGCCGGTCGAACCGGAGAGGGAGAGCCACGGCTTCGGCGGCTGCATTGGGACCTTGGCGCATGTGCACCAAGCCCCCGACACAGCTAGGACAGGTGGCTATGTAAGGCATGGAGAACCAGAGTGAGGAAGAAACCAGCTCCGGTACCTTCACCCCATGTAGCCACCTGTCCAAGGGCTCGGTATGCTGCTATTCCTCTCCAGGAATGCCAGCACACACCAGTCCTTGCTGTGCCTCTTCCCCCTCCCATCTGCCGCTGCTTCAGTGCAGCAGGTGGGAGGCAAAGCAAGCACCGCCTCCCACCCCCTGCTGTTGCTGGTTAATGCTGCCCACGAGCGACACTAGCCAGTGGAAGGGGGGGCAGGAGTGGGGATTCCCTCTGTTGGGCCTGCGCATGCGCCGCCCTGTCAGAGGGAAGACGGTCCCTCTCTTGCCAGCCAGATCAGCACATTCTTACCGCTTAGAAGGCTATTGCCTTTATGCCTACTCATGAGGTTCCCAGAGGCATCTAGTTGGTCACTGCAAGGAAGCAGGATGCTGGACTAGATGGAACTTTAGGCTGATCAAACATGAGTTCCCTTATGTTCAGTAAACTCAGGAAGCCTAAGCTGGTGGAGAATGCCTCCTCTGGAGCAGAGCTGAATTCAGAGCTACTCACCCACAGCCTCAGTCTGGTATGGACCTTGAACTTTATAAATATAGGTTCATAGCAACTTCAATTGATTGGTTGTTGTTTAATGAAGATACCGTAGGTTACATCAGAGGTCAGCAGAAGGTCCACCTGGATCTACTGGTAGATTTCTGGGTGATTTGCAGTAGATTGGCAAGGTTTTTTGACTCCCAATTATTTAACAAAATGATTCCACACACACACACACACACACACAAATAATACTGCTGAAATGAAGAAAACTTAAGGTAATCAGGAATGGATTTTTGTGTGGAAGGACTGTGAGATCAGTTCATTTCTGGTACTTAAAAGAGATTCCTGGGATCAGAGCTCTTTCATTCTAAGATTAAGTCTTTGGCACCAGGTTCCAGTTTGTAGATCTCAGGGCAGTAGTAATAGCAGAAATAATAATAATAATAATAATAATAATAATAATAATAATAATAATAATAATAGCAGCAGCAGCAGCAGCAGCAGCAGCAACAACAACAAGCCTAAAGGCTACTCAACATTTGCAAAAATTTGCAAAATTCCATGCTGGAGAATTATGAACTGATGAATAATAAAGACAAGCCTCTTCTGTGCTTTTTTCTACTGCAAAGATTGATTTGAACTTTTAAAATGTGCATTCTGCCCACCCCGCCCTGCATTTATAATGTTGCTTCTGAGATTTGCTTAAACTCAGTCTGTGGTGTGAGTGAAGTGTGCCATAACTGGTATTTAGCATCCTCCAAGTGACAGAAGTCCAGTGACTTTGTAATCACTTTTTGCTGCCAGCAAAACATTCAGAATGTTCTAGCCACTGAGCTTCTGACACATTCGTTTCCCAGGAGAAACCACGAGAAATGTATAGAAACAGATTTCTAAGAATACAATATTTGTGGCTTAACCATAAATATATCTGCATCACTTGCCTATATATCCATGGGATAACAAAACAGTTATCTGTTGTTTGCACATGTGTACTGCCAGCTAATATATTCTTTAACCACAGACATTTATTCTGTCCCATTTGGCACTCTTGCTTAATTAAGTGAACAGATGTGGTCATATTCTAAGTTATGCTTGGTGAGAGACAGATGCTACTCTCTGGCATGTACATGCTTTTCCACTGGAAACATCTGGAACTGTGGCTCAATTCCATTTCTGTATTTGCTGCTTAATGGCCTCCGGAGATCTTTCCCAATTAGCTAGTAGTTGAGTCTTTCTTGGATATCTTGTTGTCCAGGCAACTACTTGCTTCCAAGTCTTTTTTGGGTTTCGTTGTTGTTGCTGTTGTTGTTGTTGTTGTAATTGTTGTTTCTAATGAGACAGTACATGGAACTGTTGCCTCTCAGTTTCTTATGATACTAGAAGTTAATGTTTTTGTTTTTAACCAGTGTTCTAGTTTTCAAGGATATAAATACTTTTGTACGTTTTTCCCAACATTGGTGCCTTTAAAAACAAAATCAGGCTGTACAGAACTTAGATGTTGGAAAGTGATCACCAGCATGTTTCCAGATGAGAGGTGCCATCAGGTTTGAAGGGGCCCTGGAGTGCCTACTGCCCCCTTCCTCCAGTGGTCACTGCCTCCTTTGCCAGTACAACCTCCTTGGAAGTACTGCCTTGCTTTGTTGTTTGTTTGTTTGTTTAACTTGGTGGCAGTAATGGAGATGGCACTTTATCCTCTTTGTCCTCTCCTGGCTGCTTTGGCTACTTCCTTGGCAGTGCAGGAAAGTACTGCACTGGCCACTAAAGGCTCCATGTACCCTTTCTCTTTTAATGTAAAGTATTTCCCCAAGTGTAAGAGTGGCGGTGAGCTAAACCACTCAGACACTGCCTTTAAGGGCACACAGCCAAAGAGGTCAGTTGAATGGAGAGAGGCCCACACCTAAAAAATATTGAGCCAATCTGAGGGTTCAGGAAGTTGTCAACTCTCCCACTTCACTCATACACCCCACAAAGCCATCCTTACCATTCCTGACCCCCAAACTTACTCCCTCCCTTCCCTCATTTCATCTTGGCAGCACAGCATGAACAGCAATGGCAGAATATCCCCCCCCCCGTCCAACCTTCTTCTCCTCCTTCCTATGCCTCCATCAGCCAGACTAAAAGAACATCATGTCGCAGGAGCTCTTGAAAAGTACAACTCCCACAATGCATCAGGAGCCATCACTTCTTAGTCTGAGTGACAGAGGGAGGAAGAGGAAAAGGCTCCTTTTTGCATCTTCTGTTGCCGTTGCTCCTGTGTTTCTGCCAACACAAAGGAAGGGAATAGGGGATAGGGTGTTTGACTGGCACACTTAGGCATCTGCTGAGCCCCTGGTATCCTGCTGAGCACCTAGTACCCACTGCTGACAGCTGCTTCCCCCCCCCCATTAAGAAAAAAAGTCTGCTCCAAGAAATGCTGAGTGGCTGGATCTAGTCACTGTTCAATTTCTCCACAATGCCTCTGATGTAGCATCACTACATTGTCAGAAATGCAAATGGTGGCTAGAGCTAGATACCCAATGATGCTCAGAGTGCTGCTAAAGCACTGATTCTGGTCAGTGTAGAGGTTTACCAGGGTTAATTAGATCATGTACTCAGAAACCGAAACCCAGGCCACAAATGGGGAAAAAGATACAACTCAGTGTTATTGATTACAAAACATAATATATTGGCCCACAAGGCTACCATACAATGCATTTGCCCTCAAGGAAACAATTGCCTGCAAGGTCCCAACCACAATGGGGGATATAATTACTGAAGGATAAAGCTCACTACAGCCTTACATGACCCTTTCAGCAAAGGGGGATGGCCAGTTCTCTGATCTCTGGGTGGATGTGAGTCCTGGACCTTTTCCAGTCACTTCAAGGCAAGGCTTTGATTATGGAATCGGAAGACCGTTCTGTGGTCAGTTGATCAGGGAGTCATTCTTCAGGGTCCTTGTTATAGAACAATGTCTCATTTGCCTTTCTTTGCACCAAAATCAAAGTTTATTTAGTTAGTTAGTTATAATACTTATATATTGCTTAATATAATACAATCTCTAAGTAGTTTTCATTGTGATGGCCATTGGCTACAAGCAATAAATTGTGTTACTACTACTAAAAAATAAGAAAGTGGTTTTCATATTATATATATATATATATATATTTAAATCACTCTTTAAAACACCATTAAAAGAATTAGAACTACAATAACAATAAATAAATAAAGGGGCAATGCAAAAAACAAAAGAACAGTACAACGGAGCAGCAGCATGATATATTTAGTTACAAGCCAAAGAAAACCTGTATTTTGTGTGTTTTCAGGAGGCGTTTAAAACATGCCACATTTTCTGCCTCCTGAACTGCATGAGGAAGGGTGCTCTAGAGGGTGGGCACCACTGAAGAGAAGACCTGCTTTCTGGATGTTATGTGGCAACATTCTGTTGGTTGACATATTACCTCAGTACAATGCATTCTTGTTTACATTTTCCTTCTATACATCTTAAATAATTTTCAGTATCACAATATCAATATAAATCTCCCATCTTCTGTATAGGCCTTCACTAGTGCCAGATAAGCCCACCAGGACTACTGATGGATGAGGGTGTCCACTAGAGAAAACCTGTTAGTGCCAGGAACCACTCAAAGCGGGAGCCAATCTTGAGTAGTGGGGATGGATTTAAGAGGTGCAGGAAGACAGCGCAGACAGGGCTGAGTCTTCCTTTCTAAGCACTTGACTTGATTATTAAACCACCCATCGCCCCACCATTGAACCATGACTAACAATATGACGAGCTTCAACAAAACAAAGAAGGAAGAAGGTGGGGAAGGAGAAGCCAGGTTGCTACAGCACCTGACAGATCATTTGAGATTCTCTGAGACCTGGAAATCTTGAAAGATCTCTCAGAGTCCCACCAACAGGGATGTCAGAGAAATTCAGGTCAGTTCATTTTTGATCAGCACCGGAGCCAACTGTAGGTGGGAGGAGGACAAAGCTGTAGGTGGGAGGAGGACAAACTGTAGGTGGGAGGAGGACTTATTTACAAATAAGTAAATAAATTATTTACTTATTTATTGACTAATCCCACTCACCTGTTCTGAGACCATGCTGGGGCCAGAGCTGGGACATCTGATTGGTGTACCATCCTTCACACCTGATCTTTCCTCCCACCCCTGGGAAGTTCAGACAGGTTTTATTGATGACACCTTACTCTTAAAGACCACCTTGTTGAAAACACATCTTTACATACTGTATTATGGAGGTATTACTGGTATTATGGGATTGAATGGATTCATGAGCTGAAAAAGTTCCATCACTTGCTAGTCTCCCTCCCAGTATAGATTTTTTCCAAGATCAGGATGTGGTAAGTTATAATTTTTCAAGATAGGTTCAATAGGGTTAGTTGATAATGTTAACTATATCACTAACCTCCCTGTGGCATATCTTATTGATTATTTTTTTTAAAAAAAGAAATGACAATCCAACCAGCTTTTTAGGATTCTTCAGATACCATTTTGTAGTCATTTTATTTCAAATTAAGCAGTGGGGAGATTCAATTACATGCTGTAGAAAAGAGAAAGATTGTATCAATAAACCAGCGCTGCCATTAAGGGTGCTTGTCTTGCTTGCAAGAATGAACAGTAGAATTTTACAGTCAGGTGTATATTCCAACAAGTTAATATTGTTGGCTTCTTGTTGTCTTTTGTAGCCTTCCTGTCTTTATTTTTCAATATTAGGGATGCTTCTGAAATTCTCTCATCTCCAAATTTCCTCCATTGCTATGGGTGGTTTTATTACTTTTAAAAAAATAGAATATTGAGCATATGCAGTTTGCTGAAATGTTCAGTTTCTTCAACAGCTGTGTACAAATGGCCTCTCAAAAGTCTCCAGCCTACTTGTGGAACAGAGAAATTGGAAGGATCATTTCATGGAAGATCTCTGGCAGGGGAGAAAATTGCCAACATTCTCTCAGGGTTGGAGCTGACCATTAGCAGTAACATAGCTGGTTTAACCCCCCCCCCCATGCAAGTGTCA
Source organism: Shinisaurus crocodilurus (assembly GCA_021292165.1). Taxonomy (NCBI): domain Eukaryota; kingdom Metazoa; phylum Chordata; class Lepidosauria; order Squamata; family Shinisauridae; genus Shinisaurus; species Shinisaurus crocodilurus. The sequence continues at coordinate 13,313,340 of CM037887.1, read as the reverse complement.
TCAACAACAATTGGATTGGCAGCCTGCTACCATTTTGAATCCTCCAAAATGCCCAAGACCTAGTGCTGTTCCAGGACATTATGTGTGTGTATGGGGGGGGGGAGAGCTTCCACCAAAAACTGGTGGATAATATTGGGGGGTAAGAGGGGATTTTCAAAGTAGCTTGATATGTCTACAGGAATGAGAAAAAAAGTCTGCTGAGATATTTCAATTTACGTGTGTGTGTGTGTGTGTGTGTGTGTGTGACTGTCTCTCTTCCTTCTCCCTCTCTCTCTCTCTCTCTCTCTCTCTCTCACACACACACACACACACACACACTGCCTTACTGAGTCCATTGGTAAAATCCAGTAAAAATGTAACTTGAATGTGATTGTTTTAAATATACTTTTTGTCTAGTATTTTACGAATGTGTAAGTAAACCTACTAACCTACCTCACAGGGTTTTTGTGAGGATAAAATGGAGAGGAGGAGGAGGAGGATTATGTAAGCTGTCTTGGGTTCCTTGCAGGAAAAAAGGTGGGGTATATAATAAATAAATAAATAAATAAAGTACACTTGTGTACATTAATAAAACACAGTCACCAACCCCCCCCCACTCCCTTACAACCTCAGAGGTCATGGCCTCGGTGACGCAGTCAATGTGTCCCTGCCGGCTGCAGGGAGGGGGTGATCCGAGCCCAGATCCCCAGATCCCAGCTGGGAATCCAAATGATCCTATGGCCCTCTAGATGCTGTCGAGGGGCCATAGGATCACTCCGCCAATCTTTTAATGAGTAATACCTACACCTTCTAGTTCATAGTTAGATAATTGCATTCCCTTTATGTCTTATGTAACTTATGCATTTGGGCACAAATGAATCATTTCTGGATAAAAGTTTCAACTCACTCAAAGAAAAGCAGGATGAATTTGAAATAATTGATCGATGGTCACATATACTTTTTTATTTATTCATTTTAAATATTTATGGGCCACCTTTGAGGCTAAAATTCCTTCCAATAACCAACATAAAATACAAATAGCAATAAATTGCAAGCTATGCCATTATCAATAAGAAATAATAATAATAATAATAATAATAATAATAATAATATCCAGCCCAGTAAAATATTGAAATCCAATAATTACAGCTTAGAACAATCAGCAGCATGAACTCATTTATTAAATAATTTGATCACTAGCTTTAAAGGAAATTGGTCTTTTTCACCCCAATTTGAAAATACACCATATTGATATATACAATATATATATATTGACATCTACAGCCCTGTGGGAAAGAGGAAGGAGCGAATGAGGCAGGAGCAGGCAAAGGGAACATCAGGGCCTGCTCCAATTGGACTGCCCCCCTCAGGGCTAACTTCTTGAGACTTCTACACAGAGAATTACTGCCAGAAGTAGTAATTAATATTCCCCCTTCGTTCCTCTCCATTCCTTTTTCCTTGTGTCGTGTCTTTTTAGATTGTAAGCCTGCGGGCAGGGACTGTCTTGTTAATTGTTGTAAACCGCCCAGAGAGCTTCAGCTATTGGGCGGTATAAAAATGAAATAAATAAATAAATAAATAATACAATGAAAGAAGAGAACATGGTGATATGTAAACACTGATGAATACTATGTCAGCAGTTAGTTACCTTGTTTTGGTACAATTTTAGTTGAATTCCTTGAAGAATTTAATTTAATGGAAGATAAGAGGAACACCTAATTGAGAGCTGACACTCTGTGAGTGCTCTTTGTTCTACTTCAGGATATATCTGCAATTTTCTAAACATTTATCTCCCCCCAAAAGGGGGGGGAAGAAGTTCTGAATTAAAATGAATATGATGTACTTATATTACAGCATTATATGCACATTTAATAGATTGCAGCCCTATTATTGAAATTTCAGTTATCCCCATTACTCAACATATCTGTACAAATGAAATAATCTTCTAATGGAAGTTTTCAGAGATTGGTTCACATGCGATTGAACTATTACATTCTTTTTCTCAAGTGTCAATTGAGTGTGTATGTAGTACATGCATGTGTGTTTGTGTGAATACACACACACACACACACACACAAATAGATATAAGAACATAAGATGCTGTATCAGACCAGCTGGTCTCAGGGGTGGGGCCAAATTTGGCCCTCCTAGGATCCACAGAGAGAGAATATGTCTCAAGATGCTAAAAGAGTTTATTTTATTGATAATAAAGCCCAACACATTTTGGCCCTGATATTTTTAGGGGTCTTCTTCAGGGACTATAAAAGAGAAAATACAACATAATTAAATTTCTAGAATAAACAGTAAATAACAGGTAGTAAATTCAATACAATTTCCATAAGCCTATGTATACTTACTAGCTTTAAAATGGCCTGCAGGGAATTTCTGTAAGATATGTCTCTTCAACTCAATAACTGGCAGGTACAATTATTGATGATTGCAACGTATTAAAGATCCTATGTGTGGGTGCTGGCGGTCCCTTGCTCAGGCATTAGCAATTTTGGAGAGATAAGAAGTCAAGGATTGCTTTGTGTTAGCTAATTACACAGAAAAACCAAGGGAGTATCACCAAAGTAACACTCAAAGTAGAGGAAAGTAATCTAATTCCTGATTATATTTGCATTTTGCATTACTTGAACATGTTTGTTATGTTTTATGCATAAAACATAACAACTTTAACTTTAAAGGCGATTCATTGATAAATGTGTATAGATTCTAGGGGCAGTATCCGATGGAGTTTTTCTGCAAACTCAAATACCACTAGCAGAGCTCTGCCAAATCTTTCCGTTGGACAAGTGGTTACACATTATGCTTGTGCACGTGGTTGCAGCAGTGCTTGCACAACCTGTTTCACAACTGCTTGCACAACTGTGCTTGCACAATCATAACTTTAGCTGGATTTTCCTCTTGAGCATAGTTCAGAACCTAGTTTCTACTAGTGCAGCATCATTTGTGCTAGCAGAATGACACAGCTGGATACCACCCAATGTTTGTATGTATATATTTATTTAAATATAAATCCCTGATCCCCACTTCTCAGCTGAAATAAAATAAGACAATCCATGCCTTCAGGCATACAATATAAAAGACACAATGCAAAAATAAAGAAAAAAGCAATGGGAAGGGGGGGGAGGAAAAAGCCAACTCGGCATCAGTTTTATTGTTGCCATTCTTAGAATGAACTTTTGGGATGGAAACAGTCCAGGTAGCCTGAATGAATGGCTGCTGCTAGCTGACATTTGATGTAGAGTCTCTCAGGTCTCTCAGCAAAGCCAGTAGAATAGGTATGCTTCCCTGCTCTCCCACTTTTGCAGTGTGATGGAATTATTTCAATATGAAATTTATTTTTTTGTAGGCTCCATCTCTACTAGCAATGTACTTTCCCAGAGCCTCCCCCAAAGAGGGGGGGGGAACACCTTAAGGATTGCATAGCTCTGTGGCAAAGTATCTCTGACAGATAACTAGAAGTTCCTGTAGAAATCTACCCTTCATTAAGTCTAAGCACCAAGTCTCCACCCTATCTGCACACAGGGGAAATACATTGTGTGAACCCACTCTTAGGGCCGGTTCACACGACACGGGAACCGCGGGGGAGCAGAAGCCCCCCGCAGTTCCCATGTCATGCGAAGTATCTCTGACAGATAACTAGAAGTTCCTGTAGAAATCTACCCTTCATTAAGTCTAAGCACCAAGTCTCCACCCTATCTGCACACAGGGGAAATACATTGTGTGAACCCACTCTTGGGGCCGGTTCACACGACACGGTCATGTGAACGCTGGCCGGGGGCACCCCCGCAGGACGGCCGCATGCGGGAAGCACGGAAAGTCACCATGGGCGGTAGAGGGCTAAGCCCCTACCGCGTGTGGACACCCTGCCATACGAACAGCGGCCTAGCACCTGGAGGCCTGCGCTGCGGTGCGGGGACTGCCGGCTCCACCGGGGTCCGCCCACGCATGCGGGGCACAAGTCATCTGCGGCGCCCCGCCGGACCCCGCAGATGCCCCATGGTGCCTCCCCCGCTCGCCGCCTGGGTCGTATGAACCAGCCCTTAGTCTTCATATTTAGATATTCAGGTCAAAAAAATTAGTGTTTCCCTGGAAATATAAAAACACATTTTGTGTGTACAAATATTCACAGGAGGGTGAGTTGTGTTCCCTTTGGAATCATGTTCCCTCCCTCTTCCCCCCCCCCTGTTCTTGATCAGTTACCTGGGAGATTCCAGCAAAACAGATATCATATGTTGATTGACTTAGGGATGTACAAGAAATTCATTCCTGTTCACAAATCATACAAACATATCCTGTTGGCAACCGGAAACACAAGTGCCATTCCCAAGAAATTTTCATAATTTCCTGACCTTGCATTTACATTCAAAAATACCCAAGTGTGCCTTTCAGAAAATGTCACTTGCACGAATGCACAAATAGACATTTCCTCCCCAAATCTCTGTTTTCAGACTTTAGCCTATGGGACAAAATGCAAACTTTTACATTGGGGAAAACACACACTTTTACAAATGTGCATTTTTCCTGTTCAAAAATGCACATTTTCCCCCATCAAAACCCCCAAAGAAGATACTCATGTTAGGGAACATACATGAGGCGAACTTTGAGAAGGACTTCGGAGAACCTCAGCAATTCAAACATTGCATGTTTATCCAGCCCTACATTGCTATTCTACATAGCCAACCAGATTTGGCCACTTTATGGTATCACTGGGGGCAGATGAAGTCAAATGACAGAATAGGAACAATGTACATTAATAGATGTTGTTTGTTTTTTCAAGATTGAAAATATTTGTGGAAAATGAAATGTCGTTTCAGCCGATCTATAATCACTATTTTAGATTTAGGATTTTGTATCAAAAAATTACAGACTTCAAAAATGGTTTAGGCTGTGCATCCATTTCTTCCTCTGTCAATTTTTAACCTATAAAGCCCTACATGGCTTTGGACCGTAATACTGACGGAATGCCTCTCCCACCCACAATTTACCCGGACACTACACTCAACATCTGGGGCCTTCCTTTGACTGCCACCCCCAAGGGAGGCTCAGAAGGTGGCAACAAGGGGGAGGGCCTTTTCTGTGGTAGCCCCCAACTGTGGAACAGGCTCCCCACTGAGACCCGTCTGGCACCAACTTTACTATCCTTTCAGTACCAGGTTAAGACTGCCCTCTATGCTGAGGCATTTAACAGCTCCAAATAGTACACGAGGTGGTGGTTATGTCACCTTTTTTTGACTCAGTCTACTTTTTATAATCTTGTCTTATTTACTTAAGTAATTTTTAAAATTGTTTTTTAAATGTCTAGTGAATTTTTTTGATGTTTTTATTGTTTTTATTTTTATATTGTATTTTATTGTGTTTTATAATTGTTCAGAGAGCTTTGGCTATTGGGCAGTATAGACATGAAATAAATCATCATCATCATCATCATCATCATCATCAATCATCATGAAAGAACCCTCCAGAGCACACAAATGCATTTCAAGGTATTTATTTTATTGATGTATTTTAAATGATTTTGGGACTGCCTTTAAAGATAGAACCCTCTCAAGGAGTCTGTATAATGGAATGTATAAAAGGGTGTTATTCCATTTTCTAGCTATGCTTTGCAGTCATTCTCAGCTGCATACGGTATTTCTATTTAGAATAATTCCAGAGGTGGATATATTTATCTCTTGCATTAAGATTCGGGAAGTTTGTTTAGCTTTTAACTTGGCTTCAGGGCAAAACTGTGTGTAAGCCATGCTTCCTCCGAGATAATTTGTTTCCTAATTGCTATTCACTTACTGAAATACAATTAAAGCTATTGCCCTGATATTAACATCAACATCTTGATTGCCTCATAGAAATATGAATATGTATTTTTCCCCCTCTGCTCGTAAATCTTTTTTTGTTGTTGCTAACTTTCTCTCTCTGAACATCTAAGTCTTAATTAAAGTGAAATCTGAATCCCTTTGAACAAAGATGTTTAAGTGATCACATGGCTGTCCTTAAGTAGAACATGTCTTGCATTTCAAGGCAGTCTTCTGATAAACAGCCACTGGAAAAGAATCTAGGACTGGATCTAGGACTTGAAATGTCCCCCCACAGGAACAAAATACATTGCCTCGTCTTCCTGTGTGCAATCCGTGATCTCTCACTCCCATTCCAGCACCCTCCATTTGGCACTTCTCAGCCATGCTATGCAATTAATTCAGCAGCTGGAGCATACAAGGTTGGGGAGGGATCTTGGTCAATTCCTTTATGAAATGACCTGATCTGCACCTCTTAGACCAGTGGTTCCCAACCTTGGGTCCCCAGATGTTGCTGGCCTACAGATCCCAGCATAGCCAGCCAACATGGCCAATGGCAAGGGATGCTGGGAGCTGTAGGCCAGCAACATCTGGGGACCCAAGATTGGGAACCCCTGTCTTAGACTAATGGGGGAAGTAGATGAGAGGGAGAGAGCAGGGCCATTCCACCAGCCCTGTGGAAATGTCTCAGTAATGAAGGCTCCTCCTCCCTCAGCTGTCACCAGCACCAGCAGGCATTCCAACAGGCCACACAGAGGGAGATGAGATGAGAGGGAGAGAGAGCAGAACCATTCCACCAGCCCTGCTGCAAGAATTAATTTCCCCCCTCTTCCCTCCCCATTCCTTTTTCTTTGTGTGTCGTGTCTTTTTATATTGTATGCCAGTGGGCAGGGACTGTCTTGTTTAACTTATTATATGTATGCCACTCTGGGAATCCTTTTGGTTGAACAGCATAAAAATACTTCAAATGAATGAATGAATACATAAATAAGTGTGAGAATTGGAACCTAGCTGTCCACTAGAGTTTGTACTTCTCCACATGTTCTGATGCAGTACTCTTCAGTTTAAACATATTGAAGTACACATTCAAGCATGTATTTTGAGAGAAAACACACATTTAAATACTTTTTTTGAGGAAATATTCATTTAAATATGTATTTAAATAATATTTTGGCAGGATCTTTCTTTCTTTTAATGCAGTAATGGAAGGGAATTATGGATTAAAAACTCATAGGCAGGGGTCAACTAGAGTCTCATCTTGCAACCCCAACTAGAGTATCGTCTTGCATTCTCATCCCAGAACAGAAGTTCTCAGATTCAGCAAGGGGAAATACACACACACACACACACACACAGTCTTGGGGAGTGAGGAAAGTTGCTAACTGACCCAAGACAAAAAGCACCCCCTGTTATCGAGGTGCATAGTACCCAAGTTATTTTGGCACCTGAGCCAGAAAATCCCACAAACTGAGAGCTGGACCAATCACATAAAGTATTACTTGGATAACAGACATAGAAAATATAGGGGCACAGCCTGGTTAGGTTATCTGTATGCATCTATTTATTTGTTCAAGAAGTGCTGAATAGAGTAGTTTTATTACCCTATTGCTCATGTTTGTTCTTTGTTGTTTTGGTATTGTGTGTTTGTGTGTGTGCATTCAGATTTTAAAACTTTTTCCTACTGATACTCTTCCTCATTAAAATTTAAACTTTGTTATCTGAAAACTTTGCTCTCTCTCTCTCTCTCTCTCTCTCTCTCTCTCTCTGTGTGTGTTATCCACCCCATGTCTAATAGCCAACCTCCACACTAGCTAGAGTAGATACCTGAGACCCAGAAAGTTTTAAGTCTGGTTTGGCAGAGGCAGCCAGCAGTGGGATGGGGGGGGGGATTTCCACCTTCTGGCAATGGGAAAGGCCACAGGAAGGGAAGGGTAAAAAGAAGTGAGAGCATAATATTTTATAAAAACTTGGATGGTTTTAAAATGGGGTTAGAAAAATCAGGCTATGAATGGCTACTAGTCATGATGGCTATATATTACCTCCTGTGTCAGAGGCAGCATGCCTCGGAATGCTAGTTGCTGGAACATAAGCAGGAAGGTGCATGCCATGTTTGTGTCCATCCTGTGGACACTGTGGGCTTCCAATGGCCACTGTGGAAAGAGAATGCTGGAATAGATAGGCCTCTGGTATGATCCAGTATGGCTTTTCTTGTGTTCTAGTGTTCTTATGAATGGCTTCACTGGCATGGGCAAGAGAGACTGTCTAAAGTCTGAGAGGGATGGGAAGCTTACTGGATTTGGGGGAGCAGTGACCATTAACCTGCAGGAGAATCAACCAAAAATCGCCCATTCCTAGAACACCAGTAATGGAGAGGTTCTTTCAATACACAGTTAAAAAAATATCCTGACATCAGCATTAGGGATATATGTGATCCCCCCCCCCCAGTTCACTTGAAGATGCCCCTTTTGCAACGCTGAATATGAGTGCAAACAGGAGTGTATGTCCTCTGAAAATGTTTGCAAATTCCTGGCCTGGTGTTCACATTTGCAAAATGTGCATTTTAAAAATGTACAACTTTTGAAAACTGTAAAACTTTCCCCATTTGAACGAACCAAAAAACAGCAAACAAGAAATAGGAGTGAGCAGAACTGAGCTTTAAAGTAAAGTTTGGAGTATTCTTATTTATTTATTTATTTATTTTATACCCCACCTTTCTACCAAAAAATGGCACTCAGTGTGGCTTACAAAAACAATTAAATTAGATCAAAGCAATAAAATACATAAAAATACAATAAAAACAACAATTACAGAATAAAAAGAGCGTCCAGCCCACCGACCCACTTACAGGCCAAAGGCCTTCTTGAATAAAGCAGTATTTCAGTGAGCTCAAGCATCCCTCGTCCTCCCATCTCTATTTTCATCAGCATTCAGTCAGCCAGTTCTCTCAATCTGCCCTCTACCTTATTTGCATTTCTGAAAATCCCAAACACACAATAGCACACTAGGTCATTCTAGAGAACTGAAAGATTCCTAGCATTTGGTGAGTGCCTTGTTATGAAAGAAATAATATAAACAAAACAAAAACAGAAGCATGAAACTGAGGCTTAGGAAGTCAAAGGCTGGAACTAAAGTTAGAAAGCTGCTCACTGTTGTAATGAAGGCACATTTTCACTCCTTTCAAAACCTCCATCTCACAGTTGTAATTTGATTTTTATGGCACAAAAGGTACCTCCCAACCCTAATTTTCATTTTGGAGAACTGAGCGATGACCTGCTGAGGAACATATGAAGATTGTTGTTGTTTTTTTAAATAATTTGTCACTGAATACATTTGTAGGTATGGAATACAATATGAATACATGGGCTCATAGGCTCCAGTGAGTCATTTGCTCAGCACTCAGCAGCGATGGATTCACTGGGTAACACTCAGCACAAATTAATTTGTAATTTCTATGATAATTATTCTCCATAATAAAATCCTACATCTGAAAAATAAAGTTGTAGATTTTAATGGTTTTAAACAGCTCCCTAGTCAAAATCGTCCTTACTGATAGAAAAAAAGGCCTTTGCCTCTTCAGTCTGATTCTTTTTTTTTTAAAAGGAACCAAATACAGAAACAGCATAGCATTGCATACGCGTGTGTGCCATGTATCTCACTGTGATATGTCCTGCATCTCATAATTAAATGTGTTAATCTCTGCCCCATAGGGGAGAAAAGGCTACTTGGAAGAATTTTCTCCAAATATTCACCTCATTTTTGTGTGTGTGGTGGCTGCCATTCCCACCCCCAAGGGGGGGAAAAAAAGGTGGCTAAGCTACTGACACAGTTGCTGCTGTTGACACTTGCAGTGTCAGAAAACACACACACACAACAACAATTTAGGGGACGACGACAAAGAAGCTATGCTACTGCCACTGCTAATGGTGAGGCGTGACACAAAGGAACTGCTGGAAAAATCCCCATCCCCCTGGAGAAATTCTATGCAATGCCCCTCTCCTTTATCTGCTTATAAATAGGATGGAGGATTTTAGGAGGCCATTTGCACACTGCTCCATGGGAAGCTTGCATTTTACCCCAGGTTATTCATATTTTCTCTTCATTCTTTCTAGGGGCATTAGACTTCCAGTCGGCTTACCGACATGTGGAGAATTGACATGGCAAGCCAACAACTGGACTGCCATTGATGTCACTAGGGATGTGTGAGGATTTCGCTTGCGGGGTGGAGATCAGGCGGACTAGCCAGGCTTGACCTCTCAAACTCCATCCCACTTACCTCTTCCCCGGCATCGACCCGTGTTCTCCCGAGTCACGCCAGGGAAGCGGCTTCCAGGTTCCCGGTGGGCCGCTGTTTATGTAGAAAATGCCTTAAGATAACACCTAAAGTGGCCACAATTTGCATGATTTGAGCAAATTGTGGCTGCTTTTGATGTATCTTAAGGCATTTTCTAGGTAAACAGCGGCCCGGTGGAACCCGGAAATCCAGTAAGCGGCACGGTGTGTGCCAACTTTCGGCCCGGCTCAGCAGGAGGAGCAGCGACATTCACCGAGCTGGAGGTGGGTCAGGTCCCACCGGATTGCCCACCCCTAGTCAGAACTGAAAATGAATCCCACGATTGCCAACCATGAGCTTCTTTATGTTTGCATTCGGGTGCACAGATATTATTTTTTTTTAAAGTATGAACCGAAATGCATACTTTGCCCCCATTGAATGACTAAACCTTGAAAATGCATCTTTTCCTCAAAATGCACATTTTTTTCAAGTACACATTTTTCTAATGTGAACACAAGTTTGAAAATATGCAAGCAGGGATGTGAATGGGGCAAATCCTGGTTAAAAACAAATAAACAAACAAAACAAATCAAAATGAAATTCTTGTACATCCCTAGACTGAAGACATTTCTCTTCAAGCAAGCATTTGACTCTGTTGTTGTTGCTTACTTTTATGTATTCACTGCTGGCTTGTGTTTTGTCTTTGCTGCTGCTTTTAGCTCGTTGTAAATGTGATTTGATGATAGGTTACTGTTTTTATTTGTTTTTTTAAACTATTTTGTAAGCTGTTTTGAGCAACTCCTTTTTGGGAGGAGAAAAACAGGGTATACATTTCTTCAATAAATTAAATGAATAAACAGCAGTGGTGGATAGCATGGTTCATTAGTAGGAACCATTGGCCATTGCTGTGGAGTGATCCAAAGTGGAGAAGGAATTTCCATCCTTACCAGAAGCAGCATTGGAGGCAGGGTATTATCCAGGCTTTAATATGGCCAATATCCTGGACTTGCTCCGTGTATTAGGAATAACTGTCCCTGCAAATATGCCATTAAAGAGTATGGCAAGATGGGGTGTTATTTTTCCCCTGATACTTTTTGTGGAACTCAATGGAAAAATCATCTGGGCCAGTGTGTTGTTACTGTTACATTTAATTACAGCCTGCTTGATTTCCTCAATGGATACATCTTTATTTAGGGTGCCCTTGTGCTCTTCCAGCACAGATTTAACTCCAATTTTGTTTAGATATCTTTCTATCCCCCATATTGTCAGTTCTTCTGACTTGTAAAGCTTTTCATAAAATTTAGCAAAGCTGGAGCTGATGTCCTTGTTTGTGTAAACCCATAAACCTCCCACATTTTGTATTGCTATAATCCTATTTCTGCCCGTTTTTTTTTAATCAAGTGCATTGGCCAGCAATTTTGAGCTTTTGTCTCTGAATTCATAATAGTTTTGCTGGGCAAAAAAGCCATTTGGCCATTACTTCCATCTATTGCTTCCAGCAATCATCTTTTACCAGAAAGGGCCCCATACATTTTCCTGCAGCTGGTTTGATGGTGAATTCCCCCCCCCAACTTCTGTTATTTCTCTGTGGAGGTGGGTCTCTGCCCATAATTGTTTAGCTTCTTAATGGTTGTCATCTCCTTGGTGCCCCCCCCCCCACATGTGGCCACCTTCTTTGCATCCCATATTGTTGCTAGACCATGCCTGGGTGTTTGTTTGAAAATAAAATTCTAGGTCCTTCCAAGTTTTATCAGAGAAATCCTGTTTCATTAAAAATAAGGGGACTAAATTGCTGTGTGTGTGTGTGTGTGTGTGTGTGTGTGTGTGATGGGCTGACAACAATAGATGCTTAGCACTGTGGTCACAGATGTGTGATCAGATACATATACATTTTTAAATTCCAATCTGGATATTGCTTGGGCCAAACTGCTGGAAACTAAGATGTAATCTATACATGTGTGTGTACAGAAGTGTGGGGAGAAGTATAGATAGTTCCTTGCGTCCTGGTTTAATTCTCTCCAAGTGTCAGTGAGGTCTTAGTCTCTGAAGAACTTTTCAAAACTGTATTGTGGGATGGGTTTGGATAGTTTCTCCCCTTGACTAACCAGGTTGTCATCTCTGACCTTAAATTTAAATTCTCCACCTAACATGACTTCACCCTCTTTGAATGCATTCAGTGTGTTAAGGGTGTCTATAAAAAGTGAGTTCACTAGAATTTGGCCCATAGATTGACCTGACTGTGATAATTCTGTTGCTATATGTTCTTTTTATAAAGATGCACCTGCCCCTTGGGTCTCACTGTCCCCCATGCATTGAGAGTTCAAGGAGTTGGAGAGGATGATGATGGCAGCTCCCTGGATTTAGAGGAATCGGGGGTTGTAAATTGTTGGCTGAACCAACAGTGTGGGAATAAACGGCTCTTGCTATATTTTTGGTGTTTCCTGGAGCAGGATAATTCCAGGTTTACCTTTGTTGATAAGACTTGAGACCCTTCTCCATTTGACTCATGTGCCTAAACCCCTTACATTAAGGGTGTACCTATTTGTTACTTTCAACTTGTTTTGGAATTAATGGACACTAAACAGAAAGGGGACCATCCAGATCAATTTTTCATTAGTTCCAAAGCAAATTCATGACCCTAATCCAGAGATACACCCAAGATATGTCAGGGAATTGGAGATCTGAACTAGTCAAAAAAGATGTGAAGATCTGAGGCACATGAGGTCCAAGTGTGAAGCAATGTGATAACCCTCAGTTGCACTGGTTTAGCATGCACTACTAAACTAGTGTCTTGTTTTATTTTATGTTGAGCTCTGACCAGAACAGGTTATTCATCTGGCTGAGTGCTAATAATATATTTTAACTACTAGGCAACATGTTTGCCTTGTGAGGGATATTTGTAAAAAAATAAAAATAAATCAAGTGCTTTAGGCTACTGGATGAAAGACTATAGCATGTACCTCTCAGTTATATTTCCACATTATTATTTGAAGAAAGGAATGCTTACACAATTAAATCAATAGATCTGAGCCTTGTGAGTGCTCTAATGGCTGCAAAGATTTGAAATTGGATTTAATGAATGCTCAGCAGGCAAGAAAAACATGCTTTTATGCCCACTCAAAACAAATATATACAAGCTGGAAACCAACATAATGCAACATAAACAGAGAGTCAAACCCTAGCCTTCCATTAAATGAGGAACAACTACATTATTTGTTCCATCTAAAATAAATAAGGCCAACGGTTGTACTTTGCATTTCTCTTGAAGTATTTGGATTGGTCCACCAGAAGATTGTTTTTCTAGGACTGATTTTCTACAAAGGCATGACAAGATTTCAAGCAAGTGGAATTTTCTTTGCTTTTTATTAACTAGGACCCTAAGACCCACTAACTCGAGTGAGGTGTAAATCAGTGGTTCAGGAAGGCAGAAACTGATCCAAAATAGTGGTTTGTATGGGGCAAAGCTTTTGCTCCCGATAAGCCATCTGTACACTGGGATAGCCTGCATATACAATTTTGTTGTTGTTGTTGTTGTTGTTGTTGTTGTTGTGTTGTTACTACTGTTAAACATGTCAGTCAGAAACCCTTTCCCAACCACTGGAAATCACTGATCTAGGTATTTGTCTATTTATTAATGTACCATATTTATATGCCATTTGAAAACAAACATTGCTCTGGGCAGTTTACAATAAAGTAAAACAATTACATTTAAAAAAAAACACAATGCAATGGGCTGACAAGAAAGTTGTTTGCAAGGAGTCACATCTGCAATCTTGCTGACATGCAGGGCTAATTGTCCTATGGAACTGTCGTGCCCTTCTCCAAAAAAACAAACCATCACTCTCCTTCCAGATACAGGGCATTTATTTTTAAAGCAGCATAATGTTGGGGGGTACTTTGTAGCAGTTGTACAAAGCTGAACATATAGCTCCATTTAAATGTCATGACTAATAGTAATTGATAGGCCTATCCAGTACTTTGTATAATTCATTTTCAAAGACATTTAAGCTTGTAGCAGTGAATTTTTGGAAGAAGTACTTTCTTTTGTATGTCCTGACATAGGACATGTCTAACTAGGTTGCATTGTGCTGGTGGAGACTAACAGTCAACAGAGCATACAGTTGCCTATGTCATGTGCCTGGTCTCAGAAGCTCAGAAGCACCCCAAGGAGAACTCAGTCCAATGAACTACTTCAGGGAGAAGAACCCACATGATCTGATGCACCCCCCCCCCAACCTCACACTCTGGCAATGACCTCCTCACAGCTTCTCCTGTCCATTAGTCATGCAAGAGCATGAGGGTACATAAATAACTTTCTTTAACGGCCTTTTAAGGGCTACAGCTATAATCCAGCAGGGGTTGAGCCTCTGGAAGTTCTGGTCTTGCCAGCCTTCTTAAACCTTCAGTTAAGTCCCATTCATTTCAAAGGGACTACTCTAAGTTGGACTAACCTTGGATGCAACTCTATGGGCCGGTTCGCACGACCCAGGCTGCAAGCGGGGGAGGCACCATGGGGCTGTCTGCGGGGTCTGGCGCGGCGCTGCAGACGACTCGTGCCCTGCGCATGTGGGTGGACCCCGGTGGAGCTGGCAGTCCCCGCACTGCAGTGTGGGCCTCCCAGTGCTAGGGGTCAGTGGCCCGGGATGCCCAGAGGGGCCGTTTGCCCCTACAGGCTGGAGCGGCCACAACTCCAGCCGCTCTGGGCTGCCACCTCTGTGCAGCCCCCATGGGATGGCCGCCTGCCATTCGCACAGCAGGGTGGCCACGCATGGTAGGGGCGTACCCTTCTACCGCCCATGGTAACTTTGCGTGCTTCGCGCATGTGCTGGTCCTGCGGGGGCACCCCCAGCCGGCATTCGCACCACATGGGAACCGTGGGGGGCTTCTGCTCCCCCGCGGTTTCCGTGTCGTACAAACCAGCCCAATGTCTGAAACAGGGAACCCTGATAACTCTATTCTAATTTGTTTACTAATCAGGAAACCAGCATTAAACCAACTTTAAGTAAACCAACATTAAACCAGAGTTTAATGTTTTGGATGCTATGGGGTACTCTGGATTAAACAGACCAGTACTGAAGTGCCAAGGCCAATGCATGAGGAGAGAAGGGAGAAGAGGAACAAGGAAAGAACAATGAGATCCTTCCTGTGGTTTAGCAAGTTGTCATGGTTACATCTGGAAGGGCCCACATTGTGATTGTTTGCTTGCTGGGAAAACAAACAAACCAGTCTTTTATGCACAACCCCCCAGTAGTAAACTACAATATTCAAAGACTGTAAAGAAGTGTTGATACTGACTGACCGTGCATATTCCCTTAATGATTCTAACCCAATTAGATTTAAAAAAAATAAAAATGCCCATGCGAGGAGAAATTCTCATAGCTTTTGATCAGTGGTGTGAAAGTGAAATGAATGTGACATTTTGTCCATGCTTGAAAGTTTCGGTGATTCCCATCATAAGGATATGGCTGGAAGGACACTGAATATACATATTGAGCTGCCAGCTACTTGCTGATTATCCTGAGTTGTTTGTTTGTTTTTGGACAGGCTAAATAGATTTTCTAGCCATACTTCATCTAGTAATGAAATAAATAGTGTTGCTATCATTTAGAAGCAGAAACTGATCCAAAATAGACTGTCTCTTCAAACTCTTAAATAGTGTTACCTTTACAGCACAATCCCATGAATATTTACTCAGAAGTGAGTCCCATAATTGCAATGAGGCTTACTCCCAAGTAAGTGTGCATAGGATTGCAACCTTAGGATGCAATCCTATGCAAGTTTAGACAGAAAAAGTCCTATAAGTGCCACAATTCCCCAGCCAGTATGTGGCTCTGAGGTGACTATGGAAGTTTTGTCCAGTCATGCACACATACAAGTCACCATTTGATGCTCCCATTATCAACATATGACCATCTATGTGTGAACCAGCTTCTGGTGAATTCCTTGAATATAATTTTTCAGGGCAACATGATTTTGCTCTTAGAACTATATATATACACGGTGGGGGGAGGAAGGAGAGGGAGAGAGAGAGATTATTTTCTGTTGATAGCTAGGCCATGAAACAAGGAAATTAACTTTCTTTTTCTAGTTTGCTGCAGTAAATTAAGAACACATCTGACTTTTCTGTAGTTCCCTTCTGAATGAGGGAAAGGCAACAAAAGTGAAATAAGGCTAATCACTGTTGTTCTAAGGTATTTCCCACCCTCCCCTTTTCCTGGCCCCCCCTTTCCTGTGCTGTTTAAAGACAAATAGCACCCATAATGAAAAACCTGGAAGTTCTTATCTGCTTTAAACAGGTATCTAATTAATTTCTGCAATGGATCTTCCTGCTAGCACAGGTGAAGCAGGTAAATCTCTTGTTTTACCTGGAGGTGAGTCAGTGGATACCAGATAGTTAGTTCTTGCTATATCTTTAAAGAGTAATGGTTTATAACTTGGTTGCATAAGCATATGTCCATCTGTCTGTCTATCCGT
This sequence comes from Shinisaurus crocodilurus, assembly GCA_021292165.1. Lineage (NCBI taxonomy): Eukaryota > Metazoa > Chordata > Lepidosauria > Squamata > Shinisauridae > Shinisaurus > Shinisaurus crocodilurus. The sequence continues at coordinate 13,296,819 of CM037887.1, read as the reverse complement.
CTTATCTCTTATCAGGGCTTTCACTGTGTAATTTTGCACTGTGCACTTTTTCTCTCTTGTACTGCTTCGCCCACCCACTTGAGTTGTCTGCATGTATGTGTAATACATATTCTGATGTATTTTTTTTCATATTTCTATATCTATCCGTGTATATATATCTCACATATGTCTATTGAAGTTAGATTTTTTCTGTTGGATTCCCCCTGCTTCCGCTCTCCGTTATTACATTCAGTATTAGATCACCATTCATTTATTTTAAAATACAGTTTCTAACATAAGTGTATTAAGGCACAATCCCATTGCTGCTAGACAGAGCCTAGCCAGCCATAGGAGAGGTCAGAGTCCCAGCTCCGACCTTAGAAACATACCCCGAGGTCGGAGCTGGGACTCTGACCTCCCTCTGCCCTTGCAGCTGGCACAGAAAGAACCTCACCAGTTGCAGCTCTGAGGTTGGAAGACCAACCTCGGAGCCAGAGGTTTGTGGGTGTTCTGGGGGGAGGGAGGGGAGGAGAGAGGCTCCGCCATGGTGCATAGTATCCTGGTGATGCCTCAGCCTCTCCTCCTCATGCGCCAGGGCAAAATACTTAGGTGGCTGAAATCGGCCGTCTAAGTCTTTTGCAGGATGGGAGGAGTGCAAAGACAACTTTTGCCTCCATGCTCCTCCCGCCCTCCATTAAATACCCATAATCCTCTGAGTTTGAAGGGTTATGGGCAGACACATTGGACTGTGCTACCCCTTGTTTTATTTTATTCAGCCACTTTGCTTTGTATTCCTGTTCACTTGGGTATGTCTTTTTGAAACTCCCTGTTATGAATTTGGAGACACAAGTGTTGGGTTGTTCCCTTTGCTTACACTCCTTCACTCCATGCATTTTGCATTAGATCACCATTGCTTTATTAATAATTATCATTTCTAGTATCCTATTACTTACTTTATTTATTTCATAGTTTTTCTCCTGTTCTCTTAGGTGTGACTTTCTGAAATTCCCTGTTATGAATTTGGAAATAGAAGGGATTCCCTTTGCTTCAACTCTCCATTTTACATTCATTTTGCATTATTTATATCTTCTTCTTCTTCTTCTTCTTCTTCTTCTTCTTCTTCTTCTTCTTCTTCTTCTTCTTCTTCTTCTTCTTCTTCTTCTTCATGCCCCTCCAGATTTCCTTGTGAAATTCTTTACTTTCCAAATTCTATCTGGACCCATTTCAATTGAGCTTTCAGACACTATATGAGACTGAGACTGCTTTTGTCACCATGGTACCCTTCTGGATGACCTGGCAGGGCTCAGCCTGAGGGTGATATTTTGCAGTGCTTCTGGTCCTTTCTGTTAGGCCATGTCCAGAAGGTGGTGCTAGAACATTAGAGTTTGATGCCATGGCCTTTAGCCTGAGATCTCCCACAAGGTTCTATGTTGTCCCATATGCTATTTAATATTTACATGAAACCGCTGGGAGTGGTCATTTGGAGCTTTGAAGTAAGGTGCCACCAATATGTTAATGTCACACAGATCTATTGCTCTTTGTCGCTTAGCATCAAGGAAGCAGTCGAAATGCTTGAACATTGTCTGGATTTGGTAATGGGAGTGAACAAGCTGAGGTTAAACCCAGACAAGATGGTGGTGTTGTTGTTAGTCAGTATAAAGCCTGACTCGGGGGCTAGGATTCAACCTGTTCTAGAAGGGGTTACATTCTCCTGTAGGATCAGGTCCATAGCTTAGGAGTGTTCCTTGATCCTACGCTGCCCCTGGATCTTCAGGTGCCAGTGGTGGCAAGGAGTGCGCTTGCACAATTATGCTTAGTGCATTAGCTGCAATCCTTACTCAATCAGTCTGATTTGGCAACAGTTATGCATGCCTTGGTTATATCACATTTAGACTATTGCAATGTGCAATAGTCCTGAAGACTGTCCAGAAGCTTCAATTACTGAAAAATGTCCTAGCTAGGCTGCTAACAAATTCATGGTACTGGGACCATAGTACATCTGCCCTGAAAGATTTTAGTGGTTGCCAATTACTTTCCCAACACAATTCAGTATGTTGGTTTTAACCTTTAAAGCCCTAAACAGCTTAAGAGCTATCAAAACAAAGGGGCCACCTGTCTTGCTATGAACCTGTTCATCTCGTAAAATCTGCAGAAGAGGACCTTTTGAGGGTGCCAGTACCCACAGAGGCACATATATAAGGACATGAGAATGGGCTTTCTTCTGTATTGCTCCCAATTCCCAAACGATGGAAGGTGCTCTCTCAAGAATTACAACTGGACCCAGTCCCTTGGACTTTAGAAAGGGTGTAAACTAAAGATGCATCTTTTCAATTCAGCCTCTTAAAATGTGTAGTTTAATTTTTAATTTATTTTTTTACCATTTTTAATATTATTGTTGTTATTGTATTACAGTTTTATTGTTTTAAATTTTTGTACACCGCCTTGATGGCTTTTTAGCAGATAAGGTATAAGATATATGTGCTAATAATGAATGAATGAATGAATGAATGAATAAGTTTCATTACTTTTGTTGTAGTTGTGTTCACGCCCACGCATACCCCACCCCCTCTGTATTTGCCAGTTTATGTTCTGTGTCTCTTGCTGCTTTCTCTTGCAGTTATGGGAGGCAGGCATTTCAATCCAAAATGCCCTGCCCTTAGGAAAAGTGATTATTTGGGATCCAGTTCTCGTTCAGTATTTATTCCTGTGTTTCCCATTATTCTCCTTAAATTTATAAATAATTATGTAACGTCATACGCTGCTGGTGTGCCTTCTGCAGTGTGGGTGGGCAGCACCTGTCACTTCTCCTGGGCTTCTTTCACCTCCTCCAGCAACAGAACATGCCGCCTCATGCTTAAGTTGTGGCCAGAAAAAAGTTCCATTCACTTTAGGATTGCACATGCTGGCCAATATGTATGCCCTAACTGTGTCTGTTTCTCCCAAAGCACCCAATGACTGCCCTTGATGCTGTGGAGGAAGTAGTTTTGAATGTGTCACACATCTTGTCCATACCTGATGCTCCGGTGGAACAAGTTCTGACATGCCTTCTTGTGACTGAGGATGAGGATGATGGCACACTGCGGTGAAATGTTCTTCACCCCACCACCACAAACAAAAAAAGGAAACTGTTGCTCATGATAAGGTGGTGCTTGTGAGCAATATAGCCAATGTTCCCAAGCCCAGTCTCATGGATGTCCCTCATATTCTTCCTGCCTTTATTTTTTATTTTCCCATATGAAACTGGGTCCATGACCTCAGTATGAAGGCCTTTTTTTGTTTGTGGTGGTGGGGTGAAGAACATTTCACCGCAGTGTGCCATCATCCTCATCCTCAGTCACAAGAAGGCATGTCAGAACTTGTTCCACCGGAGCATCAGGTATGGACAAGATGTGTGACACATTCAAAACTACTTCCTCCACAGCATCAAGGGCAGTCATTGGGTGCAGTCATGCACACCTTACTGGCACTGGGCACTGGCACCTCTGATTTTCTGTGTACAGTGACGACTGCTGTTGATAGCTGAATGGAAAGGCTCCTGCAGCACGACTTCCGTGCATTGGATAGTTGTGGGCAAATTAAGACCTTCGTTATTCTCCATCACCAAAATGTTTAAAAGTCTGTGAACGAAACATACTGGATCAAATTGACTAAGTGTCTGCCTTGTGTCTCAAACCATCTACTAGATGCATTGTGGTTCAAAGTAAATGTTTGTCTTGCGGCTCAAACAATTTCCAAGTACACCTCATGGTTCAAACAATTTCCAAGTACACTTCATGGCTGAAACAATATCCAAGTTAAAAGAAGAAGTTGTTATAGCTAGTTTTGGATTTCCAACAATAATCAATGGAAAGCACGAAGACATGGATTTCTGAACCTCAGCTTGGGTTCAGTATCAGGTCAAAGCAGACAGACTCTGAATTGGGCTAAGCTGAATCGGGCCATTTTCAGAAACACTGATTTGGGGTCCGAGTTGAAGCTGGGGGTTGGGGCATATCCCTAGAAAACATCTAGAAAAATCCACTCTGGTATTTCCTTCTGACTGAGAACCATTCCAGTCCCCTCTTTGATTGTATTTCATCAGAAACTGAAAACATTGTTGTGTCAATAGGCTACTGATTTATCATGTGTGTTAGAGACCAATCCTATGCTCGCTCAGTGAAAAGTGCTCTGATATCAGAGCTTCCAATCTATCTTTTTGTCCTGCTGGGCTTTTGCTGGCAGGGTGGAATTGAAGAGGCACCTGGTCTTCTCCCCACCACCTGCCACAGGTTGTGTGTGCGTGCGTGCGTGCGTGCGTGCGTGCATGCGTGCGTGTGTGTGTGTGTGAAACTAGAAATCCCTTTCCATTGCAAGTAATGGGAGGGAAATAAGTTACGCCAGCTCTAGGCCCAGTGTAACTTTTTCTTTCCATTCAGCTTGGGTCTGGGAGGTCTGGGAGGTCTGTGGATCCCTGACATGACTCTCCCCCCACCCCCCTAAGATTGGAGTTCTGACCTCAGAGAGAAAGCCACCATGGAGGCTTCTATGGTGGCTGGGAGGCAGGATCCAAGGTCAAATCTTCCCCTCAGAGGGGAAAATCTGCTATATCCTGTGGCCTATGGGACACACTCCCAGAGACCATAGGATCACTCTCTTTGTCTTTGGATCACTGTTGTCATTTTTAAAAATGCGATTGTTTTTGTATGCTTTTGTCTCACTACTGCTAGTAATTTTATTATTGTTGGGTTCTTTTTTTTATTTTATGATTATATTAGCTGTGTTTTATATTCATGTGTTGTAACTGTAGGGATTAGGCTCACTGTTCCTACAAAGGAGGATCTGGGAATAGATTGTGACAGGGAGGAGGAGGAGGAGGAGGAGGAGGAGGAGGAGGAGGAGGAGGAGGAGATGGAGGTGAGGGAACTTGCAGCTGGTTTGCCAAGGCCAGCGGACGTAGAGATGAGCAAAACAGTTGGCGAGGATCAATCAGTGTCAAATTCCATGAGACAGCAATCTGAGCTCTCTGATCAGGAGGAGGGCAAATCAAGCACCACTAACCCCTGGGTCAGATGTCAGCTAAGGAGGGTACACCAGCTGAGAAGTGTCAGGTGCTCCAAGAGATTGGCCCTGAAGAATAAGGATCCACTATTAGGGGTGTGTGTATGGGTAATTCGAGTCTGGAAGGGAGGAGCAGTTTGGAATCAACTTCTCAACAACAGGCAATTCTTCCTTAATGGCTAGTATTCTAACTAAGCTTGTTTCTTTTGTGATTGATTTCTGCAATCCACATCAATTGAACTTTTAAGTCAGTTTGCTTGGCTTGCATTTTCTAATAAAGCTTTTTAGTTAGAGAACTCATTGTTCAGATCTTCTTGGAAGGAGAAGGGAAGTATGGCCTCAACAGTAAGGAGCTCTGGGGATGGTAGCTGAAGAATGAAGTATGAAGCAGCAGCAACAAATATGTGTGGGCCCATTTCAAGCTGTAAAAGTAACTTAAAATGGTGGACACTAGTGGAGGCTGCCATTTCCTGCTGCCCTGAATGTCCCTTCAGGTGATCCTACATCACACTAGTACACCATTCGAGAGGACTCTAAGCACACACACACACACACACACACACACACACACACACCTCACCTGCCAAGGAGAGGCTTGAGGAGTGAGTGGCACCTCCCCCACCCACAAAAAATGTGCCACCCCCTGGAAATGCAAAAGAGGGAAAGAAGTTCCACCCCCTTTTTGACCCTGTCCACTCCATTCAATCAAAACTTCTCATACAGATGCTATACAAGCACATGGTTATTTATGGATTGAAGGTGAGTCCCTTATAAGATTACAAATTACAATACAATCACATGACTGTTGTTGCAACAATGCTACTGAAAGAAAGAAAGTCCATTTTCTCAAAGAAACATATATGATGATGTTTTTAAAAAAGAAATGCAAGGTACTTATTGAAACTATCATTTTGTTCACACAACCATAAGAAACAAAAGGATTTTTTTCTTAATTAAGAGTGAACATTGAGGGGTGCTTCTTATCAGTGGGAATGTCTCTGAGTTTGAAAGCCTCTAGATTTAATCTAAAATGAAGTACTGAGATTACCCCAAATCCCTTAGACATTATCGCTAGGTAGGGTGTGTGTGTGTGTGTGTATGTGTGTGAATTGTGTTCTTAGGCTAAGATCAATGAAACCTTAAAGAAGGATTTACTGATACTGATAGGATTTTCTCTTTTTTGATACATACTATGATGGAAAACAACAGTGCCCTCCATATGAATAAAAGAATAGAAGTATGCTTAAAAGTTCTTCTTCTTCTTCTTCTTCTTCTTCTTCTTCTTCTTCTTCTTCTTCTTCTTCTTCTTCTTCTTCTTCTCATTCTCATTCTTATTCTCATTATTTTCTGCCTCTATGTCTAGTGCCACTGTTCTGGCAAAACCTTCTGAGAACCCATTGTAGCACAGCTTTATAAAACTGTGTTAGAGATGTTTTTCTTAACACATAGAACTTGTGCTTCACTCTGTAGAGAAATACGCAGAGAGAAACACTGGAGAAATATTAAAAAATGTACAGAACAGTCAAATCAATGAAAGCATTGGATTCAAAGCAGTTTTTAGTCATCACACACACACAGGCCTGGTTCACAAGTAACAAGAAGCCAGCAAGGGTGAATTTCCCTGCAAATCTTCTGGTCGTCACAGTGATGACTGCCATTTTGAATATTTGAGCTGAAGCAGGGTGCGCCATAGCTTGTCATTCCTTGTGAGTACTGTGTGGGTGGGTTGCTGGGGTAGTTGACAAGCCACCCAGAACCAATAGGCAGTTTTAGGGTTGCGGGTGGCTTGTGGACCACCATAATAACCCACCCTCAGCAGGTTCACACATAACAACGAGCTATGGTCATCACCACTGCAGCTCAAATATTCAAAATGGTGGCAGCCACCATGACAAGAAACCCCATGGGAAAATTCACCCATGGTAGCTTCTCGTTACGTGTGCACCAAGTCACAGCAAAGATCAGACCAAAGGCCTGTCTAGTCCAGCATCCTGTTTCCACAGTGGCCAATCAAATGGTCTCTGGGAAATCCACAAGCAGGGCATGAGGGCAATAGCATCCTCCTACTTATGTTTCATAGCAACTGATAATTCAGAGTCATATTGCCTACAAATCTGGAAGTAGTGCAGAGCCAATAGCTATCATGACTTGTAAGCATGGCCTTATTTTTCATTAATTTCTCTAGTCCCCCTTTAAGAGGGCTCTCCTATCATTGTGTTTAGTGGGGGCAGGGTTCTGAGTTAGAGGCATTCAGTCATAATCCCATAGATGCTAGTTTCACCCCATTGGCTCCCCAGCCAAGCACTTGTTCTAAATTTCTGTACCTGTCAGACTGAGCCGAATGACTATTACTACAACACACCATCAACAGAGTAAAAATAATTTGTCACATACTAATCTAAACCCAGCTATGTTCTCTATTAGTGGGTTAACAATCCAGAACTTGCTGAATTCTGCTTCACAACAATTGGAAGAACCAATTCTGAAGGATCAAAAAAAGTTGGATATGGCATGGAGAAATATCAAATGTTGTGCATCCTATTCAATTAGCAATTGATCTCTCAATCAATGTGGATAAAATGGGCATAGTCAATTTAACCAATGTTAAGCACTTAAGGGTACAATTCTATGTATATTTAGACAACAACAACAACAACAACAAAAAGTCCTACAACTCCCAGCATGCCCCACCCAGCCATGCTGGCTGGGGCATGCTGGGTATTAGTAGGACATTTTTCTGTCAAAACATGCATACGATTGTGCCTTAAGTCCCATTGTTCTCAGCAAGCATGTTTTTAGTATGCACTTGACTTCCCCACTAAAATCAATAGGATTTAAGAGTTTCAATTTTATTGTACCTGTTTACCTTTCTTCTACAATTTCTCTTTATACTGCTTCCAGAACTCTGAATTCTTCCGATACTATTAAACTCTTAGTTAGATCAAGATCACATCTGCTGTCTCACATCTCTGCCCATTTTCTTGGGTAGCACGTTGGAACTTGCCTCCAGATATTTGTATAATTCGGAGCCTCTCGAAGTGCCAGAAGATATTTTTGAGATTTTAATTTAGTTTCTGCTTTTCTTCCTTCCTTTCCTCTCCTTTCCTTTCCTTATCTTCACTTCTCTCCATTTCCTCATTTAGATTATAAACTGTGGACAGTCTTTTAACTTCAGTTTTATGTTTTATACTGCACATAACCTCATTTTCAGGCAACTGAAAAATGAAAATAATAAGAACAACAACAACAACAACAACAACAATGTATTCAACTTTATTGAATATAAAATATAATGTATTATATCCCACCTGTCCTTCAGAGAACCTGGATTTATATTCATGAGTTTCCCTTTATGTTATCATTCCAACAACCAAATGAAGTGGTTTAGGGCACAATCCTATGCAAGTTTAGACCAAAGAAAAGAAGGCCTACAACTCCCAGCATGCCCCAACCAGCATAGCTTGCTGAGGGCATGCTGGGAGTTGTAGGCCTTTTTTTCTGTTTACGTTAAAAACAGCATAAAATATATTAGAACAACCATGACTTGCGTGGCGTATGCAAACTATGCAAATCGTTGTTGTTCTAACGTATTTTACGCTGTTTCTAACATAAAAGATGTAGTGCTGGTTATGCAAATCGCAGCAGTTTTAAAGTAGTTCATTCTGTTTTTTACGTAAAGAACATAGTGCCAGAAACCAGAAATTCGTTTCCCAGCTCGGCTCACAAGGATGCAAGCCGAGCCAGGGAAAGGTAAGTCAAGTGGAGCTCGGGGGGTTGAGCCCGGTGAGTTTGCTGAGCTTCCACCCCCCTATCGAGCTCCATGCACAACCCTAGCTGTGTGTTCCTTCTAGTATTATGCACTTTTTAAAGTCCAATTGATTTAATTGGGTGAGTTGTGTGTGTACAAAACTTTGGCTGGATTATGCTCTAACTGCTTTTTTAAAAAAAACACAACAACAACTAGTATGAAAAAATGTGGGCATTAAATGTTGAGTACCGGTATCTGTAATATATTCTTAGAAGATGAGGATTCAGCTTGAATAATGTATTAAAAATAAGAGTATTATAAATTTGTATTATGCTCAGATTGTCTCTGAAGGAGCCCTTCAAGTCTGAGGTTTAAATATTTATTGATAAATGTTTTAAGCTGCCCCATTATGCAGGTCAATAAAGTGGAATGATTGTTCCTGGAGTGGTTCAATGTGATTGTGTAAATGTTTTCAGGATTCATATTTGCTATTTGGAAGCAAAAATAAATGCATAAGAAAAAAAACAAAATCTGGGAATCTTTTTTTTTGTTGTTGTTCTGTTCATATATGTTCTCTTAGATCAGGCATGCATAGATACATTCAGCTGAACCACATTTAGACTTTTTGGGAGTCAGGACCTCTGTAGGGTTGGGGGAGCTGACCAAAATGATCCACCCGTGGAGGCTGATGGTTCCAGATGGTTTTCTGTTGGCTCTTGGGTATCTTCCTGTCACCTGGTGATTCTGTTGAAACCTTGGGTGATCTCTGGAATGGGGAAATTGCCCAGGCAGTTGATTTGATCACTCCTGAGCATCCTCTCGCCATGGAGTAGAGCCAAACGAACTTCCGGTTTTCCATGGAGCTGGGGGCAATGAAAAAAGTAGAAAAGCAGCTAGAGTGACATTGGCGGAAAACTCAGAATGAGTCCAACTGAACACTGGCTAGAGCTTATTTGAGCTTATTACCTCCAGTATCAGAGGCAGTATGCCTATGTACACCAGTTGCTGGGGAACATGGGCAGGAGGGTGCTGTTGCACTCATGTCCTGCTTGTGGGACCCTATGGGCAGCTGGTTGGCCACTGTGTGAACAGAATGCTGGACTAGATGGACCCTTGGTCTGATTCAGCAGGGCTCTTCTTATGTTCTTATGATAGCCTACTCCGTGGCAGTGAGGGTGGCAAAGAAATAATACTTCTCTGCCACCATTGTATCTGCACAGAGTTGGCCACTGAAGATCAAAGGCCTATTATGCTCTGGTCCATGCGAAAAAAATGTGAACCACATAGCCCATTGTGATTAATTTGTGCAACACTTCACAGATAAAATCCATGCTAACTTGCATGCTGTCATTGATTTAGAGCTGCTGGATGTAACGTTACCCTCCACTTCTCCTGCTATTCTGGATACTTTTCCATTTATATGATCTGAGAATGAGGGCAGGATCCTTGGAATGGTGTAACCTACCAGTTGTGTGCTGAGCCCTTGCCCTTCCTGGCTTGTAAAAGCATTCCAGGGGCAGGTGGAACAACTGGCTGAGTGGGTAAGCAGTAGTGGTGAATGCCTTTTTACATCAATGTGCTGTGCAAGGTGTGATTCTCTCTTGCCTAAAGCAAGCGGTGGTAAGACCACTGATAGATATAGATATATAAATCCCTCCCAGAACCCTGCCATATTTTTTACAGTAATCTCAAACTTTAAAACGCTTGATTTTGATATTGATCCTTGAAACCCATTGCTATATAACAGAAGTTTTAAGGCAAATGATTGCAATTTAATATCAGGGCCTGCCCTACCATGAAACAGAGTGAGGCAAGTTATTGGGTGACAGAATTATATGGACCATGTGGGCTGTGCTGTGCCCCCTAAGCTAGCTCTGCTGGTGGTTTTTAATCTGTGGTTTTAAATTTTATATTTTATATTGTATTTTATGATTTTAACTGTTGTAAACCGCCCAGAGAGCTTCGGCTATTGGGCGATATAAAAATGTATAAAATAAAATAAATAAATAAAATAAAATAGTCTGCGGCCCTCAAGAGGGTGCTGTACCATCACCAGTGCCAAAATAAAATTCAACTACCAGCTCCTGTGCATGGAATGGTGGGGTGGGGGCATCTTGTCCTTTGCCTCAGGCAGCAAAATGTCTTGGGCTAGCCCTGTTTAACACATATGGTGGCTGAAAGCTCATGAAAACAAAGAGCTTTCCTTTCATTGCAGGTTTTGATTTGAAGTCTTGAGACAGGTGTCCATTCATTTCACTGCTCACGCTCCATAGAATCCAAGGTGATGTAAGGAGATGCTAGAAGATGAAATGAAACTGTATAGGAGTTCATTTTGGAATATCATGATAAAAAACAGATGGACACAACTGGATGGACTGATGGTTCGACTGATATTGTGGAAAGGCATTGACATATACAATATGCCTTAATGGCCCATGTGGCAAATATGGATGTCATTCAGTAGAGTAGTTTCCCATCAATGAATGGCATACCAAAGCCCCAGTGGAATAAATAGGAGCATCAAACATCAATCATTCTTTTTTCCCATAATTCTCCAAGGGTGCATTTCTACCTATTTTCATTCTGAAAGAGACCATACTGTGCATTTAGAAATGAAGATGCTCCCCCCCTTCGTAACAACATAAACAATAATGTGATCTACAGATATAACTGTGACAGTCTGCTGCCCTCAAGAGGGTGCTGTACCATCACCAGTGAGACTCTGGATAGTTGTACTCAAATCCAGATCAGGAGGATGGATTCTCCAGTCCACATCCCTCAGTTACATTGATGGAGCTGAAAGCTGATGGACAGGAATCAGTCAGTACAGTACCTGTCTCTTGACCAAGTAACACCAGAAAGCCAGGTTCTAATTCTGATATCTATCTATCTATCATCTATCTATCTATCTATCTATCATCTATCATCATCTATCTATCTATCTATCTATCTATCTAATTATATTTATA